>JALMGD010000024.1:0-567500 GCA_023634205.1 Actinemys pallida
CCGCCTGCCAGTCCTCACAACACGACGCAGCTGCCGCCTCCCTGGCTGTCCCCCCCGCCAGCGTTACCCGCATCCTCCGCCAGCCCGGCGGCGTGGCACCGGGTCCCACCCATCCAGGGGCACAGAGGCCATCTCAAAAAACCAAAGCTGGGTGATAAAAAGCCAGGCAAGACCCGCGTCGCCCACCAGGTCCCCATCCCCGCAGGGACGGACGTTCCCTCCAACCCGGGCACCGGCTCCCTAGAGAATCTGATGACAGATCAACCCCTTCCCCTCCCAGGGCCCAACCCCAAGATGGGATGGGCACGTTGTCCGGGGGTGGTGGTGGTGTCCAGAACCGAGGAAGGCAAACGCCAGCCCGAGGGGAGGGGTACGGGCGTGACCCCACAGGGCTCAAACTTGCTCTCGTCCAACGGCTGTTTCCGGCTTCCAGGTCGCTAACCACTAGACCCTGCCGCCTACGTCCCGGCCCCGACAGCGGTGAAGGGGGGCGGAGCTGTGGAGTCGCTGGCAAGGCTGGGGTGGACAGGGCGGCATTACCGCCCAAGCTCTGCCCGCATCTGCCCTAGTGCAGACACGATTCTGCCGCCGCGGGAGCTTGCCCAGCTGGTGGGTGGGGCTGGTCTACGCTGCGCCAGTCAACCTCTGCCGGTGCCCCTCACTCCCAACCCGCAGCCCCCTGCCAGCCCAGCCCTGGGCTCCCCCCAGCCCTGCCGGTGCCCCTCCCTGCCGCCCTGCAGCCCCCCGCCGGGTGCTGACCTGGGGCAGGGCGATGCTCAGCTGTCTCTGCAGCGACTCCTTCTCGTGGGCCAGGTCGCGGAGCCGGAGCTGGGCCGTGCCCAGGCTGTCCTGCGTGTCCCGCAGCGTCTCCAGCAGCCCGCTCCCGCTCCGTCAGCATGTTGACCATCAGCTGCTCGAAGTTGGCGTCCTCCGGCCCGTAGGCCGAGCCCCGGCGGCTGTCCTCGCTGATGGTGGGCATCACTTCGCACATCATCCTGCCGGGGGGGTGGGGCAGGCCCCGGGGGGCGCCGCGGGGGGGTGGGCGGGGGGCTCAGTGCCCCGACCTACCGGGGGTGGGAGCGATGGAGAGAGAAAGAATGAGACAGAACTCAGATGCCTGGGTTCTATCCCAGCGCTGGGAGGGGAGTGGGGCCTAGTGGTTAGAGCTGGGGGGGGGGGGGGGCTGGGAGCCAGGATACCTGGGTTCTCTCCCTGTCTCTGGGAGGAGAGGGGCGTCTGGCGGGTTAGAGCCGGGGCTGACAGCCAGGACACCTGGGTTCTCTCCCCGGCTCTGGGAGGGGAGTGGGGTCTAATGGTTAGAACTGGGGGGGCTGGGAGCCAGGACTCCTGGATTCACTCCCTAGGTTTGGGTGGGGCGTAGAAAGGGGGGGGGGGGCTTACTAAAAAAACCCACATTAATTTAAAACTCTCTCAGAAACTCCCATAACTCGCCCAACATCCCACTGTGGGTTTTTGTGGAGCAATGAGGCCGGCTCTGCACCCCCTGCAAACACCTTGGGTGGGGGGAGGTTCATTACAGGGAGTAAAAGCTGGGCCCCTCCCCCAACAGCTGGTGACAACCCCCACGTGGGGGGGCTTATAAACCCCTTCCTGCCCCAGCCCCCCAGTGCAGGAGCTGGGGACACCCTGGGCCCATCCTGCCCAGTATCTCCCCCCCCCCCCCAGAGACCTGGGGAACACACACCGGGTGTGCAACCGTGGCCCCCCCCCCGCCCTCCCAGTGCAGCAGAACAGACACACACAGCGGCAGAGCTGTCAGCAAAGCCAGACGACGGTCGGCTTCTGCCTGCCAGGAGCAGGACTCGCTTCCCCACGCAACACACACGGTGTCACCTGCTCCCGACACAACGTGACACAGAGCCACGGTGCAACACCCATCCACAACGCAACACACACGGTGTCACCTGCTCCCGACACAACGTGACACACAGCCACGGTGCAACACCCGTCCACAACGCAACACACACGGCGTCACCCGCTCCCGACACAACGTGACACAGAGCCACGGTGCAACACCCGTCCACAACGCAACACACACGGCACCACCCGCTCACGACACAACGCGACACTGGGCCGTGCACACAGCATCACATGTTCCCGATGCAACGCAACACAGAGCCACAGTGCAACACTCGTCCACAATGCAACAGTGCGACAACGCAACACACACAGCATCACCTGCTCCCAACACAACATGACACACAGCCAGAGTGCAACACTTGTCCATAATGCAACAGTGCAACACACACAGTAGCAGACACACCACCACATGCTACACACACAATGCAACACCCACCCACAATGCAACAGTGCAAAGCAACACATACAGCACCACCCGCTCCTGACACAACATGACACACAGCCACAATGCAACACCCGTCCACAATGCAACAGTGTGACAATGCAACACTGGGCCATGCACACAGCACCACCCACTCCCGACACAATGTGACACACAGCGCTACGCACGCACAACGCAACACTGGGCCATGCACACAGCCTCACATGCTCCCGAAACGCAACACACAGTCAGAGTGCAACACCCATCCATTATGCAACAGTGTGACACACACACTCACTGTAACAGACACCACCACAGGCTACAGACACAATGCAACACCCACCCACAATGCAACAGCGCAACGCAACACACACAGCATCACCTGCTCCCGACACAACCCAACACACAGCCACGATGCAACACCCCTGCCTGCAATGCAATAGCACAACACAGCCAGTGCCACACACACACACACTACAACTTACAGCACAATGCGCTACCGACACAATGCAACACCCACCCCCAATGCAACAGTGCAACACAACACACACTATCGACAATGCAACACCCAGGCCCAGTGCTACACACACGGCAACACACAGCGCAACATGCTACCAACACAACACAACAGTGCAACACACAAACAGGCTGCAACACCCGGGCAAAATGCAATAACCCAACACGCATACACACACAGAGCCCCTCCCCCCAGGCGCAGGCCCTGCGCCTGCAGACACCTCGTCTGGGATATTTATAGACAGCGACAGGACTGGTGCCCCCCCGCTCCCACGCACAGACACACTCAGACGGTACCTGTGCACAGACACGCCAACACACGCCCCGACACGCCAACACACGCCCGCCTCTCAAGGGCCCTCATGCCAACCCACACGGCCCTGACCCGGGGAAACCGCATCAGCTTCCTCGGGGAGGGGGTCCAGATGCCCTCCCCCGCCCCGGCCTCAACACACGTGTGTTGGCGTGTGCGGTCATGTGCTCGCGACACACCAGCTGGGCTCGCATGGAGCAGCCCGGCCCAGGTGGCACCGACGGTGCCCGGCCGGTCGCACGGCTGGAGCGGCTCGCACGGGCAGCGCACACACGTGTCAGGGCCCAGCTGGGCGGGTGTCAGGTGGTTTGTGCCCCACGGACTGGGGGATTGCTGCCCCCCACACGGAGTCTTTCCCACTGAGTTCTGGGGGGCAGACGCCCTCCCTGGGGATGGATCTGTGGGGGGGGGGCAGCTCTGACCCACCAGAGTGAAGAGAAAAAGTGGGGGGCTCTCCCTGCCCCCCAGGAAGACAACGTAGTTGGGGGAGGGGACGGAAGAGCTGTCCAGCCCCCCCCCTTATCCCCACGGTCCAGCTGCCCTGCCCCTCTGCCCATGGATTTTGGGGGTGGACTCCTGGGAAGGGACAGAGAGGTTCCCCCAGGCACATGGGGAGATCCAGCCCCGCCATCCATGGGAGGGGGGAGATGCAGGGCCCCCAGGTGTGGTGTGGGGGTAGACTGAGGACGGAGGGTGGGGGTCAGAGAACAGGGGGGGAATGAAGCAGGGAGGGGGGCGGGGGTGTTGGCAGGGGAATGGAGGAGGTTGGGGGGGAAGAGTGGGGGGCTGAGGGGGCGGCTGGGCAGGGGATGGCAGGTGCAGGCAGGTGGGGTGCAGGGAGGGGGGCTGCCCTGGGGGCTCACCCAGCTGGTACCTGGGGCAGGGGCTGGGGGGGCCGGGACAGGAAGGTGTGGGGCGGGAGGATCGCTGGAGGGGGGCTGGGCAGGGTCCCAGCTCACACCTGCAGCTGGATGCGGGCAGGGGGGAGGAACGGGGGGCGCAGGCAGGGGGAGGGTTGCCATGGGGGGCGCAGGCAGGGGGAGTGGCTAGGTAGGGTGGTGTTGGGGAGCGGGGGGTCAGGGGCTGGGGGGGGGCCGGGCACCGCATGCACTGGTGTGGGGTAGTGCTGGGGAATGGGGGGCCAGGTGGGGAAATGGGGGGGCAGGGGGGTGCACGCAGGGGCTGGAGAGCAGGGGGGACCAGGCTGGAACTGGGAGAGTGGGGAGGCCGCGCAGGGAGGCGCACGGAGCCGGGGGAGCAGGGGGGATGCACGCAGGGACTGGGAGAGCGGGGGGGGGGGCTGGGCAGGTGGGCGCACACAGGGACTGGGAGAGCGGGGGGCTGGGCAGGGGGGCTCACGCAGGAAGTGGGGGGACTGGACGGGGGCACATACAGGGGCCAGGGGAGCAGGGGGCCGGGTAGGGGCTGGGGGAGCCAGGACTGGACAGGGGGGCACACGCAGGGACCGGGGAGAAGGGGGGTCACGCAGGGGCCGAGGGAGCAGGGGGGCCTGACAGGGGGGAGCACGCAGGCGCCAGGGGAGCAGGGGGCCGGGTAAGCAGTGGGGCTGGGCAGGGGGGGCACACGCAGGGGCCAGGAGAACCGGGGGGGCGGGCAGGGACTGGATGGGGGGACGCACACAGGGACCGGGGAGCCGGGCAGGGGCTGGGGGAGCAGGGACTGGACAGGGGGGAGCACGCAGGGGCTGGGAGAGCGGGGGGCCGGGCACGGACTGGACAGGGGGGCGCACGCAGGGGCCAGGGGAGGCCGGGCAGGGGCTGGGGGAGCAGGGACTGGACAGGGGGGCCAGGCAGGGGCTGGGAGAGCGGGGGGGCCCAGGCAGGGACCAGGGGAGCAGGGGGGGCCAGGCACTGGGAGCCCGCCCGGCTCCTACCTGCAGCGGCAGCTGGTCTGATGCTGCGGAGGCCGGAGCAGGAGGATGGAAGAGGGGTGCATGCGGGGGGAGGGGGACTGGGGTAATGTCGGGGAGTGCGGGGGGTGGGGAGGGGGCACCGGGGGGAATGGCTGGGGGAGCAGCTGCATGTCGGGGTGGGTGTGGGGGGGGTGGAGATGTACGCTGGGGGAGGGGGATAGGCTGGAGGGGTGCGGGGGGGTGGTTCCATGGCTGGATGCGGGAAGATGCAGGGGGATGGGGGCATGTGCATCTGCAGGCTGGAGGTGCAGGCAGGGGAGACGGGCAGGGGGATGGGGCAAGATGCAGGGATGCAGGGGGATGGGGTGGAGGGGAAATGGGCGGGGAGGTTGAAGGGGTGCATGCAGGGGGGATGGCTGGAGATGCGGGGTGGGGGGTACAGGGGGATGGGTGGAGATGCGGGGGGGGCGCATGGCTGGGGGGTGCATGCAGGTGGGAGGGGGGAGACGCGGGGGGTGCATGCAGGGGGATGGGTGGAGGTGCGGTGCTGGGGGTGCAGGGGGATGGGTGGAGGTGCGGTGCTGGGGGATGCGGGGGGTGCATGCAGGGGGATGGGTGGAGGTGCGGTGCTGGGGGTGCAGGGGGATGGGTGGAGGTGCGGTGCTGGGGGATGCGGGGGGTGCATGCAGGGGGATGGGTGGAGGTGCGGTGCTGGGGGATGCGGGGGGTGCATGCAGGGGGATGGGTGGAGGTGCGGTGCTGGGGGTGCAGGGGGCGCATGGCTGAGGGGTGCGGGGGGTGCATGCACGGGGGAGACGCGGGGAGGGGGTGCGGGGGGGCCGCATGGATGGATGATGGGGGGGGCACGGGTACCTGCGGCGGCCGGTGCTGATGCTGCGGAGCCGGCGGACGCCCGGGGGTCGCGCCCCTCCCCCGCCCCGCGCTGCCGGAGCCCCGCCGGACGCGGCTCCCGGCCCCTCCGCGCCGCCCCCCACCCCGCCCCACCGGCGCCGGCCCCTTTAAGGGAGCCCTGAGTGACGGGCCGTCCAGCCAACGGGCGCTCGCCAGAGTTCGGGGCGGCCGCGAGGCCCCGCCCAGGCGCGGGGGTGGGAGGGGGCGGCTCCGAGCGGCCGGGCCCGGCGGCCAATGGCGGAGCGGCTGCCGGGCGGGAGAGCCAATGAGGAAGGGCGGGGGCGGGGCTCGCTTTCAGGATGATGTCATCCGGTGTGCGGCGGGCGGGAGGGGGGCAGGAGAAGCCCGGGTTTGGATCTCGGGGATCGCACCCCCGAGACATGCACCAACCCCTCCGTGCACCCCGGAGACATGCACCAACCCTGCCCCCCCGAGAAATGCATCTACCCCCCGAGAAATGCACCAACCCCCAGAGAAATGCACCAACTCTGTACCCCAGAGAAATGCATCAACCCCCCAAGAAATGCACCAACCCCGCCCTGCACCCCCGAGAAATGCACAAAACCCCTGGGGAAATGCACCAACCCCCTGGGAAATGCACCAACCCTGCACCACCGAGAAATGCACCAACCCCCAAGAAATGTACCAACCCTGCACCCCAGGGAAAGGCACCAACCCCAGAGAAATGCGCCAACACCAGGGAAATGCACCAACTCCTGCATCCTAGAGAAATGCACCAACCCCAGAGAAATGCACCATCCTAACACCCCAGAGTAATGCACCGTCTTAAGCCATGCAGAGAAATGCATTTGCCTGCCTCATACAAACATGCTCATTTCTCCACATTGCATGAATTGCTGCAAACCACCATGAGAAATGCAGCAGTGCATGCAACCTGGGGACACGCCCCAGCCCACAGAAATGCAAGAAGCCATGTGGCCCAGAACAAGCCTGCGGGGCATCAAACTGCCCCACCCCAGAAAGATGCAACCCAGAAAAGCAACACATATCGGCAACATGGAGAAGCGGATTCGCCCATGCGCTGTCGCATTCACAGGGGCAGGAGAGCCCCGGGGAGAAAATGCAACAATCCATGCGATGCACCAACATGCAACTCGGCCAGCTGGGAAGCTGAGGAGCTTGCACCCAACCGCACATGCATCATGCAGCCCCGTTGCGCCACCCTGAGATCTGCAATGGGCCAAAACACAGCCCCCCTGCCCCCACCGGGGTGGATGCAAAGGCAGCGTCTGGCCTGGGAGATGCGTCCACGCGTCAGCCGCAGCAGCCATCTATAAATGCAGGAGCAAACCTGCGTCCATCCGTGACAGCTGCTGCAGCATTACCAAGCCAGGCTGGGCATGCAAGGCAGGGACAGGCCACCGCGGTGCTGGGAGGGCTGAGACAACTCCAGGCCAGCCACACACCAGGCTTGGACGCCGGATCGATCCGGGGGTTGAGGGGAAGGGAAGCCCATTCATTCAGAAGCAACCCCCCCCCCCCCCGGCTTTCAGCCAACTCTCCCCGTTTGCAAACTCAGGGCATGCTGCCTGGGGGAGGGGCAGCAAAGATTGGGGGGATCCCTCAAGGGCAGACGCAGAAGGAAGCAGGTCAATTGCCCCATGTCCCACTTCCTGCCCCCAGAAATGCTGCCAAGCGGGGGTGCCGGCTTGTCTCCCCAGGATCAGGCCCCAGGCGGGTCGAGTCGCTGGGTCAATCCAGCTGGAACTGCCCCCCTCTCCGCCCTAACGTGGGGAGCAGGGGGGACTGCGCAGGGAGGGTCACCTACAGTGAATCCCGGACCCCGCTACCCCAGGGAATTGTTCCCTGGCCAATCCCCCTGCCTGGGCAAAATGGACGCCTCATTGCCCGGCTGAATCCGTCCGGCATCCAGGCAGGTTTTCCGGCCCCTCTGCAATTTACCACCGTCCTCAAGATGTGGACACCAGAGCCCGGGGCTGAGGCACAAAGGACACGGACACGGACATCACAGACTCACTCGCATTGGTTTATTCACAGTCAGGAACCCCCTTTCCCCCAGCACAATCAGGAGCTGCGGCACAGGGCATGAACGTTCCCGGGGGGGGGAGAGGGAGTCACCCACCAACCCCCCCCTCCCCTCCGAGGGCTGGGAAGAGAACCCAGGAGTCCTGGCTCCAGCCCCCCCCCCCCCCCCGCTCTAACCACTAGACCCCACCCCTCTCCCAGAGCTGGGGAGAGAACCCAGGAATCCTGGCGCCCAGCCCCACCCTCTGACTCCCTCTCTGGGAATTTCACCCCCGTCTTTCCCTGGCAGACCCAGCGGCCAAACCAGAAAAACTGACTCCAGGGGGTGACTCACTCCTGGGGGACGGGCGTGTCCCTGATTCCCAAGCTCATTTCCCGCCCCCCCCCTCCAGATCTGGGAGGGGAGCTCAGCCCCCGGCCTCTGTTCCCCCTGCCTTGGAAAGAACAGGGCAAGGGAGATATGGGGGCTCTTAGGGACCAGAAATGATGCTGCGGCTCGGGAGGGGCACAGGCGAACTTGGGGGGAGGGGGGCAGGGCTGGGCTAGGAGGGGGCTGCGGGTCAGGAGTAAGGGGCACCAATGCCCAACACACCCTGAAGCCCAGTGTCACCAAAGTGTCCCCCCCCGCCCCACAATCAAGCAACAAAGTCGCCACCGGGTGGCCACTCTCTGAACTGCATCATAAACATGCTGGGACACGGCCCCTCTGGGGTGGGGCGCTGGGGCTGGGTATACGGGGACCCCTCGCCCAGCGCTGGGACGCGGCTCCTCTGGGGTGGGGCGCAGGGGCTGCGTATACAGGGATCCCTCCCCCTGTGCTGGGACGCAGCCCCTCTGTGGTGGGGCACCGGGGCTGCGTATACGGGGATCCCTCCCCCTGTGCTGGGACGCAGCCCCTCTGGGATAGGGCACTGGGGCTGGACATACGAGGACCCCTCCCCCAGCGCTGGGATGCGGCTCCTCTGGGGTGGGGCACTGGGGCTGGGGATACAGGGATCCCTCACCTGGCGCTGGGACGCGGCCCCTCTGGGGTGGAGCGCACAGGCAAAGACGCATAGGAATTTGGGACAGGAAGTGAAGGAGAATCCTGTAAGGTGGGTGGTTTGGGGGGAGTGAATTTCTCCAGGAGCCCCTTCCCTGCTGATAAGGCAGGATCCCCCTCACACACACCCCTCCGACTCTCAGCGCTTGGGGGTCGTTCCCCGGAGTCTGGCCAGCGGGCGGATTCACACCGGCTCACGCACAGGGGTCAGATTTAAATAAGGGAATAAATACGGTTCACGGTGGGGCCGGCACAGGCCGGATAAATAGACCCAGCTACACACGAAAACTGGGGGGGGGGGAGGAATCTTTGAGGGGCCGGGCCTGGGGGCCCCCGGCCTCCCCAGCACGGGATGAGATGGGCGCTATCCCCGCGACTCCAGAGACCTGGGGAGAGAACAGAGGGGACTTTTGTCAGAGCAGGGACCAGGGAAGCAAAGCCGATTTGGGGAGCACGGAGTGATTTTGGGGGTGCTGCTCATGACACCAGGGGTTGGGGGGCCTTATGAGTAGCTGGGGGCTGCTGGCGCCAGTGGGGGGTTCTGGGGGGCATGGGGAGTACTGGGGGGCTCTGGGAGGGCCCTAGCTTGTAGCTGTGGTGCTGGCAGAGGTTTCTGGGGGGCACGGGGGGCTCTGGGGGGGCAGAGGGGGTTATGGGGGGAACTCTGGGGGGCACAGGGAGGCTTTCCGGGACACTGCAGATTTGTCCCACCTCCAGTCAGACAGCCCCAGTGCTGTTGAGGAGGATGAAAGGCCCAGGGAAGGAGAGCAGTCAAGGGGAGCAGAGGGAAACCTTCCCATAGTTGGGACCCTCCTTCCAGATGCTGTTGGGGTCTCCTCTCGCACTGAGGTTCCCTCTCCGGGGGAGGGAACTCCAGGCACTGGGAAAAGGCAGGTGTTAGTAATGGGGGATTCGATCATTAGAAACATAGAGAGCTGGGTTTGTGAACCGGATGGCGACTTGCCTGCCTGGTGCGAAGGTTTTCATAGATTCAAGGACTGGAAGGGACCTCGAGAGGTCATCCAGTCCAGTCCCCTGGCCTCATGGCAGGACCAAATACTGTCTAGACCATCCCTGATAGACATTTATCTAACCTACTCTTAAATATCTCCAGAGATGGAGATTCCACAACCTCCCTAGGCAATTTATTCCAGTGTTTAACCACCCTGACAGTTAGGAACTTTTTCCTAATGTCCAACCTAGACCTCCCTTGCTGCAGTTTAAGCCCATTGCTTCTTGTTCTATCCTCAGAGGCTAAGGTGAACAAGTTTTCTCCCTCCTCCTTATGACACCCTTTTAGATACCTGAAAACTGCTATCATGTCCCCTCTCAGTCTTCTCTTTTCCAAACTAAACAAACCCAATTCTTTCATCCTTCCTTCATAGGTCATGTTCTCAAGACCTTTAATCATTCTTGTTGCTCTTCTCTGGACCCTCTCCAAATCTTTCTTGAAATGCGGTGCCCAGAACTGGACACAATACTCCAGCTGAGGCCTAACCAGAGCAGAGTAGAGCGGAAGAATGACTTCTCGTGTCTTGCTCACAACACACCTGTTAATACATCCCAGAATCACGTTTGCTTTTTTGGCAACAGCATCACACTGTTGACTCATATTTAGCTTGTGGTCCACTATAACCCCTAGATCCCTTTCTGCCGTACTCCTTCCTAGACAGTCTCTTCCCATTCTGTATGTGTGAAACTGATTGTTCCTTCCTAAGTGGAGCACTTTGCATTTGTCTTTGTTAAACTTCATCCTGTTTACTCAGACCATTTCTCCAATTTGTCCAGATCATTTTGAATTATGACCCTGTCCTCCAAAGCAGTTGCAATCCCTCCCAGTTTGGTATCATCCGCAAACTTAATAAGCGTACTTTCTATACCAATATCTAAGTCGTTAATGAAGATATTGAACAGAGCCGGTCCCAAAACAGACCCCTGCGGTACCCCACTCGTTATGCCTTTCCAGCAGGATTGGGAACCATTAATAACAACTCTCTGAGTACGGTTATCCAGCCAGTTATGCACCCACCTTATAGTAGCCCCATCTAAACTGTATTTGCCTAGTTTATCAATAAGAATATCATGCGAGACCGTATCAAATGCCTTACTAAAGTCTAGGTATACCACATCCACAGCTTCTCCCTTATCCACAAGGCTCGTTATCCTATCAAAGAAAGCTATCAGATTGGTTTGACATGATTTGTTCTTTACAAATCCATGCTGGCTATTCCCTATCACCTTACCACCTTCCAAGTGTTTGCAGATGATTTCCTTAATTACTTGCTCCATTATCTTCCCTGGCACAGAAGTTAAACTAACTGGTCTGTAGTTTCCTGGGTTGTTTTTATTTCCCTTTTTATAGATGGGCACTATATTTGCCCTTTTCCAGTTTTCTAGAATCTCTCCCGTCTCCCATGATTTTCCAGAGATAATAGCTAGAGGCTCAGATACCTCCTCTATTAGCTCCTTGAGTATTCTAGGATGCATTTCATCAGGCCCTGGTGACTTGCAGGCATCTAACTTTTCTAAGTGATTTTTAACTTGTTCTTTTTTTATTTTATCTGCTAAACCTACCCCCTTCCCATTAGCATTCACTATGTTAGGCATTCCTTCAGACTTCTCGGTGAAGACCGAAACAAAGAAGTCATTAAGCATCTCTGCCATTTCCAAGTTTCCTGTTACTGTTTCTCCCTCCTCACTGAGCAGTGGGCCTACCCTGTCTTTGGTCTTCCTCTTGCTTCTAATGTATTGATAAAAAGTCTTGTTTCCCTTTATTCCTGTAGCTAGTTGGAGCTCATTTTGTGCCTTTGCCTTTCTAATCTTGCCCCTGCATTCCTGTGTTGTTTGCCTATATTCATCCTTTGTAATCTGTCCTAGTTTCCGTTTTTTATATGACTCCTTTTTATTTTTTAGATCATGCAAGATCTCATGGTTAAGCCAAGGTGGTCTTTTGCCACATTTTCTATCTTTCCTACCCAGCGGATCTCTCGAGGCATCTAGATAGACTTATGTGTAGTGCTGGGGAGGAGCCGGTGGTCGTGGTACATGTAGGTACCAATGACAGAGGGAAGGGTAGGACAGACGTCCTGGAGGCCAAATTTAGGCTGCTAGGAAAGAGACTGAAATCCAGGAGTGGCAGTCTCAGAAATGCTCCCAGTTCCACGCGCAGGGCCAGGTAGGCAGGCAGAGTTTCAGAGTCTCAATGCGTGGATGAGACGATGGTGTAGAGAGGAGGGGTTTAGATTTATTAGGAACTGGGGAAACTTTTGGGATAGGGGGAGCCTATACAGGAGAGATGGGCTCCACCTAAACCAAAGTGGAACCAGACTGCTGGCACTTAACATTAAAAAGGTTGCAGAGCAGTTTTTAAACTAAGAGATGGGGGGAAGCCGACTGCTGCAGAGGAGAACGTGGATCGGACAGAGACTTCTCTTAGCGGAGAGTCTATTGATAGAGATTCTCTAGGTTCTAGTCAGGAGGAGAGGATGGAAGAGAATAAAGAATGGGCCAGATCAGACGAGAAACATTCACGTAAAAAAGAATCTGACACATCAGAAAAGGGCAGACAAACAGTGACAAGTTTTTAAAGTGCTTGTACACAAATGCCAGAAGTCTAAATAATAAGATGGGTGAACTCATAGAATATCAGGGTTGGAAGGGACCTCAGGAGGTATCTAGTCCACCCCCCTGCTCAAAGCAGGACCAATCCCCGGTGTGCTTCGTGTTAAAGGAGGATATTGTTATAATAGGCATCACAGAAACCTGGTGGAGTGGGGACAATCAATGGGACACAATCATTCCGGGGTACAAAATATATCAGAAGGACAGAACAGGTGGGGAGGGGGGGGAGGGGCACTATATGTGAACAAAAATGTAGAATCAAATGGAGTACAAATCTTAAATGAATCCACATATTCCATAGAATCTCTATGGACAGTAATTCCATGCTCTAAAGAATATAACGTTAGGGCTCTATTATCGACCACCTGACCAGGACAGTGATAGTGACGATGAAATGCTAAGTGAGATTAGAGAGGCTATCAAAATAAAGAACTCAATAATAATGGGGGATTTCAATTATCCCCATATTGACTGGGAACATGTCACCTCAGGACGAAATGCAGAGACAAAATTTCTCGATACTAGTACGGGAACCCCCAAAATTTCTCGATTTAGTCCGGAGTGGAGCGCAGGAGCTGGTCCAAGAGGTAACTATAACAGGACCGCTTGGAAATAGTGACCATAATATAACAACATTTCACATTCCTGGGGTGGGAAGGACACCTCAGCAGCCCAACACTGTGGCATTTAATTTCAGAAAGGGGTTAGTTAAACAGAAGTTAAAAGGTCCAGTGACTAGAGTGAAATCCCTGCAAGCTGCATGGGCGCTTTTCAAAGACACCATAATAGAGGCCCAACTTCAATGTATCCCCCAAATTAAGAAACACGGTAAAAGAACTAAAAAAGAGCCACCGTGGCTTAACAACCATGTAAAAGAAGCAGTGAGAGATAAAAAGGCATCTTTTAAAAAGGGGAAGTCAAATCCTAGTGAGGTAAATAGAAAAGAGCATAAACACTGCCAAATTAAGTGCAAGAATGTAATAAGAAAAGCCAAAGAGGAGTTTGAAGAACATCTAGCCAAAAACTCCAAAGGTAATAACAAAATGTTTTTTAAGTACATCAGAAGCAGGAAGCCTGCTAAACAACCAGTGGGGCCCCTGGCCGATTGGGATACAAACGGAGCGCTTAACGACGATAAAGTCATTGCGGAGAAACTAAATGAATTCTTTGCTTCAGTCTTCACGGCTGAGGATGTTAGGGAGATTCCCAAACCTCAGCCGGCTTTTGTAGGTGACAAATCTGAGGAACTGTCACAGATTGAAGTGTCACTAGAGGAGGTTTTGGAATTAATTGATAAACTTCAAAGTAACAAGTGACCGGGACCAGATGGCATTGACCCAAGAGTTCTGAAAGAACTCAAATGTGAAATTACGGCAGTATTAACTATGGTTAGTAACCTGTCCTTTAAATCAGCTTCTGTACCCAATGACTGGAAGATAGCTAATGTAACGCCAATATTTAAAAAGGGCTCTAGAGGTGATCCCGGCAATTACAGACTGGGTAAGTCTAACGTCGGTACCGGGCAAATTAGTCGAAACAATAGTAAAGAATAAAATTGTCAGACACACAGAGGAACATAAATTGTTGGGCAAAAATCAACATGGTTTCTATAAAGGGAAATCGTGTTTTACTAATCTATTAGAGTTCTTTGAAGGGGTCAACAAACATGTGGACAAGGGGGATCCAGTGGACATAGTGTACTTAGATTTCCAGAAGGCCTTTGACAAGGTCCCTCTGTCATAACTATAAAGGGAAGGGTAACAGCTGTACTGTAAAATCCCTCCTGGCCAGAGACTCCAAAATCCTTTTACCTGTAAAGGGTTAAGAAGCTCGGGTAACCTGGCTGACACCTGACCCTAAGGACCAATAAGGGGACAAGATACTTTCAAATCTTGGGGGGGGAAAGGCTTTTGTGTGTGTCCTTTGTTTAAGGGGTGGTTCGCTCTTGGGACTGAGAGGGACCAGACATCAATCCAGGTTCTCCCCATCTTTCTAAACAAGTCTCTCCTATTTCAAACTTGTAAGTAAAAAGACAGGCAAGGCGTCTTAGATTTACTTTGTTTTCTCAACTTGTAAATGTATCTCTTACCAGAATGTTTATCTTGTTTGCTGTACTTTGAACCTAAGACAGAGGGGGGTCCTCTGAGCTCTTTAAGTTGATTACCCTGTAAAGTTATTTTTCATACTGATTTTACAGAGATGATTTTTACCTTTTTCTTTAATTAAAAGTCTTCTTTTTAAGAACCTGATTGATTTTTCCTTGTTTTAAGATCCAAGGGGTTTGGATCTTGATTCACCAGGAGTTGGTGGGAGGAAGGAGGGGGGATGGTTAATTTCTCCTTGTTTTAAGATCCAAGGGGGTTTGGATCTGTGTTCACCAGGGAATTGGTGGAAGGTTTCTCAAGGCTTCCCAGGGAGGGAATTCTTAAGATGGTGGCAGCGGACCAAAGCTAAGCTGGTAGATAAGCTTAGGAGTCCTCATGCAGGCCCCCACTCTTGTACCCTAAAGTTCAAAGTGGGGATACAGCCTTGACATGGTGGCGCAGCGGTGGAGATCGTTTTAAACCCAAAAGCCAGTAAGATTTTTTTTTTTCCTTCTAGCTGCTTTGAGAGCAGAGCTGAAGGTAGATGCATATCTTATCTCTCCTTGCCTGAAGGCAGAGGTGTTAAGTGTTTTTTAACAAGGGGCTTTGTTAAGAGAAGGGTTCAAAGTGAGCAAACTTTGATCTGGTAAAGGTAATTTACAGGCTGAATTGTTTTTTTTTCTTTTTACATCCTCGGAGGTAGCTAGTTAGAAAGTCTCTGTTAACTCAGCAGCACTCAGCAGGAGCCTGAGCTAAATACATCCCAGTTTCAGTCAACTGCAGAGGGGTGTGACCCAGCAAGAAAAACAGGAAAATGACTACCAAAGAAGCAGCTAACAAACTAGAACTGGCCAAACTAGAAGCAGAAGAAAATGAGAGAAAACATCAGAGACTGCTTGAAATTAAAAAACTCGAGAAAGAAGCCAAACAGGAGGCCCATGAAAGAGAAGAAAAAGCCAAACAGGAGGCCCATGAAAGAGAAGAGAAAGCCAAAGAGGAGGCCCACAAGAGAGAGATGGAGCTGGAAAAAGCCAAAGAGGAGGCCAAAGAGGAGGCCCACAAGAGAGAGATGGAGCTGAAAGAAAAAGAGATGGAACTGGAAGCAGCAAGGACTAGGCAGGGTGCATCAGACCATCCTAACAACTCCTCTCCAGGTACCACTTCCCATCCCAGGAAATTCCCCACCTACAAGGCAGGCGATGATACTGAGGCCTTCTTAGAAAATTTTGAAAGGGCCTGCCTTGGATACAACATCCCTCAAACCCAGTACATGGTAGAGCTGAGGCCGCAGCTCGGTGGACCCTTAGCAGAGGTGGCGGCTGAAATGCCTAAGGAACACATGAACAGTTATGAACTTTTTAAAAACAAGGCCAGACTCAGAATGGGGCTAACACCTGAGCATGCCCGTCGGCGGTTCAGAGCCCTAAGGTGGAAACCTGATGTGTCATTTACCCGACATGCCTACCACATCGGGAAAAATTGGGATGCCTGGATATCAGGAGCAAATGTTAAATCTACGGAAGAGTTGCCCTTCCTATTGCAAATGGAGCAGTTTTTAGAGGGTGTTCCTGAGGAAATAGAAAGGTACATCCTAGATGGGAAGCCCAAAACTGTAACCGAGGCGGGGGAGATTGGAGCCAAATGGGTGGAGGTGACAGAAAAGAAAAAAGCTAGTAGCAGTTGGAGCGAATATCAGAAGGGGCAAGCCGAAACAAAACCTTATCACCGGGGACAACCCAAGGCCCCACCCACATCCCAAGGGAAACCCCAGACGCCTTCTCACCCCACCCCACCAGTCTCCACCAACCAACATCGCCCCGGTGATACCTTAGCAGGGCGATGTTTTAAATGTAATGAACTGGGGCATATAAAGGCTCACTGCCCCAAGAACCCCAACCGATTACAGTTCATTACACCCCAATCACACCAAAGATCCCCAGACCCAGATGCCTCTCTCATACCCTCGGAGCGACGGGAAACCTTGAGAGTGGGCGGAAAGAAGGTTATCGCTTGGAGGGACACTGGGGCACAAGTGTCAACTATCCACCAATCCCTAGTGGACCCCAAACTCATCAACCCGGAGGCTACAGTGACAATTCAACCCTTCGTGTCACAGTCTGTAACCTTGCCTACAGCCCAGTTGCATGTCCAGTACAAGGGCTGGTCAGGAATGTGGACTTTTGCAGTCTATGACAATTATCCCATCCCCATGCTACTGGGGGAAGACTTGGCCAACCATGTGAAGCTAGCCAAGAGGGTGGGAATAGTCACCCGCAGCCAGGCTAAGCAAGCTTTCACCCCCATCCCAGTTCCTGAGCCGTCCACCAGGGCCCCGTCTGTGTTACCAGAGACCCAAACACAGGTGGTGGAACCGGATCCCCTGCCAACGACTGAAACAGCCGTAGTGGCTCAAATCCCAGAGACCCAGCCAAAGCCAGTCCCAGAACCGGAACTGGCAACGCAACCAGCACCAGAACCATTGCCAGCACTGAGACCAGCGCTTGCAAACCCGTCTACAACTCCAATGCCAGAGGGCACCAGCGAGCCTGAACTGGCGGAAGCAGCAGATAACCCTACCCAAGAGGCTCAGCCAGAGCCTGAAATACCACATAGTGCACCAGCGGACAGCGGTTCACAGTCAATGGAAACAGCCCCAGCACCTGCATCGCTTCCAGAGGGACCAAGCCCCAGTCCACAGTCCAAGGAGGAACTGATGTCTCCAGCATCAAGGGAACAGTTCCAGGCCGAGCAGGAAGCAGATGACAGCCTTCAGAAAGCTTGGGCGGCGGCGCGGAGCACCCCACCGCCTCTCAGCTCTTCTAACCGATCCCGGTTTGTTGTAGAAAAAGGACTTTTATACAAGGAGACTCTTTCTGGTGGGCACCAGGAAGACTGGCATCCTCAAAGACAGTTGGTAGTTCCCACTAAGTATCGGGTAAAGCTCTTGAGCTTAGCCCATGATCATCCCCGTGGCCATTCTGGGGTGAACAGAACCAAAGATCGGTTGGGGAAGTCCTTCCACTGGGAGGGAATGGGCAAGGACGTTGCTAATTATGTCCGGTCTTGTGAGGTGTGCCAACGAGTGGGAAAGCCCCAAGACCAGGTTAAAGCCCCTCTCCAGCCACTACCCATAATTGAGGTCCCATTTCAGCGAGTAGCTGTGGATATTCTGGGTCCTTTCCCAAAGAAGACACCCAGAGGAAAGCAGTACGTACTGACTTTCATGGATTTTGCTACCCGATGGCCGGAAGCTGTACCCTTAAGCAACACCAAGGCTAAAAGTGTGTGCCAGGCATTAGCAGACATTTTTGCCAGGGTAGGTTGGCCCTCCGACATCCTTACAGATTCGGGAGCTAATTTCCTGGCAGGGAACATGAAAAACCTGTGGGAAGCTCATGGGGTGAATCACTTGGTTGCCACCCCTCATCACCATCAAACCAATGGTCGGGTGGAGAGGTTTAATGGAACTTTGGGGGCCATGATACGTAAATTCGTAAATGAACACTCCAATGATTGGGACCTAGTGTTGCAGCAGTTGCTTTTTGCCTACAGGGCTGTACCACATCCCAGTTTAGGGTTTTCACCATTTGAACTTGTGTATGGCCGCGAGGTTAAGGGGCCATTACAGTTGGTGAAGCAGCAATGGGAGGGGTTTACGCCTTCTCCAGGAACTAACATTCTAGACTTTGTAAGCAACCTACAAAACACCCTCCGACACTCTTTAGCCCTTGCTAAAGAAAACCTAAAGGATGCTCAGGAAGAGCAAAAGGCCTGGTATGATAAACATTCCAGAGAACGGTCCTTCAAAGTAGGAGACCAAGTCATGGTCTTAAAGGCGCTCCAGGCCCATAAAATGGAAGCGTCGTGGGAAGGACCATTCACGGTCCAGGAGCGCCTAGGAGCTGTTAACTATCTCATAGCCTCCCCCACCTCCAACATAAAGCCTAAGGTATACCATGTTAATTCTCTTAAGCCCTTTTATTCCAGAGAATTAAACGTTTGCCAGTTTACAGCCCAGGAAACTGATGACGCGGAGTGGCCTGCAGGTGTCTACTATGAAGGAAAAAGGAATGGTGGCGTGGAAGAGGTGAACCTCTCCACCACCCTGGGACGTCTGCAGCGACAGCAGATCAAGGAGCTGTGCACAAGCTTTGCACCGATTTTCTCAGCCACTCCAGGACGGACCGAACGGGCATACCACTCCATTGACACAGGTAATGCTCTCCCAATTAGAACCCCACCCTACCGGGAGTCACCTCATGCCCAAGCGGCTATACAAAGGGAGATCCAGGACATGCTACAGATGGGTATAATCCGCCCCTCTAGCAGTGCATGGGCATCTCCAGTGGTTCTAGTTCCCAAACCAGATGGGGAAATACGCTTTTGCGTGGACTACCGTAAGCTAAATGCTGTAACTCGTCCTGACAACTATCCAATGCCACGCACAGATGAGCTATTGGAGAAATTGGGACATGCCCAATTCATCTCTACTTTAGACTTAACAAAAGGGTACTGGCAAGTACCACTAGATGAACCCGCTAAGGAAAGGTCCGCCTTCGTCACCCAGGCAGGGGTGTATGAATTCAATGTACTCCCTTTCGGGTTGCGAAATGCACCCGCCACCTTCCAAAGACTTGTAGATGGTCTCTTAGCGGGATTGGGAGAATCTGCAGTTGCCTACCTCGATGATGTGGCCATTTTTTCTGATTCATGGACAGAACACCTGGAGCACCTGAAAAAAGTCTTCGAGCGCATCCGGCAGGCAGGACTAACTGTTAAGGCTAAAAAGTGTCAAATAGGCCAAAACAGAGTGACGTACCTGGGGCACCAGGTGGGTCAAGGAACTATAAATCCCCTACAGGCCAAAGTGGATGCTATCCAAAAGTGGCCGGTTCCAAAGTCCAAGAAACAGGTCCAATCCTTCTTAGGCTTGGCCGGATATTATAGGCGATTTGTACCACACTACAGCCAAATCGCCGCCCCGCTGACAGACCTAACCAGAAAGAAACAGCCAAATGCAGTTCAGTGGACTGATGAGTGTCAAAGGGCCTTTAACCAGCTTAAGGCAACACTCATGTCTGACCCTGTGCTAAGGGCCCCAGACTTTGACAAACCGTTCCTAGTAACCACAGATGCTTCCGAGCGAGGCGTGGGAGCAGTTTTAATGCAGGAAGGACCGGATCAAGAATTCCATCCTGTCGTGTTTCTCAGCAAGAAACTGTCTGAGAGGGAAAGCCACTGGTCAATCAGCGAAAAGGAATGCTACGCCATTGTGTACGCGCTGGAAAAGCTACGCCCGTATGTTTGGGGACGGCGTTTCCAACTACAAACAGACCATGCTGCGCTACAGTGGCTTCATACCGCCAAGGGAAATAACAAAAAACTTCTTCGGTGGAGTTTAGCTCTCCAAGATTTTGATTTTGAAATACAACACATTTCGGGAGCTTCTAACAAAGTGGCTGATGCACTCTCCCGGGAAAGTTTCCCAGAGTTAACTGGTTAACCATTGTTCTTGAAATGAAACATATTGTTAGTTTTTATATAATCAGTAGTATGTCTAAAGGTACATGTGTCTTATTAACTCTGTTTTCTCCTAGAACTCCAGGAAGAAATCACAGCCAGTGTGGAACCGAACGTCCAACACTATCTGTGATTTGGGGGGCGTGTCATAACTATAAAGGAAAGGGTAACAGCTGTACTGTAAAATCCCTCCTGGCCAGAGACTCCAAAATCCTTTTACCTGTAAAGGGTTAAGAAGCTCGGGTAACCTGGCTGACACCTGACCCTAAGGACCAATAAGGGGACAAGATACTTTCAAATCTTGGGGGGGGAAAGGCTTTTGTGTGTGTCCTTTGTTTAAGGGGTGGTTCGCTCTTGGGACTGAGAGGGACCAGACATCAATCCAGGTTCTCCCCATCTTTCTAAACAAGTCTCTCCTATTTCAAACTTGTAAGTAAAAAGACAGGCAAGGCGTCTTAGATTTACTTTGTTTTCTCAACTTGTAAATGTATCTCTTACCAGAATGTTTATCTTGTTTGCTGTACTTTGAACCTAAGACAGAGGGGGGTCCTCTGAGCTCTTTAAGTTGATTACCCTGTAAAGTTATTTTTCATACTGATTTTACAGAGATGATTTTTACCTTTTTCTTTAATTAAAAGTCTTCTTTTTAAGAACCTGATTGATTTTTCCTTGTTTTAAGATCCAAGGGGTTTGGATCTTGATTCACCAGGAGTTGGTGGGAGGAAGGAGGGGAATGGTTAATTTCTCCTTGTTTTAAGATCCAAGGGGGTTTGGATCTGTGTTCACCAGGGAATTGGTGGAAGGTTTCTCAAGGCTTCCCAGGGAGGGAATTCTTAAGATGGTGGCAGCGGACCAAAGCTAAGCTGGTAGATAAGCTTAGGAGTCCTCATGCAGGCCCCCACTCTTGTACCCTAAAGTTCAAAGTGGGGATACAGCCTTGACACCCTCACCAAAGGCTCTTACGTAAATTAAGTTGTCATGGGATAAAAGGGAAGATCCTTTCATGGATTGAGAACTGGTTAAAAGACAGGGAACAAAGGGTAGGAATAAATGGTAAATTCTCAGACTGGAGAGGGGTAACTAGTGGTGTTCCCCAAGGGTCAGTCCTAGGACCAATCCTATTCAACTTATTCATAAATGATCTGGAGAAAGGGGTAAAACGTGAGGTGGCAAAGTCTGCAGATGATACTAAACTGCTCAAGATAGTTAAGACCAAAGCAGACTGTGAAGAACTTCAAAAAGATCTCACAAAACTAAGTGATTGGGCAACAAAATGGCAAATGAAATTTGTAATAAAGGATAAATGTAAAGTAATGCACCTTGGAAAAAAAATAACCCCAGTTATACATACAATATGATGGGGGCTAATTTAGCTACAACTAATCAGGAAAGAGATCTTGGAGTCACTGTGGATAGTTCTCTGAAGACGTCCACGCAGTGAGCAGCGG
This sequence comes from Actinemys pallida, assembly GCA_023634205.1. Classification (NCBI taxonomy): domain Eukaryota; kingdom Metazoa; phylum Chordata; order Testudines; family Emydidae; genus Actinemys; species Actinemys pallida. The sequence goes on from JALMGD010000024.1 coordinate 21,639, forward strand.
CGGTCAAAAAAGCAAACAGGATGTTAGGAATCATTAAAAAAGGGATAGAGAATAAGACGGAGAATATCTTATTGCCCTTATATAAATCCATGGTACACCCACTTCTTGAATACTGCGTACAGATGTGGTCTCCTCATCTCCAAAAAGATATACTGGCATTAGAAAAGGTTCAGAGAAGGGCACCTAGAATGATTAGGGGTTTGGAATGGGTCCCATATGAGGAGAGATTAAAGAGGCTAGGACTTTTCAGCTTGGAAAAGAGGAGACTAAGGGGGATTATGATAGAGGTCTATAAAATCATGAGTGGTGTGGAGAAAGTGAATAAGGAAAAGTTATTTACTTGTTCCGATAATATAAGAACTAGGGTTCACCAAATGAAATTAATGGGCAGCAGGTTTAAAACAAATAAAAGGAATTTCTTCACACAGAGCCCAGTCAACCTGTGGAACTCCTTGCCTGAGGAGGTTGTGAAGGCTAGGACTATAACAGGGTTTAAAAGAGAACTGGATAAATTCATGGAGGTTAAGTCCATTAATGGCTATTAGCCAGGCTGGGTAAGGAATGGTGTCCCTAGCCTCTGTTTGTCAGAGGGTGGAGATGGATGGCAGGACAGAGATCACTTGATCATTGCCTGTTAGGTCCACTCCCTCTGGGGTGTGACGAAGTGGGGGATTTTCTTGTTTGTTTTCTTATTTTCGGTGGGGTTTCAATGGTTTGCATGCGGAGGGGGTGGGACTCAGTTTCCCTGGGTGTTACTGGTTTAACGAGGGGAGGGGAGAGGGAGTTTGTTGTTACAGAGGACCGGAGAGAGAAGTTGGGACCCCAGCCAATGGCCTGGAGAATGGATACCCCAGCGACTGGTGACCTGATGACCTGGTGACCTGGAGGCCCAGCTCAGGAGTCGCAGCCGGTTCTGGCCAGTGGGCGGACAATGGGCTGCAGAGTGAGGACCCAGTGACCCAAACAGCCGGTTCCAGCCAGAGGACAGAAGCGAGGAGAGGAGGCCCCGGTTTACAACCCTGTTTACCTGGAGAGAAGACAATGGACAGAGGCCGGGCTTGGGGCCGGGGATCTCAGATGCCCAGCTGGGAGCAGGGGGGCTCAGGGCTGGAGAGGGGGAGCAGGCAGAGCCCACCTGGGTGCAGGGGAGACTGGGATGTGCTGGGCTGAGGGAGGCCAGGCCTGAGGCCCTGAGAGTTTCCTGTGCTGTGTTCAACTCTCAATAAATCCTCCTGTTTTACGCTGGCTGAGAGTCACTCCGGTCTAGAGAACAGGGCGGGGGGGGGGGGGGGCATCCACCCCTTCGGGGGGTGGAGACCCCGAGAGGGGGTCCAGAGCAAGGGGACTCCCTGAGGGGGCCCACGGCAGCGACAGACGTGCTAAGGCTCAGGGGGGCACAGGGGGTTTCTGGGGGGGGGCCCTTACGAGTAGCTGTGGTGCTGCTGGCGCCGGCGGGCCGTGCGCATCTTCTCGAACCGGGCCTCCATCTCCTCCAGCACCTTGGGCGTGTAGCGAACGACCAGCTTCACCGTCCCCTGGGCCGCCTTCAGCAGCTCCACAGCCTTCTCGTGCTGCTCCCCTTCCACACTCTGCCCCACGCACGGACAAACGGGGGTCAGGGGCAGAGACACCCCCCCCGGTGCTGCCCCCCCGCCCCCTGCTCGCTGCTGCTGCCTCCGTCTCCCCACACGCTCAGCCCTCCCGGTCCTCAGGCCGGTCCCCCTGTGCTGCCCCATGTCCCTTCCCCAGTGCCTCCCCCATGGTCCCCGTCCCCATCACCCCCCCAGCATCCTCCCTACATCCCTTCCTGGTGCCCCCCCCATGCCGGTGCCCCCCATTGCCCCCCCATGTCTCCTCCTGGAGCCCTCCTCACGCCAGCCCCCCCACGGCCACCCCTATGTCCCCTCCCGGTGTCCCCCCCATGCCGATCCCCTCCCAGTGCCCCCCCATGCTGGTCTCCCCCCAACCCCCCATCGCTCCCCTGCATCCCTCCCATGTCCCCTCCCGGTGCCCTCCCCACGCCACCCCCCCCACGACCCCCCGCTCACCACGCCGTTGACGGACAGCAGCTGGTCCCCCCGCTTGAGACCGCCGTGCCGGTCGGCGACGCCGCCGGGGATGACGCGGGAGATGTAGATGGGCGAGTTCTGCTCCTTGCCCCCCATGATGTTAAAGCCAAGCCCCTCGTCTGTCTTGGGCAGCTCCACCACCCGGGGGTGCGCATGGCCCTCGCTCGCCGCGAACGCCGCCACCGTGGCCTGGGGGCACAGACGCAGGGCGCTGGGGGGCGGGGCGCCCGAGGGAGAGGTCCCCGGTGGGGGGCGGTGCCTGGGTCCGGCTCTCAGGGGTCCCCAGGGGGGGTGCAGTGGCCAGGCCCGGCTCTCAGGGGTGAAGGGTTCCCCGGGGGGACGGTACCCAGGCCCGGCTCTCGGGGGTGGGGGGTCCCATGGGGGGGGGAGGGCGGTACCTGGGCCCAGCTCTTGGGGGTGGGGGGTCCCCGGGGGGGGCGGTACCTGGGCCCGGCTCTTGGGGGTGGGGGGTCCCCGGGGGGGTGGGGCAGTGCTCAGGCCCGGCTCTCGGGGGTGGGGGGGTCCCATGGGGGGGGCAGTGCTCAGGCCCGGCTCTCGGGGGTGGGGGGTCAGTGCTCAGGCCCGGCTCTCGGGGGTGGGGGGGTCCCATGGGGGGGGCCGGTATCCGGGCCCGGCTCTCGGGGGTGGGGGGTCCCCGGGGGGGGGGGCGGTGCCCGGGCCCGGCTCTCGGGGGTGGGGGGTTCCCGGGGGGTGGGGCGGTGCCCGGCTCTCGGGGGTGGGGGGTCCCCAGGGGGGCCGTACCTTGGCCGTGGCGTGGGCCCGGATCTCGGCGCTGCCCGCGATCTCCAGCGTGTCATAGAGCTGCTCATAGACCTGGGGGAGCAGAGCAGGGGAGGGGCTGTCAAGGAGAGGGCTGGGGGGAACCCAGGAGTCCAGCCGGGCTGGGGGAGATGGGGGCGGGGGCAGTGGGGGTTGAGCCAGGCCACGGGGCTCCCAGGTGATTCAGGGCTTGGGGGGGTGGGGGGTCTCTGGGGGGGTCGCAGCAGGAGACAAGGCCATGGAGGGTCATTGTAGGGGATCCCCAGGGAGTCGGGTGGGTGTGGTGGGGGGTGGAACCCCCTGGGGGGTGACCAGGGAGGGGGCTCGGGGGGATCTCGTCTCCCAGAGGGCCAAGCAGAAGTTGAACTGCAGAACCCTCTTTGGGGGGGCAGGGGGGGCAGAGGAGGGGGGTCCCAGAGATGTTGGAGGTGGCCTGGAGGATTGTGGGGGTCTGGGGGTACAGGGAATGTACAGGGAGTGCATGCAGTACAAGGGGTTGGGGTGCAGGGGTGAATGTGGGGGTGCAGGGGATGTGGGGGTGCAGTACAGGGGGTTGGGGTGCAGGGGTGAATGTGGGGGTGCAGGGGATGTGGGGGTGCAGTACAGGGGGTTGGGGTGCAGGGGATGTGGGGCACAGTATAGGGGTTGGGGTGCAGGGGGATGTGGGGTGCAGTACAGGGGGATGTGGGGGTACAGGGGTGTATGTGGGGGTGCAGTACAGGGGTAGGGGTGCAGGAGTGGATGTGGGGGTGCAGTACAGGGGTTGGGGTGTAGGGATTTCTGTGGAGGTGCAGTACAGGGGTTGGGGTGTGGCATGGATGTGGGGGGCAGTACAGGGGTTGGGGTGCAGGGTGTCTGTAGGGGTGCAGTACAGGGGTTGGGGTGTGGGGTGGATGTGGGGGGCAGTACAGGGGTTGGGGTGCAGGGTGGATATGGGGGTACAGGGGTGTCTGTGGGGGTGCAGTACAGGGGTTGGGGTGGATGTAGGAGTACAGTACAGGGGTTTGGGGTGCAGGACTGGATGTGGGGGGTGCTTGTGTGGGTGCCTGTGGGCACACAGGGGTTTGGGGGTCCCGGGGGGGTCTCACCTCACGGATGGCCGAGCAGAACTTGCTCTGCAGAACCCGTTGCAAAGCCTGCAGTTTGTGGGGGGGCAGCTCCCCACTTCGCTGCAACCGCTCCAGCAGCTCCACGGCGCGCGCCACGTCTGCCACGGAATGGGGGGTCACATGGGGGGGCAGGGAGGACCCCCAAAACTCTCTGCCTGCCGCTGCCCCACATCAGCTAACTCCTGCCCTGCCCCCCACACATCTAACTCCTGCCCTGCCCCCCCAGCCACCACCTGCCCTGCAACCCTAAATCTAACTCCTGCCCTGCCCCCCAGCCACCACCTGCCCTGCCCCCCGACATCACCGCCCAACCACCACCTGCCCTGCCCCCGCACATCTAACTCCTGCCCTGCCCCCCAGCCACCACCTGCCCTGCCCCCCGACATCACTCCCCCAGCCACCACCTGCCCTGCCCCCCGACATCTAACTCCTGCCCTGCCCCCCAGCCACCACCTGCCCTGCCCCCCCACATCACCCCCCAGCCACCACCTGCCCTGCCCCCCCACATCACCCCCCAACCACCACCTGCCCTGCCCCCGCACATCTAACTCTTGCCCTGCCCCCCAGCCACCACCTGCCCTGCCCCCGCACATCTAACTCCTGCCCTGCCCCCCAGCCACCACCTGCCCTGCCCCCCCACATCACCCCCCAGCCACCACCTGCCCTGCCCCCCCACATCACCCCCCAACCACCACCTGCCCTGCCCCCGCACATCTAACTCTTACCCTGCCCACCAGCCACCACCTGCCCTGCCCCCGCACATCTAACTCCTGCCCTGCCCCCCAGCCACCACCTGCCCTGCCCCCCCACATCACCCCCCAGCCACCACCTGCCCTGCCCCCCCACATCACCCCCCAACCACCACCTGCCCTGCCCCCGCACATCTAACTCTTGCCCTGCCCCCCAGCCACCACCTGCCCTGCCCCCCGACATCACCCCCCAACCACCACCTGCCCTGCCCCCGCACATCTAACTCCTGCCCTGCCCCCCAGCCACCACCTGCCCTGCCCCCCCACATCACCCCCCAGCCACCACCTGCCCTGCCCCCCCACATCACCCCCCAACCACCACCTGCCCTGCCCCCGCACATCTAACTCCTGCCCTGCCCCCCAGCCACCACCTGCCCTGCCCCCCGACATCACCCCCCAACCACCACCTGCCCTGCCCCCGCACATCTAACTCCTGCCCTGCCCCCCAGCCACCACCTGCCCTGCCCCCCCACATCACCCCCCAGCCACCACCTGCCCTGCCCCCCCACATCACCCCCCAACCACCACCTGCCCTGCACCCCTACATCTAACTCCTGCCCTGCCCCCCAGCCACCACCTGCCCTGCCCCCCCACATCACCCCCCAACCACCACCTGCCCTGCACCCCTACATCTAACTCCTGCCCTGCCCCCCAGCCACCACCTGCCCTGCCCCCGCACATCTAACTCCTGCCCTGCCCCCCAGCCACCACCTGCCCTGCCCCTGCACATCTAACTCCTGCCCTGCCCCCCAGCCACCACCTGCCCTGCCCCCCCACATCACCCCCCAGCCACCACCTGCCCTGCCCCTGCACATCTAACTCCTGCCCTGCCCCCCAGCCACCACCTGCCCTGCCCCCCCACATCACCCCCCAACCACCACCTGCCCTGCCCCTGCACATCTAACTCCTGCCCTGCCCCCCAGCCACCACCTGCCCTGCCCCCCCACATCACCCCCCAGCCACCACCTGCCCTGCCCCCCCACATCACCCCCCAACCACCACCTGCCCTGCCCCCGCACATCTAACTCCTGCCCTGCCCCCCAGCCACCACCTGCCCTGCCCCCCGACATCTAACTCCTGCCCTGCCCCCCAGCCACCACCTGCCCTGCCCCCCGACATCACCCCCCCCAGCCACCACCTGCCCCCCCACATCAGACTCCTGCCCCGAGCCCCCTTACCCCGCTCCAGCCCCAGCGGCTCGCTGCTCAGCGCTGCCATCTTCACGCACCGGCCCCGCCCCACGTTGCACGGGGGGGGGAAGTTGATGGGAGGACTGGGGGGGGGGTCACGGCGCGGGGGGGGGGTGTGAAATGTGCCTGCGCGCCCGTGGGGCCGGGCGCGTGTGTGCACGCGCGTTCCCGGAGCTCCGGGCGGGTGCACGACGTCTGTGCGGGCGGCCTCCCCCCCCCCCCGCCCGTTCCCGCCTGACAGAGCACGTCCCCGTCCCCCCCCACACACACATTGAGAGCAGGTGGGGGAGGGGAAGGAGCAAAGCCCCCCCACCCCACTCCAGGCTGGGGGGGTCCTTGCAGCACCTCCATGGTGCCCCTTTCTCTGGGGTCACCCCCCTCATGCCCCCCCCCCCCGTGCTCGGGCCCTTCCCCGGCCGCCTCCAGGGGCAGCGAGTTCCCCAGGCCAACCCCAGCGTGGGGGATTTCTTGGGGTGAACCTCAGACCTGCCTCCACAGGGCACCAAAGGGCTGGGGGGGGGGGGGGGAGATCCCGCTATGGGGGCAGGCAGAGCCCCTGACTGGTGAGGCTCAGGGTCAAACCCCTCAGCAGCTGGGGGGTGGAAAGGAGTCGTGCCCCGTGCCCCCCCCAGACAGGGGGCCTGGCAAGACAGCAGTGGCCCGGCTGGAAACACCGTGGGCCCCGCGCCTGCCTGGGGGTGCCGGGAACACGGCAGAGGATGGGTCAGAGACTGGGGTGGGGGGCGCCGCCGGCTAAGGCTGCCTTAGAGCATTAACGCCCGAGGGGGGGGGGGGGTGCAGAGCGCGGTGACCGGGGGGGGGGGGGGGGGACGCTCCTGGGAGGCAGGGACCCTGGACGATGCCGCACGGGGGAATCCCGAGCCAGGACAGAGGCGATTTGGCCCTGGTGCGACGTGGCTGGACCCTGGGCCCAGTTCTGGTGCCCACCATTCGAGGCTGCTCCTTAAGGGCAAAGTGTGGGGCCAGGAGGGGCCTGCCAAGGCGTAGGGCTGACCCCCGGGTACCAGGGCCCGCTGCTCTGGCCATTCCTAGCCCTGCCCCCCCCATAACAGCACCTCACGGCAGAACCATTAAAACCCCTTTATTGTGGTTAAAGAAAAGCAGATGCAGCCGCGCGGGGCTTTATACAGACATGTGGCATTTGGGGGGGGGTCACGCTACAGAAACTGGGGGGACAAAAACTTACCCACCTAAAAAAAAAAAAGGGAAGTGGCCAGGCCAGCCTGGGGGCTGGCCCCCCGTCTGGGGGCAGGGGACGCCCCTCACTCCAGGGGTGGCTCCAGCAGGTACCCGTTCTCCGTGGACATGTAGCCGTCTCCGGACTGCATGGACTCCTGGTCCAGGAACATGTCCTGGCTGGTCTCCTCCAGCGGCTCGGCCATGCCGTTGTCCTGGCCGGCCCGTTCGTCCCGCTTCTCGGCCCCCCGCTCGCCGCGCTCACCCCGCTCCCGTTTGTGCTCCCGGTCCCGGTCCCGCTCCCGCCGGCGCTCCCTGTCCCTCTCCCTGTCCCTGTCCTTGTCACGGTCCCGGTGGCTGCGCCGGCGGTCCCGCTCCCTGTCCCTGTCCCTGTCCCTGCCCTTCTCCTCGCCCTCCAGCTTCAGCTCCAGCCTGTCCAGGCCCAGCTCGCCCAGCGCCACCTCCTCGGCCTGGGCGTCCCCCCCCTCGGGCAGCTCCTCCTTCTTGTCGCGCTCCCGGTCCCGGTCCCGCTTGCGCTCCCGGCTGCGGCTGTGCCGCTTCCGCTCCCGCTCCTTGTCCTTGTCCTTGCTGCGCTCCCGGCTCCGCTTCCGCTCCTCCTTCTCCCGGCTGCGGGTGCGGCGCCGGCGCTCCCTGGACCGGCTGCGCCGGCGCTCCCGCTCCTTGTCCCGCTCCCGGCTCCGGTCCCGCCGGTCCCGCTCACGCTCCCGGTCCCTGCGGGGAGAGGGGCCCAGGGCGTCACATGGCTGGCCCAGCCCACCCGGCCCCTGGGCCATCCGGGCACCGCATCTCCGCAGGGCGAGGCAGCAGATAGGCCCATGGCCCACCACGCTCCCACAATGCACTGGGACAGGGGGCACTGCAGACACCCATAGCCCTCCACACTCCCACAATGCACTGGGCCATCCCCGCCCCCTCCGGCCAGCAGGGGGCACTGCAGACACCCACTGCCCTCCATGCTCCCACAATGCACTGGGCCATCCCCGCCCCCTCCGGCCAGCAGGGGGCACTGCAGACACTGACAGCCCTCCACGCTCCCACAATGCACTGGGCCATCACTGTCCCCCCCCAAACTCTCCTCCATGCCCCTTGGCAGGGGGTCTGGCCGACATGGGATGGGGGCGCGGGGTCCCCCGGGGCACAGTCTGCCCCCCACTCACCGCTCGTCGTATCTGGAGGTGTCGTCTCGGCCGGAGTGCCTGATGTTGACATCTGCACCACCCCTCCGGGTGCCCCCCAGGCCACCACCTACAAAGAAAGCGCAGCTCTTCAGCCCCCTGCCCCCGGCAGGGATCTACGGGACCAACTCAACACCCCCCTGGCTCCCCCCAGCGGAGGGAAGGGGGGGCACTATATGCCTCAAAACACTACGCTGGCACCCCCATATTCACCACTGCCCTGTACTTATGGCTCGGCTGTGTGCTGCCTGGTGAGGTCTCGCTCTGCTGACCATTAAGATCCTATTGGACTGTAGGAAGTTGGCTAGGGGGGTGGTACTGAAATAGGTTGCGAGGTTGGGAACACCCACAACCAGCCGTTCAGGTACCACAGCGTGGCCGGCCCGGGAAGGGGAATCCACACGGCTTAGGACTGTCACGGGATCCGTGGCCAATGAAGACACAAGGGAGGCTGCTTGACTCACGTCCTAGCACAAGATCTTTCCAGCAAGCTGGAGGAACCTAGAACCGAGGGGAAGTGACATCATCAGTTGTCCTCACTCCCCGGGCTGGATTAATGCAGGGGCGGCAGCCCAGGGCCTCGGGCTAAGGGGGGCCCCCGCAGGCCTGGATGTGGCCCGCTGCTTCTTTTCATCCGGCCCAGCAAGTCCCCGAGCCTCGGCACCCCCCCGGGCTTGGAGCTGCGAGTGCCAGCTCGCCGACGTGCCCCTACGGCCCCTAGGCAAGGGGCGTTCAGGGAATCTGCGCGCTGCCCCCGCAGCTCCCATTGGCCAGGTGCCACGGCCAATGGGAGCTGCAGGGGCGGTGCCTGTGCACAGCGGCAGGGCCTCTCTGCCTAAGGGCCGGACATGTCGGCCATTTCGGGGAGCAGAGCAGCGCAGAGCCAGGGATCCTGCCTTAGCCCTGCTGCGCCGCCGACCAAGAGCCGCCCAAGGTAAGTGCCTCCCAGCCAGAGCCTGCACCCCAATCCCAGCCCTGAGCCCACTCCAAACCCCCAGGGGCCCCACAAAATCTAATAGCCCCGGGCCCACAGGAGAGCTAATCTGGCCCTGCTCACACCTCAACACCTGGAAGAACATCTGGACAACAAAGACTTTGAACGGGGGAGGTGGTCCCAGGCTGGAAAGGAGAATCTACCATCAGGGTGAGATGATGCTCGATTCAAACCCTGTCTAGTTTATGGAACTCAGATGGCGGTGGCCCGGGGCAGCGCCCAGGACCAGCTGTCTGGGGCCACACCGGCCACTGCAGAAGCCACAGAGGGCCCAGAATCCGTGACTTCTGTGAAAGACTTGCAGCCTTACTTATAATCACTTAAAATCTCTTTCTGCCATTAGTAAATCAGTTTTGTATTTGATCTAGAACGGGGTGCTTTGCTCGAAGCGCAAAGGGGAATCCGCTCAGCGTATAAAAGCTGGTGCACGTCCTGGCCACGCTGGGGGACTGGGTAATCAACTTACACTGCTCAGACTTCTGACCAGGGCAGGACCGTACAGCTCTGGGGGTCCTAGGCTGGGGAGAACTGGCTGATGTCCCCCCGCCTGTGGGTGGCTGTGTGAGTGCAGGACCTGGAGGGGTTTGCAGCTTGTCAAAGGGAGCCTGGGGTGGTTAGACAGAGGGCTCAGCGGTACCCCTGGGGAACCCATCACAGGCTGGGTGGGGAGCTCCCGGCAGGGGACGCCGAGGGGTGTGCCGATTCCCTCCAGGTTATGCCACGGCGCCGCAGGCCTGACATGGGGTCGCTCTCCCCACTCTGTGTTCCGGCGGGGCAGGTGCAGGGCGTGGGGGAGGGGGTCCTTACTCACCCAGCCTGCGGGGACGCCAACCCTTGACTGTCCGGCCTCTCTCCACGTCCACCAGCACCCTCCTGCCGTCAATTTTCTTGCCGTCTGCGTGCTTGTATGCCGCTGTAACAGATTGGGGTGTCCACAAGGGCGGGGGGGGAGGGCGCATCTGTTAGGCACGGAGCTCACACACAAGCCCGCCCGCCCCCCACCGGACACACACAGCTCCCCCCACCTGCCCCGTGGCTCCCCAGAGCCGGCCGAGGGGCTGCCCCACCCTGCCGTGGGGTAGCTTGCCCCGAGGTTCCCGCCCCCCCCGTGCTGCCTAGACTTCAGCAGCTGGGTCCACGCCAGAGCACAGGACGCCCCAACCCCGTCGAGGCCGGAGATCCGCAAGCCACAGCTGCTGGGTTGAATGGAGCAGCCCCTCGCCCCCCAGCCAGCCCCCCAAAGCTGCAAGGAAAGGAACGTTACCGACAAGTCAAATACCTGCGTTTGCCCACTGCCTCCTCCCCGATGCCACGCTCGCTGCGTGGGACCCGGGCAGCCCCGTGGGGGGTAAACCCCCACGAGATGGGGATATACCGCCCACCGCTGCTGCCCACCCCCCGCCCCAGCCAGCCAGCTAGCTAACCCCGAATCCGCCATGCATCCCCCCCAAAGCAGGAGGTATTACACCTACAGGAAGGAGGGAGAGGAATCTGTGTACAACCAGGGGTAGTACGCGCAAACGTTTTCCAGTCTGGTACCCGGCTGGCACTCCCCCCGCCGCCCCCCGCCAGTCACGCCCCTGCCGCCCCCCCGCCTGTCGTCACCAGAGGAACAGAGTACAGATCCCTACGTGGCGGCTACAGATGGCACCGAGGCAACAGGGGGGGAGGAGGGGGCGCTAGACGGGCACCGCTCACGAGAAGGAAATAAAAGCGTTTACCTGGAGAAACTACTTACAAAACATTTCAACTTAGCGCCTCAACTCAACGCATCAGGCTGCTAGCGTGGGCGCGAGAGGCCGGGCTCCGCCCCCGTGCCCCCGGCCGGGGCACTGGCATTTTGGGGGGGGTGGCGTGGCTGCCAAGCGACACCTCGCTGCCTTACCTGTCTCGGCAGCGGCGTAGGTGCACCCCCCACGGGAGGTACAGTCCCCCTGGCCCCGCCCGCCCTCCTGCCCCCCGCAGGAGCTGGGGCACTACGGCATTGAGGGGACACTTACCAGCCCCACAATGGCTCAGCTGGAGCCCCTGCCCGGCCTGCCGCCGGGCCGGGGCAGGATTCCTCCCCTGCCCCCTCGTTGCCAGCTGGCTGTCCACTCAGCCAGAACCCCGAGGGGGCAGGGCAGAGCACCCTAGCCACAGGGACGGGCCCCCCAGACCACCTCCGTCCAAGGCACTTGTGGGGAAACCCGGCCCCCCAAGAGCCCCCCATGCCAACAGAGCACACCCCCGGGGAGAGGCAGATCCTGCGCTGCCCTGGCTAGAACGGGGCCTAGATGCTGCTCTTGAGCGGGCCGGGCTGCCAGTTCCGTCCCAGGGCCGTGTCTGTCCGTGGTGCTGGTCCCGGCCAGGAGAGGCCGTGGCTTACCTGAGACCAACCTATTGTCACCTTTCTACCAAACCACCCTAGACAGAACCTCTCCCCCTAACTGCTGACCCCCATCAGGGAGAGCCCCGGGGCTGACTGCTCCACCCCCATCGCCCTGGGCCAGGGCTCAAAGGGACGCTCGATCCCTGAGATCAGCAGGGCTCTGTTCCCTTGACACCACCCATCACAGATCCCCAGCCTTCCGGTCGCTGGCCAACTGGGACCGAAGTTCAGCCTAGCCCTGCGCCCTCCCCCGGGTCCAGAGGTCGGCAGCATGGCTGCTGGGGACAGGACTTCAGGGCTCACGCAGGGAGATATTGTAGGTCCTACACAAACGGGGGCAGACCCGTCCCCTTACACGGTCTGACGCAGAGGGCTCATTAGGGACTGGAGCCGGGCTGGGTTTAGGGCCCTCGGTGACGCCTCTCGAGGCCGGTGGCCTGCGTGGCAGGGCGGCTCTGCCAGAGAGCTCAGCAGCCAGCGCCCGGACCCCATCCCTGCATGGGGCAGGCGGGTTCGCCAAGCCCAGCCCGGCTCAGCGCCCACGGGCGGTTCTACGGGGCGGGCGCGGTGGAGAAGCTGGGAGTGTGATGTGACTAACGCTGCCCTGGGCTAGTGTCGCTGCGTGCCGGCTGCCCGCGGGGTGGGGGACCTGTCTCTGCGAGCCGCGGGGCACCGGTCCGAGGCTCAGCCGAGACTGACGCCCCAACCGAGCCCCAGGCGGGGGCCACGGAGTGGCTGGCTGCACCGGGGGCAGCCAGAGGACCTATTCTACCTCACCGCGCCAGCCTGGTGGGAAAGGCTAAAGGCAGGACTCGAATATTCCCCGCCCCGCGCGGACGTGACTGAAAGCTCAGAGCCCGGCACGGCCCGGCACTCCCGAAGGGAGATGGGGTAGCTCGAGCAGAGAGCGCCCCGGCTGGAGAGGCGGAGCCACAATGGATGGACTGGGAGGGGATCAGGAAGTCGCCTGGGTTGCGGTTTCGTTGGGGGGATTAAGAGTCGGACAGATGCAGCCAGCGCTGCGAGCTCCCCCTCAGCAGTGCCGGCACTGGCGCGACCGAACCCCAGCCCTGGGACATATTCGAGTCCTGCTTCATCCGCTGCGGGGAAGCACCCTACACAGGGTGACGTCCGGCCTGCCCTCCCCTCGCTACCTCCGGCGGGAATTCGGAGCCTGCGCCCCCCCGTCCGGTCTCCGCCCGGCAAGAGAGCGGAAGCCGGACGAGAGAGCAAGCTTCTCCGGTCCCCACCCCCACCGGGAGCTGCTCTGACCACGCTAGGTGCCTACCGCTGCCGTGGCCTGGCTCGTGTATAGGTGTAGGGGTGCTGTGAAATCTTACCAACATACAAACCCTTATACCAACCATACACTGAGGTGTTGTATGGGGGGAGCATTAGCATCAGCTGCAAGCCAGCAGTGGCAATAGCCATCAGAAAGGTGGCTGCAGTGACAATAAGAACACAGAATTAATACACCCCTCTCCCGACAGCATCGTTCACAACAGTCACTAGAGCCAAGACGCACCTGCCCCCCCACACGCTCGAGCCGAGCCGCTCCCCCAGCTTCGCCGCTTCTGGGCTCAGCCCTGGGGTGGGGGCAGCTCGTGAAGCTCAGTGGTTCGGAGGGGGGGTACACACAGCGCTGAGCCCGTCGGAGCACACACACCCTCTCACTCACACGCCACGACCAGCAGCACCCTGATTACATTAATCTGCAGTTATGGGAGGGAGGGGCACCCCACCTGCGGGGGTCACCTCGGCGTTAACCCTCTGATGGCCAGCCCCCAGCCCCGCCTCCGGCGTTCATGTCGAGCTCCGTGGGGGGGAGGGAGCAGAGTAATGGAACCTGGGTTTGCGCTGGCCCCGCGCCGGCCCTGCGCTCCGTTACTTACCTCCGGGAGCGGGCCGGCACGGAGATGGAAAACATGCGCTTTAGGGAGAGGCAAAGAGGCCCAGGCAGGGGCGGTACTTACAGTGCATGTCTCGCTCGTGTTCATACTCGATGAAGGCGTAGCCGCGCGGCTTTCCGGAACGCTTGCTGTACACCATGTAGATCTGGGGGGGGAGGGGGGGGCGGGCAGCAGGTTAATGACCCAGACACGGCCCCTCCCTCCCACACACACACACACACACACACGCACGCACGCACTGCTTAGCCCCGGCTTCAGTCTGACACAAGCCACTGCCCCACAGCACCTTTCGTTGTGCTGGTTAACTCGCTGCAGACCAGCAGGGGGTGCTCATGCACCGATTGGGGTTGGACACACCAAGATGGCAGCCTCATCAGAGCCTTCCTGGCCAGGGGGTAGCCTGGTCCCAACAGGGAACCACCAGGATAGGGAGAGCCAGGAACACCCTTCACCCGTGTGAAACCCCCCCAAGGGCCCTGCCAAGCAGACCCGGGGGGAAACTTCCCAACCCGAAACCTGGGGGTCAGTTAGACCCTGAGCATATGAACAAGCCCCACCAGCCAGGCAGCAAGGGGACTGGGGACCACCTCAGAGCAGCGGTTCACCCCGGCCGGTGTCCCATCTCCAGCTGTAGTTGACCCTTCACAGGAAGGGAAAACCCAGCCCACATCTGGCCAGTTGTGCTGGGAGGAGGGGAGGGGGAAATGCCTCTTACCCGTTTGATGGGGCCATAGACCTCGAACTCTCTTCTGAGCTTGGATTCTGTCGTGTCGTAGTTCTGCGGGGCAGAGGACAGGCTGGTGAGCCAGCTGCTGCTGGCGGCCAGGTGGGGGGTAGAAGCGGGTGCCCCGGGAAGGGGCTCCCAGGCAGCGGGAGGGAACTTACCACTCTAGCCACGAAGAGGGTTTTGAAAGCGTCTCCCTGGGCGTTGGGGTCGTTGTGCGGGTCCCCTGGATGGGGAGAGAACAGGGCTAGGCACGCGGAAACAGCAAAGGCTGATGCCCCCCAGCCCATGTTCCCCCTCCCAGACGTTCCCAGCAGGTGGGAGTTAGATCAATCCCCCCGCCCCCCAAGGTGATGGGCCCCCCCCTGACACTCACACATCTTCAGCTCGTTCTCCACCTCCTGCTGTCTCCGCTCAATCTTCTCTCGTCTCTGCGGGAAGGAAAGGGAAGGGGTGACGGGCTCTGGACTCCTGGCAGCGACTCTCCAGAGAGGGACCCCAGGACAGGATTCCAGGGGGGCTCTCAGTCACTAGCACCCCTGAGGCTTTCAAAGCGCCGCTGCACTCACTGCTTCGTCCTCACTGCCTTCCGCAGGGCCATTACCCCCAATTCACAGACGGGGACACCCAGGCACTCCCCGCAAAGTTCACACAGGGAGTTAGTGACAGAATTACCAGCGAGAGAACCCAGGAGTCCTGGCTGCCAAATCCTTCCCCGCTCCCCTCCCAGAGCCGGGGAGAGAACCCAGGAGTCCTGGCTCCCAGCCCCACAAGTCAATCACCAGACTATATGGGAGAAGGGATTCTCTTCTGTTCTCCCTTGGGTATCTTGCAGCAGAGCGCCTCCCCAGCTTGCCCCTTCCCCACACAGTCCAGAGCTGGCTATCTGGGGGGTGCACGCAGACAAACCCCCCACCCTGGTTGCCCACGTTCCTAGAAGGATGGGCTGACCCCCATGCTGGCAGAGAGCCGTACCTTCCGCTCCATGCGCTCCTCGCGGGTCTCGGCGCGGGTGGGCGGAGGGGCATCGCGTGGGTCCTGGGCGGGGGAGAGAAGCGCGTTAGCAGGGCATCAGGCGGGTGGGTGGCACAGAGATGGGCGGAAAGGGGGGGGAAGCCTGGCGACTTTGGAGCATTGAAAGGAGGTGATGAGGCAAGCAGCTCTCCCCCCCTCCAGCCAGCGCCGCCCTGCTGGGGAGGCCGAGCTCACCTCAAACTCCCGGATGTACGGCGCGATACCGCAGTAGGGCTGGTTGTGGTGTTTCTCATGAGGCAGCTTCTCCAGAGGGGGCAGGTAAGGGATGGGGTCTCGGGGGGCGAAGAGCGCCAGCAGGTTGGGGGGCAGGAACTGCGTCATCTTGGGAAATCTGCTGGGGGGAGGAGATGCCAGATCGTTAGATCCCACAACAAATGCATCCCCGCCCCCCCCCCCAAGTGTGTGGGGTCACGCCCCCTCCAAACTCTGCCAACTTAGGGGGCAGCTAAGCCCCTCCCTCCTCCTTTTGTGGGGTTCTGCTTCCCAGCAGCCCCCCCCTCCGCCCCCATCTCCTCCATGGAAGCAGCCAGTTCCTGGGCAACCCATGTTCTCCTTCTGCTCCCCCCACCACAGGGTTCCTCATGCCCCCCCCCGGGTCCACCCCCTACTGTTACTTCTGGGCCCTGCACATCCCCCTTGGCACAGCCTCCCCCCCCCCCCCTCCAATCCCACTCCCGCCTGGACCCCGCCCCTCCCCCCCACTCCCGCCCCTCCCCCCCAGTAACTCCCCCCCCTTCGCCACTGCTCCCCTGGACCTCCCACAGCTCGTGCACAGGCCCCCCCTCACCTAGAGCCTCCTGCTGACCCCCCTCAGCCCCGCCCCCCCAGAGCCCCCCCCGCTCACCTCAAGCCCCTGTGGCCATTGACTCTCGCCCCCGCCCCCCCCGGCCCGTCACTTCCTGCCCCCCCCCGCCCAGCCCCCCCCAATGCGCCCCCGACCCCTCCTCGCCCTCACCCCCCATCCCCTCCGTAGGCTGCCCCACACCCCTCCCCCCGCTCGCTCCCCGGGGCGCCGCGTGACCCCCCCCCCGCCCTTCTCTCACCGGCCGCGCCGCGCTCGGCTCCTCCCGCTGCCGCCTGGTCGGGGCCTGCTCCCTGCCCGCTCTGCGCATGCGCAGCCCCGTCACCGCGTCCGGATCCCTGCGCCGCCGGGACTCGCTCGGGGGCGGGGGAAGGAGGCGGCTCCCCCCTCATCGGCTGGATGATCCCTCCGCCGCCGGCAGGAAAAGTAGTGCCCGAGCGCGGGGCAAGGGCAGACCATAATACTCGCCGCCGGGGGCGCTCCTGGCGCCATGGTGGTGACCCCCGACCTGCGCTATGGCAACCGGGCCATGACCTCTGACCTGCACCATAGCAGTGTGAAAATGGGGAAGGCAGACCATAATACTCACCCTCAGCATAGGTTGCCCCATAGCAACCGGGCCCATGACCCCCGACCTGCGCCATAGCAACCGGGCCCATGACCCCAGACCTGCCCCATAGCAACTGGGCCCATGACCCCTGACCTGCCCCATAGCAACTGGGCCCATGACCTTGACTTGCTCCATAGCAACAGGGCCATGACCCCCCAACCTGCACCATAGCAACCGGGCCCATGATCCCCCAACCTGCGCCATAGCAACCGGGCCCATGATCCCCCAACCTGCGCCATAGGAACCGGGCCCATGACCCCTGACCTGCCCCATAGCAACTGGGCCCATGACCTTGACTTGCTCCATAGCAACAGGGCCATGACCCCCCAACCTGCACCATAGCAACCGGGCCCATGATCCCCCAACCTGCACCATAGCAACCGGGCCCATGATCCCCCAACCTGCACCATAGCAACCGGGCCCATGACCCCTGACCTGCCCCATAGCAACTGGGCCCATGACCTTGACTTGCCCCATAGCAACCGGGCCCATGACCCCAACCTGAGCCATAGCAACCAGGAATATGGCCTCTGAGCTGCGCCATGGCAAACTGGGCCCATGACCTCGACCTGAGCCATAGCAACCAGGCTATGACCTCTGACCTGTGCCATAGCAGCCTGAACATGGGGAAGGCAGACCATAATACTCATCCTCAGTGGTAGGCCTGGAGCCATGCTGATGATCCGGACATGCTCCATAGCAACCAGGGATATGGCCCCTGACCCGTGCCATAGCAGCTGGGGTAACGACCCTGACCCCAGCTGGGCTTGGGATACAGCCTCCTCCGCCCCGAGGGCAGGGCCCCATACGCGCCAGGCCTGGCACCGCAGGGTCACCGGGGGCCCGTACGCCCCAGGCCTGGCACCGCAGGGTCACCGGGGGCCCGTACGCCCCAGGCCTGGCACCGCAGGGTCACCGGGGCCCCGTACGCCCCAGGCCTGGCACCGCAGGGTCGCCGGGGGCCCCGTACGCCCCAGGCCTGGCACCGCAGGGTCGCCGGGGGCCCCGTACGCCCCAGGCCTGGCACCGCAGGGTCGGGAGGGCCCGTACGCCCCAGGCCTGGCACCGCAGGGTCACCGGGGGCCCGTACGCCCCAGGCCTGGCACCGCAGGGTCACCGGGGGCCCCATACGCCCCAGGCCTGGCACCGCAGGGTCGCCGGGGGCCCCGTACGCCCCAGGCCTGGCACCGCAGGGTCACCGGGGGCCCGTACGCCCCAGGCCTGGCACCGCTGAGTCACCGGGGGCCCGTACGCCCCAGGCCTGGCACCGCAGGGTCACCGGGGGCCCGTACGCCCCAGGCCTGGCACCGCAGGGTCAGGGGGCCCGTACGCCCCAGGCCTGGCACCGCAGGGTCACCGGGGGGCCATACGCCCCAGGCCTGGCACCGCAGGGTCACCGGGGGCCCGTACGCCCCAGGCCTGGCACCGCAGGGTCGGGGGGCCCGTACGCCCCAGGCCTGGCACCGCAGGGTCACCGGGGGCCCTGTACGCCCCAGGCCTGGCACCGCAGGGTCACGAGGGCCTCTTACATCCTAGGCCTGGCACCGCAGGGTCACCGGGGGGGCCGTACGCCCCAGGCCTGGCACCGCAGGGTCACCGGGGGCCCGTACGCCCCAGGCCTGGCACCGCAGGGTCACCGGGGGGCCGTACGCCCCAGGCCTGGCACCGCAGGGTCACCGGGGGCCCGTACGCCCCAGGCCTGGCACCGCAGGGTCGGGGGGCCCGTACGCCCCAGGCCTGGCACTGCAGGGTCACCGGGGGCCCCGTACGCCCCAGGCCTGGCACCGCAGGGTCACGGGGGCCTCTTACATCCTAGGCCTGGCACCGCAGGGTCACCGGGGGGGCCGTACGCCCCAGGCCTGGCACCGCAGGGTCACCGGGGGCCCCGTACGCCCCAGGCCTGGCACCGCAGGGTCACGGGGGCCTCTTACATCCCAGGCCTGGCACCGCAGGGTCACTGGGGGCCCGTACAACCCAGGCCTGGCACCGCAGGGTCACCGGGGGGCCGTACGCCCCAGGCCTGGCACCGCAGGGTCACCGGGGGGCCGTACGCCCCAGGCCTGGCACCGCAGGGTCACCGGGGGCCCGTATGCCCCAGGCCTGGCACCGCAGATGGCTCTGGAACAGAGATGCCCACAGAGGAGCAGCAGATGGCGCTCGTAGGCTGTGTGAGGGGCACAGACGCCCCTGGATAGAAACCCAACAGGACTAGGAGAAGGACCAGGGATGGGAGTGTGAGGTGGTGAGGGATGTCGGGCGTGTTAGAGCAGGACTCCTGGGTTCTCTCCTCAGGGAGGGGAGGGGAGGGGCGTCTAGTGGTTGGAGCAGGGGGGCTCGGAGCCAGGACGCCTGGGTTCTCTCCCCGGCTCTGGGAGGGGAGTGGGGTCTAACGGTTCGAGCCTGGTGTATTGCATACACACAGGGAAGCTGGCACAGTCCCTATAATTCAGGTAAGAGCAGAAGACACCCCACTAATTAATAAATTAATTAACTCTGTTGATCACACCCCCACTCTCTCCAGGCAGGTTAACACCAGCCATTCCTGGGCACTTATGTCATACCTATTAACAGATTATTTTCTTATTACACAGTTATCTCTTGATCCCTAACGCTTTGTTACTTGGGTGTGATTACCTCTCTCCTCCTGACACTAGATTAATTAACCCCATCTCGGTTAACGAGCTTCTATTCGAATCCAGGAACAGGAGGCCCAGAGGGAGACGCCCCAAAGGGAAGCGCTCATCCCCTTGGGCGTTCGCATCTCAGTTTTATGCTTGTTAATTATTCTCTGATTTTACAAATGGTGGGAATAGAACCCAGGAGTCCTGGCTCCCAGCCCCCCCTGGTCTAACCACTAGACCCCTCTCCCCTCCCAGAGCCAGGGATAGAACCCAGGAGTCCTGGCTCCCAGCCCCCCCTGCTCTAACCACTAGACCCCTCTCCCCTCCCAGAGCCAGGGATACAACCCAGGAGTCCTGGCTCCCAGCCCCCCCTGCTCTAACCACTAGACCCTTCTCCCCTCCCAGAGCCAGGGATACAACCCAGGAGTCCTGGCTCCCAGCCCCCGCCCCCCATTCTAACCACTAGACCCCACTCCCCTCCTAGAGCCAGGGATAGAACCCAGGAGTCCTGGCTCCCAGCCCCCTGCTCTAACCACTAGACTCCCCTCCCCTCTCAGAACTGGGACTAGAACCCAGGAGTCCTGGCTCCCACCCCCTGCCTCCATATCATCCCTGGGAGCTGTCTGCCCCCGTTATTTTTAGTGCCCTCGGAGCCGAAGGGGCAGCGGGGTAGGGGCGGGCACTGGGGTTTGGCACAGGGGCGCTGGAAGTCAGAGCTGTCCTGAGAACATGACACCTCCCCGGGCTGGGAACGTGTTTACAGCCAGAGATCCCGGCCCTTGGCCTCAGGGACGGACGGACAGACAGATCCGGGGCTCAGAAGGCAGGGGGGGCCGGGGGGTCGCAGAAGAGGGGCGCAGGGAATTGTCAGAGCAGAAAAGAAAGGGTGAGAATAGAAGAGAGTGTATGTGGGGGGGAGATATTGTGTGAATGTGGGAACGAATCGGGGCCGGAGCAGGAGGGGGTACGGGCTGAGCGTGGGAAGGGGGGAGCGAATTGGGGCCAGAGGAGGGGGTACGGGCTGAGTGTGGGAAGGGGGGAGCGAATCGGGGCCGGAGCAGGAAGGGGTACGGGCTGAGTGTGGGAAGGGGGGAGCGAATCGGGGCCGGAGCAGGAGGGGGTACGGGCTGGGCGTGGGAAGGGGGGAGCGAATTGGGGCCGAGCGTGGGAAGGGGGGAGCGAATCGGGGCCGGAGGAGGGGGTACGGGCTGAGTGCAGGAAAGGGGAAGCAAATTGGGGCCAAGGGAGGTGGGAACACGGTGTGAGGGAGGGAACGAATCAGTGGAAAGCAAAGCAGGGGCACCCACGGTGGGGAACCCCCCTGTCCCGGCCCATGGCCACCGTCGCCAGGCCCTGACCTCCCCCGCCATGGAGAAGCCGGCGCTGCCAGCGGGGGGACCCGCCGAGGTGCCCGGCCCCTACGTCCCGTGCCTGCGCCGGGACTGCTGCGAGCGGGTGGTGATCAACGTGGCGGGGCTGCGGTTCGAGACCCAGGCCAGGACCCTGCTCCGGTTCCCCAACACCCTGCTGGGCGACCCCCGGCGCCGGCTCCGCTACTACGACCCGCTGCGGGGCGAGTTCTTCTTCGACCGCAGCCGGCCCTGCTTCGACTCCATCCTCTACTACTACCAGTCGGGCGGGCGGCTGCGGCGCCCCGCCAACGTCCCTCTCGACATCTTCCTGGAGGAGCTGAAGTTCTACCAGCTGGGCGAGGAGGCGCTCAGCAAGTTCCGGGAGGACGAGGGCTTCGTCAAGGAGGAGCAGCGCCCGCTGCCCGGGCCCGAGTTCCTCAAGCAGGTCTGGCTGCTCTTCGAGTACCCGGAGAGCTCGCAGGCCGCCCGCATCATCGCCATCATCTCCGTGCTGGTCATCCTCATCTCCATCGTCATCTTCTGCCTCGAGACGCTGCCCGAGTTTCGGGACGAGCGGGACATGTCGCTGCCGGTGAGCGAGGGGGGCCGCGGGCCCGGCCCTGCGGCTCCACTGCCCTGCTGTGCGCCCGCTGCCCCCCCTGCGGCTCCCCTGCCCTGCTGTGTGCCCGCTGCCCGGCCCTGCGGCTCCACCACCCTGCTGTGCGCCCGCTGCCCGGCCCTGCGGCTCCACCACCCTGCTGTGTGCCCGCTGCCCCCCCCCCGCGGCTCCATTGCCTTGCTGTGTGCCCACTGCCCGGCCCTGCGGCTCTACCGCCCTGCTGTGCGCCCGCTGCCTGGCTCTGCGGCTCCACCACCCTGCTGTGTGCCCGCTGCCCGCCCCCCCGCGGCTCCACTGCCCTGCTGTGTGCCCACTGCCCGGCCCTGCGGCTCTACCGCCCTGCTGTGTGCCCACTGCCCCCCCCGTGGCTCCGCCGCCCTGCTGTGTGCCCCCTGCCCGGCCCTGCGGCTCCACCGCCCTGCTGTGTGCCCCCTGCCCGGCCCTGCGGCTCCACCGCCCTGCTGTGTGCCCCCTGCCCGGCCCTGCGGCTCCCCTGCCCTGCTGTGTGCCCCCTGCCCGGCCCTGCGGCTCCACCGCCCCTGCTGTGTGCCCGCTGCCCGTCCCTGCGGCTCCCCTGCCCTGCTGTGTACCCCCTGCCCGGCCCTGCGGCTCCACCGCCCTGTTGTGTGCCCCCTGCCCGGCCCTGCGGCTCCCCTGCCCGGCCCTGCGGCTCCCCTGCCCTGCTGTGTGCCCGCTGCCCGGCCCTGCGGCTCCCCTGCCCTGCTGTGTGCCCGCTGCCCGGCTCTGCGGCTCCACCACCCTGCTGTGCGCCCCCTGCCCGGCCCTGCGGCTCCCCTGCCCTGCTGTGTGCCCGCTGCCCGGCTCTGCGGCTCCACCACCCTGCTGTGCGCCCCCTGCCCGGCTCTGCGGCTCCACCACCCTGCTGTGTGTCCCCTGCCCTGCTGTGTGCCCGCTGCCCGGCCCTGCGGCTCCACCGCCCTGCTGTGTGCCCCCTGCCCGGCCCTGCGGCTCCACCGCCCTGCTGTGTGCCCCCTGCCCGGCCCTGCGGCTCCCCTGCCCTGCTGTGTGCCCCCTGCCCGGCCCTGCGGCTCCACCGCCCTGCTGTGCGCCCGCTGCCCGGCCCTGCGGCTCCCCTGCCCTGCTGTGTGCCCGCTGCCCGGCCCTGCGGCTCCCCTGCCCTGCTGTGCGCCCCCTGCCCGGCCCTGCGGCTCCTCCACCCTGCTGTGCGCCCGCTGCCCGGCCCTGCGGCTCCACCGCCCTTCTGTGCGCCCCCTGCCCGGCCCTGCGGCTCCACCGCCCTGCTGTGCGCCCCCTGCCCGGCCCTGCGTTCCCTCCACCCCACCACCAACCCCATCCCAGCCTCCCCTCTGCCTGGAGAGCCTGTTTGAGTTCTGGGACAAGAGGGACATCTCGCTGCCGGTGGGTGGGAGGAAAGGGGGACCCCTAAAATGCCAGCACCCCCCGCACCCTCCCTCTCCCAGAGCTGGGCGAGAGCCCCGGAGCGCTGCCTGCTTGCGGGGGGCCTGGTTCCTGGCAGACTGGGTCAGGGATGGTGCTGACTGGCCTGGCTGTGTGGGTCCTGCCTAGGAGCCACCTGCAGATTATCGGCCCTGTGCGGTGCCAGCCACCCAGCCCCCTCCGCCCCCTCCCACCCCCCGGGCTGGGTGACCTCCCCCCACCTCGCTCCCAGGCTGCTGGCGCCTGGCGGGGGCCGATAATTGATGTAAATTTGCTGACGCTGCTGGGGGGAGGGGGGAGCGGGGGATTCCCTGCAGGGAGGCGGGGATGACCTGGGCTGCATGCCACCTCCTCCCCGCGGGCCAGACTGCCTCCCCAGCTGGGTTTCCCCCTGACCCCTTCCTCCATCACATGTCCCCGCCAGGTCCCCCATCACCGGGCTAACAGCAGCCACATGCACACCCCCAAGAGCCAGCTGGACGACCCCTTCTTCATCGTCGAGACCATCTGCATCTGCTGGTTCTCCTTCGAGCTGGTGGTGCGGTTCCTGGCCAGCCCCAGCAAGCCGGCCTTCTTCAAGGACATCATGAACATGATCGACTTTGTGGCAATCATCCCCTACTTCGTGGCGCTGGGCACGGAGTTCGCCCGGCAGCGGGGGGTGGGCCAGCCGGCCATGTCGCTGGCCATCCTCCGCGTCATCCGGCTGGTCAGGGTCTTCCGTATCTTCAAGCTCTCGCGCCATTCCAAGGGGCTGCAGATCCTGGGCCAGACGCTGAAGGCCAGCATGCGGGAGCTGGGCTTGCTCATCTTCTTCCTCTTCATCGGCGTCATCCTCTTCTCCAGCGCCGTCTACTTCGCCGAGGCCGACCACGCTGAGACCAACTTCACCAGCATCCCCGAGGCCTTCTGGTGGGCCGTGGTCACCATGACCACGGTGGGCTATGGGGACATGTCCCCCGTGACGGTGGGCGGGAAGATCGTGGGCTCGCTGTGCGCCATCGCCGGGGTCCTCACCATCTCCCTCCCGGTGCCCGTCATCGTCTCCAACTTCTCCTACTTCTACCACCGGGAGACGGAAGGCGAGGAGCAGGGCCAGTACACCCACGTGGCCGGCTGCCCTGGCCGCCTGCCCTCCCCGTTGCTGCCCGCCCGCCAGGAGAAGGCCTGCGGGAAGGAGGAGACATACTGTGGAGATGGGGCCCTGGCGCTGCCCGGCTGCCGGCTCCTGGACGGGATGGTGGCCTCGGCCAGCAGCCAGACGGTCCTGCTGGAGCCCCAGCAACCGAACCGGGGCTTGGTGACCCAGGTGTGAACCTGCTGGCGCCTCTCCCCACCCAACTTCCAACCTGCCACCCCCACCCCTCCTCGGCGCCTCTCTTGGGCGGTGGGAGACGAGATTGGGTCCTGGGTTTGGCCACTCTGTCTCTAACCAGAGTGAGGCGAGGGAGTGGGGGGTGTCTCCTGGCACGGATACTGCCCCCCTCGCCTGGCCAGAAAGCTCTGGCTGCAGCCGGCCCGGTACCGAGGCCTCCCCCGCCCCCAGTCCCGTCTCCCGCTCCCTGACTGAGAGCAGCTGGCCCCGGGGCACTTGCTGAGCTCACCTCAGCATGTTCTCGGGTTACATCTGCTGGAGAGCGCCCTGGAACATACCCCACACCACCGAGCCCCAAATAGCAAGCGTGGGGATAAATAAGGGAAGGCGTCTTGCCAAGGTATCTGAGCGAGCTTTGCAGGGCAATACAATCTCAGCCGTTGGAGAGGTGGAGGGCCAGGGGCAGGGGCCGGGGAGGCGGCCAGAGCCCCGGGGACATTGTCACTATGTTTCATGTGCTGGACTGGGGTTGTCTCCCACCCCAGTGTCCCACTTCGGGAGCCATCCTTCCCATCAGCTCCACATCTCAACTAGGGACATGCCCAGCCCACCCGGCCTCTCCCATGCTGGCAGATTCAAAGCTGGGGCCGGGACAGTTGCTTCTGCCAAGCGTGTCTCCTTCCTACCCCCACCAGGTGCAGGGCGGATCTCCCCTGGAGACGTTTGCCTGGTAAGCTGGGCTCAAAGGCGTCAGCCCTTCCACAAAACCGGCCAAGCAAAGAGAAGAAAACTTGGCTCACGGCTTCCATAAGGGCGAGCTCCACACTGCTGCCCCGGCTCAGCCTCGACTTAATTCAGTCAGTGGGTCACTCAGCTTGTCCCCAACCCAACGCAGTCCAGGACCCTCCAGTCCCACAACCCTACGCAACTCAATCCCCTCCCAACCCAGCCCGTTCCCAACCCAACCCAACCCAGTCCAGTCCCCCCAACCGTACGCAACTCAATCCCCTCCCAACTCAAGGCAGAATGTTCCCAACCCAACCCAACGCAGTCCAGTCCCCTCCCAACCCAACACAACTCAATCCCCTCCCAACTCAACCCAGCCCGTTCCCAACCCAACCTAACGCAGTCCAGTCCCCTCCCAACCTAACACAACTCAATCCCCTCCCAACTCAAACCAGCCCATTCCCAACCCAACCTAACGCAGTCCAGTCCCCCCAACCCTACGCAACTCAATCCCCTCCCAACTCAACCCAGCCCATTCCCAACCCAACCTAACGCAGTCCAGTCCCCTCCCAACCCAACCCAACACAGTCCAGTCCCCCCCAACCCTACGCAACTCAATCCCCTCCCAACTCAACCCAGAACGTTCCCAACCTAACCCAACCCAACACAGTCCAGTCCCCCCAACCCTACGCAACTCAATCCCCTCCCAACTCAGCCCAGAACGTTCCCAACAACAACCCAACGCAGTCCAGTCCCCTCCTAACCCAACACAACTCAGTTCTACTCAATCCCCCAACCCAACTCAGTCCCCTTCTGGTCCTTTTCCAACCCACTCCAAACCCCTTCCAATCAAATGTTTTCCCCCAAACCCTGCAAAGCTGACACCTCCTGCAGAGTGCAGTTGCATCCCCCAGGAGTTCGGGGGCCACCCAGATGTCCCCGGCTTGCCGTACCCCCAGAATCACATACCTCCCGTTTGTCCCAAGCTAATGGGCAAGCTGAGGCGGGGAAAGAGAAGCTCAGGGGAGTCCCAAGTCTTAAACATTGGTGTTTGCCACACACAGAAATGCCCAGCGAGCTGGAGGGCAGCGTAGAGTAGGAGAAGAGGGACATGGGATGGAGAGGGAGAAATCTCCGTCCCCCCCTTCCCCATTGTCCTCCTGGCTACAGGCCACCTCCCTCATTCGTTGTCTTAATTTTCGTTTCAATGGTCTTAAATGCTGGGTCGGAGAGGACAGTGGCACCAGGAACAGGCGTGAGTGTAAATGTTGTGAGGAGAAAGGCCTGTCGGGGTGTGTGTGCGAGGGGCAGGTGGGGCCTACAGCACAATGACGGTGCAAACGTGCAGGAACAACAGTGCACGTGTGCCCATGAGTAGTTACTGCTCTAACCATTGTATGACCACGCGGTCCCCCGTGGTGTCACGGCTGGTGTATCGTCCGGGCGAGCAGCACATCTGTTGGGCCACCCCGAAAGCAACGTGGACCACACAACCCAGACCCACAATGCACCCAGGGCAGCCACGGGTCTCTCGCATGGTGCTCCCTTCCTGGAGTGACCCAGGCCCACCCCACCAGGGCCTCGCTCCGAGCGGCTACTCCGGAGGGACCCCAGCCAGCGCTCCCTGCCCAGCCCCGAACGTCCCGGGAACTGCTGCCCCGCCAGGAGCAGCTGAGCTCTCGCTCCGTTCAGCTCGGGACAGTTAAAGCAGACGCTGGACTCTGGACTGCAGGATGCAAGGTCCTAGGCGCTGGGTCTCCGCTTCCCAGGCGCTTTGCAAAGAACGGCCGCTTCTTAAAAGGGGCTCCAGACGCAGGGGCCTGCAGCCCGGCCGTTCCGGGTCTTCTCCAGACGCGGGGGCTTTGCACAGAAAGGTCTCCCCCCGACGCCCGCAGTGCCTGCAGGACTTTGTACGTCGGCCCCTGAGCTTTGCGCTTTATTTATTTTTAATTGCAGATTATTTCTCGGAAGAGAGTTGTGACCGAGATCAGGGCGCTGTGGTGCCATGCGCTGCCAGACCCTGACCAAAATCAGGGCCCCATTGCGGCGGGCGCTGTCCAGACCCCAACCGAGATCAGGGCCCCGTCGCGCTGGGCGCTGCACGGACCCCGGCCGAGATCAGGGCCCTGTTGTGCCGGGCGCTGCCCAGACCAACAACAAGAGACAGCTACCGCCCTGAAGACCTCACGGTCTGAGCGGACTAAGGAGAAGGCTCATCCTCCCCACTTTACTGATGGGGAAACTGAGGCATAGAACGGTGCAGTGACTTCCCGACCCCATGGGGACTCATGCTTGGCCCTGAAGAGTTGGGGGGGCAGGGATGGGGAGAGGGGCCAGATCCAGAGTTTGTACCTCTCCTCTGCAAGGCTCTGGATCTCACAGGGCCGGATTCTCCCACGGCTGCTTCTGGACTTCAAGAGACTTCCTCCCGCACGCCCCCCTTCCTCTGGACCCTCCCCCTCCACCCCCCGACTATCCTGTCTCTCGGTGTGAAGACACTGGCCTGCCCTGATCTCCAATAAACCCGCCCGCCCCGTTATTTATTGCAAAGGGGGGATGGAAGCGTCTGCTGTCTCACTGCTCTGCCCCCTGCCCGCCCCCCGGCCCGAAGGGAAACTGGGGGTGGGATCCAGCCCCACTCCCGCGGCCTAGGGGTGGAAATCAGGAGTAAGCCCATTGCACCGTTCCATGTCCCCCAGCCTCCATCTCTGCGGCTGGCGTAACCCGGGAGGGACACCCCCCACGCAGCACCGGAGTTGCCCCCGGCCGGGGTAAATCAGCCAAGCCACGGCAAAGGGACACGAGGAGTTCATGCGACGATTGCAGCCCGGCCTGGTGCCCGGGCGGGGAGGGGCGCAGAGGGCATCCAGGGTGACCGATTCCTCCCCTGCTCTTTGCTGGGGGGTGGGGTCCGTCCGTCTGTCCTGCTGAGGTGGCAGGGTTTAAATTTAGGCTGGCGAAATAGCAGGGATGCCGGAGGCCGGAGGGAGGGGGGTATTTAAAGGTACAGCAGCGTGGCCTGGCCGGGGGGTCGGGGGGACAGTGGGTCGCCCCATGGGGCAGACGCAGGGGCCAGTTTGTGCCCCTGCCCGGCACGGGTGGGGGGTGGGCGGCATTAAAGGGGGGGCACGGAGGGGGCGGTGGAGGCAGTGGCCAGAGGCAGGGACAGAGAGGGAGGTGGGCCAAGCGATGGGGGGAAGGGCAGAAGGGCGTGAGCCCCCGCCAGTGGCCATGGCAGATCCGGGCCGCACGAGCCCCCACCCAGCTGGGCCCCGTCCCATCCCAACCCACCGGCCTCGGTGCCCCATGGGCGCGTCAGCCGAGATCTGCCCCCCAAACACTGCCCCCAAGGGTGTGAGGCCCTGGAGAGATAGATAGATGGGGTGGATAGATAGATGGGGTGGATGGGGATAGATAGATAGATAGATAGGGTGGGGGGATGGGTAGATGGGGTGTGGGGAGCAGGTGGATATAGGGGTTACTGGATGGGGGAGCAGGGGGTATGGGGTAACTGGATGTGGGGTGGGGGGAGCAGGGGGATATGGGGGTAACTGGATGGGGTGGGGGAGCAGGGGGGATATGGGGGTAACTGGACGGGGTGGGGGAGCAGGGGGATATGGGGGTAACTGGATGCGGGGTGGGGGGAGCAGGGGGATATGGGGGTAACTGGATGGGGTGGGGGAGCAGGGGGATATCTGGATGGGGTGTGGGGAGCTGGGGGTATATGGGGGTAACTGGATGCGGGGTGGGGGGAGCAGGGGAATATGGGGATAACTGGATGGGGGTGGGGGAGCAGGAGGTATATGGGGGTAACTGGATGGGGGTGGGGGAGCAGGGGGGGATATGGGGGTAACTGGACGGGGTGGGGGAGCAGGGGGATATGGGGGTAACTGGATGGGGTGGGGGAGCAGGGGGATATCTGGATGCGGGGTGGGGGGAGCAGGGGGATATGGGGGTAACTGGATGGGGCGTATGGGGATCACTAGGTAACGGGTGTTGATTGCTCCAGTCCCCATCGGGGGTAATTTACTGCTGTGCCCGTTTCCCTGTGGTGCCCTCCCCCCCTGCCCTAACCACTAGACCCCCCTCCCCTCCCCGAGCCGGGGAGAGAACCCAGGAGTCCTGGCTGCCAGGTCCCCGCAGCTGCCACTCCCCCTACCCCCCATTCCTGCATCTGGTGCTTTTATGGGCCAGATTGGGATTTCCGGCCATAAAGACCCAACATTCGCTCCCCCAGCCCCGGTCTGCCCGGCTGGGGGTCATTACCTGGGGGCAGGGTGTAACCAGCGGGGCAGGGGGGGGGAAGAAACCAGGAGCCAGAACCCCGGCGTCCCAGCAGTGTTCAGTCAGGGGGCCCAGTGCTGTGAGCTTCCCCACATCAGTGCCCCCTGGCGCCGTGAGCTCACCCATCCTTCCCTCCTCCAGCCCCACATCAGGGGATGGCAGCGATGAAAGCTGTGACCCACATGTCACGGAGTGTGGGGGGACTCAGGTTCCTGCACCCCCGGCTTCCTGCGATTCACCATGACTCTCAGCCAGCCAGTAAAGTAGAAGGTTTATTTAGACGACGGGAATACAGTCCAAGACAGGTCTTGCAGGCACAGACAACAGGACCCCCCTCAGTTAGGTCCATCTTGGGGTCCTCGGGCACCCCAGCCCCCCTCCGGAGGTCAGAGCCCTCCCTGCCTGCCAGCCACCTCCCCAACCAGCTTCCCAGACCCTGCCTTCAGCGACCCCTCCCACAGCCTTTGTTCAGTTTCCCGGGCAAAGGTGTCACCTGGCCCCAGCCCCCTCCTGGGTTCTCATGTTACATGCTCAGGTATTCTCCGTAGGTCAGTCTCCCATCCCCCGATGCAGACTATCCCAGCCACACTCCCCTGTCAGCATTCACAGTCCACATTAAGAACAGTCCCAGTTCGTCACATCTCCCCCCTTCGAGACCGAACTGAGCGGGGTCACTTTAGCCAGTGACCCGGGGAAGTTCGAACCTACCCCCGTTCCCATGGATGCCCCAGCATCCCTTCCATTTCTTGGTGAGAATTACACCAGGCCCCTCCAGTTTCACGCCCCCTGTTAGGTCGGGGTTGCTCGATGGCACTTGTAGTTCGCACGTGGGAAGGTTTATGCGGCCCGTGCCCTTTTCCCACCCCAATACCCCTGGGGTTCCAACTGGGCTGTGGTCTTCTCCCAGCGCTCCAGTCTGGAGGTCTGTGCTTCGGGCTCTCTTGGTTCAGAGCCCCCCTTTTGACCTTGGCCACCCTCTGGACAGGCTCCTCTATGCTGGGTAAGGGTCCTACAGCCATTTTCCCCTTGTCCCGGGCCTTCCTCCCCCTCTGACAGGGGTCACAGGATCGGCAGTACTGCCGGACAGTAACAAAGACCCCAGGCCAGTAAAAGCTCCGTAGCAGCCTCTGCTGGGTACGCCAGGTTCCCTGGTGCCCTGAGAGGGGGGTGTCATGGGCCCGGTACAGCAGCTGGCGGCGATACTTCTGGGGGACCACCAGCTGCCTCCTGATCCCCCCTGACTCCATTTTCCCTGGGGGAGCCCATTCTCGGTACAGGAACCCCTTCTCCCACAGGAACCTTTTCCGGCCACCTCTCCCCATGGTCTGTACCGCACTGAGGTCGGCCAGGTCCCTTATCTTCCGCAAGGAGGGATCTTTCTGCACCTCGGCCTGGAACTCAGCAGCTGGAACAGGGATGGCCACCTGCTCTTTCTCGCCGGCTGGGCCTGAAGCCGCAGCCTCCCTGAGCCGTGTCCCTGGGCGTTCCCTCCCCACCAGGTTAGGGTCCTGCGCCTCGGGCAAGGCACCCTCCCCAAGGCCAGGGCGTAGTGCCCCTCGCCGGCTCTGACTGCGGGTCACAACCAGTGCACTTTGTGGGTTGCTTGGCCAGTCCTCCAGGTCCCCCCCCATCAACACCTCAGTGGGCAAATACGGGTGTACCCCCACATCCTTGGGGCCCTCCTTGGCCCCCCACTTCAGGCGTACCCTCGCCACAGGTACCTTGAATGGTGTCCCGCCCACCCCCGTCAGAGTCAGGTAGGTGTTGGGCACCACCTGATCTGGGGGCACCACCTCGGGCCGGGCCAGCGTCACCTCTGCGCCCGTATCCCAGTATCCATCGACCTTCCTCCCATCCACCTCCAGGGGAATGAGGTACTCTCTCCGGAGGGACAGCCCCGCGCCCACCGTATAAACCAAAAACCCTGAGTCTGGAGCATCCAGCCCCCCAGAGGAGCTGGCCTGGAGCTCTCCTCCCTCCTTAGCAGGTGGTACTCTGCCAGCCCCCCTTCCCTGGGAGTGCTGCCTCTCACCCGGCTGGGTCTCTACCCAGTCAACCCTCTGTGGGTTTGGTCTGCTCAGTCTGTCCCTGAGCCTGGGGCACTGGGCCCGTATGTGGCCTCTCTGGCCACAGTGATAGCAGCCCATGTCCCAAGGGTCCCCGCGAGTGGGTCGGATGGCCCAGACGCCGGATGTTCCCCTTTGATGAGGGTTTTCCGTATTTTCCCGCTGGGCGGTCCCATGGTGACTCTCGCTCTGCGTTGTGGTGGGACTGTTCCTTTGGGACTCCTCCCTGTTATCCCCTGACCGGCTCTTTACAAACTCATCGGCCAGCCGGCCTGCATGTCGCGGGTTCTCTGGCTTTTTGTCCACCAACCACAGCCTCAGGTCGGATGGGCACCGCTCATACAGTTGCTCCAGTACCAGCAGTTTAACCAGGTCCTCCTTCGTCTGGGCCCCATCTGCCCACTTGCTGGCGTATCCCTCCATGCGGACGGCTAGTTGCAGATACGAGATCTCAGGGGTTTTATCCTGACTCCGGAACCTTTCCCAGTACATCTCAGAAGTCAGCCCAAACTCACGTAGCAGGGCCTTTTTGAATAGTTCGTAGTCCCCTTTCTCCGCCTCTTCCAGTTGGCGGTACAATGCCACGGATTTGGGGTCCAGTAAGGGGGTGAGAACCCGGAGTCTGTCCGCAGGATCAACCTGGTGTAGCTCGCAGGCCGTCTCAAAGGCATCCAGGAAGTCATCCATGTCCTCCCCCTCCTTATGTGGGGCCAGGATGCACTTATCAAAGCTCCGTGCAGTCCTGGGTCCCCCCTCACTCACCGCAGCCGGGGTCTCGCGGCCCTTCAGCCTCGCCAGCTCCAGTTCCTGCTGACGCTGTCTCTCATTCTCCTCCCGTTCACGATGCCTCTCTCTCTCTTCATGCTGCCTCTGTCTCTCTTCATGCTGCTTTTGTCTCTCATTCTCCTCCCGTTCATGCTGCCTCTGTCTCTCATCATGCTGCCTCTGTCTCTCTTCATGCTGCCTCTGGTGTTCACGATCCTCCAGCTCTCTCAGTTTTAGCTTTCTCCCATTCCAGCCCATTCCGCTCCACGGATGGCGCGCGTGGCCGGGAGGATCCCCTGCTGGCCGGCGAGCGTTGCCGGGAGGATCCCCTGCTGGCCGGGGGGGTCACTGCGCCCTCGGTATTTGCTGGGCTCCTCCCCACCGTTCCCCTAGGCATAGGAAGGAGGGGTCTCGGGAAGCCCTCAGCAGCCGGCTGACCACTCCCAGCTGGGACAGACACGGGGGCCTGCGCTGCATCTGCCAGGCTGCTTCCCTCCGAGACAGGGATCAGTTCATTCGCGCGATCTCCCTTCTCCAGCTGGGCAATGAGCTGTTCTTTGGTGAGCTTCCCAATGCGCACCCCCCTCTGCTTGCACAGCTCCACCAGGTCGCTCTTAAGCCGCTTGGCATACATCTTCCTGCTGGCCACTCACAGGCCTGTGTGCTCACCGCTCCCCACAGTCTCCAGGGAGACCCCTAGTGTGCCAGCCCTTCTCGAGGTCACCACCTCTCTGCCAGGGTCGAGCTGCAGACTCCTCTGCCCCTGGGATCACTCACTGCAATCCCCCGGGGGACCCTGTTACTGCAAAAGTCCTTCTTGCTGGTCACACACTCCCAGGGGTGATAACCGTCTCTCTCTGACTCCTCAGCACGCCTGGTCCCCGTCAATCCCCCTTCGTTTTACTTCTCCCCAGTCACTTACTGCAGGAAGCGCCGTCCACGGGGTGCAGTAGATCCCACCGCTGCCACCAGTTGTCACGGAGTGTGGGGGGACTCAGGTTCCTGCACCCCCGGCTTCCTGCGATTCACCATGACTCTCAGCCAGCCAGTAAAGTAGAAGGTTTATTTAGACGACGGGAATACAGTCCAAGACAGGTCTTGCAGGCACAGACAACAGGACCCCCCTCAGTTAGGTCCATCTTGGGGTCCTCGGGCACCCCAGCCCCCCTCCGGAGGTCAGAGCCCTCCCTGCCTGCCAGCCACCTCCCCAACCAGCTTCCCAGACCCTGCCTTCAGCGACCCCTCCCACAGCCTTTGTTCAGTTTCCCGGGCAAAGGTGTCACCTGGCCCCAGCCCCCTCCTGGGTTCTCATGTTACATGCTCAGGTATTCTCCGTAGGTCAGTCTCCCATCCCCCAATGCAGACTATCCCAGCCACACTCCCCTGTCAGCATTCACAGACCACATTAAGAACAGTCCCAGTTCGTCACACCACAGCAGGTGGGGCCCGTCACTGCTCCCCTGGAGAAGTGGATCCGGGTGGGGGCCTGGGGGTTACTCAAATCCAGATCAGCAATGGAACCCAGGAATCCTGGCTCCCAGCCCACCCACCCCCCGCTGTAACCCACGACTCCCCTCCCCCAGTCCCTAGTTGGGGGGGACGTGGCTGTGGGGCTGGCGGGGGAGGGGTAGGGGGAGGGAGCCCCTGAGACAATGAGCAGGTTTGGAAGCCAGAGGTTTCTCGCAGCATCTGCAGAACATCTGGGCGGCCCCTGAGGTGAGCGGGCCGGGGGAAGCACATCTGGCTGGGAGGTTCCTCGGCCGGCTGGGATCATAACCGTGTGTCTGAGACCCTGCGCCGCTCCAGCCGCGGGGGATTCCCTGTCACAGCCCCCTGCTGAGCCCTCGCCCCGCTCCCCGCAGCCCGGCGCCCCCTTACTGACCCCCACCCCTCCCCCCTCCCCACAGCCCAACACTCCCTGCTCCCCGCAGCCCGGCACCCCCTACTGATCCCCACCCTGCTCCCCGCAGCCCAGCGCCCCCTGCTGAGCCCCCCGCCCCCCTGCCCAGCGCCCCCCACCCCGCTCCCCGCAGCCCAGCACCCCCTACTGACCCCCACCCCTCCCCCCTCCCCACAGCCCAGCACCCCCCTACTGACCCCCACCCCTCCCCCCTCCCCACAGACCAACGCCCCCCGCAGCCCAGCGCCCCCCTACTGACCCCCACCCCTCCCCCCTTCCCACAGCCCAACACCCCCTGCTTCCCGCAGCCCGGCACCCCCTACTGACCCCCACCCCTCCCCCCTCCCCACAGCCCAACGCCCCCCGCTCCCTGCAGCCCAGCACCCCCCTACTGACCCCCACCCTGCTCCCCACAGCCCAACGCCCCCTGCTGAGCCCCTGCCCCCCTGCCCCCCTGCCCAGCGCCCCCCCGCCCCGCTCCCCGCAGCCCAGCACCCCCTACTGACCCCCACCCCTTCCCCCTCCCCACAGCCCAGCACCCCCCTACTGACCCCCACCCCTCCCCCCTCCCCACAGACCAACGCCCCCCGCAGCCCAGCGCCCCCCTACTGACCCCCACCCCTCCCCCCTTCCCACAGCCCAACACCCCCTGCTTCCCGCAGCCCGGCACCCTCTACTGACCCCCACCCCTCCCCCCTCCCCACAGCCCAACGCCCCCCGCTCCCTGCAGCCCAGCACCCCCCTACTGACCCCCACCCTGCTCCCCACAGCCCAACGCCCCCTGCTGAGCCCCTGCCCCCCTGCCCCCTTGCCCAGCGCCCCCCGCCCCGCTCCCTGCAGCCCAGCCCCCCCCCCCCCCGCAGGGGGGACTGCTGCAGGGAAGCTGTGTAATGGGGACCCCTCACCTGGCACCGGGACGTGGCCCCTCTGGGGGTTGGGGGGACCCCTGCGGGCTGCCGGGATCCCTCGCCCACCTCTGCCTTCACAGTGCTCTGGGTTTGGAGGTCAGAGGTCAGGGCCCCCAGCTGGGGTCAGGGGGATGGGGCCCTGCAGGGAGGAAACTCCTGGATGGGGAAGGAAACCGACCTCGTTCGTCATGGTAACGGGAGGGGGGGGTCCCTGGGGCGCCATGGAAACCGCCTCCCTGGATTCCCTAGGAGGGTCTGGGTCCTTAGCTGGTGCCCCTCACTCCCGACCTGTAGCCCCTGCTAGCCCAGCTCTGGGGCCCCCCCAGCCCTGCCGGTGCCCCTCACTCCCGACCTGTAGCCCCTGCTAGCCCAGCTCTGGGGCCCCCCCAGCCCTGCCGGTGCCCCTCACTCCCGACCTGTAGCCCCTGCTAGCCCAGCTCTGGGGCCCCCCCAGCCCTGCCGGTGCTCCTCACTCCCGACTCACAGCCCCTGCTCCCACCAGCCCAGTCTCCCCCCAGCCCTGCCGGTGGTTTAACGTGTGTGGGTGCAGGGGAGATGCTCCGCTGTGAATCTGTGAAAACCTCATTCCCAGAGGGCTATGAAATAATCCACGCGGATCCCAGCTCAGGCCCTGGCGGGCGGGGAGGGGCTGCTGCCAGGGGATGGGGTCAGGGGCAGTGCGAGTGGCTGGGCTGCCCGCAAGAAACCAAGCAAGTAAATAAAAACCTGGCCAGACAAGAGCAGAATTGGCCAGCTCTGCCGCCCGCAAGTTAATCTGCCGTTTTCCTGCCTTCACTTTGCAGCTCTGAGGTTTCTTTCACAATGTTTTGGCCTCGGGATTTCCTAGGTTTTTGTTGTTGTTGTTTTTTTTAAATGAAAAGCGGACGGGGAAAAAACTAATAGAAACCATCCAGCTGCTGCGAGTCCCCTTTACTTCTGCGCCAATGGTCTTTTAAACACATTCCCGTACGCCGGTGCCTAGGTTTGAAGTAAAACTGACAGCCGAAAGGGAACAACCAGCCAAACACCGGCAGAGCGTAGAAAACAGACGGGGCGTTAATTCGCAATCTCCGACTCTCAGGCTGCCGAGCGTTTTGCAAGCGTGGCTTTTGCTTTTGCTTTTGCTTTTTTTTAACGAAGTTTTTGGGCTGGTGATTTCCTAGGTTTTTCAAGCGGGAGATAAACACGCCGCTCGCAGAAGGCGAATCGTCGCCGTGCCGTGGGATCGTTCATTTGCGACCTCTTCGGATTTGCGAGTGCTCGGATGGTCTTTTGAACGGAGTCTTTGGCGTGGAAGGTCCCAGGCCTTTTTCCAACGACAGATGCTGGTGCCGTGGCCTTGGCGGGTATTTGCAAAGGTCCCGCCTGCGTTTCCCGGTTGCCGGGTGCTCTGAGGTTCTTTGAAGCAACTTTTTGCTTGCACCGAGGTTCCTCGCTTGGCTTTTTTGAACTGCTGACGAGCCCGGCTCGGCGCTGCATTGTCTGCAAAGGGGTTTTTAGCCTGATTCGAGTCTCCCGGCCTCCCCCGAGTCATCGGAGACGCCCGGCCCCCGCAAACAGCCGGTGTTCAGAGCACAAAAGGGAGGTGAAAAGCGGGAGCCGGGCAGGGTTGGGGCCTCCAGGCAGGTGGCTGGGACTGAAGGCAGGTGGCTGCTTTGTTGAGGCCTGGCTGGGGGGGGGGGGGGGTGGAGAATGGGGCATGGGGCTTGTCCCCTCTAGGGGGCGCTGGCTCCCATCTGGCCCCAGAGCAGGGGGGAGCCTGGCTGTTGGGGGTGGGGGGGAGGGGATAAGCCAGTTTCCTTCCTGCATTTTTGCAACCTGAGCTAATCCAGAGTCTTTGTATCTCCCCCTCCCCCCCTCTGCACCCACCTGCCGCTGGCTGGGCCTGCCGGGCTGTGGGTCGCAGATCAGCCGCGCCAGGGACCTGAGCGTAACTGGCTCCAGCGCCGTGCAGGGGGAGTCTGGGCTTGGGAGTGGGGGCCGGGTCACCGCCTGGCTGGGGGACGACACCCGGGCAGAGGGGGGTGGGGGGGCTGAGATCAGAGCCCACCCTCGCTCCCAGTGCAGCCTGGGGTGGCTCTGGATTGACCTCAGGGGAGCTGAGATCAGAACCAATCCCTGACCCCACTGTGAACAGGAGTGACTCTGGATTGACCCCAGGTGGAGCTGAGATCAGAACCCGGCCCTGACCCCACTGTGACCATGAGTGACTCCAGATTGACCCCGGGGGAGCTGAGATCAGAACCCAGCTCTGACCCCACTGTGAACAGGAGTGACTCTGGATTGACCCCAGGTGGAGCTGAGATCAGAACCTGGCCCTGACCCCACTGTGAACAAGAGTGACTCCAGATTGACCCCAGGTGGAGCTGAGATCAGAACCTGGCCCTGACCCCACTGTGAACAAGAGTGACTCCAGATTGACCCGAGGTGGAGCTGAGATCAGAACCCGGCCCTGACCCCAGTGTGAAGAGGAGTGACTCTGGATTGACCCTGGGGGAGGTGAGATCAGAACCCATCCCTAACCCCACTGTGAACAGGAGTGACTCCAGATTGACCCCAGGGGAGCTGAGATCAGAACCCGGTCCTGACCCCACTGTCAACAGGAGTGACTCTGGATTGAC
The DNA here is from genome assembly GCA_023634205.1 of Actinemys pallida. NCBI lineage: Eukaryota > Metazoa > Chordata > Testudines > Emydidae > Actinemys > Actinemys pallida. The sequence goes on from JALMGD010000024.1 coordinate 58,971, forward strand.
CCCAGGTGGAGCTGAGATCAGAACCCGGCCCTGACCCCACTGTGAAGAGGAGTGACTCCAGATTGACCCTGGGGGGAATTGAGATCAGAACCCAACTCTGCCCTTGTGGCAGATGGCGGGGAGTGGGCTGACTCTGGATTGGGACTGGTATTGGGATCTGCCCCTTACAGAGAGCCCCCCAGCCCAGGGCTGGGCTCACACACAAAGGAGCCGGTTACCCCCACACACACACACACACGTGTCTAGGTGGCTGGGGGGATGCCTGCCTGTAATTGAAGCCAGACCTGGATCAGGTGAGGGGCGTGCGGGGGAAAAGGGGGGGGGGGGGCTTCTCCTGCCTCCTCCCCCCCCCCGGCAGATTTCCACCCTCCCCCTCTCCGGCTGCAGGCTGCTTGTCTACCTGGCTCCAGCCCCCCTTCCCCCAGCTCCCCGCCCGGCCCCTCGCCCTCCCTGCTGGCGGTCCCCACCCCACCCTGCCGGGCCCCAATAGCTCAGCGATGGAAGGGGGCGGTGTCCCCCACCCCACACACGCTCCCTCCCCCCCCCCAGGCCTGCCATTCCCTGGCAGCCCGGAAACGCAAATTCCAGCCCCGCGCGCTGTGACGGCTGATTAACTTCTCATGTTGAAACCCGAAGGCGCGTGGGGGAAGGATCGACGGTGCAGGGACCTCGTCTGTCTGCACAGGGGCCTTGCAACGTCAGGTGGGTGGAATAGCAGGGGCTGCGGGTCAGGAGTGAGGGGCACCGGCAGGGCTGGGGGGGCAGGGCTGGGCCATCGGGGGGCTGCGGGTCGGGAGTGAGGGGCACCGGCAGGGCTGGGGGGGCTGGGCTGGGCTGGCAGGGGGCTGCAGGTCGGGAGTGAGGGGCACCGGCAGAGGTGCTCTTTGCAGAGGTGGGGGCTGGGGGATGCCCCGTGGAGGGGGGGCTGCTTGTGAACAAGGAGGGGGCAGGGAGCTCCCAGGGCAAGGGAACCCCCCGCCCCCATCCACCTAGATGCTGCGGAGCCTGGATTCCATTAGCCAAGAGCCGGGGCATGGACCAGCCGCGCTGCCCCCTCCCAGCCACCGGCACAGCCTGCCACTGCCTCCCTCTGGGGGGGCGGGTGCTGAACGCCTGGGTCCTCTCCCCAGCTGTGGGAGGGGAGTAGGGTCTAGTGGTTAGAGCAGGGGGGGGGCTGGGAGCCAGGACTCCTGGGTTCTCTCCCCGGCTCTGGGAGGGGAGCGGGGTCTAGTGGTTAGAGCAGGGGGGGCTGGGAGCCAGGACGCCTGGGTACTCTCCCTGGCTCTGGGAGGGGAGCGGGGGCTACTGGATTAGAAGGAGTCCAACTCTCAGCCCCCCCCCCCCCCCGCGCTCTAACCACTAGACTCCACTCCCCTCCAAGAGCCGGGGATGGGAACTGGGCACGGTGCTCCAGTGACAGGAGAAGGGGGGATCCAGACTGGGGACACACAGATCACAGGCCCAGTTTTACTTGGGCCTCCAACCCCTAGGACCCAAAGTGGCTCAGAGAAACCCCAACCTGCCCCTGGATAGACCTTTGCTGTTAGAACACCGCAGGGGGCTGCGGGTCGGGAGTGAGGGGCACCGGCAGAGCAGGGGGGGGGCAGGGGCTGCGGGTCGGGAGTGAGGGGCACCGGCAGAGTGGGGGGGAGCCCAGGGCCGGGCGAGCGGGGGCTGCGGGTCGGGAGTGAGGGGCACCGGCAGGACTGGGGGGGGCAGGGGCTGCGGGTCGGGAGTGAGGGGCACCGGCAGAGCGGGAGGGGGGCAGGGGCTGCGGGTCGGGAGTGAGGGGCACCGGCAGAGCGGGTGGGGGGCAGGGGCTGCGGGTCGGGAGTGAGGGGCACCGGCAGGGCTGGGGTGGGCGGGGGCTGCGGGTCGGGAGTGAGGGGCACCGGCAGAGCGGGTGGGGGGCAGGGGCTGCAGGTCGGGAGTGAGGGGCACCGGCAGAGCAGGGGGGGCAGGGGCTGCAGGTCGGGAGTGAGGGGCACCGGCAGAGCAGGGGGGGCAGGGGCTGCGGGTCGGAAGTGAGGGGCACCAGCAGAGTCGGGGGGAGCCCAGGGCCGGGCGAGCGGGGGCTGCGGGTCGGGAGTGAGGGGCACCGGCAGAGTCGGGGGGAGCCCGGGGCCGGGCGAGCGGGGGCTGCGGGTCGGGAGTGAGGGGCACCGGCAGAGTCGGGGGGAGCCCGGGGGCCGGGCGAGCGGGGGGCTGCGGGTCGGGAGTGAGGGGCACCGGCAGAGCAGGGGGGGCAGGTGCTGCGGGTCAGAAGTGAGGGGCACCGGCAGAGTCGGGGGGAGCCCGGGGCCGGGCGAGCGGGGGCTGCGGGTCAGGAGTGAGGGGCACCGGCAGAGCAGGGGGGGGCAGGGGCTGCAGGTCGGGAGTGAGGGGCACCGGCAGAGTCGGGGGGAGCCCGGGGCCGGGCGAGCGGGGGCTGCGGGTCAGGAGTGAGGGGCACCGGCAGAGTTGGGGGGAGCCCGGGGCCGGGCGAGCGGGGGCTGCGGGTCAGGAGTGAGGGGCACCGGCAGAGCAGGGGGGGGCAGGGGCTGCAGGTCGGGAGTGAGGGGCACCGGCAGAGTCGGGGGGAGCCCGGGGCCGGGCGAGCGGGGGCTGCGGGTCGGGAGTGAGGGGCACCGGCAGAGCAGGGGGGGGCAGGGGCTGCAGGTCGGGAGTGAGGGGCACCGGCAGAGTTGGGGGGAGCCCGGGGCCGGGCGAGCGGGGGCTGCGGGTCAGGAGTGAGGGGCACCGGCAGAGCAGGGGGGGCAGGGGCTGCAGGTCGGGAGTGAGGGGCACCGGCAGAGTTGGGGGGAGCCCGGGGCCGGGCGAGCAGGGGCTGCGGGTCAGGAGTGAGGGGCACCAGCAGAGCAGGGGGGGGGCAGGGGCTGCAGGTCGGGAGTGAGGGGCACCGGCAGAGTCGGGGGGAGCCCGGGGCCGGGCGAGCGGGGGGCTGCGGGTCGGGAGTGAGGGGCACCGCTGCGCTGGCTGTTCCCTGCACTGGCAGGTTGGCGCACGTCTGGCTCAGCTGCACATACCTGTTCAGCAGCAGGGGCTGGTTCCTGCACAGGAGGTCACGGCGCCAGGGATTGTGGGTAACACTTTATGCAAATAGCCTCGGGGTCAGAATCTAATCTCTCTAAAAACTGGTTATATTCTGTTAGCCCCACCCCCCTCCCAGAGCCGGGGAGAGAACCCAGGCGTCCAGGATCCCAGCCCCCCCCCCCCCCCCCCCGCTCTGACCACTCAATCCAAGCCTGCCGCCCCCCAGGGTGATGAGAACGGGCAGGTCAGTGCCAGGATGCGGGAGGCTCTCTGTGGGGGAGGGGCGGGGGAGAAGGGCAGGTGGGTTTCAGGTTTTGGTTTCAAAGGCGAGTGCATTAGCCGCCCCCCTCCCCCTCCCAGATGTTCCTGCATCTGGATCCCATCCCCGCCCCACTCCCCAGCCGCCAGTCTGGAATCTGCAGCTAGAACCCAGGGGCACCGCGCTCGAGAACCGGGAGGTGTCAATAGCCGATGCTCGGCTGTAGAGGGTCACGTTGCGGGGGGGGGGGGGGGTTTGGCCACATTCTAGATCCCAGTTCCAGACCCTGGCATCAGCTTTTTAAATACCGAGGGTCTAGATCCCGTGGGTTCTAGAACCTGTGGCCAGCATCATGTTCTAGATCACACTGCCCTTTCGCTGGCTGCTCCAGACCCTGGTGCAATGCGGCACCGGAAGAATTCGGCGCCATGATGCGGGTTCTTTCATTGCTGGGCACGATCTAGATCCCAGTGTGTGCCATGGGGCACGTTCTAGAGCCAATCAACGTGTCTGGGGCGAGTTCTAGGCCCGCCCGCGTGTCGGCAGCTTTTCTAGAGCACGTTGGCCCGACAACTCGGGAGAGCGGTTCTAGGCTCCCCATGTTCTAGAACTCAGAACCTCCCTAAAACCTGCATGCCTGGGGGGAGTGGGGTGTAGTGGTTAGAGCAGTGGGGGCTGGGGGCCAGGACGCCTGGGTTCTCTCCCAGCTCTGGAGGGGAGTGGGGTCTAGTGGTTGGAGCGGGGGGGCTGGGAGCCAGGACTCCTGGGTTCTCTTCCCAGTTAACATTAATCGATGTATTTCTCTTTCCCCTCAGGTCTTTTGAGCGACTCCCCCCTCCCCAGCTGCTGTGACCCAAACCTCCCACCCTTGTCCCAACCGGACGCCTGCAGCATGAGCGTTGTGCCCCCCAGGGAGGGGGCGCCAGCCCTGCGCTTCCCCTGAGCCTCCCCACTGCGGAGCCATGGAGCAGCGGGGCCGGGAGCCCCCCAGGGGTGCGGGGCTCTGGGCTGGGATCGCGCCGAAGAGACCCTGCTCCTGGTAGGAGTCGCCCAGCGCCCGGGGGGGGGGGGCAGGACGGGGCCTCGGCTGCAGGAGTGTCATGAATCGAGCCCAGGACTGGCTCTGCGGGGAACTGGCCCCCCCACGCTGCAGGAGACGCTGACACTGCAGGTAACACCCAGGGTGTCCCTCACTCCCGACCCGCAGCCCCCTGCTTGCCCATCCCTGCCCCCCCAGCTCTGCCGGTGCCCCTCACTCCCGACCCGCAGCCCCCCGATGGCCCAGCCCTGCCCCCCCCCAGCCCTGCCGGTGCCCCTCACTCCCGACCCGCAGCCCCTGCCCCCCCCGCTCTGCCGGTGCCCCTCACTCCCGACCCGCAGCCCCCCTGCCAGCCCATCCCTGCCCCCTCCCAGCCCTGCCAGTGCCCCTCACTCCCGACCCGCAGCCCCTGCTAGCCCAGCCCTGCCCCCCCCAGCCCTGCCGGTGCCCCTCACTCCCGACCTGCGGATGGGTCTCTGTCTCAGTGCTGTGGGCGTTTAATGGGGGGGGGGGGCAGGACCTGCCAGCTCTAACTCCCCCCCCCCCCCGGTTCTCCCCCCAGGTCCCCGTGGTGATGCTCTTTCGGCTCCAGGCTATGGTCACCGCATTCCTTTGCGCCCTCCACGCCGCGCCGCTCCGCCTCCCCTCCCCCGCCGGCCCGGACGCCGGGGTCCCCTGGGCCGCACCGCCCTCCTCCCTGGACGACTGGGAGCTGTCGTCCCCCCCGCGTGGCCCTGGCCAGCCGAGCCCCCGCTGGGCCCCCCCTGCTGCTGCTGCTGGAGGAGGAGCCGGGCGTGTGTGCGGGGCCGGCCAACGGGACGCGGCGGGTGCGGCGGGCCGGGGGGCCGGAGGCGGCCCGCCGGGGCGAGATGTCCGTGTGCGACAGCGTCAGCCTGTGGGTGACGGACAAGCGCACGGCCGTGGACATCCGGGGCAAGGCGGTGACGGTGCTGTCCGAGGTGCAGACGCTCACCGGGCCGCTCAAGCAGTATTTCTTCGAGACCAAGTGCAACCCAGCAGGCGGGACGGCGGGCGGGTGCCGGGGCGTGGACCGGCGCCACTGGCTCTCCGAGTGCAAGGCCAAGCAGTCGTACGTGCGGGCCCTGACCGCCGACGCCAACAAGCTGGTGGGCTGGCGCTGGATCCGCATTGACACGGCCTGCGTCTGCACCCTGCTGAACCGCGCCGGGCGGACGTAGCCGGGGGGGGCTGGAGGGATGGAGCCCCCGGCCCCCGCCCTTCTGGGCTCTGCTTGGGAACCAGAGCGACTCAGACACTGGCACTCACATGGACGCTGTGGGTCAGCCTGGGGCTGGGGGTCAGGCTCAGAGGCTGAGCTGTGGGGCTGGAGGCTGTGGGCACCGTGGGTCAGCCCAGGGGCTGAGGACTGTGGCCTCCAGGGGGTTTCTGCCTTTTGTGGCTGTTCGCTGTTTCTTCCCATATTTATTACCCCCCCTCCCCCCGGTTCTGATCCAACTCCGTCCCCCCCCGAATTAAATTATTCCCTGACCCCCCGCCCCCCCGTGACCCGCTTGATGGTTCCTTGTACCTGGAAAAGACCCGAAGGAAACAAACCCAGAGTCTCCGCGTCGTTCATTGGGGTCACGGCCTGTTTGCCGGGGGAGGGGGGACACACACGACCCTCAGGATCCACGTGTGGGGCACCCACCCCACAGGAGTCTGGGAGCCCTGCGATTCCCATGGGTCCCACAGCCAGCCATCAAAGTGCCCCCCCAGAACTGCCGATGCCCCTCACTCCCGACCCGCAGCCCCTGCTCACCCAGCCCTGTCCCCCGCAGCCCTGCCGGTGCCCCTCACTCCCGACCCGCAGCCCCCCCCCAGCTGAGGGAGGTACACCTCCTGACTGACCCATCTCTGCTCCCCCGGGGGGGGGGGTAGTTTGGCCCCCACTCGTGCCCCGGGTTGAGGTGGGGGCTGGGGGGATTCCTGGGGGTTTGACGCCACCTTGTGGCAGGGACAGGGATATTCAAGGGCTCCCTGATCTGGTAGCTGCCCCCACCCCCGGGGCAGAATCACACCCATGGACCCATCCAGCCCCGTTAACTGCCCCCCACACACACACTTCTCTGGGGTGTGTGTGTGGGGGAGAGTAATTGGCCCCCAAACTGCCCCACACCCCTGCACTCCCAACTCTGGATGGGGCGTGTCCTGCAGCGGGGGGTCCCACCGGTTAACAACGGGGCGGGGCCAGTGTGGAAACAGCCCCTGGCACCCCCCGAATGGGACCCAGACTGTTCACAGCCAAGACCCCCCATGACACCCCCAAAGGGGACAAGCAACCTCAGCCGGGCGAGGGGCAGCCAGCACTGGGGGGGGGGAGGGGGCACAGCAAGGGGTGAGTCCAAACCCCCCCCCCACCACCACCGGCTGAGCTGAAAATAGAACCCAGGAGTCCTGGCTCCCAGACACCCTGCTCTAATCACTAGACCCCACTCCCCTCCCAGAGCCGGGGAGAGAACCCAGGAGTCCTGGCTCCCGGCCCCCCCTGCTCTAACCGCTAGCCTCCACTCCCCTCCCAGAGCCGGGGAGAGAACCCAGGAGTCCTGGCTCCTGCCCCCCCCCCCGCTCTAACCGCTAGACCCCACTCCCCTCCCAGAGCCAGGGAGAGAACCCAGGCGTCCTGGCTGCCAGCCCCCCCTGCTCTGACTGCTACACCCTGTGTCCCAGGCCCCGCGTTTTCTCGGCTCCCTACGGCCCCGGGAGGAGCCCGTCCCTGCGACACCTTCTCGGGGGGGGGGGGGTGGTTGTTATACTTAGAAAAGAAAACCCCGTAGGCTGTTACTCAGGGGGCTACGGCCACACGCTGCGTTTATTGTGGCTACAGACAGACTCAGAGCCAGCGGCCGGTTAACACCCCGTTGGCTCACACGTTCACACACACACACACACGTTCGGCCAGGTCCTTATTCTAGTTCCCAGCCTAGGAGTCGCTCGCGCACCGGCCTGGACACGGGGACGGAGCGGGGCCTCATCCGAGGCTCCTGTAAGTGGGTGGCAGAACCAGCCCCAAAGTCCACAGTCTTTAGGGTCTGTCTTTATAGGGATCCGCCCTGGGACACGTCTCGGGGGGTTGTTCAGGCCGGTCTCAGGGTTGACGTGAGAATCAATCACAGCCATCGCGGCTGGTCGTTAGGTTCTCCGGCCCTCCCCGGCCTCGGGGCGGTTGGGGGGGGTTTCCGGGGGTGCCCTCGGGGTTATCCCCTAGCCCATTCTGCGGCCAAACGGTCCTGCCGGAGGGTGGTGGTTTTTCTTCCTCCAGATGTGGGGTCGTTTATTATGATTCTCAGGCCGGCGCCTCAACCTTTTATTACCCATCCAAACATCAGCCACGCACCCGCACTCAGTCTATTTCACGTCACATCTACGTAGGGTGAGCAGACGTAGGGTGAAAAATCGGGACGGGGGTGCGGGGTAATAGGAGCCTATATAAGAAAAAAACCCAAACATCGGGACTGGCCCTATAAAATCAGGACATCTGGTCACCCTACGTCTCCATGTTATTACCTAGTCGTCCTTTAACAAAACCCTTCTAAAATCACTGGGGCACGGCCGGCTCCCATAGACCCAGTCATACCACTTGTTACATGGGAAAAGGAAACAAGTGAGGGGAAAACGCAGGCGTGGGGGTTACCAGATCGCATTCCTGCGTTCGGGAAAACGGAGTCGTAGCAAGACCAGAGGTACTTGGGCAGGGCCGGCTTTAGGACCTGCGGGGCTAGGGTGCCCAGACGTAGTGTGAAAAATCGGGACGGGGGGTGGGGGGTAATAGGAACCTATATAAGAAAAAGACCCCAAAATCAGGACTGTCCCTATAAAATCGGGACATCTAGTCACCCTATGCGGGGCCCGATTCGAATACCCGGCGGCGGTCCGGGTCTTCGGTGGCACTTCGGCGGGGGGGCAGGGGTGTCCTTCACTTGGCTCCGGGTCTTCCGCGGCATTGAAGGACCCGCCGCCGCCGAAGTGCCGCCGAAGACCCTGAGCGGACCGCCGCCGGTTGCGTAAAAAAAATTTAAAAATTAAAAAGGTGTCTAAGGCATGGGGCCCGATTCCGGGGAATCGGGGGAATCGGCCTAAAGCCGGCCCCGTACTTGCGGCACCTTAGAGACTAACACACGTATTTGAGCATCAGCAAAAGCTTCTGCCCAAATAACTGTGTTAGTCTCTGAGGTGCCACAAGGAGCCTGTTCTTGGGCGGATACAGACTCACCCGGCTGAAAAGAGACGGGCCAGCCGCTGTCCTGCCCGGGACCCTCCTCGCTTTAGAACAGAGCCGTTGTCTCGGGACTTGCTCCCCCCACCTTGTAAACGCACCGGCCGGTGTCGATTGGCGCAGACTCAGCCGCCGAGAGCCTGTTTCTGGCGAACGCTCGGGCCGAATCCGGGCTCCGTGCTGGGCCGTTGGTTGGCCCCGAACAGAAACGTGTCAGTGTCCCGTTAATCCAGCGGCATCGCTCTCGGGGGGCCAGCCCTGAGCCCCCAGTGCCTGGCTCTGCCCCGGGCCCCTCAGGGGTCCCCTGGCTTTGGCAGCCCCCCCCCCCCGGGCTCCAGCCCGCAGCGACCCTCAGCCAGCGCAAAGGGGGGGTTATCGTACGTCCCCCCCAGCCCAGGCAGCTCTCAGGGGCCCGGCCTGGCCAGTCCCCGCCCCGTGGCCCGGCCCCATGGGCTCCGGCTGCTCCTCGGCCTCCCAGCCCCCCCTTCCAGCCAGGCCCTGTATCCCCTCCCCCACACCCCCCCTTCCAGCTGGGCCCCATATCCCCTCCCCACAGCCCCCCCTCCTTCCACCCAGGCCCCATCCCCTCCCCCACACACCCCCTTCCAGCCAGGCCCCGTATCCCCTCCCCACAGCCCCCCCTTCCAAATGGGGCCCATATCCCCTCCCCCACGCCCCCCCTTCCAGCCAGGCCCTGTATCCCCTCCCCCACACCCCCCCTTCCAGCCAGGCCCCGTATCCCCTCCCCACAGCCCCCCTTCCAAATGGGGCCCATATCCCCTCCCCCACGCCCCCCCTTCCAGCCAGGCCCTGTATCCCCTCCCCCACACCCCCCCTTCCAGCTGGGCCCCGTATCCCCTCCCCACAGCCCCCCCTCCTTCCACCCAGGCCCCATTTCCCCTCCCCCACACACCCCCTTCCAGCCAGGCCCCGTATCCCCTCCCCACAGCCCCCCTTCCAAACGGGGCCCGTATCCCCTCCCCCACGCCCCCCCTTCAAGCCAGGCCCTGTATCCCCTCCCCACAGCCCTCCTCTTCCAGCCGGGCCCCCTATATCCTCTCCCCACAGGCCCCCCCTTCCAGCCAGGCCCCCTATATCCCCTCCCCCATTCCCCGCCTTCCAGCCGGGCCCCCATATCCCCTCCTCACAGCCCCCCCTTCCAGCTGGGCCCCACACCACCCCTTTGTCCTCCCTCCAGCCAGCAGGTCACCTGGGCCCCTCCCCTCAGCCCCTTGTTCCCCCAATGGCTGGAACCGGCTGCTCCCGAGCTGGGGGGCCTCCCGGGCACCAGTCTCTGGGTCCCCCATCTCCAGGCCGTCGTCGGGGTCCTGGCTGCTGGGCGAGGTCACACCTGGCCCCCTGCAGCAATGCCCCCCCCCCGCCACCCCCCGTTACACCCCCAGCGCACAGGGAAACTGAGGCACACACCGTTTTCATGCACAACACTATGAAAAGCCCCCACTTTGTCACACCCCCCTCTCCAAGCTGGGTAGAGAACCCAGGCGTCCTAGCGCTAAGCCCCTCCCCCGCAACTCTACCCTACTACTCTCCCAGAGCCAGGAGAGAACCCAGGCATCCGGGCTGCCAGGTGCTCCCTGGGCCCCGTGCCAGGTCACATGTGCTGGGTTCCAGCTCCATGGTAACAAGTCACAAACACCCTCCCCCCCGGGGGCAGGGCCAGGGCAGAGGCTGGCATGGCTGGCACCGTCCTGCCCGCGCCCGCGGGCACCGACCTGGGTTGGGGCGTCGAGGGGGCCAGATGGCACCACAGCCAGGACTGGCCCCTCACCAGTAGTGGAGTGGGGCTGGAGAACTGGCCCCCACAGCCCTTCCCGCCCCCTGCTGCCCGCGTGAGTGCCAGCCGGCGGCCCGGACGCCTGGGTTCCCTCCCGGCTCAGGGAGTGGGGGTCTGGTGGTTAGAGCTGGGGGGGAGGGGGGGGAACAGGAGCCAGGACGCCTGGGATCTATCCTGGCTCTGGGAGGCGGGTGGGGTCTTGTGGTTAGAGTGGGGACAGGGGGCTAGGAGCTCGGATGCCTGGGTTCTATCTTGGCTCTGGGCAGGGAGTGGGGCCTAGAGGTTGGAGGGGAGGGGACTGGCAGCCAGGACGCCTGGGTTCTCTCCTGGCTTTGGGAGGGGGGGGGCCTAGTGGCTCGGGGGCAGGGCAGGAGCTCGGATGCCTGGGTTCTATCTTGGCTCTGGGCAGGGAGTGGGGCCTAGAGGTTGGAGGGGAGGGGACTGGCAGCCAGGACGCCTGGGTTCTCTCCTGGCTTTGGGAGGGGGGGGCCTAGTGGCTCGGGGGCAGGGCAGGAGCCAGGACGCCTGGGTTCGCTCCTGGCTTGGGGAGAGGGGTCCGGTGGTTAGAGCTGGGGCTGGGAGAAACAGGAGCCAGGATGCCTGGGTTTAATCCTGGCTCTGGGAGGGGAGTGGTGCCTAGTGGTTGGAGGGGAGGGGGCTGGCAGCCAGGACGCCTGGGTTCCCTCCTGACTTGGGGTGGGAGGTCGGGGGCGGGCAGCAGCCAGGACGCCTGGGTTCTCTCCCCAGCTCTGTGGGGTGGGGGGTTACAGGCTCTCTCTGTCTCCCCTCCAGTCCACAGTCCATGAGCCCCTGCCCCCCGGCGCGGAGCGGCCCCTGCGGGAAGAGCTGATCCGGCGCCTGGCGACCACCACGGGGCTCTGCCACGACGTGAAAACCCATGGAGGGGTCCTGGGGCAGCCCGGCTACCTCTTGCCCGCCCCGCTGTGGAGAGTCCACTGCAACAAGGACCTCCGGGACAAGGCACGAGGGGGGGAGCTGGGAGCCAGGACGCCTGGGTTCCATCCCTGGCTCTGGGAGAGGAGTGGGGTTCAGTGATTAGAGTGGGGGGGGCTGGGAGCCAGGACTCCTGGGTTCCATCCCCAGCTCTGGGAGGGGAGTGGGGTGCAGTGGTTAGAGCAGGGTGTGGGGGCTGGGAGCCAGGACGCCTGGGTCCCATGGCTCAGCGCCTGCTTCCGGATGGGGGGGGGGGCGGTGACGCTGTGGAGGCGTTTGAGGGTCACACATTGTCTCTCGCCCCCCAGGGTGGCTTTTGGGATCTGCTCTCGTGTCCCCCGCCGGCTGTTGGGGGCAGGGGGAGGAAGGTTATGGATCGGGGTGGGGGCTCCTTAGAACATGGGGGGGCCTGTTTCCCTCCCCCTGCACTGACCCCCACCCCCCCCACCCCTGGTGCTCTGCCCCCCAGCTGCAGCTCCGTGCCTGGCGGGTCCCGCTGACCCCAGGGGGGCGGCCGAGCGAGACCCGGCACCGATTCTGTGGCTGGCCCAACCTGCCCCCCGAGCCCGCCCACCACGCCGGCCCCCAGCCCTTCGGCCTGGCCGCCCACCACAGCGACGGCGCCTCCAAGGTAGGGACCTCAAAGATTGGGGGGGCCTCTCTGGTTGGGGGGGAAGGAGCTGGGGTTCCCCAGGAGGCCGATGGGGTGGGGAGAGGGGTCAGGTTCCCAGGGAAATGGCAGATGGGGTGGGGGGAGGGGCTGGGGTCCCCAGAATGGGGTGAACCCTAATTTCCATCTCCCCCGGCACTCCAGTCCATGGTGGCCAGCACGGAGAACAAGCGCCTGGCTGGATCCGTCTTCTATGTCCGCGACGGGGCGGTTCTGAGCCGTCTGGAGCCCTACGTCTCCGTCACCAGCCAGGACAGCCGCGCCTTCACCCCGTGAGAGACCCCACTGCTTCTGGGGGGGGGGGGGGAGGGGACTGGGAGCCAGGACGCCTGGGTTCTCTCCTGGCTCTGGGAGGGGAGTAGGGTCTAGTGGTTACAGCAGGGGGGGGGCTGAGAGGCAGGACGCCTGGGTTCTCTCCCTGGCCCTGGGAGGGGAGTGGGGGCTGGTGGTTGGAGCAGGGGGGGCTGAGAGGCAGGATGCCTGGGTTCTCTCCTGGCCCTGGGAGGGGAGTAGGGTCTAGTGGTTGGAGCAGGGGGGGGCTGGGAGCCAGGACTCCTGGGTTCTCTCCCTGGCCCTGGGAGGGGAGTGGGGTCTAGTGGTTACAGCAGGGGGGGCTGAGAGGCAGAACTCCTGGGTTCTCTCCCTGGCCCTGGGAGAGGAGTGGGGCCTGGCCCTGGGAGAGGAGTGGGGTCTAGTGGTTAGAGCTGGGGGGGCTGGGAGGCAGGACGCCTGGGTTCTCTCCCTGGCCCTGGGAGGGGAGTGGGGTCTAGTGGTTGGAGCAGGGGGGGCTGGGAGGCAGGACGCCTGGGTTCTCTCCCTGGCCCTGGGAGGGGAGTAGGGTCTAGTGGTTACAGCAGGGGGGGCTGAGAGGCAGGACGCCTGGGTTCTCTCCTGGCCCTGGGAGGGGAGTAGGGTCTAGTGGTTGGAGCAGGGGGGGCTGGGAGCCAGGACTCCTGGGTTCTCTCCCTGGCCCTGGGAGGGGAGTGGGGTCTAGTGGTTAGAGCAGGGGGGGCTGAGAGGCAGGACGCCTGGGTTCTCTCCCTGGCCCTGGGAGAGGAGTGGGGTCTAGTGGTTAGAGCTGGGGGGGCTGGGAGGCAGGACGCCTGGGTTCTCTCCCTGGCCCTGGGAGGGGAGTGGGGTCTAGTGGTTGGAGCAGGGGGGGCTGGGAGGCAGGACTCCTGGGTTCTCTCCTGGCCCTGGGAGGGGAGTGGGGTCTAGTGGTTAGAGCAGGGGGGCTGGGAGGCAGGATGCCTGGGGCCCATTGGAAGAGGGAGGAGTTTGGGGGTGCGGGCAGGGCTGACCGAATTGGGGGGCAGAAGGATCTGTGGTTTCACACACACCCCGTCTCTCCCCCAGGCAGGAGCTGCATGGCTACGCCCGGAAAGACGCCCTCACCTACTGGCAGTTTGAGGGTTACCCGAAGGCCTGGGGGCACGGCCTGAGGGACCCCTCCCTGGGCAAGAACGCGGTGCCCCCCCTCCAGCCCCCCAGCCCCCCACGTGACCCCAGCCTCTTCCCCAGTCCCACCCGCCCTCCCCGCCTGTCCACGCTGGCCCCTGCTGTCCCGCACCGGGGGGCGCTGACCCTGGCGCAGGAGTCCTACAGGCCCCCCCGCCGCACCCCCAGCATCCGGGGGCCCCCAACCCGGCCCCCCACCGTCTGCCCTCCCGCAGCCGGGCCCCAGCTCCTGGCAGTGCCCCTGATGTACCGCACGGAGAGCCAATGTTATGGGAGCAGCAAACCTGGGCCTGTCTGAGGGGGCTCCCCCATACTGTGCACCCCAACATGCTACAATACGTCACCCCTGTGTTCTCTGGTCTGTCCTCCTTGGGGGGCAGGGGGCTTGCCGAGGCCTGGTCCTTTCTCTGCCACCCCCCAGCCGCCAGGACACCTGGGTTCTATTTGGGGGGGAGGGGCTGCCAGGTATGATTCTCAGAAGAGGACTCAGGTGTCCTGACTCCCAGCCCCCCTCCCCCGTGCCCTTGGGGGGGATTTGTCCGGGGGCACCGCTGTTGAGGCCAGCAGGATGTGGGGATTTCTCACCTGGCAACGCAGCTGGCGCCGGCCCCCGGCTTCCGGGGGGAGCCCGGGTTGCCCTTGGCAAAGGAGACGTGAGCCGAGAGGGTGAATGGCTCTGCCCCCTCCCTTCCCCGAGCCGGGAGAGAATCCAGGAGTCCTGCGCCCCAGCCCCTTCCCCTCCCAGAGCTGGGAGAGAACCCAGGAGTCCTGGCTCCCAGCCTCCTGCTCTAACCACTAGACCCCACTCCCCTCCCAGTGTCAGGAAGAGAACCCAGGAGTCCCCAGGGGCTGTGGCCGGCAAAGAGGCTGGCTGCTCGGACTCCTGGGTTCGCCCCTGGCAGACAGGCCGCGTGGGCCGAGCGCCCTAGTGACGTTGGCCTTGAAGTCGCCCCCTCCCTGTGCCGGGGTGGGGGGATGGCCTTGGCTCCCCGCTGTCGCCAGCTGGAGCAGGGCGGGGGGACGGACATGGGCACTGGGGGGGCAGGAGCTGCTGGTATAAGAGGGGCAGCGGGGAACGGCTGGTGCTGATTTCCTCGGGCACCGACGCCAGCATGGGACCCCCACAGGTGAGAGCAGCGGTGGGGGGCTGGAGATGGGGGGGAGGGCAGGGAGCCGTGCCCTGGCCAGGGGGACGTGGGGGCACATGGGGGACGAGGGTCCCTGCTGGGGAGGGTCCGGGCCCCAGCTAACAGTGCCCCCTTCCCCGAGCCGGCCCCATCTGCCCCCCGCTCTGTCCTCTCCCCCAGCGCGGGCTGCAGGCTCTGGCACTGGCACTGCTGCTGGCCGGGGGGGCCCTGGGGGCCGCCCGCGGGCGCCGCTTCTGCCGCCCCGTCAACGCCACCATCGCGGCCGAGAAGGACGACTGCCCCGTCTGCGTCACCGTGGCCACGGCCATCTGCAGCGGGTACTGCCAGACCAAGGTGAGGGCGGGGCCGGGGTGGGCAGCGGGGGTGGGCCCGCTGGGTAGGGGTCCCGCACCCGGGGGTGGGCGGGCACCGGCGGGAGGGGGGCACAGGTCCCGGGGGGGGTTGCCGCCTGCCCCCCTGCCCTACCCCTCTCTCCCCAGGAGCCGGTGTACAAGAGCGCCCTGGCGCCCGTCTCCCAGCACGTCTGCAGCTACCGGGCCGTGCGCTACGAGACACTGGCGCTGCCCGGCTGCCCGCCCGGCGTGGACCCGGCCTTCACCTTCCCGGTGGCACTGAGCTGCCACTGCAGCCTGTGCCCCATGGACTCCAGCGACTGCACCGTGCACAGCCTTGGGCCCGACTTCTGCAGCGCCCGGGGGGGCTTCGCCTAGGGGCGGGGGGCAATAAACGCCATGGCCACGCCCTCGGCTCCGTGTATGTGTGGGGTGGGGGGCAGAACAGGGCCTCGCTGTGACCACTGGCCCCCAGAGCCAGGCACGGAACCTGGGGGGCTCCAGGCTCCCAGCCCCTCCCCACAACCCATTAGACCCCCAGCCCCCTCCCAGAGCCAGGCACAGAACCCAGGCGTCCAGGCTCCCAGCCCGTCAGACACTCAGCAGATTTTTCCAAAACATTTATTTTACAAAATCAGAAACCAAGGAAACGGCTGGACGGGCAAGGGGGGGAAGGGGTCTTGGGGGGGGGCAGCAGGGGGGCGGGATCACGATGTGTCCATGGTGTCTCCCTCTGCAAGAGATAAGGAAGGTTAGAAGGGGGGAGGGGAAGTCCGAGGGGGGGGGGGGGGGGGACGACGACAAGACCCCACTGTCTGCCCCGCTGAGCTGGGCAGGAGCCCCCTACCTGGGGGGAGCCCCATTGGGCGGCTGGGGCAGGGGGGTGGGGCGGCTGCCCTCTATACCCTTCCCACCTGCCCACTGCCCCCCCCCCAGCCCTCTACCCTCCCCCCAGGCCCCCCCCAGCACTCACTGAGCTCGTTGAAGAGGAAGGCGTCCTGGTACTCCTTCATGTACTGGGTGGAGCGGGACTCGTCCAGGAACAGGGAGTACACGCGCTTGATGTCCTCCACCTGCACCTCCGTGCCCTGCGGGGGGGGGGGGCACGTCAGAGGGGCCCGGTGCACCCCACGGAGCGGGGGGGGGGAACCCTCAGAAACCCCACCTAGGAGCCCTGGCTCCCAGCCCCCTTTCTCCCCCCCCCCCGGAGCCAGGATCGAACCCAGGCGTCCGGGCTCCCAGCCCCCCCCGCCCCGAGCCAGGCTAGAACCCAGGCGTCCGGGCCTCACCTTCCTCTTGCGGCACACCAGGCTGGCGGCGGTGATGAGCTGCATGGCGTAGCGCAGGGAGGTCTCCAGCCCGATGCGCGTCAGCACCGTGTAGGCGTCTTCGTTCATCTCCACGTCCTCCTCCTCGCACCTGGGGGCGGAGAGAGGGGGCAGGGCACTCCTGGGGGGGGAGCTCGCAGCATTGGAAGATGTCCCTGACTATGCTCTGTGCCTTGGTTTCCCCACATGCTGCATGGTCACTGGGGGCGGGGAGGCTGTTTGCTTACCGCACAGACCCAGATGTGACCCACGCCGGCTGGCTGGGGCCAGCCCCGCCCCCCCATGCCCAGGGAGGGGCCCAGAAGACAATGGCCCTGCCTACTACCCGGCCCGTTGGCACCCAGCAGCTAACGCCCATGGGCGCCCCCTGGGCAGGGAGCCGGCCGGGTGCGACCAGCTGCAGGACAAAGGGCCGGGAGGGGTCGGGGGGGGGGGTTGCTCCGTGTGGGGCAACTGGGGGCACTGGCACTAAGGGGTCGGGGGGGGGCCTCGGGCCCGATCCAGCCGGCCTTGGCTGTAATTTCTGTTCTGGGCGCTAACCCAGGACTCTCCGCGCTGCGCCCAGACCCCCAACTACCCCCCCACGCTCCCCCCCCGGCCGAGTCACTCTCCAGCCCGGAGCTGGGGGGCCTGGCTCCCTCTGGGGCACTTGCTTTGGGGGGCTCCCGGCCTGACCCGGGGGGGGGGGGGGCTGCAGGCTACAAGGGGGCGGGAAGCTGAGGGGCTCACCCCAATGAGAGTGACCCCCAGGGGGCTGCCGGCTGGGTGAGATCATCCGGCCTATGGGGCACTGCTTGGGGGGGATGGGGGGGGACGACACACACACTCGCAGCAGCCCCCCCTCACCGGATCTTGAGGATCTGCTTGGTCTCCTTGTCGCTGTAGGGCGCGGTGGAGATGATCAGTAGCCGATCCAGCAGGTCGAGGGGGATCCCGTGGGGGCTCTGGTAGCTGGTGCCGCGGATCCTGGGGGGAGCGGGGCCTCAGCAACGGGGGAGGGGCTCCAGCCCCCCCCCCCAGCTAGGGTGAGAGCCGCCTATCACCCCCCCACCCCGTCAGAGCCACTTGTCACCATGCACCCCCCACCCCTCACTGGGAAAGCCCCCTGTGACGAAGTGGGGTTTTATTCATCTCGTTATGTTGCATGTGAGTCTTACTGCCCTACACGAACACTGTGTGTGCCTCAGTTTCCCTGTGTGCTGCACCAATACCCAAAACCAGGGTCTGCCCCCCCCCCCCCCCCCCCAAGAGGGACCAGACTGAGGGGTCCTGGTCTCTGTACCCACAAGCTCTGTGTTGGACTGTGTTCCTGTTGGCTAATAAACCTTCTGTGTTCCCGGCCGGCTGAGAGTCACATCTGACTGCGGAGTTGGGGGGCAGGACCCTCTGACTCCCCCAGGACCCCCCCGACTCCCCCAGGACCCCCCCCGGGCGGACTCGCTGCGGGAGGCGCACGGGGGGACGGGGATGCTGAATGCTCCGGGCTCAGCCCCAGGACGGTGGAAGCTGTGGCAGCTTCTTGCCCGGGGACAGTCTGCTCCGAGAGAGGAGGCTCCCCCCGAGTCCTGCCTGGCTTCGTAGGGAGCAGTTCAGAGCGTCGCCCGGTGACTGCCCTGCCCTGGGCCCCTCCCCAGCCCCCTGTGCATTCACTCAGCCCCCCCAGACCAGATCCTGTGGGGAGCAGGGCCTCAGGACCGGGGGGGTCCCCAGCTGCCTGTCACCCTGACCCCCACCAGCCCCTCCTTCAGAACCATCTGTCAACCCAGGCCCCCCACCCCACCCCTCACTGGGAAAGCCCCACCTGTGCCCCCTCCTGGGCCAGGCCCCGCCCGGCAGCTGCCCACCTGGTGATGCCGCGGTTGGTGGCCATGATGAGCACGGGGGCCATGTCGCTCTCCAGCGCCCGGTTGAGGAAAGAGAAACACTCGATGTCCAGCATGTGAACCTCATCAATGAACAGCACCTGGGGGGGGAGAGGGGGCGGCGGCACGGCCATCACCCTCCTGCCGCCCCCTCCCTTCCACATGGTCATCCCACCGCAATCCCCCTCCCTGTGATCACCCCGCCAGCCCCCCCACCATCCCCCTCCCTCCCTGGGGTCACTCCACCAGCCCCCCCCTCCCCATGGTCAATCCGCCGCGATCCCCCCCTCCCTGGGGTCACCCTGCTGACCCCCCCACCATACCCCCTCCCTCCCCGGGGTCACCCTGCCGCCCCATGCTATCCCCCCAACCCCCTGTGCATACACTTAGCCCCCCCCAAATCACTCGGTCCCCAGAACCATTCTGCCCCCCCCCCAACACCCCACAGGCATCCTCCCACCCCAACTACACCCAGGCCCCAAACACCCCCACCCCCCGAGATCACCCAGCCAGCACCCACCCATGCGCTCACTCCCGAGATTACCCGTCCAGCGCCCCCCCACGCGCTCACCCCCCCCGAGATCATCCAGCCAGCGCCCCCCCCCACGTGCTCACCCCCCTGAGATCACCCAGCCAGCGCCCCCCCGACGCGCTCACCCCCGAGATCACCTGTCCAGCACCTCCCCACACCCGCACTCACCCCCGGGATGACCTCGGCTTTTCCCTCCTCACGCCACTCGGCCACCTTGGCGTTGATCTGCTCCCGCACCTCGGCCTTGATCTCCCCGGTGTCGCCTGGGGGCGCAGACCCGAGCTGGGGAGCCCTGGCAGGGACATGCCCCGCCCCCGACGCCCCCAGGGGACCCAACCTCCCCGGGGGGGGGGGCCACCCTACCTCGCTGGGGGAGGGGAGAGGCTCTGACTCAGGGGGGTAGAGCCTGTGCCCCCCAGGGCCGTGGAAGAGGGCCAGGAGGCCCTGGGGCAGTGTTGATGGGGGCCATGGGGGGGGGGGGGGGCTGCGGGGAGGCTGTGGGGTGACAGTGGGGCTGCGGGGGGGAACCTGAGAAAAGGGCCAGGAAGCCCTGAGTATGTCTGTGGGGAGGCCGTGCCGGGGGGAAGGGGGGGGGGGGGCTGTGGGGTGACCACAGAGAGGTGCAGAGTGATGGGGGGTACCTGAGAAGAGGGCCAGGAAGCCCTGCGTGCGGCTGTTGATGGGGGCTGTGGGGAGATGGGGGGCTGCAGGGGGGTACCTGAGAAGAGGGCCAGGAAGCCCTGCGTGCGGCTGTTGATGGGGGCCTGTGGGGAGATGGGGGGCTGCAGGGGGGTACCTGAGAAGAGGGCCAGGAAGCCCTGCGTGCGGCTGTTGATGGGGGCTGTGGGGAGGTGTGATCAAGTGGGGGAGTTTCTGGTTTTCCTTGTTTCCTATGGGTGATTTTCTTGGGTTTCCTATGGTTTGCATGCCGAGGGGGTGGGACTCTGTGTCCCTGGGTGTTGCTGGTTTAACGAGGGGAGGGGAGAGGGAGTTTGTGGGTACACAGGACCGGAGAGGGAACGTGGGACCCCAGCCAATGACCTGGAGAATGGAGACCCCAGCGACGGGTGACCTGGTGACCCAGCTCAGGAGTTGCAGCCAGTTCTGGCCAGTGGGAGGACAATGGGCTGCAGGGACAGGACCCCGGTGACCTGACCAGCCGGTTCCAGCCAGAGGGGCCAGAGGACGGAAGAGGGGAGAGGAGGCCCAGGCAACCCTGTTTCCCTGGAAAGAAGACAATGGACAGAGGCGGGGCTGGGGGTATCAGATGCCCAGCTGGGAGCAGGGGGGCTCGGAGCTGGAGAGGGGGGGCAGGCAGAGTCCACCTGGGTGCGGGGGGGACTGGGATGTGCTGGGCTGAGGGAGGCCAGGCCTGAGGCCGGAGAGTTTCCTGTGCTGGGTTCAACTCTCAATAAACCCTCCTGTGTTACGCTGGCTGAGAGTCGCTCCAAGCTAGAGATCAGGGCGCGGGGGGGGGGGGGGGGGGGGGGGGCAGAGGCATCATCCCCTTCAGGGGTGGAGGCCCCGGGGGGTCCGGAGCGAGGGAACTCCCTGAGGGGGCCCATGGCAGAGACAGACGTGCTAAGGCTCAGAGAGGTGTGGCTCCAGGAGGTGGAGGGGTCCAACCCCGGGAGAGAGTGGACCCCCGAGAAGGGCTGTCGCACTGAAAGGGGGACCGCACGGGGCCAAGAGTGGGTATGATCTGTGAGTCCGTGACAGGGGTGACGGGGAGGGGGGAGCTGCAGAGGGGTACCTGAGAAGGAGGCCAGGAAGCCCTGAGTGTGGCTGTTGATGGGGGCTGTGGGGAGGTGATGGGGGGGGAGGCTGTGGGGTGACCAGGGAGGGCCATGGGGTGACAGGGGGGTACCTGAGAAGAGGGCCAGGAAGCCCTGCGTGCGGCTGTTGATGGGGGCTGTGGGGAGGTGACGGGGGGGAAGCTGTGGGGTGACTGGGGGGGGCTATGGGGTGACAGGGGGGCTGCAGGGGGTTGTGACGAACTGGGACTGTTCTTAATGTGGCCTTTGAATGCTGAGTGGGGAGGTTGAGTGGGACGGTCTGCATTGGGGGATGGGAGACTGGCCTTGAGGGAAGATACCTGAGCATGTAACGTGAGAACCCAGAGGGGGCTGGGGCCAGGTGACACCTCTGCCCAGGAAACTGGACAAAGGGGGGGTGAGGAGCTGGGGAGAGGCTGGGTGAGAGACGCTGGAGAGAGAGTTTCAGGAGCTGGCTGGGGTAATGGAGGGGAGCCCAGACGGGGCTCTGACCGCCCAGTGGGGCTGTGGTGCCCCTGGGACCCCAAGATGGACCTAACTGGGGCGGGGGGGGGGGGGGTGGGTCCTGTTGTCTGTACCTGCAAGACCTGTCTTGGACTGTGTTCCTGTTGGCTAAATAAACCTGCTGCTTTACTGGCTGGCTGAGAGTCATGGTGAATCGCAGGAAGCCGGGGGTGCAGGGCCTTGCGTCCCCCCACACTCCGCGACAGGGGGGACCTGAGAAGAGGGCCAGCAAGCCCTGAGTGCGGCTGTTGATGGGGGCTGTGGGGAGGTGACGGGGGGGGAGGCTGTGGGGTGACTGGGGCGGGGCTGTGGGTGGGCCATGGGGTGACAGGGGGGCTGCAGGGGGGTACCTGAGAAGAGGGCCAGGAAGCCCTGAGTGCGGCTGTTGATGACGTCGATCTCATGCAGCGACACCGTGTGGACGACCTCCTTGCGCTTCTGCAGCTCCCCGTCCGGGCACTGCACAAACTTAGTCTGGGGGGAAAGGCAGCTCAGAGTCTGCCCTCAGGAGCCCCCCACTGCGCCCCCCCAGCAGCCACCAACACGCCACCCCCCCACAGCAGGAACATGATCAGGGGAAGGGACACACAGAGCCCACCTGCTGCCCCTGAGCACCTCCCCACCCCCCACACTGCCCGAACTTGGGGGGCAGGCAGCTCAGAGCCCCAGCCCGTACCTGGGTGCCCCCACTCCGCCCCCCCCCCCGGCACTGCCCGTACCTGGGCGCCCCCACACCCCCCCGCCCCCGGCGCTGCCCGAACCTGGGCGCCCCCACTCCCCCCCCCCCCCCCCGGCACTGCCCGTACCTGGGCGCCCATGGCGTCATAGTCCCGCGCCCGGGTGAAGGAGCGCCCCAGCTTGCTGATCTTCCCTGTGGCTTTGTCGATGGTGATGACGTCCCTGCGGGGGAACAGAAGAGCGGCCAGACTGGGTCAGACCAAAGGTCCGTCCAGCTGTGTCTTGTTTGCCGGCAGCCGCCAGGCGCCCCCGAGGGCATGAACAGCACAGGGGATCGTTGAGCGATCCATCCCCTGGCGCCCATCCCCAGCTCCTGGCAAACAGAGGCAGGGACCCCATCCCTGCCCAGCCTGGCTAATAGCCATCGATGGACCTGTCCTCATGGACTTTTCTAGGTCTTTTCTGAACCCTGTTCTAGTCTTGGCCTTCACAACATCCTGTGGCAAGGAGTTCCACAAGTTGACTGTGCGCTGTCTTCAGAAATACTTACTTTTTTTTGTTTTAAACCTGCTGCCTGTTCATTTCATTGGGTGACCCCTAGTTCTTGTGTTATGAGGAGTAAATAACACTTCTTGATTCACTTTCTCCACACCAGGCATGATTTTATAGACCTTTATCGTATCCCCCCTTAGGCGTCTCTTCTCCAAGCTGAAAAGTCCCAGTCTAATTAATCACTCCTCCTATGGAAGCCATTCCAGACCCCTAATCATTTTTGTTGCTCTTTTCTGAACCTTTTCCAATCCCAATATATCTTTTTTGAGATGAGGCGACCACATCTGCACGCAGTATTCCAGATGTGGTCGTGCCATGGATTTATATAGAGGCAATATATTTTCTTAATGACTCCCAGCATTCTGTTCGCGTTTTGACTGCCGCTGCACAGACGATTTCAGAGAACTCTCCACAATGACTCCACGATCTCTTTCTTGAGCGGTAACAGCTCATTTAGACACCATCGTTTTATAGGTATGGGGCGATGGTCAGGCCTGGCCGGGGGTGTGTGTGCGAGGGCAGACGGGGAAGAGCCCAGCCCCCTCTACACCGGGAGCCCTGATACGGACCTCTTGGGGGAGCCACTCCTTGCTGGATTCCTGCCCTCCCAGCAAGCAAGCTCTCCACCCATGGCCCCCTGCCCCAGCCCCTCCCGTCCCACCCATCGCCCACTGCCGCCCTCCCCCACCCATCAGCACCCAACGCCCCCCCCGCCTCACCCTGCCTGCACTTTCTCCTTGGTCAGTGACTCGATCATCTTGGTGCCCAGGTCGTAGATGGTTTCCATCTCCGTGGTCTTCAGCGTCAGCTTCCCCACCTTGGCGCCCTGCAGTGGGGGGGAGGGGCGGTGTCAGCCACTGCGCACACACACCACCCGCCACATTCCCCGGCAGAGAGCAAATGTGGGGGGGAGGGGGAGAGAGCCCACAGCTGTGCCCCGCCCACTGGCCTAAGGAGGGCCTGCTTGGTGGGGGTGGGAGGGGCCTGCTCTTGGGTGGAGGGGAGGGGCCAGTTCCTGCAAGGGAGGGGGAGGTAGGAAATGGGAGGGGTCTGTTCCTGGGGCAGCAGGTGGGGTATGGGAGACCAGGGCAGCACCAGCCAACCCAGGTCTGTCCTGCTCCTGCCAAGCTGGGCAGGGGAACCCGGGCCGGCACCGGCTGGCTGAGCCCCCAGGGGCTGCCCACCCCCCTGCCCCACTCCCCACTCACGGTGCCGGTGGCCGGGCGGTCAATCTGGATCTCCACCACCTCCCCCTCGATGATCTCGGTCTCCTCCCTGTGGGGAAAGAGGAGGGGAGGTCAGGGGGGACAGCCCTCACCCTCACCCCCACCAGCCTCGCCACAGTCCCCAGGGACAGAAACCAGCTTCCCCCACCACCCCCAGCAGGGGGCAGCTCTGTGCCCAGTGCAGCACCCACGCACGGCAGGGCAACCAATGCCCTCCTGGCTCCCAGCCCCCGGTCTAACCACTCAACTCCACTCCCCTCCCAGAGCCGGGGAGAGAACCCAGGAGTCCTGGCTCCCAGCCCCCCATGCTCTAACCCACCAGATCCCCTCTCCTCCCAGAGCTGGAGACAGGACCCCAGCGTCCGGGCCCCGCCCCTCACTTGATGCGCACGCCGATGGAGCGCCGGAAGGCCTGGGTCAGCGCCTCTGTCTTGCTCATTTCCAAGGAGAAGATCTCGCTGCCGGCGATGGCGGTGAAGGGCGTGTCCAGCCCCAGTGCCTGCGCCATGCCTGGGGGCAGAGAGGAGAGCTGGTTACACAGGGGAGTGGACGTCTGGGGACCCCCACTCCTCAGCCACTGCTCTGGGCACAGCAACTCCCTCGAGGGGCCCAGAGGAAAGTGCCAGGGTGGGAGGGATTCCCAGGGTAGGGGGGATCCCAGGACATGGGTGGTGGGGGGGAAATCCTTGGGTGGGAGCAGGATTCCAGGATTGGGGAGGGGGATTCCTGTGGGGGAGGAGTCCAGGGGGCCCTGTACTTGTCAAGAGGAGGAGCGGAGGAGGGGTCCCCAGGCCAAGGCTGTGATCGGTTCCCAACAGGGGCCCCCCAGGTGCCTTAGAGGGAGGCCCCCAGCGCTGTACCCATGGCGATGGCCGTCTTGCCGGTGCCCGGCTGGCCGGCGATGAGGACGGCCCGGCCTGCGATCTTCCCCTCCTTGATCATCTCCAGGATGACGCCGGCGGCGCGGCGGGCGGCCAGCTGGCCCACCATGCCCTGCGAGACCTGGGAAGAGCGAGGGGTGGGTGCCGGCGAGGGGGGAGCCCCAACCAGCCCCCTGGCTCCTCCCTCACGTGCAGCCCATCCCCCCACTCACACACCCATCCCCCCGGCTCCTCCCTCACATGCAGCCCATCCCCCCACTCACACACCCATCCCCCTGGCTCCTCCCTCACATGCAGCCCATCCCCCCAGCTCCTCCCTCACATGCCACCCAGCCCCCCACTCACACACCCAGCCCCCCAGCTCCTCCCTCACATGCAGCCCATCCCCCCACTCACACACCCAGCCCCCTGGCTCCTCCCTCACATGCAGCCCATCCCCCCAGCTCCTCCCTCACGTGCAGCCCATCCCCCCCACTCACACACCCAGCCCCCCAGCTCCTCCCTCACATGCCACCCAGCCCCCCACTCACACACCCATCCCCCTGGCTCCTCCCTCACATGCAGCCCATCCCCCCACTCACACACCCATCCCCCCGGCTCCTCCCTCACATGCAGCCCATCCCCCCAGCTCCTCCCTCACATGCAGCCCATCCCCCCAGCTCCTCCCTCACATGCCACCCAGCCCCCCACTCACACACCCAGCCCCTGCTGCAACCCCGAGACAGCCCTTCCATCTCCCCCCATTCACATGCAGCCCTTCCCCCATATGCAACCCCCACTCCTGCCAGACCTCCCCCGTAATATCAAGTTCCTCCCCTCCACTGGCCAAGGTGCCCTATGCCCCCCGCACAGCCCCCCAAGCTCCCTCAGACAGTCACGCTACCCCCAACAGCCCCCCATTTTCCCTCCCATCGAAGCCTCCTGGGTCTCTCTCCCAGTGGGCCCCTCTGCCCAGACTCCCCACATGGGAGTGGCCAGGAGGAGGCGCCCCAGGTACCTGTCTGGGCTCCAGGGCATCGTCCAGGCCCAGGCCCCGGATGTGGGAGTGGGCGCCTGGGGACAGGAGAGAGGCGCATCACTTGGCTGGCCGGGCTGAGGGGGGACTTGGGGTGTGTCCCCCCCCCCCCGGTGGGCAGAGACCAGAGCTGATGAGGGCAAAGGGCCCAGGCAGCCTGGTATCGCCCACTGCTCCCTGACCCCCCGGATCAGCCCCACGGGCCCCGCCCCCGGATCAGCCCCAGGGGCCAGAGCAGCGGAGGGGGGCGGGGGCAGGTAGCGCCCAGCCCCGTTGCCGTGGAGACCGCTTGGCTCCCGGCTGGTTCCCATGGCAACAGGGCGCCGCTCCCCTGCTGGGGCGATCCCAGCCCCCCCCCCCCCGCGACCCCCCCCGGCGGGACTCACCGATCCGCTCGATGCGCGTCACGTCCCGGACCTCGGGCACCTTCGTGGTCTGGGGGGGGAGAGCGGAGAGGGGGGGCGGTGAGGGGGGCGGGGGCAGCGCGCGCGGGGCCCCCCCGCTTCCCCCAACCCCCCCCCAGGGCCCCCCCGGGATCTCTCCCCCCTCCCCCAGCTCCCCCCTCAGCCGCCCCCCCGGGCCCCTCCCCCGGGCAGGGCCGCGCTCAGGGGACGCGCGGTGGGGGTCCCGGGGGGGGCGCGCGGGGGGGTCCCGGGGGGGCGGGGCGGCCCCTCTCACCGCCGTTGCCATGTTGCTCCGACTCCGCAACGAGCCACCCGGCGCTGACCGGAAACCGGAAGTCTCTCCTCGCCACGCGCCGAGCAGGGGGAGCCGCTCCGGCCGCCGCTCTATGGTCCGCGGTCCTCCAGCCTCCCGGCCCGGCCCTCCTGACCCCGCCCCTTCCCCCCTGGCCCGCCTCCTCCCTTACCCCGCCCCCTTCTCCTGACCCCGCCCCTCCTCCTCCTACCTTCTCCTCTGACCCCGCCCCTCCTCCTCCTACCTTCTCCTCTGACCCCTCCCTCATTCTACCCCCTCCCTGACCCCGCCCCTCCTCTAACCCCACCCCCTCCCTGACCCCGCCCCTCCTCCTCCTACCTTCTCCTCTGACCCCGCCCCTCCTCCTCCTAAACCTTCCTCTGACCCCTCCCTCATTCTACCCCCTCCTGACCCCACCCCTCCCTGACCCCGCCCCTCCTCTAACCCCACCCCCTCCCTGACCCCGCCCCTCCTCTAACCCCACCCCCTCCCTGACCCCGCCCCTCCTCCTCCTACCTTCTCCTCTGACCCCGCCCCTCCTCCTCCTAAACCTTCCTCTGACCCCTCCCTCATTCTACCCCCTCCTGACCCCACCCCTCCCTGACCCCGCCCCTCCTCTAACCCCGCCCCTCCTCTAACCCCACCCCCTCCCTGACCCCGCCCCTCCTCCTCCTACCTTCTCCTCTGACCCCGGCCCTCCTCCTCCTACCCCCTCCCTGACCCCGCCCCTCCTCCTCCTAAACCTTCCTCTGACCCCGCCCCTCCTCCTCCTACCTTCTCCTCTGACCCCGCCCCTCCTCTAACCCCACCCCCTCCCTGACCCCGCCCCTCTTCCTCCTACCCTCCTCTGACCCCTCCCTCATTCTACCCCCTCCATTGACCCCACCCCCTCCCTGACCCCGCCCCCTCCTCTAACCCCACCCCCTCTTCCTCATAAACCTTCCTCTGACCCCTCCCTCATTCTACCCCCTCCTCTGACCCCACCCCTCCCCTCCTACCCCGCCCCTCCTCTAACCCCACCCCCTCCCTGACCCCGCCCCTCTTCCTCCTACCTTCTCCTCTGACCCCGCCCCTCCTCCTCCTAAACCTTCCTCTGACCCCTCCCTCATTCTACCCCCTCCCTGACCCCGCCCCTCCTCTAACCCCACCCCTCCCTGACCCCGCCCCTCTTCCTCCTACCCTCCTCTGACCCCTCCCTCATTCTACCCCCTCCACTGACCCCACTCCCTCTTCCTCCTAAACCTTCCTCTGACCCCTCCCTCATTCTACCCCCTCCTGACCCCGCCCCTCCCCTCCTACCCCGCCCCTCCTCTAACCCCACCCCCTCCCTGACCCCGCCCCTCTTCCTCCTCTGACCCCGCCCCTCTTCCTCCTACCCTCCTCTGACCCCTCCCTCATTCTACCCCCTCCACTGACCCCACCCCGTCCCTGACCCCGCCCCCTCCTCTGGCCCCACCCCCTCCCTGACCCCGCCCCTCCTCCTACCTCCTCCTCTGACCCCGCCCCTCCCCCTCCTACGCTGACCCTCCCCCTACCCCATCCCTCCCTTACCCTGCCCCTCCACATCCTTCCTGTCCCCGCCCCTCCGCATCCTACCCCCTCCTCTGACCCCGCCCTCCCTGACCCCTCCCTGACCCCACCCCCTCCTCTGGCCCCGCCCTCCCCCTGCTATCCCTTCCTCTGATTCCACCCCCTCCCTCCCCTGACCCCACCCTGCCCGCCCCCTTGTACCCCTGCTCTGACCCCTCCGCTCCTCATCCAGCCCCTCCCGCCCGTACCTCTCCTCTGACCCCTCCCTGCCACCCCCTCCTGCCCTGCTCCCCTCCCCCCTTTCCTGGAATTGGTGACACTTCCCCTTTAAGTCCTTGGAGCACGTACCCAGCCCTCCCCCACGTGTCCCTTCCTGCCCGGTCACCGGCTACGTCAGCCAATCAGAGCCCGGGGTCCTCTGAGCGCTCCACTCAGAGTCGCGGGAGCGCAGTGGGGCGTGGCGCCGCGCGGGCCACACCCTGTGTGGGCGGGGCTCCGGTGCAGCAGATGGGGGAGGGGCGGGGTCAGTCTGAGACTAGCGCTGCGGAGGGGCTGGTTGGAGGCACTGCGGGGAGGTGAGTGGGGGGGGGAGAGAGAGCCCTGGAGCCCCCCCAGCATCCAGCTCCCCTATGTCCCCCCTTCTCCAGTCCCTTCCCCCATGTCCTCCTAGTCCCCTCTCCCTCCTCTTCCCCCAGCCCCCCGTGATCCCCAACCCCTTCCCCCGTGTGCCCCCTGCATCCCCCAGCCCCCCACTAGCCAAGGCTCTGACCCCCCTTCCCCTCATGTCCCCCTAGCCCCCTCCTGTTCCCCAGCCCCCCCGTGATCCCCCAACCCCTTCCCCCGTGTGCCCCCTGCATCCCTCAGCCCCCCACTAGCCAAGGCTCTGACCCCCCTTCCCCTCATGTCCCCCTAGCCCCCTCCTGTTCCCCAGCCCCCCCGTGATCCCCCAACCCCTTTCCCCGTGTGCCCCCTGCATCCCCCACCGACCCCCAATCCCCCCTTCCAGTTCCCCACCAGCCACGGCTCTGATTTCCCCCCCCCCGTTCCTGTGGGTCTGGGAGGTGGCGGGGCGGGGCGGGGGGTGTCCCAGGGCTCTGACCCTTCCCCCCCCTCCCGTGGGCCTGCACTGGGGGGGGGGGGTAGCAGGGCTGATCGGGTCTGTCTGTCTCCCCAGCCCGCCACGCAGACCCCCCCCGTTGGCGAAGCGCTGCCCCCCAGCCTCAGCCGCCATGCCCCTGGCCCGCAGCGTCTCCGTCACCTCCCTGACGGGGCTGGAGGACTGGGAGGATGAGATCGATCTGGAGAACTCCGTCCTCTTCGAGGTGGCCTGGGAGGTGGCCAACAAAGGTGAGCCGGATGCCTGGGTTCTCTCCCTGGCTCTGGGAGGGGAGGGAGGGCTAGTGGTTAGAGCAGTGGGGGATGGGAGCCTGGACACCTGGGTTCTCTCCCTGGCTCTGGGAGGCGGGTGGGGTCCAGTGGCTGGGAGCCCAGGAGGTTGCGTTGTGAGCCCCCGGGCCATGGCTCGCTGTGGGGCAGACCCAGGCATCCTCCTATGGGGCAAGGAGCAGGAACATGAAGCCTAGGGGAAGAGCGGGGGCAGGGGTCATGGGGGCCTGGCTCTGTGCCCCCCGCTGGAGCAGGGCCCAGTGGGAGGAAGGGCTCCCCCCCCCCCCCCCCAGCAGCCCTGCTGCCCCCTCAGCCAAGCCGCCTTCCCTCATTCCATCTAATGGGCCCGTTGCGCTGGCTCTGCGCCAGGGGTTGTGATGCCCACGGGGTCCCACTGGGGGCACGGGGCAGAGACGGATCAGCCCCAGGGCGGCTCTGGTGCCAGGTTCCCCTGCAGCCCGGCGTCCCCTTGCCGGCATTGGGGCCAGTACTGATGGCCAGGGGGCGCTGGGCTGGTGGGTGGTGGGGCAGGGGCCCAGCAGGGGGCGCTCTCCCCTGGCAGGCAGTGCTGGCCCCAGTGGGGGGGAGGGGCGGTATCTTTGGGGTGTCCTGTCCTGGCTTTGAGTCCTCCAGGTTGAAGTTCCCTGCTGCTTCCTTCACTTCCTGTCCTAAACTGTTCTATGGCTGTTAACCAGCCTCCCACCACACCCCAGAGGGGTCGCGACTCCGACAAGGCAAGGGGTCCCCCACAACCAGCTCATGCCCCGCCCCAGAGGGGGCCGCATCTTGGCACTGGGCAAGGAGTCCCCGTATACCCAGCCCCGTGCCCCATCCAGGGGGGCCGTGTCCCAGCGCGGGGGGGCACTGGCTGGAGCTGTTCTTCGCGCTGTGACCCCCCCCCCCCAGGCCTCGGCTGTGAGGGAACAAGCGCAACCTTGTGATTCCCCCGATGCCTCCTGCCCCCCAGATCCTCTTGCAGGGGGGTCTGGGGCCCAGGCCGGCGGGCGGAGATGCTGGTGCAGAGAAGGGGCCGGTCTGAGCTGGGGGCGGGGTAACTGCGCCGTGGGGCAGCCTCTGGCAGGGTCTCTGGGCGCGAGCTGGGAGCTGGGGGGAGCCGGGCCAGGCTTGGGGTGGGGGGAGGCTTTGACCACGGGGGGCGCTAGAGTTGGGGAGGTGGGAGGGGTCTCCTGCTTTGGGGACCTGGGTGGCTGAGAGTCCAGCTTGGGGGTAGTATGGGGCAAGGGAGTCAATGGCTGAGATCCCTGCTGCTGGGGGTCCCACAATGCATGGCATTCTGCTGGGCCCCATGGGACAGTGCAAGGGAGTCCCAGGTGTGGGGGAGGGATGTGTATTGAGGGGGCCCCCCCATCCCTCAGATAAAGGGGCAGGGTGTATATCGGCCCCCCTCCTCCAGGGGCGGGTGCATGGGGGGCTGTGTCTCTAAACCCCCCCCTGCAGTGGGGGGTATCTACACGGTGCTGCAGACCAAGGCCAAGATCACGTCGGACGAGTGGGGGGAGAATTACTTCCTGATGGGGCCCTACCTGGAGCAGAACGTGCGCACCCAGGTGGAGCTGATCGACCCGCCCCACCCGGCCGTGCGACGCACCATCGACTCCATGAACGCCAAGGGCTGCAAGGTGAGAGCCGGGTCGGGGGAGCCGGGGCGCCAGCCACTGCGAGTGGAGAGCCCCCCCCTCCCCCGGCAAAGTGACAGCCAGGGGTGTTTGGGGGCCTCCTTGTGATTCGTGGGGGGGCGGGGACTGATGTGACCCTGCTGCTCCCCATGGTCCAAGGGGGGCCCCACCCACTTCCTCTACCTCTACGTTGGGGTCCCCCTCTTCTGACCAGAACGATTCCTGCACCTGTCTCCCAGAACCAGGAGAGAACCCAGGAGTCCTGGCTCCCAGCCCCCCTGCTCTGACCACTAGACCCCGCTCCCCTCGCAGAGCCAGGAGAGAACCCAGGAGTCCTGGCTCCCAGCACTGCCCCGCTCCCCTCCGAGAGCCAGGAGAGAACCCAGGAGTCCTGGCTCCCAGCTCTTCCCCCCCCCCCCCCCCAACCACTAGTCCCCACACCTCTCCCAGAGCCAGGAGAGAACCCAGGAGTCCTGGCTCCCAGCCCCCCTGCTCTGACCACTAGACCCCACTCCCCTTCCAGAGCCGGGGAGAGAACCCAGGAGTTCTGCCCCCACCTAACCAGGTTAAACAGACCCCCCCCCCCCTGCCCCGCACCTAGAAATCCTGTCTCCTATTAGGACCGTCACGCCCAATCCCTGGTGTTTTGGGGGTGTCTCATTCCCCCCACCCAGCAGCCACCTCTGGGACGCCCAGCCCCGCCCTTGGCCGAGTCCCCAGAGGGGGGCTATCTTTAGTAGCTAGGCTCAGGTTACCCCCCAGGAAAGGTCACCCCCCCCCACACGTGATGTTTTTCTCTGGTGCTCAAAATATCTGCCCTGAAGTCCCCTCCTGGTTGGGGAGGGGGGGGGGGGAAGGCTGGGATCCTGAGTGGGGGGGGCTACATTGGGGGGGTGTCGGGAAGTAGCTACTGCCATCTGGGCCCCAACCCCATTCTTGGGGAGTCTCCCCTACCCCCGAGGTGGCAGTTGGGGGGGGGTCCTTGCTGGGTGTGGAGGCTCTGGGGGGGTTGGTCTATGTGTCTGTGATGGGGAGAGGCCCTGGGGCGGTTGGTTTGGGGGCCAGGGTCCTGCTGGGTGCTCGGTGGCAGGGGCCCAGGTGGGGGGCCCCTGGGTGTGGTTTGGGGGTCCAAGTGGGGGGGGGCCCTGGGTGTGGGCTCCTCTCCCCTCTCACCCCTGCCCCCCCAGGTGTACTTTGGGCGCTGGCTCATCGAGGGGGGCCCCTACGTGGTGCTGCTGGACGTGGGGGCCACGGCCTGGAGCCTGGACCGCTGGAAGACGGAGCTGTGGGAAAGCTGCGCCATCGGGGTGCCCTGGTACGACCGGGAGGCCAACGACGCTGTCCTCTTCGGCTTCCTCACTGCCTGGTTCCTTGGCGAGGTGCGGGGGGGGGGGGGGGAGGGGGTAATGCTGCCCGAGAGCCCCCAGCTCTGCCCACAGCACCCCCTAGGCCAGCCCACCGCTGGCCCTGAGCGTCCCATTTCCTGGGGTGTCGCAAACAGAACCCAGGCGTCCTGGCTCCCAGCAGCCCTCCCCCCCTTCCCCAGAGCCAAGGAGAGAACCCGGGCGTCCTGGCTCCCAATCCCCCTCTGACCCACCAGACCCCTCTCCCCTCCCAGCACAGGGAGAGAACCCAGGAGTCCTGGCTCCCAGCCCCCCACACTCTATCCGTTAGCCCTCCATCCCTTCCCAGCACAGGGAGAGAACCCAGGAGTCCTGGCTCCCAGCCCCCCACACTCTATCCGTTAGCCCTCCATCCCTTCCCAGCACGGGGAGAGAACCCAGGCGTCCTGACCGGGCTCTCGCTTGCTCTCTCCCCCCAGTTCGTGGCTCAGTGCGAGGAGAAGCTGTTTGTCATCGGCCATTTCCACGAGTGGCTGGCGGGCGTCGGGCTCATCCTGTGCCGTACCCGCAAGCTGCCGGTGGCCACCATCTTCACCACCCACGCCACACTGCTGGGGCGCTACCTGTGCGCGGGCAGCGTCGACTTCTACAACAACCTGCATGCCGTGAGTCACGGGGGGGGGCGCCCCGGGAGTGCATGGTCCCCTCCCGGAGCTGGGGAGAGAACCCAGGAGTCCTGGCTCCCAGCCCCCCCTGCTCTAACCACTACACCCCACTCCCCTCCCAGAGCCGGGGAGAGAACCCAGGAGTCCTGGCTTCCCCTTGCCCCCCCTCCCCGTGCTCTACCATACTCCGGGGCGTTACCACTTTGTCCTGTCTCACTGCCCCCCCTCCCTCCCGGCC
Source organism: Actinemys pallida (assembly GCA_023634205.1). Classification (NCBI taxonomy): domain Eukaryota; kingdom Metazoa; phylum Chordata; order Testudines; family Emydidae; genus Actinemys; species Actinemys pallida. The sequence goes on from JALMGD010000024.1 coordinate 91,741, forward strand.
CCAGTTTAACGTGGACAAGGAGGCCGGGGACCGGCAGATTTACCACCGGTACTGCATGGAGCGGGCTGCCGTGCACTGCACCCACGTCTTCACCACCGTGTCCCAGATCACGGCCGTGGAAGCCGAACACCTGCTCAAGAGAAAACCCGGTGAGGGGCTGGGGGCGCGGGGGCGCAGGGGGCTCTGGGGCGGGACGCGGGGGATGGGTATGCAGGGACCCCTCGTCCAGCACTGGGATTCGCCCCCTCTGTGGTGGAACGCGGGGGCTGTTGAGCAGCCGCATAGAACAGCGTGGGGAAGAACAGGCAATCCCAGGCCTGGTTATTTCCCACTAATGGCTGCCCTGTGTCTGCTCTCTGGTGCCCCCCTTTTCCTGCCCCCCCCAGATATGGTGACCCCCAACGGCCTGAATGTCAAGAAATTCTCTGCCATGCACGAGTTCCAGAACCTCCACGCCCAGAGCAAGGCCCACATCCAGGAGTTTGTCCGGGGGCATTTCTATGGGTGAGTCCCTGACACCCCAGCTTCTGGGGCGCCCCGACCTGCTCGGTCCCACAGGCACAACCTTGGAACAGTATTTCCATCGCCACTGTGGTAGAACCCAGGCGTCCTGGCTCTTAGCGCCCCCCCACCCCCAACCCAACCCACTAGACCGCACTCCCTTCCCAGAGCTGGGGATAGAACCCAGGAGTCCTGGGTCCCAGCCCCCCCCTCAACTCACTGGACCCTGCTCCTTTCCTCCTGGAATTCCCCTCAGCGCCCCCTTCTGGCTGCTGGTAATACTGCACCTGCTGTCTCTGTACTATCCCCTTGAGGTGCTGTAGAGGATTAAGGGGGCATGTGAGGTCAGATCCCCCCCTTTCAACCCAGTGCTAGGTGCAGTATGGCAATTGGACTCCTCCTGGGTGGGGATTCAGCAGGTTTTGTGGTGAGGCGAGGGGCCTGGGTATCCGGGGACCCCTCACCTGGTGTTGGGATGCGGCTGGCTCTGGGGTGGGGCGTGGGGGCTGGACATTCAGGGGTTTCTCTGCCCCAGGCACCTGGACTTTAACCTGGACAAGACCCTGTTCTTCTTCATCGCCGGGCGCTACGAATTCTCCAACAAGGGGGCTGACATCTTCCTGGAGGCGCTGGCCCGGCTCAACTACCTGCTCCGGGTAACGGGGGTTCCCTGCCCGCTGGGGGGGTCCCTTGCCCTGCCTCCCCCACTCTGGGGGTTTGGGTGAGAGGCCCCCCACTGCCTGCCATCTTGTTTGGGGCCCAGTCAGAAGGGGTCGGACAAACCCCTGGCGGCAGAGGGCAGTGGGGGAGGGTGGATGAGGCCCGTGGTGGGTTTCCTAGCTGGGCAGGGGGCAGTGGGGGGGGTGTCTCTGGGGGAAAGATGGGGGGGGGGGTCTCTGGGACGGGGGCTGAGCTGTTCCTGGAGCCCCCATCCCTGCTGGGGAATGGCCCTGGGCGCCCCCCCCCCCCACTTACCCCCCTCTGCCCCCCCCCAGGTGAATGGCAGCCAGGTGACCGTGGTGACCTTCTTCATCATGCCGGCTCGGACCAACAACTTCAACGTGGAGAGCCTCAAGGGGCAGGCTGTGCGCAAGCAGCTCTGGTGAGCCCCCCCCGGGACCCAGGTGTCCTGGCTTCCCGCTGCCCTAACCACCAAACCCCATCCCCCACCCAGAGCTGGGGAGAGAACCCAGAAGTCCTGGCTCCCAGCCCCCCTGCTCTAACCACTAGACCCCACTCCCCTCCCAGAGCCGGGGAAAGAACCCAGGAGTCCTGGCTCTCCCGTGCCCTGACCACCAGACCCCACTCCCCTCCCAGAGCCAGGGAGAGAACCCAGGAGTCCTGGCTCCCAGCCCCCCGATCTAACCACTAGACCCCACTGCCCTCCCAGCGCCGGGGAGAGAACCCAGGAGTCCTGGCTCCCCCCTGCCCTAGCCACCAGACCCCATTTCCCCCCGAGCTGGGGACAGAACCCAGGAGTCCTGGCTCCCAGCCTCTTGATCTAACCACCAGACCCCGCTCCCCTCCCCAAGCCGGAGAGAGAACCCAGGCGTCCGGGCTCCCAGGATCTCTCCCACTCTCTCTCTCTGCAGGGACACAGCCAATGCCGTGAAGGAGAAGTTTGGGAAGAAGTTGTATGAATCGCTGCTGGTGTAAGTCCCACCCCCGGCTCCCTGAGCTCAGCGGCCCGGGGGACAGCAGAGAGATGCAGGGGGGTGGCTGCGCCGGCCCTTCCGCTTCCCTGTTGCGGAAGGCCGGGGGGGGAGCTGGGGAGCAAGGGGGAGGCAGGTGGGCTATATGGGGCAGGGGGCTCTGGGCTTTGAGGGGCACCTTGGGGTGCAGGGAGTTGGGGGTGCAGGGAATGGGAGTTGGGGGGGTGTCCAGTCCTGGGCTCTGTCCCCCCTCCCCGCACTAACACCCCTCCGTCCCCCCAGCGGGAACCTCCCCGACATGAACAAGATGCTGGACAAGGAGGATTTCACCATGATGAAGAGAGCGATATTCGCCACCCAGGTACCCGGACGCCTGGGTTCTCTCCCAAGTCGGGGGCGGGGAGGGGGGGGGTCTAGTGGTTAGAGCGGGATGGGGGTTGGGAGCCAGAACTCCTGGGTTTTATCCCCAGCTCTGGGAAGGGCGTGGAGTCTAGTGGTGAGGGCAGGGGGAAGGGAGGGGCTGGGAGCCAGAACTCCTGGGTCCAATCCTGGCTCTGGGAGGGGAGTGGGGTCTCATGGGATCAAGCTGTGGGTACTGGGAGCCCGGACGCCTGGGTCCAGTCCTGTGACGGCGAAGCCTCCCCCGGCTGACAGGTGTCTGTCCGTCCTAGCGTCACTCCTTCCCCCCCGTCTGCACCCACAACATGCTGGATGACTCTACGGATCCCGTCCTCAACACCATCCGGCGTCTTGGGCTGTTTAACAGCAGCGCCGACCGCGTCAAGGTGAGCCGGGGGGCGGCCCTGCGGGGGAGGGACAAGGGGGGTGCTGCCCTGCCGGGGTTAACACACCCCCCCCCTGCCCCCAGGTCATCTTCCACCCCGAGTTCCTGTCCTCCACCAGCCCCCTGCTGCCCGTGGACTACGAAGAGTTCGTCCGAGGCTGCCACCTAGGAGTCTTCCCCTCCTACTATGAGCCGTGGGGCTACACGCCAGGCAAGGAACTGGGGCGCCCAGCGCTTGGGTTCCCCCCTGCGACAGGGAGGAGAGTGGGGCGGGCTGGCAGCCAGGACTCCTGGGTTCTATCCCCAGCTCTGGGAGGGGAGTGGTGTCTAGTGGTTAGACGGGGGGGGGGGGGAGCCAGGACTCCTGGGTTCTATCCCCGGCTCTGGGAGGGGAGTGGTGTCTAGTGGTTAGACGGGGGGGGGGGGGGGGAGCCAGGACTCCTGGGTTCTATCCCCGGCTCTGGATGAGGGGTCCCTGTATAACCAGCCCGCCCCCCCCCCCCCGAGGGGCCATGTCCCAGCGCCGGGCGAGGGGGGGCCCCGTATATCCAGCCCCCGCGCTCCAGGTGGTGGGTGTCCATGGGCCATCACGCTCTGTGGTTTCGGACATGGGTTGTTCAGAAGCGGGCTACAAGGGCAGGGGAAGGGGGTATGTGCATCCAGCTGTTCCCGCCCCCGGGTCTAACACTCCCTCTCCCCCCACCAGCTGAATGCACTGTCATGGGGATTCCCAGCATCTCGACCAACCTCTCCGGATTCGGTTGCTTCATGGAAGAGCATATCGCCGACCCGTCGGCCTACGGTGGGTCCCGGGCCCCCCTACCCCACGACCCGGGGGAATTGTTCCCTGGCCAATCCCCCTGCCTGGGCAAAACGGATGCCTCATTTCCCGGCTGAATGCGTCCAGCATCCACGCCTGGCCCCAGGAGGGCGTGAGCCCTGCCTGTGCTAGACCGACGCGCCCGGGATCTGTTCCCCACGCAGGTCCCCCACTTCTCTCTGCTCAGCTAAACGGCTGCAGCTCCTGGGGGTCTCTCACTCGCAGGCAGGTTTTCCGGCCCTCACATTCTTCTCCGGCCCCTCTGCAATTTACCACCATCCTCCTTGAGATGTGGACACCAGAGCTGGGTGCAGGATCCCAGCCGCCCCAGGGCCAGTTCCAGAGGCGATGCTCCGACTCGCCATCTCCCCGTTCACACGGCCCAGGACCCACGGGGTGCCGCTGATCGCCCACCACACTGCTCCCCAGGAGAGAGGCCCCCCCAGCCTGTACGTCCTGCCTGCGTTCTCTGGTCCTAGCCAGAGCTGTATTAACACGCAGCATTCGCTTGGGCCCGGCTTACCCAGTGAGCTGGTCACCCTGTATCACTGACCCATCCTCTGCATTGGTTCCCACGCCCCCAGCGTGTGGGTCGTCTGCAAACTTTATCAGTGAGGATTTGATGTTTTCCCTCAGGTCACTGATAAAAACGTTCCGTAGCGAGGGGCCTTACGAGACCCCACTAGAAACCCTTCCACTCGATAGCGGTGCCCCCTGCAAGATCTATCAGCTAGCCAATTTTTAATCCATTTAATGTGGGCCATGTCAATGTGTTATCTTCTCGTGTTTTGATCTTAATGTCGTGTAGCACCACACAGAAGTCTGAATAGGTCACATCAGCCCCATTACCTGTGTCTTTCAAATTTCTAATTTCACCAGAAGAGATGTGACGGTAGTTGGATGGAATCTATTTTCCATAGTCCCATATTGATTGGAGTTAACTACATTGTCCCCTTTCAATTCTTTATTAAGTCCCACACCAGCCACTTCATCATTTTGCCTGGGATCGATGTCCGATTGACTGGCCTATAATTACCCAGGTCGCAGATTAGCTTTCTTCCAATCTTTTGGAAGTTCCCCAGGGTTTCAAGACTTACTGAAAATTAATGGTCCAGCGAGCGCCTCGGCCAGCTCTTTTAAAACTCTGGGTTGCAAGTTTTTGGGACGTGCTGATTTTAAAATGTCTAGCTTTAGTTGCTGCTGTTTAACCCCTGTCACGGACTCACAGGTCGGGCCCACTCTTGGGCCCCGTGCGGTCCGTGGGGGGTGCCCCTTTCAGTGAGACAGCCCTTCTCAGGGGTCCACTCAGGGTCAGGCCGCTCCACCTCCTGGAGCCGCACCTCTCTGAGCCTTAGCACGTCTGTCTCTGCCGTGGGCCCCCTCAGGGAGTCCACTCGCTCTGGACCCCCGGGACCTCCACCCCCCGAAGGAGACGATCCCACCCTGTTCTCTAGACCAGAGGGACTCCTGCTCCCCCTCTCCAGCCCAGAGCCCCGCTGCTTCCCAGCTGGGCATCTGAGATCACGGCCCCAAGCCAGCCTCTGTCCATTGCCTTCTCTCCAGGGAAACAGGGCCGTAAACAGGATCGCCTGGGCCTCCTCTCCTCTCCTCTGTCCTCTGGCCAGAACCGGCTGGTCAGGTCACCGGGGTCCTGTCCCCGCAGCCCATTGTCCGCCCACTGGCCAGAACCGGCTGTGGCTCCTGAGCTGGGTCACCGGGTCACCAGTCGCTGGGGTCTCCATTCTCCCCGCCAGTGGCTGGGGTCCCAAGTTCCCTCTCCAGTCTTCTGTAACCACAAACCCTCTCCCATCACCTCGTTAAACCAGTAGCACCCAGGGAAACTGAGTCCCACCCCCTCTGCGTGCCAACCATTGGAAAACCAAGCGAATCCCCCATAGGAAACAAGGAAAACAAGAAACTCCCCCACGTCGTCAAAACCTCCTCCAGAGATCCTGCTGGAATGGCAAGTGTTTCATCATCATGTGATCTGGCTACGTGATCTGGCTTTTTCCCAAATACAGAACGCAAATATTTACTGAACACTTCTGCTTTTCTGCATTGTTATTCACAATTCTATCCTGTCCGTCTAGTAATGGACCAACTCCATTCATGGAATCATAGAATATCAGGGTTGGAAGAGACCTCAGGAGGTATCTAATCCAACCCCCTGCTCAAAGCAGGACCAATTCCCAACTAAATCATCCCAGCCAGGGCTTTGTCAAGCCGGGCCTTAAAAACCTCTAAGGATGGAGATCCCACCACCTCCCCAGGGAACCCATTCCAGTGCTTCACCACCCTCCTAGTGAAATAGTGTTTCCTGATATCCAACCTAGACCTCCCCCACTGCAACTTGAGACCATTGCTCCCTGTTCTGTCATCTGCTACCACTGAGAACAGCCGAGCTCCATCCTCTTTGGAACCCCCCCTCAGGTAGTTGAAAGCAGCTATCAAATCCCCCCTCATTCTTCTCTTCTGCCGACTAAACAATCCCAGTTCCCTCAGCCTCTCCTCATAAGTCGTGCTCCAGCCCCCTAATCATTTTCGTTGCCCTCCGCTGGACTCTCTCCAATTTGTCCACATCCTTTCTGTAGAGGGGGGACCAAAACTGGACACAATACTCCAGGTGTGGCCTCAACAGTGCCGAATAGAGGGGAATAATCGCTTCCCTCGATCTGCTGGCAATGCTCCTACTAATGCAGCCCAGTATGCCGTTGGCCTTCTTGGCAACAAGGGCACACTGCTGACTCATATCCAGCTTCTCGTCCACTGTAATCCCCAGTCCTTTTCTGCAAAACTGCTGCTTAGTCAGTTGGTCCCTAGTCTGTAGCGCTGCATGATTCATAGATTCATAGATTCTAGGACTGGAAGGGACCTCGAGAGGTCATCGAGTCCAGTCCCCCGCCCTCATGGCAGGACCAAATACTGTCTAGACCATCCCTGGTAGACGATTCTTGGGATTCTTCCGTCCCAAGTGCAGGACTCTGCACTTGTCCTTGTTGAACCTCATCAGATTTCTTTTGGCCCAATCCTCCAATTTGTCTAGGTCACTCTGGACCCTAGCAGCGTATCTACCTCTCCCCCCAGCTTAGTGTCATCTGCGAACTTGCTGAGGGTGCAATCCATCCCATCATCCAGCTCATTAATAAAGATGTTGAATAAAACCGGCCCCAGGACCGACCCTTGGAGGGCTCCACTTGATACCGGCTGCCAACTAGACATCGAGCCATTGATCACTACCCGTTGAACTCAACGATCTAGCCAGCTTTCTATCCATCTTATAGCCCATTCATCCAATCCATACTTATTCAACTTGCTGGCAAGAATACTGTGGGAGACCATATCAAAATCTTTGCTAAAGTCAAGATACAGGATTTATTTTGTTCCTAATACACTAAAAAACAAACAAACCCTTCTTATTGTCCTTAACTCTGCTGGTCATAGATTTCGCCTTGTGTCCTTCGGCTTCCCTTATCAATTTTCTACAATTCCCTGATTTCTGATTGAAATGCTTTATTATCACCTTCTCCTTCATTCCACTTGTTGTATATTGTCTTTATTTTGTATAGTTGCTGTCAAATCCCCCATAAGCCTAGTTGGTTTTTTAACCTACCTTCGTGATTGTGGCTTTTCAGGCCTCTAATAGAACATTCTTGGGACTGTTCCAATGTTCGTTCACATTTTTCTGTTTAAATTCTCTCTCCCAGCGGACTTAGCTCAGAAATGGGTCGAGATTTAACATAGAGGCCGGGTTCTGCCCCAGCTCTGGGAGGGGACGGGGGGCTGGGAGCCAGGAGTCCTAGGTTCTCACTCCCTCCCCTCTCCCTCCCCCAGGGATCTACATCCTGGACCGACGGTTCCGGGCGCTGGATGATTCGTGCACCCAGCTGACGTCCTTCCTGTACAGCTTCTGTCAGCAGAGCCGGCGCCAGCGTATCATCCAGCGCAACCGGACCGAGCGCCTCTCCGACCTGCTGGACTGGAAGTACCTGGGCCGGGTGAGTAGGAGAGGGGCTGGGTGAGTGGGGAATCCCTGGGCCAGGCCATGTGGGGGAAGAGCTGGCTGGGGGGCAGGGGGGGGAAGAATAGCTCATGGGGCGGTGGAGTTTTCCCCCCTCCCGCCCCTCCCCCCCCCCCCCCCCCCAGACCTCCATGGGAACCGACCCCTTGGGGAGAACCTGCTGCTGTCAGAGGCAGACACGGAGGGTGGCTGGGGGGGGCAGAGGGGAGCTGTGGGGATGGCAGAAGGGGGCGGGGCAGGGGGAGGTCCTGGCCCAGCCCCCCATAACCCCCCTTGTCTTCTCCCCCACCCCAGTATTACATGTCTGCCCGACACATGGCGCTCGCCAAGGCCTTTCCCGACAATTTCACCTACGAGCCCCCGGAGGAGACAGCGGTGAGTGTGAGACCTCTGAGGGGCCCCGTATACCCAGCCCCCGCAGCCTCCCCCAAGAGGCCCTGTGCCCCTCCCGAGGAGCCCCATATACCCAGCCCCCACGCTACCCCCCGAGGGTATTGCGTTTCTGCGCTGGGTATGGGGTCCCTGTGTCCCTGGCCCCTACTCTTCCCCCCCCCCCCCCCCCGGGATCCGTGTGTACCCAGCTCCTTTGTTTTCTCACCTCGCCCCCAAGGGGTCTCTGCATCCTCTCCCCCAGGGGTTCCTGTGTATCCAGCCACTGTGTGTGCCCCCTGCCCCGAGGGGTCCCTGCGTCCCCGGCGTGCCCCCTGTGATGGGTTCAGTCACAGAGACCCCCTTGGGACTGCCACCTGATGTGCCGAAACTACCTCTGAGCCCGTTTTCCCTGCCAGCTTGGGACGTCCGAACCCTGCCTGGTTGAGCCAGACACGCCAGCCTGCTGCAACACAGACCCAGGGTCTGAACCACGTTCCCAAAGCTGCAGCTCCAGCACCCAGACGCCCAGCTCCCAATGGGATCCAAACCCCAAATCAATCCGTTTTACTCTGTATAAAGCGTATACAGGGTAAACTCCTAAATTGTCCACCCTGTATAACACTGATAGAGAGAGATGCACAGCTGTTTGCCCCCCCCCCCCCAGGTATTATTCACTTACTCTGGGTCAATTAGTAAACAAAAGTGATTTTATTAAGAATAAAAAGTAGGATTTAAGTGGTTTCAAATAATAACAGACAAAACAAAGTAAGTCACCATGAAAAATAAAATAAAACACACAAGTCTGAGCCTAATACATTAAGAAACTGAATACAGGTAAAATCTCACCGTTAGATGTTCCAAAAAGCTTCTTTCACAGACTAGACGCCTTCCTAGTCTGGGCCCAATCCTTTCCCCGGTACAGCCCTTGTTCCAGCTCAGGTGGTAGCTAGGGGGTTTCTCAGGACTGCCCTGCAGGTATGCAGTGGAGGCTTGCAGGTAAACAGAGCCATTCACAGTTCATTGAATCTGAAGCACCCTTAACGGCTTCCACTTAGTATGTTTACATCAGTGATACACGTTTATATCTTCTTCTGCCAACTCCAGACATAGAAATAACACATGCAAACAAATGGGATGACCACACTCAGTAGACCAGAAGCTTTGTAATGATGCCTTACAAGAGACCTTTTGCACGAAGCATATTCCAGTTACATCATAGTCACACTTACAAACATATTTTTATGAAGCATATGGAGTGCACCGTCACCCCCTCCTCCTGAACTTACTGCCAGAGCCTTGGACGTGGCGGAGGCAGTACATATAAAATCGCTGTTTGTCTCTGGTTACACACCCTCCCAGTACCTTTTAAACCCTATGATGTTATTTATAGGTGTTCTAGCAAAGTTCTGGGTTCCTGGTCCCTGGAAACAGGTTGGGGTGCAGTATTGATAACAGAATGCAGATAGCAATATCTGTTAAAGTGTAGGTGTCTTGGCATTTAGCCACCAATGCCATGAAGGCGGCGTGCCTCAGTTTCCCCTGCCACACAGCAGCATCGGCCTGTTATGCTTTTGCTGCTGGGCCGGGCTTCCAGCCTGTTTACAGGTGTCGCGGAGTGTGAGGGAGTCAGGGCCCTGCACCCCCCCCCCCACTTCCTGTGATTCACTGGGACTCTCAGCCGGCCAGTAACACAGAAGGTTTATTAGCTGACAGGAACACAGTCCCAGACAGAGCTTGTAGGTACAGAGAACAGGACCCCTCAGTCAGGTCCATCTTGGGGGGTGGGGAGCCCAGACCCTGGTTCTGGGCCTCCCTCTGTTTCCCCAGCCAGCTTGAAACTGAAACCCCCTCCAGCTCCTCTGGCCTTTGTCTCTTTCCCGGGCCAGCATTTAGCCACCAATGCCATGAGGCGGCGTGCCTCAGTTTCACCTGATCTCTTTGTTCTCCAGCACCTTCAGTTGGCACCTTGCGGGGGCCCAGGCCATCAATTGCCAGGAGACAGGATGTCGGCCATTCTCTGTGCCGACCCCATCACACCTCCCTCTCGGGCTCTGCAACACTCTCACCCACTTATCCCCCCACCTAGATACTTAAGAAAGGCATAGGGGAAACTGAGGCACCCACCCAGTAGTCAGAGAAAACATTAAGAACATTCCCACGTCGTCACAACAGGTATAAACTGAAAAGCAACATGCTTGTGGGACTGTCTTGTCACCATCCCTAGCATGCACAACAGTTTTTTCCACAAATCAGGTATGGCCCACATGTTCAAAGGCTTTACCATTAAACATCAGCATTGGCAGATGTCCTAGAATCTCAGGGTTGGAAGGGACCTCAGGAGGTTCTAGTCCAACCCCCTGCTCAAAGCAGGACCAGTCCCCCAATGGCCCCCTTAAGGATTGAACTCACAACCCTGGGTTTAGCAGGCTACTGCTCAACCCACTGAGCTATCCCCCCCCCCAAGTTAACACCTTTGTCTTGACCCCTAGATGAAGTAGCAAAAGACACACGATTAACAGCCAATTTCTGACGGACAGACTTTGTTCACACAGCCTGGCTTGGCCAGCGTCCACTGTATTTCCCAGTCCCTCCGGGCACCACGGTAGGAGACAGATTCTCCTGCCGCTTTGGGGAAGGCTCTCAATTCAGGCATGTGTTTGGGATTTTGGCAAGGAAAGGGTGCACTGCAGCCATGCCTGCCCTCGGCCCCTCCCTCTGGAATCTCTTTGGGTTGGGCCCCACCTGCTGTGAAGTTTCCCTAAGGCAAAGTTTTTCTTCCTCCTGCCTTACAGGCCTGGCAGGAACATCTTTCAATGGGGTACTTTGGCTTGGTAAGATCCCCCAGGTCACCCCACGCCATCAGCTGGGTGGACTCTCCCCTCAAAACCTGATCCACAGGTGAGGGGGCTGGCATTTCAGATCCAGACCCTTCACCTTCCTCCTGGGAAAATGCCTTCCTACAAAAGGTGGGCAGACCCTCCTGTCCATCCTCCCCTTCCGTCTGGACTTCCCTCTCTGGGGCAGACACCCCTGTGTCCTCCAAAAGGGAAGGTGACCCTGATCCAGCTGTGGGCTCCCAGCTATGACAGACCCTTCACAGGCCAGCACAATCCCCCCGCCCCCCCCCCCCCTTCACTCAGGTTGGGTTTGCTTCCAGCTACAGAGTCCTTGGGGGCTGTTCCCACCGCTGCCGTCACCAGGACCCCAACGTCCACCTCCAGGATACGTGTCTCTGTGCACCTCTTCCGCTCCATTACAGCCAGCTCACGCTTCTGGGTCTCAATTTGGGCTTGTATCTGGGCCTCGATTTCTTTGTCTTTTAAGGCCAGAGCTTGCTGGCTCCCTCTTTCCTCCTTAGCAATTTGCACCCTGTGCCGTTCTAGCTGCTTCTGAGCTTCACGCTCACCTATTTTGCTGACTTTCCTGCCTCTATTTCCCTACCCCGAAATAAGCAAACAGAAAATAACAAACCAGTAACCGCTTCGTCTGTTCTCCGGCCACCCCACTTAAAACTCACTTAAAATCACTACCAGTGTTTCAAAGCAATCAGCTGTGCACAGATCCTGCTCGACTCGGCCACTGTGATGGGTTCGGTCACAGAGACCCCCTTGGGACTGTCACCTGATGTGCTGCGACTACCTCTGAGCCCGTTTCTCCTGCCAGCTTGGGACTCCAGAACCCTGTCTTGTTGAGCCAGACACGCCAGCCTGCTGCAACACAGAGCCAGGGTCTGGTCCACGCCCCCAACGCTGCAGACCTTAGGTGACCTGCTGAGCAGTTTTTGGTTATCTCCAGCACCCAGACACCCAGTTCCCAATGGGATCCAAACCCCAAATAAATCCGTTTTACTCTGTATAAAGCTTTATACAGAGTAAACTCATAAATTGTCCGCCCTCTATAACACTGATAGAGAGAGATGCACAGCTGTTTCCCCCCCGGGTATTAATCACTTACTCTGGGTCAATTAATAAAATCACTTTTGTTTATTAAGTATAAAAAGTAGGATTTAAGTGGTTTCAAGTAATAACAGACAGAACAAAGTAAGTCGCCCAGCAAAATAAAGCAAAACACGGAAGTCTAAGTCTAATACATTTAGAAACTCTTTACAGGTAATATCTCACCCTCAGAGATGTTCCAATTAGCTTCTTTCACAGACTAGACTCCTAGTCTGGGCCCATCCCTTCCCTGGGTACAGCCCTTGTTCCAGCTCAGGTGGTAGCTAGGGGGTTTCTCAGGACTGCCCTGCAGGTATGCAGTGGAGGCTTGCAGGTAAACAGCCATTCACAGTTCATTGAATCTGAAGCACCGTTAACGGCTTCCACTTAGTATGTTTACATCAGTGATACACGTTTATATCTTCTTCTCCCAACTCCAGATATAGAAATAACACATCCAAACAAATGGGATGAACACAGTCAGTCGAGCAGAAGCTTTGTAATGATGCCTTACAAGAGACCTTTTGCACGAAGCATATTCCAGTTACATCATAGTCACACTTACAAACATATTTGTATAAAGCATATGGAGTGCTACATCACCCCCCTACACACACACCCCACCCCAGAGGGGTCGCGTCTCCGTGCTGGGCGAGGGGTCTCCGTACACCCGGCCCCTGCCCTGTGTGGCCACGTCTGGGCGCTACCAGACACGTCTGTCTCTCTCTCTCTCTCTCTCTCTCTCTCTCCACCCAGGCCCAAGGATTCCGCTACCCCCCGCCCGGCCTCCGTGCCCCCTTCGCCCTCCATCTCCCGCCACTCCAGCCCCCACCACAGCGAGACGGAGGAGGACGACGAGCGGTACGACGAGGAGGAGGAGGCGGAGAAGGATCGGCGCAACATCAAGCCCCCGGCCATGACAGGCCCCGTCCCCGAGTGGCGCAAGCCGCCCAAGAAGGGCTCCAGCGAGGCCAGCACCTCCTCCAATGCCTCCAACGCCTCCACCCCCACCATGCCCTCCAGCCCCAGCGACCCCAGCAGCCCCAACAACTCCATCATCGAGGAGAGGAACTAGGGGAGGGGGTTCTAGACTGGTCTAGAACTAGGGAGTGCCCCCACCCCAGGCACAACGGTTATAAGCAACCCCCTTGCCGTCCCCGTCCTCTGCTTCTGGCTCGCCCTCTCAAGAACCCACCCTTCCCTTTTTGCTGGGTTCTAGATTGCTTGTGCTAGGTTCTAGATCACTCAAAACCGGGTTCCCCCCCATGAGATGGGTATAAACATCCCCTTCTCACCGACTGTCCTCTAGAAACCCTCCTCCCCTTTGGTGGTGAGGGTTGCTGGGTTCTAGATGGCTGGTGCTAGGTTCTAGATCATTCAAAACCAGGGGTGATCCCTCCACGTGAGATAAACATCTCCCTCCTGCCTCCCGTCCTTTGCTTCTGGCTTTCCCTCAGGACCCCCAAAGTGATGGGTTTGTTCCGTGTTCTAGATCAGTGGCATGGGTGTTCTAGAGTCCAGTCTCCAAGGTGCTCCAGGACCCTATGCACTATAGGCTCTGGCCTGCCCCTCCAAACTTTCTAGAACAACCTCCCTGTTGTCTGCAGCACTCTGGATCGTACTAGTGTTTGCAGCTGCCAACGTTCAGGAGAGATGGGGGGCTCTCAAATGGTTTGGGCTAGGAGCAAGGTCAGGTGTGGTCTAGAGAGAGGCCTGGTCTGGAACAGGGCCTGGCTTCAAGGTGTGGGGTTGGTCTGGATCCTTCTATAAGACTTCTCACTCAAGGATGCAGGGCAGCCCTGGATTATCATGTTTGGGGATCTAGATTGTTCTAGAATTCTGTGTATTAAAATGGGGGTCGAGGATGTAGGGTACCTGTATTGGATTCTGGAATGCAGCATCGGGTGATATTGGGGGTTCTGGAGCAGTCTAGAATGGGACCTGCTGTACGGTTTTGATTGGATTGTTCTGGAGTGATGTGACATAGCAGGGTGCTGGAGCTGTTTAGAAGGAGGGGCAGTCTAGAATGACCCTGCTACCGAGGGTGGTGAAGTCTGAAGCGTTCTGGATCCCTCTAGAACTCAGTGCAATGAAGGGGTTGGGGCCATATGTAGAAGTCCACATTGTCATGGTGTAGACCAGTCCAGAACATTGCACGGTCAAGAGATGTTGAAGGGTGTTGGGTGTTCTGGAGGGGACATCTCGAATGGCATCTCTGGGAAGGGGGAAGCACTGGCGGGCGCTGTGAACAAAGGGAGATGGGTCGGTCCCTGATTTCTGGAATGCAGCTCCACCTAGATCATTCTAGAACAGCGTGTGCTGGGAGTCCTGGCCTTCTCGCAGCGTTCTGCAGCACTCCTGTGGTCGGGCGAGCATAGCCTCGGAAAGAGGTGGTCTAGATCACATTGTAGATCATTCTAGAGCACTGCGTGTAGGATGGAAAGATGCTGCCGGGGGCAGGGGTCTAGATCATTCTAGCAATGTCAGGGCGGATGCTAGAAACCCAAGCTGCGTGCCACATGTTCTAGGTTGTTTGAAGTCACTAGACACCAGCGTGGCCGGGCTAGAACGACTTGCAGGGTTTCGATCATTCTCGGCTTGGGATTCGGTTGCTGGGTTCTAGATCACTCTGTGCTCGGGCTGAGGGGGCTGCTCTAGAACATGGCCGATGACGGGGCTGCAGGAAGGCTCCAGGATTCTGTATGCGGGTGCAGTCTGGTCACGTCCCCTCCCCCTCCCAGACCTCCAATAACAGACCAGTCGAGAACCCGGCTGCTGGATATCTAGAACCCTGCTCCCGGCTGGCGCCATCTGCTGGGGAGCGGGCGGGAGGGGTCACACAGTTGGACCTGCTGCTGAGAGGGGGGAGGGGGAGGTGTCTAGACAGGGCTCCCCTTGCCCGCCAGTTTCCCAGCAACCCCAAGACAAGGAAAATCATGTTTCAAAACCGTTTGGGCTGCCATCCCCTGGGCCATGTGCCTAGGCCCCCCACTCTGTGCCTGGGCTGGGTGCTGCACCCACGGGTGCCATGGGGCCTCTGTGGGGTGAGCCCCCCCCCCCCCGGCTTGTGTTTTTTATTTATGGCTGTTGCAAATGTCGTCGCTTGGTTTCATTTTTGTCTCTCCCGGGCCCTAGGGAGCCGGGCCGGGCCTAAGAATAAACGTGAGTTGAACTCAGTGTCGGCAGCTGTGTCCCCCGTGGGGCGCGTCCCTCAGCCTGCTCGGGAGCTGAGTATACGGGGACCCCTCGCTCAATGCTGGGATGCGGCTGGCTATGGAGTGGGGCGGGGGCTGGGTATACGGGGACCCCTCGCCCAATGCTGGGATGCGGCTGGCTCTGGGGTGGGGTGCAGGGGCTGGGTATACGGGGACCCCTCGCCCAATGATGGGATGCGGCTGACTCGGGTGGGGCATGGGTCCATGTTTATATGGGGATTCCTCACTCAGTGCTGGGACGTGGCCTCGCTGGGGTGGGGTGCAGGGGCTGGGTATATGGGAACCCCTTGCCTGGCACTGGGATGCCGCCCCCGCGGGGGTGGGGTGTTGGGTGGGATTCCAGCCTTTTGCGACATCCCCCCACCCGTGGGATTCAGGCTGGGGGTCAGACCGTGGGGGGGGCCCCTGGTGCAATGGGGTGCTTGGTCCCTCCTAGCCAAGCACCCCGGTGCCCCCCTTCCAGTGCTGAGTTTGGGGTGCTGCCGGGATGCTGCTCGTAGGGTGGGGGGAGCAGGGACAGGGACCCCCAGGACTCTGCCCCAGTACAAGGGGGCAGGGACAGCAGCTGCCCCCCCCAGGGGTTAATGCCATCGGACACCCCATTAACCAGCTGGGGAGTGCCAAGCTGGGTGGGGGGGACTGGTGATGGGAGGGGATGTACCCCCCTCGGCAGGGGGTAGAGTGATGGTGGTGGGGGGATGGGGAGCCAGGACACCTGGGTTCTGTCATGGGCGTTGTGAGGGGAGAGGGTTGGAGCGGGGTCCCCGGAAGCCAGGACGCCTGGGTCCCCGTCAGACACCTCACACAGCCGGAGTGCTAATACCAAGCCTTTATTCAATGCCAGTTACAGACTTTGGAGGGGGCAGGTCACCCCGTGATCGGGGGGGGGGGCGCTCCGGCCCGGCAGGGGGAGCAGGATTTAAAGGGCCGGCGCCGCGGGCAGCTCGCGGCTCAGCTGCTGTCGCCCAGGGTGAGCCGGTCGAAGAGATACTCGCCCAGCCCCGCCTCGGGCGCCCCCACGCGCCGCAGGTTGGTCACGTGGTCACCCAGCTTCTTCAGGAGCTTCACCTCCTCGTCCAGGTAGTGGGTCTCCAGGAAATCGCACATCTGGGGGGGCAGAGGAGAGTTAGAGATGGGGGTCCCCTTGGGCCTTCCCCCCACAGGACTCCTGGGTTCTCTCCCTGACTCTGGGAGGGGAGTGGGGTCTAGTGGTTAGAGCGGAGGGGGGGGGGGTGGTGGGAGCCAGGACTCCTGGGTTCTCTCCCCAGGTTTGGGAAGGGAGTGGGGTCTAGTGGTTAGAGCGGAGGGGGGGGGGGGGAGCCAGGACTCCTGGGTTCTCTCCCTGACTCTGGGAGGGGAGTGGGGTCTAGTGGTTAGAGCGGAGGGGGGGGGGGAGCCAGGACTCCTGGGTTCTCTCCCCAGGTTTGGGAAGGGAGTGGGGTCTAGTGATTAGAGCCGGGGGGCCCGGACTCCTGGATTCTCGCGGGGTGGGTCACTCACGTGGGGGTCCTTGTGGCTCATGGCCACCTTGTGCAGGTCCAGCAGCGCCTGGTTGACGGTTTTCTCCAGCTTCAGGGCGAAGTCCATGGCGGCCGCCCCGTTCCCCCACTCGTCCTGCTCCGGTTTCTTGGGGGGGAGGGAGGGAGGGAGGTTAGGGCTGTGCCTGGGGGGAGCAGATGGGGTCCCCCTCAACCCTTCCCATAGACCCCAGCACCCCCCACCTGCATCCCTCCCTCATGCCCCCAGACCCCCCCACCTGTGCCCCCCCCCCCCCCGGCTCACCTGGATGGCCTGCAGGAGGATGCGGCCCCCCCGGCGGTTCTGGAAGCCCAGCAGTCGCTCGGCCTGTTCCCGCTTCTCGCCCGACAGGTGCTGGAAGAACTCGGAGAAATGGGCCAGCGCCACATCGTCCCGGTCGAAGAAATAGCCCTGGGGGGGGGGGGGGGGAGACATCAGTGAACCCTGAGTGTGGGGCTGCCCCCAGGCCCCCCAGATCCAGGGAGTGGGGAGACACCCCCCTAGAGAGCCCCCACCTAGCCCCTAAGGCTAGAGAGTGGGGGGAGGCCAGGGACTGCCCCAGAGACCCCCCTGAGACCCCCCCACAGCCAGGGGACAGCCCCACCCCTCCCCACCTCAGGGGTGGTTAATGGTTAACATGGCTGGGGACCGGGGTCCTTGGAGGCTGGACTCTGCCCGAGGAGCGGCTGGTAAACAACAGAGGGTGGGGCTGGGGGGGGGGGTCAGGGACCCAGGTAGGCAGATCTGGCACCCAGCGGGGGCCCGGGGGCTGGGGCTCAATGACATTTGTGGGGGGGGGGAAGTCCCTGTGCTGGGGACATGCAGATGGGAAAAGAGGGGGGGGGGGGGGCTGGGAGCCAGGACTCCTGGGTTCTCTCCCCAGCTCTGGGAGGGGGACTGGGGTCTCGTGGGTTAGAGCAGGGGGATCTGGGTGTCAGGACTCCTGGGTTCTCTCCCTGCCGAGGGGAGGGGGGGTCTGGTGGGTTGGAGCAGGAGGGGATGGGATGGGATAGGAGCCAGGACTCCTGGGTTCTCTACCCAGGTCTGGGAGGGGAGCGGGGAGCAGTGGTCGGAGCGGGGGGGTCTGGGAGCCAGGACTCCTGGGTTCTCTCCCCGACGCTGGGAGGGGAGCGGGGAGCAGTGGTCAGAGCAGGGGGGGCTGGGAGCCAGGACTCCTGGGTTCTCTCCCCGGGCTGGGAGGGGAGTGGGGAGCAGTGGTCGGAGCGGGGGGGGCTGGGAGCCAGGACTCCTGGGTTCTCTCCCCGGGCTGGGAGGGGAGCGGGGAGCAGTGGTCGGAGCGGGGGGGGGGGGGCTGGGAGCCAGGACTCCTGGGTTCTCTCCCCAGGCTGGGAGGGGAGCGGGGAGCAGTGGTCGGAGCCGGGCGCTCACCAGGGACTGGTAGCTGTAGCTGGCTCGCAGTAGCTGGTTCACCAGGCGGTTGGTGCCGGCTTCGCTCTCGGCGTCGTAGTTCTGGCGGATCTGGGAGCTCATGGTGCCGGTGGGGGCTGGTGCGGGCCCGTCTCGGGGTGCAGAGGCTCGGGGGGTGCGGGCCGGTCTCGGGGTGCAGAGGCTCCGTTCAAGCACTGTTGAAGCAAGAGCCTGTGGGGTCTGGGGGGGCTGGGGGGGACCCTTTATACCCGCGGCTCTTCCCAGCCCTGCCCGCCCCCCCGCCGCTAGCAGCCACCGGCACGCCCCATACAGTGCGGGAGGGGCTGGGAGCCCGGACTCCTGGGTTCTCTCTCCGGCTCTGAGAGGTTGATTGGAGAGAGAAAGAAGTGCCCCCCCCCCCCCCCGTGCCCCTCCGGACTCTGCACAAACCTTCCCCATCGCCCCACCCCCAGGAGTGACATCAGCATGACTCAGCAACCCCCCCCCCCCGCCCTTGAGCTGTTCCCTTTATTCTCCCCCCCACACACACGTTGCTGAGCGCATATGACGCACCAAACATCCCCCTGCAAAAAGGGAGAGAACCAAGGAGTCCTGGTTCCCAGCACCCCTGCTCTAACCACTAGACCCCACTCCCCTCCCAGAGTCGGGGAGAGAACCCAGGAGTCCTAGCTCCCAGCCCCCCCTGCTCTAACCACCAGACCCCACTCCCCTCCCAGAGCCGGGGAGAGAACCCAGGAGTCCTGGCTCCCCGCCCCCCCTGCTCTAACCACCAGACCCCACTCCCCTCCCAGAGCCAGGGAGAGAACCCAGGAGTCCTGGCTCCCAGACCACATCCCCTCCCCCCAGCCTATTCCCCGGGGTCAGGGTCTCTGGGTTCCTGTTTTCGGGGCTCAGCGGCGGATCCGGTCCAAGCCGGTTCCCTGGGCCAGGAACGGGCGGTGGGGTTGGTTTATGAGCTAGGGCTGGGAACAGGCTGTGGGTCAGCAGGTTCGGGGTGGGGAGCCTCATAAAGGGGCCGGCTGGGACTGGTTGAGCCCTGGGGTGGGGGCACTGGGTGCAGCTGGGCCCATGTGGAGACATGGGGGGGTCAGGTGGTGTCATGGAGTGTGGGGGAGTCCGGGCCCTGCACCCCCCCACTTCCTGCGATGCACCGGGACTCTCCGCCGGCCGGTGACACAGACGGTTTATTAGCCGACAGGAACAGCCCAAACCAGAGCTTGTGGGTACAGAGACCAGGACCCCCCAGTCAGGTCCATCTTGGGGGGTGGGGAGCCCAGATCCCCATCTGAGCCTCCCTCGCCCCCCCCCCCATTTCCCAGCCAGCTCCAAACTGAAACTCTCCAGTCCCTCCTCTGGCCTTTGTCTCTTTCCCGGGCAGGAGCCACCTGATCTCCTTGTTCTCCAGCACCTTCAGTTGGCACCTTGCAGGGGAGGGGCCCAGGCCACCAGTTGCCAGGAGCAGGCCCGGCTTTAGGCCGATTCAGGCGATTCCCCTGGATCGGGCCCCGCGCCCTTGCCACCGCCGGTGCGCCGTACCGGGGCTGCTGGCTCCCAGCAGGGGCTGGAGCCCCAGGCCCTTTAAATTGCCACCAGAGCCCCACTGCTGGAGCCCTGGGGTAGCGGCAGTGGGGCTCCAGGGGCTATTTAAAGGGCCGGGGCGGCTCCCCTGCCCACAGCCAGCCCCTGCTGCACCCCCTGCCCTGCCTCCAGCCCCGCACCCCTTTCCCTGCCCGCAGCCAGCCCCTGTCTCCAGCCAGCCCCTGCTGCACCCCCTGCCCGCACCAGCCCTGCACCCCTGCCCTGCCCGCAGCCAGCCCGTCTCCAGCCAGCCCCGCACCCCCTGCCCGCACCCCATGCCGCACCCCCTGCCCTGCCCACAGCCAGCCCCGCAACCCCTGCCCTGCCCGCAGCCAGCCCCTCACCTCTTGCCCTGCCCGCAGCCAGCCCCTGTCTCCAGCCAGCCCCGCACCCCCTGCCCGCAGCCAGCCCCTGCTGCACCCCCTGCCCTGCCCACAGCCAGCCCCGCAACCCCTGCCCTGCCCGCAGCCAGCCCCGCACCTCTTGCCCTGCCTCCAGCCAGACCCTACCTCCAGTCAGCCCCTGCCCTGCCCCTGCCCTGCCTCCAGCCAGCAATGTACGTAATATATAATTTTGTTATTATTTATATAGTTATGGAAAGTAAATAATAAATGGAAGAAATGAAAGGGGTTTTTTTTAATGTTTTTTTTAGTCATCCCTGCCGGGGCCCCGCCGAAAATGTTCGAATTGGGCCCCGCACTTCCTAAAGCCAGCCCTGGCCAGGAGACAGGGTGTCGGGCATCACACTGGCCCTCTAAGGCTCTGCAATAATCACACCCCCTTACCCCACCACCTAGATACCTAAGAAATGCATAGGGGAAACTGAGGCACCCACCCAGTATTCAGAGAAAACATTAAGAACATTCCCACTTCATCACATCTCTTCCCCCCTTCAAGACCGGGGTCACTTTAGCCGGTGACCTGGGGAAGTTCGAACGCACCAAGGTTCCCATGGATGCCCCAGCACCTCTCCCATTCCTTGGTGGGAGTTACCCCAGGCCCTTCCAGTTTCACGCCCCCCTTTAGGTCGGGTGTGCTCGATGGCACTCACAGGCCGCATGTGGGAAGGTTTATGCGGCCCGTGCCCTTTTGCCACCCCAATACCCCTGGAGTTCTGTGACAAAGTGGGAATGTTCTTAATGTTTCCTCTGAATACTGTGTGGGTGCCTCAGTTTCCCCTATGCATTTCTTAAGTCTCTAGGTGGTGGGATAAGGCCAGTGTGCATAAATGGCCGACACTCTGTCTCCTGGCAACTAATGGCCGGGGCCCTTCCCCCCCTGCAAGGGGATGCTAAAGGTGCTGGAGAACAAAGAGATCAGGTGACCTCCTGGCCTGGGGAAAAGGACAAAGCCCAGAGGAGGAGGGGCTGGAGGGTGAGTCAGTTTGGGGCTGGCTGGGGACGTGGAGTGAGGTGCAGATGGGGGTGTCTGGCTCACTGCCCCCCAAAATGGACCCAGCTGAGTGGTCCTGTTCTCTGTACCTACAAGCTCTGTTTTAGACCGTGTCCCTGTCATCTAATAAACCTCTGTGTTACTGGCTGGCTGAGAGTCACGTCTCACTGCGAAGTGGGGCTGCAGGACCCTGTGGCTCCCCCAGGACCCCGCCTGGGCGGACTCGCTGCGGGACGTGCATGGGGGGACGGGGATGCTGAATGCTCGGGGGTCAGCCCCAGGAAGGTGAAGCCTCTTGCCCTGGAGACAGTAGGGAGCAGTTCCAGAGCATCGCCCGGGGACTCCATGACAGGTTCAAACTGAGATCGGGTCTTCTCCCAGGGCTCCCGTCTGGAGGGCTGTGATTCGGGCTCTCTTAGTTAACAGCCTCCATCTAGACCTTGGCCACCCTCTGACCAGGTGTCTCTGTCCCCAGCAGCTCGGCATCAGCCCCTTGCATGTGACGCCACCATGTCAGAGGAGCGTGGTCGGTATACACAGTAATGCGCCGCCCAAATAGATCCAGCTGCAGCTTTCTAAGGGCCTGCACCATGGCCGGGCATTTCTTCTCTGAGGCCGCGTAGTTCTGCTCCCAGGGCAGCAGCTGCTTGCTCAGGTACCCGATGGGGTGTCTCCCCCCCCCTCAGCATCGGCTTGCATCAGCACCATGCCCAGCCCTGCGTCTAAGGGGTCGGTGAACACTGCAAAGGGCTTGGCAAAGTCTGGGTTTACCAGCACCGGGCCCGTGACCAGATCCTCCTTCAGCGCAGAGAGAGCCCGCTGGCACTGCTTGGTCCAGACCACCTCGTCTGGCTTCCCCTTCTTACATAGCTCAGTGATGGGGCAGCTAGGGAGCTCAAGTGGGGTACAACCCCCGGTAGCAACCCACCATCCCGATAAAGGCCTGGACCTGTTTCTTGGTCCGGGGACTGGGCCAATCTCTGATCGCCTCCACCTTGGCCGGCTCTGGGCTTGGGCAGCCGCTCCACACCTTGTGGCCCGGGTATGACGCCTCTGCCATCCCCACCTTCCACCTGTTCCCGTCAGTCCTGCCTCCTTGAGGCAGCCCAGCAGCCTCTTCACCTGGGACACCAATCTCCCCCGCCTCGGTTACAGTTTTGGGCTTCCCATCTAGGATGTACCTTTCTATTTCCTCAGGAACACCCTCTAAAAACTGCTCCATTCGCATTAGGAAGGGCAACTCTTCTGTAGATTTAACATTTGCTCCTGATATTCAGGCCTCCCAATTTTTCCCGATGTGGTAGGCATGTCGGGTAAATGACACGTCTGGTTTCCACCTTAGGGCTCTGAACCGCCGACGGGCATGCTCGGGTGTTAGCCCCATTCTGAGTCTGGCCTTGTTTTTAAAAAGTTCATAACTGTTCATGTGTTCCTTAGGCATTTCAGCCGCCACCTCTGCTAAGGGTCCACTGAGCTGCGGCCTCAGCTCTACCATGTACTGGGTTGGAGTGATGCTGTATCCAAGGCAGGCCCTTTCGAAATTTTCTAAGAAGGCCTCAGTATCATCGCCTGCCTTGTAGGTGGGGAATTTCCTGGGATGGGAAGCGGTACCTGGAGAGGGGTTGCTAGGGTTGGCTGGATTATTCTGCCTAGCCCTTGCCAATTCCAGTTCATGCTTCATCCTCTCCTTCTCTCTCCTCCATAGCTCTCTCATCAGCTTCTTTCTCGAGTTTTTTTAATTTCAAGCAGTCTCTGATGTTTCCTTTCATTTTCTTCTGCTTCTAGTCTGGCCAGTTCTAGTTTGTTAGCTGCTTCACTGGTAGTTATTTTCCTGTTTTCTTGTGCTGGGCCACACCCCCCTGCAGTTCACTGAAACTGGGATGAACTCAGCTCAGGCTGCTTAGGTAACAGAGACTTTCTAACTAGCTATCCCCGAGAGGTAGAAAGAAAAAAAACAATTCAGCTTGTAAATTCCTTTTGCCAGCTGTTTGCTCACTGCTTGAACCCTTCTCTTAACAAAGACCCTTGTTAAAAAAACTTAACACCTCTGCATTCAGGCAAGGAGAGATCAGATATGCATCTACCTTCAGCTCTGCTTTCCAAGCAGCTAGAAAGGAGAAAAAAAAAATCTTACTGGCTTTGTGTTCCTCTCAGGACTGGCTAAAGACACATGTCATCGATGGATTCATAGATTCATAGATTCTAGGACTGGAAGGGACCTCGAGAGGTCATCGAGTCCAGTCCCCTGCCCGCATGGCAGGACCAAATACTGTCTAGACCATCCCTGATAGACATTTATCTAACCTACTCTTAAATATCTCCAGAGATGGAGATTCCACAACCTCCCTAGGCAATTTATTCCAGTGTTTAACCACCCTGACAGTTAGGAACTTTTTCCTAATGTCCAACCTAGACCTCCCTTGCTGCAGTTTAAGCCCATTGCTTCTTGTTCTATCCTCAGAGGCTAAGGTGAACAAGTTTTCTCCCTCCTCCTTATGACACCCTTTTAGATACCTGAAAACTGCTATCATGTCCCCTCTCAGTCTTCTCTTTTCCAAACTAAACAAACCCAATTCTTTCAGTCTTCCTTCATAGGTCATGTTCTCAAGACTTTTAATCATTCTTGTTGCTCTTCTCTGGACCCTTTCCAATTTCTCCACATCTTTCTTGAAATGCGGTGCCCAGAACTGGACACAATACTCCAGCTGAGGCCTAACCAGAGCAGAGTAGAGCGGAAGAATGACTTCTCGTGTCTTGCTCACAACACACCTGTTAATACATCCCAGAATCATGTTTGCTTTTTTTGCAACAGCATCACACTGTTGACTCATATTTAGCTTGTGGTCCACTATAACCCCTAGATCCCTTTCTGCCGTACTCCTTCCTAGACAGTCTCTTCCCATTCTGTATGTGTGAAACTGATTTTTTCTTCTTAAGTGGAGCACTTTGCATTTGTCTTTGTTAAACTTCATCCTGTTTAACTCAGACCATTTCTCCAATTTGTCCAGATCATTTTGAATTATGACCCTGTCCTCCAAAGCAGTTGCAATCCCTCCCAGTTTGGTATCATCCGCAAACTTAATAAGCGTACTTTCTATGCCAATATCTAAGTCGTTAATGAAGATATTGAACAGAGCCGGTCCCAAAACAGACCCTTGCGGAACCCCACTCGTTATGCCTTTCCAGCAGGATTGGGAACCATTAATAACAACTCTCTGAGTACGGTTATCCAGCCAGTTATGCACCCACCTTATAGTAGCCCCATCTAAATTGTATTTGCCTAGTTTGTCGATAAGAAGAATATCATGCGAGACCGTATCAAATGCCTTACTAAAGTCTAGGTATACCACATCCACAGCTTCTCCCTTATCCACAAGACTCGTTATCCTATCGAAGAAAGCTATCAGATTGGTTTGACACGATTTGTTCTTTACAAATCCATGCTGGCTGTTCCCTATCACCTTACCACCTTCCAAGTGTTCGCAGATGATTTCCTTAATTATGCCAGGACCACGTTCTCCATCCCCCTCAGTAACCAACCCACCCCACGCTGCCGGGTCAATCTGGGGTAAGGGGGTGTGATTGGTGCAGAGCCCTAGAGGGCCGGTGTGATGGTGTCTGCACAGAGAAGGGCCGACACCCTGTCTCCTGGCAACTGATGGCCTGCCCCCCCCCCGCAAGGTGCCAACTGGAGGTGTTGGAGAACAAAGAGATCAGGGAGAGACAAAGGCCAGAGGAGGGGCTGGAGGGGGTGTCAGTTTGCAGCTGGCTGGGGAGACGGAGGGAGGCCAGAACCAGGGTCTGGGCTTCACACCACCCCACTCGCCCGGCGCTGGGGTGGGGTGGGGGGGCTGGTTATATGGGGATCCCTCACCCAGGTGGAGATGCAGCCCCTGCGGGTGTGGGGTGTTGGGTGGGATTCCAGCCTTTTGCAACATCCCCCCGCCCATGGGATTCAGGCTGGGGGTCAGACCATGGGGGGCACACCTGGTGCAATGGGGCACTAGATCCCTCCCAGCCAAGCAGCCCGGTGCCCCCCTTCCAGCACTGAGTTTGGGGTGCTGCCGGGATGCTGCTCATAGAGTGAGGGGAGCAGGGACAGGGACCCCCAGGACTCCACCCCAGTACAAGGGGGCAGGGAGAGCAGCTGCCCCCCCCAGGGGTTAATGCCAGCAGACACCCCATTAACCAGCTGGGGAGTGCCAAGCTGGGGGGGGTGCTGGTGATGGGAGGGGATGTACCCCCCTCGGCAGGGGGTAGAGGGCTGGTGGGGGCATAGGCAGCGAGTTCCATACCCACGTGGTGCTCGACCACCAGCAATATTCAGAGCCAGGGGCCCAGCTCCAGCAATACACCCGGCCCCACCTGCCTCCCCCAACCCCGACTTGCTGCCTCCCCCCATTGCCTTTCCGGCCCCCAGAGCAGAGGGTCTCTGTCTCTTCCCTGCAGCAGCTGCTGCAGGGTCCGAGTGCCCCCACCTCCCCTGCCAGAGCAGACTGACTGTGAGCCTGCCCTTCCCCCTCAGACCCTTCCCTTTTCCAATGGGACCCTCCAGCAGCACAGCCCCCTCCCCAGTCACCGCTCCTGCCCCATGCTGGGCAAGTGGCAGCCCCATCCCTCACCCCCACCCCTCACCCCCACTGAGGCTACAGTCAGGGGCAACAGCAGGGGAGGAGGCGCACGCAGCACGCCCCCCCCCCCCCCCGCACCCACCACAGGGGAGGAGAGGGGGATTCCTGGACCTGAGAGGGGCCCTAGGAGCACATGCAGTGAAAGTGGTGGGGGTGAGTGTGCTGCTGGGGGGCAGGAAAGGGGGGCTCCTCCCCCAGAGCTCGCTGCTGCTGGCAGGGAAAGGGCTGGGGGGGGGGGGGGGGGGAGTCCTCCTCTCTGTCCCCTGTCCCGGAGCAGCCTGCCTGTACCCCAAACTCATCCCCAGCCCTGCCCCACCTCAGAGCCCACACCCCCAGCCAGAGCTTTCACCCCCCACTGCACCCTCAACCTGAGCCCCTCCAGCACCTCATCCCTCATTCCAGCCCTGAGCCCCTCCCACACCCCAAACCCCTTATCTGCAGCCACACCCCACAGCCCTCACCCCTGCACCCCTCCACTCCCCAAACTCCCTCCCAGAGCCTGCACCCCAATCCCCTGCCCCCACCTAGGGCCTGCACCCCAGACCTCCTCCCTCACCCAAACTCCCTCCCAGAGCCTTGGGCAGGTGCGGGGGGGGGGGGGGGGTGGAGTTTGGGAGCTACCAAAATTCCTACAAACATGCCACCCCTGGGTGTGTGTGTGTGGGGGGAGGGGAGGGGGTCGGAGTGGGGGGGCTGGAAGCCAGGACGCCTGGGTCCCCATCAGACACCTCACACAGCCGGAGTGCTAATACCAAGCCTTTATTCAATGCCAGTTACAGACTTTGGAGGGGGCAGGTCACCCCGTGATCGGGGGGGGGGGGGGGGGGGGGGGGCGGGCTCCGGCCCGGCAGGGCAGCAGGATTTAAAGGGCCGGCGCCGCGGGCAGCTCGCGGCTCAGCTGCTGTCGCCCAGGGTGAGCCGGTCGAAGAGATACTCGCCCAGCCCCGCCTCGGGCGCCCCCACGCGCCGCAGGTTGGTCACGTGGTCGCCCAGCTTCTTCAGGAGCTTCACCTCCTCATCCAGGTAGTGGGTCTCCAGGAAATCGCACATCTGGGGGGGCAGAGGAGAGTTAGAGATGGGGGTCCCCTTAGGCCTTCCCCCCACAGGACTCCTGGGTTCTCTCCCTGACTCTGGGAGGGGAGTGGGGCCTAGTGGTTAGAGCCGGGGGCCCGGCCTCCTGGGTTCTCTCCCCGGCTCTGGGAGGGGAGGGGGTTCTAGTGGTTAGAGCCGGGGGTGGGGGGGCACGCGCTGGGAGACATTACTCCTTAGTTCTCTCCGCATGGGAGAATGTCCTGCCCCTGCCGGAGTTGGTCCATTGTCACGGGGATACGTGTGTTAGTTCAGTGGTTTCAAACCGTCGGCGGCGTTGCCCGGCTCAGGCAGGCTAGTCCCGACCTGTTCTGACACCGCGCTGTACCCCAGAAGTGCCCAGCAGCAGGTCTGGCTCCTAGGCAGGGAGGCCACAGGGCTCCAGGCGCTGCCCCCACCCTGAGCACCGGCTCCGCACTCCCATTGGCCCGGAACCAGCCAATAGGAGCTGAGGGGGGCGGTGCCTGCGGGCAAGAGACACGAGGATCCGTTTGCGCGCCTCCGCGTAGGAGCCGGACCCGCTGCTGGGCACTTCAGGGGTGCGGCGCGGTCCCTGGTGCCGGGACAGGCGGGAAGCCTCCCTTAGCACCCCGCTGACCGGGAGCTGCCCGAGGTGGGGTCTAGTGGTTACAGCCAGGGGGCCCGGACTCCTGGGTTCTCGCGGGGTGGGTCACTCACGTGGGGGTCCGCGTGGCTCGTGGCCACCTTGTGCAGGTCCAGCATCGCCTGGTTGACGGTTTTCTCCAGCTTCAGGGCGAAGTCCATGGCGGCCGCCCCGTTCCCCCACTCGTCCTGCTCCGGTTTCTGGGGTGGGGGGGAAGAGGAAGGGGGTTAGAGCTATGCCTGGGGGGAGGGAAATGGGGTCCCCCTCAACCTTTCCCATAGACCCCAGCAACCCCGAGCACCCCTCCCTCCTGCCCCACCTAGCTGCGCCCCCAGCTCACCTGGATGGCCTGCAGGAGGATGCGGCCCCCCCCGGCGGTTCTGGAAGCCCAGCAGCCGCTCGGCCTGTTCCCGCTTCTCGCCCGACAGGTGCCGGAAGAACTCGGAGAAATGGGCCAGCGCCACATCGTCCCGGTCAAAGAAATAGCCCTGGGGGTGGGGGAGGGGGGGGAAGAAATCAGTGAGTCCCGAGTCTGGGGCTACCCCCAGGCCCCCCAGATCTGGGGATTGGGGAGACACCCCCCCTAGAGAGCCCCCACCCAGGCCCTAAAGCTGGAGAGTGGGGGGGAGACTTGTGAAGCCAGAAACCCCCACTAGGACCCTCCAATCCAGGGACCCACCCCCCCAACAGCCAGAGATCTGCCCCCAGGGTACAGCCCCACCCCAGGGGTGGGTGATGATTAACCGGGGGGAGGGGCCTCGCTGGGGTGGGGCAGCGTCCTTGGAGGCTGGACTCCTAGGAGCGCCTGGTAAACAACACAGGGGCAGGGACCCAGGAAGCCAGAGCCGGCACCCAGGGGTGGGGGGCTGGGGGTCAGTGCCATGGGGGGGGGGGGGGGACAAAAGTCCCTGCACTGGGGACAGGAAGGTGGGAGCTGGGAGCCAGGACACCTGGGTTTTCTCCCCGGCGCGGGGACCGGGGTGCAGTGGTCAGAGCACAAGGGGCTGGGATTCGGAGCCAGGACTCCTGGGTTCTCTCCCCAGCGCTGGGAAGGGAGCAGGGTGCAGTGGTCAGAGCGGGGGGGGGGCTGGGAGCCAGGACTCCTGGGTTCTCTCCCCGGGCTGGGAGGGGAGCGGGGAGCAGTGGTCGGAGCGGGGGGGGCTGGGAGCCAGGACTCCTGGGTTCTCTCCCCGGGCTGGGAGGGGAGCGGGGAGCAGTGGTCGGAGCGGGGGGGGGGGCTGGGAGCCAGGACTCCTGGGTTCTCTCCCCGGGCTGGGAGGGGAGCGGGGAGCAGTGGTCGGAGCGGGGGGGGCTGGGAGCCAGGACTCCTGGGTTCTCTCCCCGGGCTGGGAGGGGAGCGGGGAGCAGTGGTCGGAGCGGGGGGGGGCTGGGAGCCAGGACTCCTGGGTTCTCTCCCCGGGCTGGGAGGGGAGCGGGGAGCAGTGGTCGGAGCGGGGTGGGGGGGCTGGGAGCCAGGACTCCTGGGTTCTCTCCCCAGGCTGGGAGGGGAGCGGGGAGCAGTGGTCGGAGCCGGGCGCTCACCAGGGACTGGTAGCTGTAGCTGGCTCGCAGTAGCTGGTTCACCAGGCGGTTGGTGCCGGCTTCGCTCTCGGCGTCGTAGTTCTGGCGGATCTGGGAGCTCATGGTGCCGGTGGGGGCTGGTGCGGGCCGGTCTCGGGGTGCAGAGGCTCGGGGGGTGCGGGCCGGTCTCGGGGTGCAGAGGCTCGGGGGGTGCGGGCCGGTCTCGGGGTGCAGAGGCTCCGTTCAAGCACTGTTGAAGCAAGAGCCTGTGGGGTCTGGGGGGGCTGGTGGGGACCCTTTATACCCGCGGCTCTTCCCAGCCCTGCCCGCCCCCCCGCCGCTAGCAGCCACCGGCACGCCCCATACAGTGCGGGAGGGGCTGGGAGCCCGGACGCCTGGGTTCGCTCCTGGCTCTGGGAGGCTGATTGGACAGAGAGAGAAGCGCCCCGCCCCTCCCGGACCCTGACTCAGCACAAACCTTCCCCGTGGCCCCACCCCCGGGAGGGACGTCAACATGACTCAGCAACCCCCCCACCGCCCTTGGGCTGTTTCCTTCATTAGCCACCCCCCCGCCGCGGGGCTGAGCGCATGTGACGCACCAAATATCCCCCAGCAGAAAGGGATAGAACCCAGGAGTCCTGGCTCCCAGCCCCCCCTGCTCTAACCACTAGACCCCACTCCGCTCCCAGAGCCAGGGAGAGAACCCAGGAGTCCTGGCTCCCAGCCCCCCCGGCTCTAACCACTAGACCCCACTCCACTCCCAGACCTGGGGAGAGAACCCAGGAGTCCTGGCTCCCCCCCCCCCCGCCTGTTTCCCGGGGTCAGGGTCTCTGGGTTCCTGTTTTCGGGGCTCAGCGGCGGATCCGGTCCGAGCCGGTTCCCTGGGGCCAGTCACGGGGCTGTGGGGTGGGGGTGGGGTTGGTTTATGAACTAGGGCTGGGAACAGGCTGGGGGTCAGCGGGTTCGGGGTGTGGAACCTCGTAAAGGGGCCGGTTGGGGCTGGCTGGGCCCGGAGGGGGGGGCACTGGGAGCGGCTCGGCGGGGGGGCACCAGGAGCGGCTGGGCCCACAGGGAGACGGGGGGGGGAGGGGGAGGCGTCCGTGGGTCGGGCAGTTTCTGCTGAGTTCAGCTCTCACGGGGTCAGGGCGCGTGACGGGCGGGCGAGGAAATGGGGAAATGGGAGCGATTGGAAGGTCAAGTGGGTCAGAGGAGGGCGGAGGCTGGGAGCCCGGACACCTGGGTTCTCTCGCAGGGGAGTGGGGTCTAGTGGTTAGAGTGGGGCAAGGGGGGCACTGGGACCCCGGATGCCTGGGTTTGCTCACTGGGAGGGGAGTGGGGTCTAGTGATTAGAGCAGGACAGGGGGCAGGGCTGGGAGCCCGGATGCCTGGGTTCTCTTGCTGGGAGGGGAGTGGGTCCAGTGGTTAGAACGGGTGCGGGGGGGGCTGGGAGCCCGGACGCCTGGGTTCTCTGTGTCTGGTTGCTGGAGGCGTCTCCTTTGCCTGCAGACCGAGCACTTCTCCCTCCACAGGGTAGGAAATTCCCGAGGAGCCGGGCAGGGTCCTGCTGTCCCCCGCTGGCCTTCGAATCCAGGGCTCCTGCCTGCTCTCAGCCAGTCCCTGCTCCCCCCACCCGGCTCTTCCCCCAGCCCCTCCCCGTCTGTTCACACACACCCCAGACATCCCCAGCCGCAGCCGCCTCCTTCCCGGCATTGCCGCTGGGCAGGTGGCTCGGGGGATGGGGGGTTCCAGCGTCTCTGCGTCTGGGGTGCAGCCCCCCATCTTCTCAGCGCGTCCCCCACCCCCCGGCGCTGGGCGCTGGAGGGAACCCGGGACGATGCCGAGCCCAGGACAGGTGAGACCATCTGGCTTGGCCCCGCGCCGGCACCGACCCGAACCTGACGGGCCCAGGACCTGCCCCATGCAGCAGGGCTGGTGTTTCATTTAAAGCCCCGTGCTCCGGGAGTCCTGGGATTTATTATTCCTTTTAGGCAAAGACAAATGGCCTTTGTGAGGCACCAGGCCCGTCCCCCACCCCCTGAAAAAAAGAGGTAAGACCATTATTGTTTTTTAAAACTCAAAAGCCAGACGTCTCCCATCCCATAGCAAATCTTTAGCCCCGGTGCTCTCCCTGAGCTGTCAGGGGGAACCTGGCTCCTGGGGGTGGGGGGCAGCTCCCCCCAGCCCTGCCGGTGCCCCTCACTCCCGATCCTCACCCCCCTCCTACCCCAGCCCTGCCCCCACCCCAGCCCTGACGGTGCCCCTCACTCCCGACCTGCAGCCCCCTCCTACCCTAGCCCTGAGGTCCCCCCTCGCAGAGCCAGGGTAGAACCCAGGAGTCCTGGCGGGGGTCGAGGGTGGGGTTACCAGGTGTCCGGTTTTCGGCCACTGACCAGGCCGCTAAAAGTTTTGTGCCATTAGAAAGTTGGCAACTGTAGTTGGGCGTCACAAGGTCTTATTCAGCCGCTGAGCCATGAGTCAGCACCAGGCGGGCTGTAAGGGGGTGTGTGGGGGGGTCTGCGACGTTCTCCATAAGTGTGACTATGATGTAACTGGAATGTGCTTCGTGCACAAGGTCTCTTGTGGGATCATTACAAAGGTTATAAATCTGCTGAGTGTGATCATCCCATTTGTATAAACGTATCACTCTCGTATCTGAAACTAGGACTATGAAGTTAACTCTGAGGGCCTACTGTAATTATGCAAAGTGTGAGCCGTTAATGGTGGTTTGGGATCTTGATGGATCCCGTTAACCAGGACAATTGGTTGTAAATGGCTCTGTTTACTTGTAAGTCTTCCTGTATATGTGGGTGCCAGCCAGTGGGTAATGAAGTCTCACGGGACATGTGATCATGTCACAGGATACTGGAATCCATCTTTAACCTGGTGCTTTTCCATTTAGAAGAAGGGGTGGGAACCCAGAGAGACAAAGGATTCCCGCCTTGAGCTGAAGCTATGAAAGGGGGTGGAACAGAGCAAAGGGGACCAGTCATGTGGAATCCCCTAGTTACCACCTAAGATGCCGGCTGGAACTAACAAGGGCTGTACCCGGGGAAGGGATGGGCCCAGACTAGGAAGGAGTCTAGTCTGTGAAAGAAGCTATTGGAACATCTCTGAGGGTGAGATTTACCTGTATTCAGTTTCTTAATGTATTAGGCTTAGACTTACGTGTTTTGTTTTATTTTGCTGGGTGACTTACTTTGTTCTGTCTGTTATTACTTGAAACCACTTAAATCCTACTTTTTATACTTCATAAAATCACTTGTGTTTATTAATTGACCCAGAGTAAGTGATTAATACCTGGGGGGGGGGGGGGGCAAACAGCTGTGCATCTCTCTCTAGCAGTGTTATAGAGGGCGGACAATTCATGAGTTTACCCTGAATAAGCTTTATACAGAGTAAAATGGATTTATTTGGGGGTTGGATCCCATTGGGAGCTGGGTGTCTGGGTGCTGGAGATAGGTGACCTGCTGAGCAGTTTTGGGTTAAAGTCTGCATCTTTGGGAATGTGGTTCAGACCCTGGGTCTGGGTTGCAGCAGGCTGGCGTGTCTGGCTCAACCAGGCAGGGAAAACGGGCTCAGAGATAATCTCAGCTCATCAGGTGACAGTCCCAAGTGGCGGGGAGGAGTGGGGGTCTCTTTGACCAAACCCGTTACAGGGTCATTGGGGCGACATGTGAAGTCGGTCACCAAGGAAACAGAATATCACCATGGGGCCAGCTGGAAAACCAACCCTGCAGGTGGGTGATAAGAACTGGTGGGACCCCCTGCTGCTTGGAATGGGGGTGGGGGTGGTCAGTAAATGGCCCCCAGGGCACAGGCAGTGGTGGATTAGCCACTGAGCAGACAGGGCCCTGAAGGCCAGAGCCCCGGCTAGGCAGGGTGGGGGGCCTCGTGCCCCAACCCCGCTCCCCCACAGCAGTGCCAGGCAGGTGGGATGAGGGGGGCCATGGTGCGGGGAAAGAGTGTCTCCTGTCTTGGGGCTGCAGTGGGGGGGGGCAGAAAGGAGCAAACAGGTTGCAGGGCTGCACTGGGTGGGCAGAACAGGGGAGACCCTGGGTAGAACGGGGCGGGGCCCTGGGAAAGGGGTGGGGCTGTGGGAGGGGTCACAGGCACAAGGGGTGGGATGGGGGCGGGGGCCGCAGGCAGAAGGGGCCGAATCGGGGGTGGGGCCGCAGACGGTAGGGGTGGAACGGGGGTGGGCCCTGGGAAACGGGCGTGGCTGTGGGCGGGGCCTCCGGCATAAGGGGGCGGGGCCACAGGGAGAAGGGGCGGAATGGGGGGGGCGCAGCCAGAAGGGGCGGAATGGGGGGGGCAGGGCAGCAGCAGGAAGGGGTGGAACGGGGGGTGGGCCCTGGGAAAGGGGTGGGGCTGTGGGCGGGGCCACAGGCGGAATGGGGGCGGGGTCTGGCAGGACCCTCCTGCTCTGGCCCAGGGTCCCACGAAACCTTAATCCGCCCCTGGGCACAGGCACCAACTTTCATCTTTACAGGTGGGTGCCTCCGTCCCTGTTCTGCCCCGAGGCGCCGCCCCCATTCTGCGCCTTCCCCCCAAGGCCTCGCCCCCACCCCCACCCCACCTCTTCCCACCCCCCTTCTCCCCAGCACCTCCCGAACAGCCGGCGGGTGCTGAATGAGCACCCCCGGAGTCGGTGCCTTTGCCCCAAGGTCTGAACAGCCGCAGGGCAGAAGCTCCTGGGGGTGCCGGGGAGGGTTAGTAATTCCTGTGGCGCTTTGTCTTGTTGAGTCGGCAGCTGGGGAGGGCCGGGGGGGGGGCTCAGGGGCTATGGGGCTCTATGCCGGGGTGCTGGGAGGGGCTGCATTCAGGGTAGGCTGCAGGACCCAGGGCTGAGAACCCCCCCACAGCCGGCGGGTCATTCACCACATCGGTAACGAAACAGCTTCTGCGGCACCGGGCTGGTTAACCAGCCACCAAGTATCCCAGCTCCCCCCTGCATCGCACGCCGCGCCGGCGTCACTAATTAAAGCGACTGAAGTCAGCCCCAGTGATACTACGAGCACCTGGTGGCCCCGTGCGAAGCAGACGCTTGCCGGCGGGTCAGTGTCCGGTGCCCGAACTCGGCGCCGGCGTCGCCAGTACACACCGAACACGTGAGCCCGTCCCAGCCCCACGTGAATCCCTCGGCCTGGCACCCGATACGCGGGTTTGACAGACGAGGGAGATTTTGTCTGAAGCGCCAGGAGGAAAGGACAAGGGGAGGGAACAAACATCATGGAATCCGTCGGTTTCTTTATCCCAGGTTGTTTGTCTCCACCTAGAAACGGGGGGATCCCGCTTTAACCCTTCGGCCGGCCTGGGGGGGACAGAACATCCTGCCCCTGCCGGAGCTGGTCCATTGTCACGGGGATACGTGTGTTCGTTCAGTGGTTTCAAACCGTCGCTGGCGCTGCCCGGCTCAGGCAGGCTAGTCCCGACCTGTTCTGACACCGCGCTGCGCCCCGGAAGTGCCCAGCAGCAGGTCCAGTTCCTAGGCAGGGGGGCCACAGGGCTCCACGCGCTGCCCCCACCCTGAGCACCGGCTCCGCACTCCCATTGGCCCGGAACCAGCCAATAGGAGCTGAGGGGGGCGGTGCCTGCGGGTGAGAGACACGAGGATCCATTTGCGCGCCTCCGCCTAGGAGACGGACCTGCCGCTGGGCACTTCAGGGGTGCGGCGCGGTCCCTGGTGCCGGGACAGGCGGGAAGCCTCCCTTAGCACCCCGCTGACTGGGAGCCGCCCGAAGTGAGCCCGCGCCCCGATCTGCCCCAGCCCTGAGCCCCCTCCTGCACCCCAAACCCCTCATCCCTGGCCCTGCCCCAGAGCCCTGATCCCCTCCCACACCGCAACCCTCTGCCCCAGACCTGAGCCCCCCCTGCACCCCAAACTCCTCATACCCAGTCCCACCCCAGAGCCTGCACTCCCAGCCCAGAGCCATGACCCCCTCCCACACCCCAACCCTCTGCCCCGGCCCTGAGCCCCCCCAAACCTGGAGCCCCTTCCTGCAGGCTGGAGTCCAAGGTCACAGGGCCCCCGCGCCAGCCCCGAGGTACCGGTCGCCGGCTGGCCCTGATGGAAATCGATCTCTTGTGTCACCCAGGACCCAGCAGGGCCGATCCCAGGGCGGAGGAGAGTCGCCCTTGGGAGGTTGTAACCACCATCCACCCCTCACACCCGCCGCTTGGAGCAAGATTTGCTGCAGCTGCCTAAGGGGGGAAACCGACCTGGTCGTGTCTCGAGTCCTGCAGCAGCCGCTCCTCAGCTGACCGGGCGCCAGGCTCCATATCAGGGCACTTGTGACCCCCCCCAAATTTGCAGAGCTCAGCATGCAGGTGGGGGGGGATCCTGGCAGCAGGGGAGGGGGGCAGTGTGGGGAGCACAGGCTGTGGGGGGGAGAAGCAGCTTGGGAGAGATCATGGTGCTGCGGGGCCAGAACGGGGGGCAGCAGGGCACAGGGGGGGCAGCAGGGCACTGGAGGGGCAGCAGGGGGAAATCGGGGCACAAGAGGGCAGCGGGGGTGTGTGTGTTTTTCTCCACTGGCCTTTCAAAAAGTCACTAAAGTCTCGGCTGTTTTTCCCACTCGTTTATTTCTTTGCGGGGCTGTCAGCCGCGCTGAATCGCGGTTTTGGTCGCACCGTTCGCCAAGAACCGACCCCACGGATATGGGCGAGCGATGGGTCTGGCCGGTTTTCTGCATTGCTTTCGGTTACGCCGCGGGACACCCCGCGCACCGGCCTCCCTGCCGGTTGTGATGTCGGATTACAGACATTGGCCCCCTAGAAACACATGAACCAACGCGAGTGCAATCGACAGGCCGGAGTGGGCCGGGGCAGACAAACGTTTAGCGGATCTGGCACGTAAATATCTTACAACGCCGGGTACAGCAGCACCACGCGAACGCCGGCTCTCCGGTTCGGGGGACGTTGTCAATAATCTGGGCCCCGCCAAATTCACCGTCCAGTCTGGTCAATTTCACGGCCAGAGGGTTTCAAAATTGGTCAATTTCACGTTTTCAGCTGTTTACCTCTGAAATTTCACACTGTTGTAACCATGGGGGCCCCGACCCCAAAAGAGGATTGTCGGGGGGGGGGGGTCGCAAGCCTGCTGTAGGGGGGTCATGGGATTGGCCCCCTCACTTCTGTGCTGCCTTCGGAGCTGGGGCTCCCAGAAGCATGGAGGGGATCAAATTTCACGGGGAAGGGTCACGGTCCGTGACACGTTTTTCACGGTCGTGAAATTGGGAGGGGCCGATTGATAAGAAGCAGGCAGCATTCTCTGGTTTGTCGGGCGACTGGCCGAACAGGAAGTGGGCCCGAGTGGACTTGGAGGCGCTTTTGACATTGTTCGGTTTTCGAGGGCAGCGACGTAACACAAAGATAATTCTACATTCGCACGTTGCACTTTCCCGCTCGCACGACAGCCCCCGTGCGAGTGTTTAGCTTTTCTCCAGGGCAAATCTTTGTCCCCGGGACTCAGCCTGGAACGCACGTCAGAGCCCGCGCTGCGGTTGGTTTCAGTGTCTCGAGCTCCCGAAGTATCGATCCCCCGTTCGAATGGGTCCTGCTCCCCTTGAACAGCGACGGTAAAAGGATGATTCGGCGCGACTGATTTTTTTAAATCGAGTTAATTTGTTGCAAGTTAATCGTGATTCATTGGCAGCCCTGATTATTTGTCCTTTTTCATTTGTGATTTTCTTTTTTTTTTTTTTTTTTGCGGGGGGGGGAGATGCTCACACGTTTCCCCCCCCCCCTCAGCCCCCCCCAGTCTGCCTTCGCTTCTGCAGAGCTGGAGGCATCAGGTAATTCCCCCCCCCCGTCCAGCCAGTGGGGTCTCTGCTGCAGAGGGGGGGCTGCTCTGTCCAGCTGCTGATGCCGTCCCCAGGGGGTGTCTG
The DNA here is from genome assembly GCA_023634205.1 of Actinemys pallida. NCBI lineage: Eukaryota > Metazoa > Chordata > Testudines > Emydidae > Actinemys > Actinemys pallida. The sequence continues at coordinate 128,646 of JALMGD010000024.1, forward strand.
TGCCCCCCCTAGGCGGAGGAGGTGAGGTAGCTGAAGATGGAGTCCTGGCAAATGGAGGGGGGAGGTTAGTGGCAGATGTATGCGACCCTCCCCCACCCAGAGACACCCCCCCAGCACCCCCATGAGGGAGGGGGGCAGATGGGGAAAGGACTGCCGGGGGGGGCAGCAGGCTGCGCCTGTGGGTGGAGGGAGGGGGTCCCTTCAGGGTGGGGGAGGGGTCCCAGAATGGGGGAGGGGAATCTCTGGGGTGGGGGAGGGGTCTCCGCACTCACCCAGCCCCCCTGGCGCTGGATCCAGGGGGCGACTCGCTCCCACAGGAAGTTTAGGGCCCAGTCGACCAGGGACCGGAGACAGTCAGACCCGCCCAGAGCCTGGGGGAGAGATTGTGTGTGTGTGGGGAGGGTGAGCGGCCAGCCCCCACCCCCATCTGGGGAGAGAACCCAGGAGTCCTGGCTCCCAGCCCCCCCACACTCTAACCAACAGACCCCCCCCTCCCCTCCCAGAGCCAGGGAGAGAACCCAGGCGTCCTGGCTCCCAGCGCCCCCGCTCTAACCAACAGACCCTCCCCCCTCCAAGAGCCGGAGAACCCAGGTGTCCTGGCTCCCAGCCCCCCCCTGCTCTAACCACTAGCCCCCACTCCCTTCCCAGAGCCAGGAGAGAACCCAGGCGTCCGGGCAGCGGGCACAATGCCCCCCTCCCCCCATTACCTGGGCGATGACCCTGTAGGTGAAGTAGAAGAAGACGACGACTCTGCCCCAGTTGATGCCATCACGAAACACCTCCTCCGAGACCGCGGCCAGCGCCGGCAGGGGGGGCTGCCCCGCCATGCACTGCACCAAGCTGCAGGGAGAGGGGGCATCAGCGAGGGGCTGCGGGTCGGGAGTGAGGGGCACCAGCAGGTCTGAAGGGGGGGGCTGCGGGTCGGGAGTGAGGGGCACCATCTGGACTTGGGTGGGGGGGCTGCGGGTCGGGGTCTCCTCACCTGTCGATCTCGGGGGTTCTGGCTCATGCTCCCCCATATCCGGTGCAGAGTCTCACGCAGGGACGTGACCCGGGGCCCATCGGGGGTGTCCTGGCCCCCCAGCTCCTCCATGGTAACCGACCGGGCCGGGGGGGACCCAGGGCCCTGCTGCTGGAGCAGGGACCAGACGAACCTGGAACGGAACCAGTGGGGGCGGGTTACTGGGCCGTGGGGGGGGGCAGAGGAGGGTGTTGGACAGGGAGGGGCCTGTCGGAGGGAGGGGCTCAGGGGTGGGATCTGGGAAGCACTGGGGGGAAGGTGGGGGTGCAGGATACTCCAGGGGGAGGGGGCTGGGACGTTCTGAGTGTGAGATAATATCTCACGGAAAGGGGACAGGGCCGGAAGGAGGTTTCATTCACTCCCAGCCGGGTTCGGAAGAACTGGGACTGACCAGAGTTTGGGGATGCAGCCGGCTTTGTTCAGAGCAAGGGGGGCTGTTTGCTCAGGGCTCGGGGTGTCAGCAAACCAGGCTTGTCTATTGCTACAGCTTTGAGTCAAAGTTCAAAACAGGAGTCGGAGTATTTAGGAAGACACTTGAGGGAACTGGTATTATTGTCTCTCTGTCTCTTGGCAGGTTGTGGTAACCCGCAGCTGAGCTGTTTAATGGGTAAATGACCCTGTGCTAATTGCCAGGATGTTTGGGAGAAGGAAAGTGAAGCCGCTTGTTTTCTCTGGCCGAAAGGCTGCAGGAAATGTATAAAAACCCGGGACACGATCCTGCTTCATCTCAGATCCGCTTTGGGTTTCCAGAGGGGGAAACCCTGAGCCATAAGGATCGAGATCCCCAGTTGCTGACCGGAGTCGCCCCGAATACGGACATTGGCCTGTAACCGATGGACTGTTTCTAAAAGGACTTTTGGCAACTGCGATCTCCTCTCTGCCCTGTACCTGAACCTCAAGAATTGAATTCAAGTCTGTCTGTACAGGTAGCGTTTAACCAACGCGCCCTCTCTTTTCTTTTTAAATACATTTTAGTTTACTTAACAAGGTGGTGTCGGTGGGGGAGGGGCCGTGGGGGCTCTGGTGAGGGAGGGGGCGGCAGGGGGCGCTGATGCGGGAGGGGGTGCTGGTGGGGAGGGGGCACGAGGGCACTGGTGAGGGAGGGGCCCGTGGAGGGGGAGGATTTGGGGCGCAGGGCAAAGCCGGGGTGCAGGTGAGAGACTCTAGGGGGAGGGGGTGCTGGTGGGGGAGGGGCCTGTGGAGGGTGAGGATTTGGGGGCGCAGGGGAAAGCCAGGGTGCAGGTGAGAAGGTCTCAGGGACTCTCCCTGGGAAGAGGGTGCAGGGCAGGGGACTGTAGTGGCTGGGGGGAGGGGGGCAGAAGAAAGGTGCGGGGGGAGGGGCACGCGGGAGGGGGGGGGCGGAGCTCCAGGGACCCCCGTTCCCGGGGGGGTCCCCCACTTACCCTCGGAGCAGGGAGGCCCCGATTTGCTTGATGCAGGAAATGCTCTCGGCACCTCAAAGGGAGAGAAAATTCATGGGGCTCCCTGCACAGAACCCAGGCGTCCGGGCTCCCAGCCCCTCCCCCACTAAAGCACCCCCCCTAGCCGGGGATAGAACCCAGGCGTCCGGGCTCCCAGCCCCTCCCCCCAAGCCGGGGAGAGAACCCAGGAGTCCGGCCCCCCCCCTCCAGTTTTCCCCGCGTGAATCGAAAGTGAAAGCTTCCCCCCCCCCACGGGGGCTCCTACCGGTGGGGGATGGGCGAGCTGGGGCAAGCGGCAGCCCCCCGGCCTGGTGTGTCTCCATCCCGCTGCTGCCCCGGGACCCCGCCCGGCCTGACGCTGCAGGGCAGAATCCGCATCCCGCCCATTTACACGTGTCCTGCCCCGGGCCAGGAGCCAGGACTCCTGGGTTCTCTGCCCTGCTCGGGGAAGGGAGGGGGGAGGGGTTAGAACAGGATGGGGGCTGGGAGCCAGGACTCCTGGGTTCTCTCCTTGGCTCAGGGAGGGGAGTGGGGGGTTAGTGGTTGGGGGCTGGGAGTCAGGACTCCTGGGTTCTCTCCCCAGTTCTAGGAGGGGAGGGGGATTTAGGGGCACGTGACAGCCTGGGCGGGGGGGAGGTTGTCGTGATCGATAGACGGGAAAACTGAGCAGTCGAAATCCCATGTTTCCGGCGTCCCATCCACCGATTTGTTTTTCACCAGCCCCCTGCACGGCCGGGGGTTGGAGGCAGACATGGGGCCCAGAATGGCGTGGCCAGGCCCCGGCAGGTGATACACGGGGGCCGGGGCGTCGCCAGTCCGGCCAAGAGCCAGGATCGGTGCGAAGTGGGACCATGCGAACCGTGTGCATCGTGCAGTTGTGAACGTGTCATCGTGCTTTCGGTCACGACTACCCCAGGGTGCGTTCTCCATCCGCCCCGTCCGCTAACAGCGTGGCTGGGCCACGCCTGGATTGTGCTGGTTGGTTTGGGAAGTGAAGTGAAACTCGAATCCAAGGATGCATTCACACCACACCTGGGAAACCAGTCTGGGCCCAGAAACCAATGAACCCAAATTGGGGTGTCACAGGTTACGCCTGATTGGTGGACAAAGCACAGAGAGGATGGGGGGTCTTCCACACATGGGATCCCCCCAATCTAGGCCCCTGGGGTGCCGGGTTTGGCTGCAGAGTGAATCGCGCGTGCAAATCGTGCGGCGCCGTCGTGAAACGGGCTGCAATCACAAATAAGATATTTGTAAGGTTAACTGGAGGGGGGGCTCCTTGCCTGGGAGCCACTGGGCCAAGGGCCGGCCTTGTCTAGTGGGTTAGAGCAGGGGGGGCTGGGAGCCAGGACTCCTGGGTTCTCTGCCCTGCTCGGGGAAGGGAGGGGGGAGGGGTTAGAACAGGATGGGGGCTGGGAGCCAGGACTCCTGGGTTCTCTCCTTGGCTCAGGGAGGGGAGTGGGGGGTTAGTGGTTGGGGGCTGGGAGTCAGGACTCCTGGGTTCTCTCCCCAGTTCTAGGAGGGGAGGGGGATTTAGGGGCACGTGACAGCCTGGGCGGGGGGGAGGTTGTCGTGATCGATAGACGGGAAAACTGAGCAGTCGAAATCCCATGTTTCCGGCGTCCCATCCACCGATTTGTTTTTCACCAGCCCCCTGCACGGCCGGGGGTTGGAGGCAGACATGGGGCCCAGAATGGCGTGGCCAGGCCCCGGCAGGTGATACACGGGGGCCGGGGCGTCGCCAGTCCGGCCAAGAGCCAGGATCGGTGCGAAGTGGGACCATGCGAACCGTGTGCATCGTGCAGTTGTGAACGTGTCATCGTGCTTTCGGTCACGACTACCCCAGGGTGCGTTCTCCATCCGCCCCGTCCGCTAACAGCGTGGCTGGGCCACGCCTGGATTGTGCTGGTTGGTTTGGGAAGTGAAGTGAAACTCGAATCCAAGGATGCATTCACACCACACCTGGGAAACCAGTCTGGGCCCAGAAACCAATGAACCCAAATTGGGGTGTCACAGGTTACGCCTGATTGGTGGACAAAGCACAGAGAGGATGGGGGGTCTTCCACACATGGGATCCCCCCAATCTAGGCCCCTGGGGTGCCGGGTTTGGCTGCAGAGTGAATCGCGCGTGCAAATCGTGCGGCGCCGTCGTGAAACGGGCTGCAATCACAAATAAGATATTTGTAAGGTTAACTGGAGGGGGGGGCTCCTTGCCTGGGAGCCACTGGGCCAAGGGCCGGCCTTGTCTAGTGGGTTAGAGCAGGGGGGGCTGGGAGCCAGGACTCCTGGGTTCTCTCCCGGCTCTGGGAGGGGGCTGAGTGATAGGGGCCCCAATCCAGGCAGGGCTGACTGGCACGAGTGTCATGCAGCAGCTGTGGGGTTAATCCTTTCTTTGCGCTGGGGGGCTGGGCTCCAGCTGTGAGCCAGCCCCTAGGGGGGCGGGTGGGGAACTTCCCCTGCCCTATTGCTGCCCTGAAGGGGGCTCCCTGCCCCACCCGCTGGAGCAGCAGGAGGCAGGATGCCGGGGTTGATGGGCCCGAGTGTGACCCATGGGACTGAGAATAGAAACGGCGGGAGGTTCTGGCCCATATCCCCCTCAGCTCCGCCAGCTGGGGGCACTGCCAGGGGGAAGGTCGCAGCACCAAGGGCACTGCCAGAGGGAAGCTCGCAGCACCTGTCCTGTTCCCCAGCCCCCACATAAGACCCGACCAGCTCCGTCCTTAGAGTTTATTTTATGTATTTTACACACAACCCCTCACCCTGGTATCAAAACAGCCACGGTAGAAAAAATCACAAAGGAAGAATCTTAAATACAGAGACCCCGGTTGGGGGCGAGATAGGGATGGGGGGGGGACGACGGATGGGGGGGGGACGACGGATGGGGGGGCAGACGGATGGGGGGGGGGTGACGATCACTGAGTAAATACAAAAGAGAGATAAAAAAATCACAGTCCAGAGGCACCAGCAGCCGAGGCCCCTGTGGGGGGGGGGGGGGGATCTCTGCCCACTGTGGACCCCTCCCCCTGGCTGACCCCACCCCATTCTGATCCAGGGGGCGCAGCCACTAGCCGGGGTGGGGGACACCCCAGAGACAGTACATGGCTACCTCTAGGCAGAAAGTCAGTGCATGGGGGGGCAGTGTGGGGGGCCCCCAGTGGGGAAGAGGGGTGAGGTACACGGGGGGGGGCACAGAACAGGGATGGGAATGAGAAGAGGTTGAAATTGTTTCCCCCAAATTCATTACATCATCAGTTCCTTCCTATTAGCCCCGCCCACCTGTGACATCATACACCCAACCCCCCACTCCATTACATCATCAGTCCCTTCCTATTAGCCCCACCCCACCTGTGACATCATACACCCTACCCCCCACTCCATTACATCATCAGACCCTTCCTATTAGCCCCGCCCCACCAGTGACATCAGACACCCAACCCCCCACTCCATTACATCATCAGTCCCTTCCAATTAGCCCCACCCCACCTGTGACATCACATATTCCCCAATCATTTCAAGTCCCACCCCCCTCCCCCCAGTTCATCAGCACATGCGTCTGCCCCAAGCCCCCCAGGGATGCTCCTGGCTCTGGAGCGTCTGCCCCCCGGGTTCAAAGGGCCAGTTGCAGCGGAGATCCCAGCCTAAGGGTGGGTGCTGGGGGCGGAGGGAAGCTCCAGATGTGCCAATAGCCTCCAGCAGCGTGTGCACAGGGGGGGGGAAGGGAGAGGAGGGGAGGGACAACTCACCAGCTGCTCCCCTCTCATCCTCCACACCCCAAACCAGCCTTTCTGGGGGGGAAGGGGGTGCTAACCCAGGAACAGTTGCTCTGCCCCCCCCATCACAGCTGGGAGCAGCACCCTCCCCCAAGTTCCTGGCAACCCCCGGCCCCAACTGGTGGCTGCAGAGGGACATTCGGGGCAAATCTGGGAGCCGCCCACTGTCCCGTCCCCCCCCCCCCCCAAGAGTTTACCAATGGGGTGAAGGGGGGCCACGGCTGCTAGGGAAGGGGGTCAGCCCCCATACCTGAGAACACACATCGCTTTACAAACAGTATTAAGTTAATTACAGTACAAAGGCGTAGGGGGACCCGTCCCACCCGCCTCCCACTAGAAGCCGGGGAGGGGGGGGGGTAACGGTGGGGGAGGGGGGAAGATGGGGCCAGTCCCCTCCCCCACTACAGTACTGTTGTGAGTGCTCTGTACAAGGATTCCCCTGCTATGGGGGCATCCCCAAAACCAGCCCCCCAGCAGGGCTTTGAGGGGGGCCCCAAGGCCGCGCTGGATGGAGGGGGCAACCGGCTTTTATACCCGGGGGAGGCGCTGTGCACAGCACTGGGGGGGCGGGAGGACAGAGGCACCTGGCACTGGGGTACCCCGGACAGAGGCGCCTCATGCGGGGACCCTGCCAGACTGGTGGGGCATTGGAAATCCCCAGGGAGGTGCTGAGGGGCGGGGGGGAGCTGAGCAGCAGAGGGGGAAGTCAAAAGAGGGGGGGCCCCTGACGGGTGTTTCGGGGAAGGAAACTGAGTCTGCCAGGTCACGGGCAGCCAGGCCTGAGCCCGCCCCCCTCAGCTCCCCGCAGAACGGATCTCGCTGGGGGAACCAGCGCCGGACCTCGGCCCGAGTTCGGCCCCCGGAGCCGGCTCCGGCCCCCGATATCTCGGCCCAGGATTCCCTGCGGGCAGCCAGCCCGGCAGGGAGTTAAACGCCGACCAGCCCCGGGTGGGGCTCAAGGCCTCTCAAGTCTCTGCCCCAGATGCAGGAGGGCGTCCGGCCCCACGGAGCGGCCGTGTCCACTGACGTCGGTCCCGATTGGGGAGGCGCAGCGCGGGGTCCCGAGAGGTTTGTTTCGAGTTGAGCACAAGGCACCGGGAATCGCGGAGGGAGCGAGGCTGGACGAGGGGAGCCGGCCCCGGGGAGCCCAGCGCAGTCCGGCCAGACGTGGGGTGCCGCGGAGCGCACCCCACCCCCGCCCTACGACATCTTCCAGATGGTGAGGGAGGCGGTGAGCACGCCAGCAGCGAAGATGGTGATGGTCTGCCAGGTGGGCGTGCCGAAGTAGGAGAGGAGGCCGTCCTGGGGGGGGGGGGGGGAAGAGAGAGAGCAAAGGGCACCACTGAACCGTCATACGAATGAGGCTGACATGCGGCTGGCTCTGGGGTGGGGGCAGCGCCACACAACGGGTTTGGGATCGCTGGGAGGCAGCAGAGTCTAGTGCGTTTGGAACTGGGCTGGGAGCCAGGACTCCTGGGTTCTCTCCCCAACTCTGGGAGGAGAGTGGGGTCTAGTGATTAGAGCAGGGGGGGGCTGAGAGCCAGGACTCCTGGGTTCTCTCCCTGGCTCTGGGAGGGGAGTGGGGGTCTAGTGGTTAGAGCAGGGGGGGCCTGGGAGCCAGGACTCCTGGGTTCTCTCCCTGGCCCTTGCAGGGGAGTGGGGTCTAGTGGTGGTGGGGTGGGAAAGAGTGGGGGGGGCTGGGAGCCAGGACTTTAGACTCTGTCGCTGGACACATAGGCTCTGCATTGGTATCCCAGCTGGGTTTGTTTCGGGGGGGGGGGGGGACGCCCACAGGGCACTTTACACACACACACACCCCATCAGCCCAGCACGAGTCAACTCTCCAGCGAGCCCTTCTCCTCGGCCAACGGTCGCCCCCGGCCATCAGCAAAACACCTCGGGGCCCTGTGACCTCGGACTCCAGCCTGGCCGGTGACTTTCCACGCGCAGGGGCTGGGTTTGGGCCCGTGGCCGAGGAGATAAACGACCCCGGAGACGTCTCCAGCGTGTCCCTGATTCTCCGGCCCGCGGATTTCCAAGCACAAGGAGCGTTTTATGCTACGGCGCGAGGCCCTGCCCAGCCCCTGCGTGTCTCCAGAGAGACGCCGCGAGCCGGCAGCCTGTCCCGTCCCTGCCGGGAACCCGCCCGAAGCTTTGTGGTTCCTGAACCCCAGTTAGAAGTGGAGGTTCAGGGACGGCCCGGGACACAGGCTGACCTGATTCCTTGGGACGGGGAGAAGCTGACACAGGGTGAATTTGGTTTTCAGTCGCTAGACGCCGTTTTGTTAACGGTTTGGTGAATCTAACTGTAGAATAACCCACCAGCTTTGGAGGTGGTCACAACTTAGGCACCTTCGCTAGCTATGCAAATTAGGACAGTGCCTCATTTGCATGCAGCCTGGGGGGTAACGGGGGATGGAGGGCAGCCGGCGCTGGCTGGACTCACCCATCCTCCCTGGGCCTGGATCCAGGCCAGCACATGATCCCGGAGGTACTCCAACGTCCAGCCCACGATGGTCCGCACCAGCTCGGGGACCTTGGTGCACAGAGCCTGGGGGAAGAGGGGGGCAGCAGGGTAAGGGCGACTGGTGAACCAGTGGGGGAGCACATTCAGGAGGGGAGGGGCAGCCGGGGGCTGTACAGGGGGGAGGGGTCTCACAGCCAGGGGGAGGGGTAGCAGAAGGGCTGTGGGGGGTGGGAGGGGAAGCAGAGGGCCACGGGGCGGGGGGTTCACAGCTGGGGGAGAGGAAGGGGGGGTCTCCCAGCCGCCCCACCTTGAGCACCAGCTTGCAGGCGAAGTAGAAAAGCGCCACGACCCGGCCCCAGTTGAAGGTCCCGTCGGAGAACATCTCGGCGGCAACGCGGAAGAAGACGTCCTTGGGGGCGTGGGCCCCCACCCGGTCAATCATACTGCAGGGGACAGAGGGTTAGAGCCAGGCCCGGGGGGGTGAGGGGGGGTGTTACCCCTCCACCGGGTGGGAGGAACAGAATCCCCTGGTTGCCGGGGGGAGGGGGACAATCCTGCCGCCCCAGAGGAAGAGGGGACGAAAAGGTGAGACCGCCTGCCTCAGTTTCCCCACTTGGGGAAGGGTTAACGTGGAAGAGGGGCCAGCTGGAATCAGGGAGGGTTGAGACTCGTCTGGGGGTGGATGGAGCGGGGAGCCAAAGGAGCTGGGGGAGACAGGCAGGCAGGTTGGGGGCTGCCCAGGGCAGAGAGATGGACCCAGGAGTCCGGAGGGGAGGGGGGCTCTGCTGGGGCTGACACAAGGCAGAGGGGGCTGCCCGAGGCCATAGAGCCTCCGGAACCGGATGGGGCAGGGGACGAGATGGGGGGGTGGCCCCCACCTCTGCAGTTCGGTGTTGTTGTCGAGCTCGTCCCCGATCCGCCGCAGGCACTCGCTGAGCCGCTTGGTGTTCTCGTCGCAGGGGGGGGGCTCCGGCCCCCCCAGCTCTGCCCGGCTCAGCTCCACGGCCTGGGAGTCCCCGCAGCGCTGGGCCCGGTCCCGGATGAACCTGCCGCGGGGGGGACGGGGTTAGCCGCGCGCCAGACGCTGAGACGCAGCCCCCAACCCCCAGCCCCGCGACAGGGCTCTGTCCCCTCCCCTGACACAGCCCCGTACCTGAACCCCCAGCCCCACGACACCCCCGACAGCCGCGTACCTGAACCCCCAGCCCCACGACACAGCCCCCAAACCCTCTGACACGGCCCTGTCCCCCCCGACAGCCCCATACCTGAACCCCCAGCCCCACGACACCCCCACCGACAGCCCCATACCTGAACCCCCAGCCCCACGACACCCCCACCGACAGCCCCGTACCTGAACCCCCAGCCCCACGACACAGCCCCCAAACCCTCTGACACGGCCCTGTCCCCCACCGACAGCCCCGTACCTGAACCCCCAGCCCCACGACACCCCCACCGACAGCCCCGTACCTGAACCCCCAGCCCCACGACACCCCCACCGACAGCCCCATACCTGAACCCCCAGCCCTGTGATACAGCCCCATCCCCCCCAACAGCCCCGTACCTAATCCTCCAGCCCCCCAACACGGCCCCATCCCCCCCGACAGCCCCATACCTGAACCCCCAGCCCCACGACACCCCCACCGACAGCCCCATACCTGAACCCCCAGCCCTGTGATACAGCCCCATCCCCCCCAACAGCCCCGTACCTAATCCTCCAGCCCCCCAACACGGCCCCATCCCCCCCGACAGCCCCATACCTGAACCCCCAGCCCCACGACACCCCCACCGACAGCCCCATACCTGAACCCCCAGCCCTGTGATACAGCCCCATCCCCCCCAACAGCCCCGTACCTAATCCTCCAGCCCCCCAACACGGCCCCATCCCCCCCGACAGCCCCATACCTGAACCCCCAGCCCCACGACACGCCCCCGCTCACCCGTGCAGCAGAACCGCTCCCGTCTGCAGGATTTGATCCGACGTGGCCCCTGTACAGAGAGAGACCCGGGCCCGGAGCCCCCGTCACAGGGGGACCGAGGGGCTCCCGGCCCCCACCCGGGAGGGGACCCAGGCGTCCGGGCTCCCTCCCCACCCCCACACGAGAGGGGACCCAGGCGTCCGAGCCCCCTCCCCACCCCCACCCGGGAAAGGACCCAGGCGTCCGGGCTCCCTCCCCACCCCCACCCGGGAGGGGACCTAGGCGTCCGAGCCCCGCCCCCGCTCACCTCCGCCCCCCCGGCCGCTCTCCCTCTCCCCGCCCGGAGCCGCCGCCATCGCCGCCCCCACGTGACCGCAGCCCGCCGGGCTCACGTGACCCGCGCGGGCGGGAGGGGGAGGAGCCGGGGGGTCACGTGAAGCGACGGACGGGGCGGTGACGTGTCACCCGCGTCACGCGGGCGGAAGGGCACCGGTGGGGGCATGTGACGGGGGGGGGGCACCAGGAAGTGACGTCACACGTAGGGGGCCTTAAAGGGACAGAGAAACGAGTGGGGGCCTGTGACCTCTGACCCCTCTGTGACCTCTGACCCGTGTGGCCCAGCCCTGACCTTCCTATGACCCCTCTGTGACCCCCCCCAACCCCTGGCCCTGCCCTGGCCCCTCTGACTCCATGTGACCCTCTCCATGACCTCTGCCCCCCCGAACCCCTGTGACCCTCCCTGTGCCCCCATCCCATGTGACCTCTAACCCTGCCCCCCATTGCCCGACTCGAGTGACCTCCGACCCAGCTCTGACCTTTTAACCCCTTTGTGACCCTCCCTGTGACCCGATCCTGTCTGTGCCCCTCCCGCAGCCCAGACACGTCCCCTGCCCCATGAGCCCCGGGGACGAGACCCGCCCAACTGGGGGCCGCGTCGTGGGCGCCGGGGACGAGGCCCGCCTGGCTCGGGGCCGCGCTGTGAGCCCGGGGCCATGACCCGCCCGGCTGGGGGCCGCGCCGTGGGCGCCGGGGACGAGGCCCGCCTGGCTGGGGGCCGCGCTGTGAGCCCGGGGCCACGACCCGCCCGGCTGGGGGCCGCGCCGTGGGCGCCGGGGACGAGGCCCGCCTGGCTGGGGGCCGTGCTGTGAGCCTGAGGACGAGGCCCACCCGGCTCGGGGTCATGCTGCCAGCATTGCAGACAAGAGCCTCAGCCACACGCCCGTGAGCTGCGAGAGGCAGGCGTTGGCCCCACTCCATTGCCCTGCTGGCATGACTGAGCAGTGCCAGTGTGAGGTGCCGGGGGCGGCACAGCTGGTGCCACCCGCATGCCATGGCGTATCGCCAGGAAGCAGCCAGCACCTCGGGCCCACGTGACCCCAGGGTACCAGGCAGGGCTGCTGCCCCCATATCTTCCCCCCACGGCCTAGCCAGAGCTCCACGTCTCGCTCCACCGCCATCACCTGTGGCTCCCTGGCTCCTGCCTGGCGTGCGCCCAGGCTGGCAGAGCAGGCCAGCGCCCGCCCTCTGGTCTCTGCCCGCAGGCTTGCAATCACCACCCTGCTCGTCGTGAACAAAACACCTTTATTCTTCAGGCAAGAATAGCACCGTGAAAACAATACAGTCAGTAACACACCCTCCCGCGCCCACCTGCTGAGGGGCTGTGGTTCCCCGTCCCCCCGTGGAATCCAGCCCATCCCTGGCCCCCGCGGGCCAGCGAGAGCTCCCAGAGCGGGCAAGAGATTTCCAGGTACCACACCCCCCCACTGCTTAATACCCCAGCGAGATCGCCCTGCTCTGAGAAATTTACAATCTAAACAGATCAAGGAAGCGCGACCCCCATTTTACAGATGGGGAAAACTGAGGCCCAGCAAGGCAGGGGAGCCGGTGGCCAGGGCAAGAATTGAACCCAGGAGTCCGGAGGCCTGGCCCAGCTCCCTCCCCGCATGTACCGTTGTGGCTGTCAGGTGAGTCTGGTAGTGTCTGTCAGACAGAATCTTCTCCGTCCAGGGCCGGTGGGTCAGACGCAGAGAGGGGCTGAGCCCAGGAGAGCTAACGAGGCACCTTGGGACAGGGGGAGGAGGGGAATGGAGCCATGGGGGGTGGATAGATGGGGATTGGATGGCGTGAGGGATGGATGGGGAATGGCTAGATGACAATACATTAATGCTGTGGGGCTCAGCCCCTCTCTGTTCTTAGCCCTGGATCCTATGGGGTGACCCCTCCCTCCGTTAGCAGGAGGGGGAATAAGACCCACCCCCCAGCCCACCAAAACACGCCAGGACCAGCAGCATTGTGGCAACTTTCCCTTTAAAAAGAGGCCCAGGTGTCCGACTGCCACCCCGCCCCCTACCCCCCCCCCCCCCACGTCTTCCCGGCAGGATGAACCTGCCCCTCAACCCTCATTGGCGAGACGGGCGGCAACAGGGGGGCCCTCGGGCTGTGGCTGTTAATGGCCTGGCCCCCAACAACAAAATCTGGCCCCATATCTTGGCAATAGACGCCCCCGTCTGTCCCAGAGGCTTAGGCACTTGTGTGGGGCCCAGCTAGGCCAGGCTTGGCACGAGTGGGGGGCTGGTGGCTCCAGCCCCAACAGCAGAGGGGTTAGTTAGCACCATGTTTCTAAGAAGGCCCCAATGCCCAGGCCCTCTGGGACAGAGGACGGGACGTACGCCTCAGCAGGTCACGGGCGGCACTGGGAGGAAGACAACATGGCCACCCCCGCGGGAACAACATGGCCGCCCCTAGTGTAAAGTGGAGAGTGGGGGGAGGGGAAGACCCTGCACTGCAGGTTGGTCTCCCCCTCACTGCCTCCTCCATTGGAGGGCAGGGGGAGAAATCCTCCTCAGTCCACCAATCAGAGGCTGCTGTGCCGCACGGGTCCACCAATCGGGGGTAGCTTTGTTCTTCCTTCCCCTTATTGGTCCTTTGGCTCCGGGTGCCAAGTGAGCAGCGCTTCCCCCTCCACCAATCAGAGAAGGCGCCTTCTTTCAACCCACCAATAGGAGTCCTTGGCTCTCTCCCAGCTCCACCAATTGAGCCCAGTGCCCGCCCTGGGCAGGGGGCACACACCACGGGGAGCCAGCCCCACCCACGGGGAGGGGTCACAGATGCTCCCCTCCAATGACCTTTGATCTCTACCCCCTCGTATCCCTCCCATTACTTTGCCCCCCCCAGTAGGGAGGCCCCAGCCTCTTCTCCCCCCCTGGGGGGCTCCTGGGTGCGGACGGGCAGGTACCCGTTGGCCGAGCACTCGGGGTCAGCCGGGCTCTCCACCTCCTCCTCCTCCGGCTGTGCTCTGGGGGGCGCCCCCTGCTGGCGGCGCCGCGCCTGCCACTCCCACGCCAGCTGCCGGATGTAGAGTGTGGGGATGGGCAGGGTGGCCAGGACGATGAGCAAGATCAGCATGGCCAGCGCCCAGGGTGGGTACGGCACCCGCGTCTCCTCCGCCTGCGAGAGAGGCCGAGGGTCAAACCTGCCAGGGCCTATGTGCCCATCTGCCCTGGCATCCCGGCTCCCCTCCCAGCCCCGCAGGCCCCTCCGCCCCAGCGTCCCAGCTCCCCGCCCAGCCCCGACCCGTGGGCCCCTCCCCCCCGGTGTCCCGGCTCCCCGCCCAGCCCCAACCCGCGGACCCCTCTGCCCCTGCATCCTGGCTCCCCGCCCAGACCCAACCCATGGGCCCATCCACCCCAGCGTCCCAGCTCCCTGCCCAGACCCGACCCACGGACCCCTCTGCCCCCGCATCCCGGCTCCCCGCCCAGCCCAGCCCCACAGGCCCCTCCGCCCCAGCATCCCCGCTCCCCGCCCAGCCCCCGACCCGCGGGCCCCTCCACCCCGGCGTCCCAGCTCTCCGCCCAGCCCCAATCCACGGGCCCCTCCACCCCGGCGTCCCGGCTCCCCGCCCAGCCCCACAGGCCCCTCCGCCCCAGCTCCCCGCCCAGCCCCACAGGCCCCTCCGCCCCAGCTCCCCGCCCAGCTCCGCCCCAGCCCCGCAGGCCCCTCTGCCCCAGCTCCCCGCCCAGCCTTGACATGCGGGCCCTTCCGCCCCGGCATCCCGGCTCCCCGCCCAGCCCCGTCCGGACCCGACCCGCAGGCCCCTCCACCCCAGCGTCCCAGCTCCCCGCCTGGACCCGACCCGTGGGCTCCTCCGCCCCAGCGTCCCAGCTCCCCGCCCAGACCCAACCCACGGGCTCCTCCGCCCCAGCGTCCCAGCTCCCCGCCCAGACCCAACCCACGGGCTCCTCCGCCCCAGCGTCCCAGCTCCCCGCCCAGACCCAACCCACGGGCTCCTCCGCCCCGGATCCCCGCCCAGACCCAACCCACGGGCCTATCTCCTCCAGGGTCCCGGCTCCCTGGCCAGCCCCGACCCACGGACCCTTCTGCCCCCGCATCCCAGCTCCCCGCCCAGACCAGCCCTATGGGCCCATCCACTCCAGCGTCCCAGCTCCCTGCCCAGACCCGACCCATGGGCCCTTCTGCCCCGGCTGCCCGGCCAGACCCGACCCACGGACCCCTCTGCCCCTGCATCCCGGCTCCCCTCCCAGACCAGCTCCATGAGCCCATCCACCCCAGCGTCCCAGCTCCCTGCCCAGCCTCGACCCACCCGCGGGGGGGGTCTCACCTGCGCCTGGTCCCAGGCCTGGTAGGTGGGGGGGCTGCGGCAGATCTGCCCCAGGCTGGCCAGCAGCAACCCCAGCATGGCCAGCAGGCTGCCATAACGCCACATGTAGCCATAGAGCCGCCAGGGCCGCCAGCCCCTCCGCCAGGGCCGCCAGCCCAGCATGTCCTCCACCTCCGCCAGGAACCTGCGGGGGGGCAGGGGTCAGCCGCGGGGGAGAGGGGGCGAGCCTGGGGCTTCCCCAACCCCCCTATGGAGCCAGGCCACAGGAGGGAGGGCAGAGGTCGGGGGGCGGGTTCAGGGGTTGGGCCCAGTGGGGACAGGGGGTCCAGGGGAAGGGCTCCTGGGGTGGGAGGCAGGGCCTGGGAGGGGGTACCTGTGCGCCCCATAGAGCTAGGCCCCAGGGGGGAGGGGAGGGACCCCGAGGGGGAGGGGCAGGGGGTCAGATGTGGAGGGAAAGGACCCCCTGTGGGGCGGGTACCTGTCCGCCCCGTAGGCCTAGGCTCAGGCCCCGGGGGGGGGGGGGGGGGAGGCACTCCAAGGGGGAGGGGCGGAGGGGGAGGGAAAGGACCCCCGGGGAGGAAGGGGGGCGGGTACCTGTCTGTCCCGTAGACCCAGGCCACGGAGATGGCCTCGCAGGCCACGACAGCCACCAGGGGCAGGGTGGCCGAGTAGTCGTCGAACATGGCGACGAAGTAGCTGCCCGAGCGCTGCACGAACATCAACCCCAGCAGGAACCCGCCGGCGCAGCACAGCACTGGGGGGGGAAGAGAGAGAGAGAGCCTGGGACCCCCACATCCCCCCACAGCACTGGGCAGGGAGGGAGCGTGGGACCCCCACATCCCCCCACAGCACAGCACTGGGGGACAGAGAGAGCCTGGGACCCCCACGTACCTGCGGCAGGAGGGTGGGGAGGGCTCTGGCTGGGGGTGTTGGCTCTGGGGTGGGGCTGGAGATGAAGGGTTTGGGGTGAAGGAGGCGGCTCCGGGCTGGGGGTACAGGAGGGGGTGTGGATTCCGGGAGGGGGGCTCCGGGCTGGGGTTTGCTTATAAATATGACATAACAAATATGCTTAATGCAAAAGGTCTCTTGTAAGGGATCATTACAAAGGTTATAATATCTTCCTCCTATTTGTATGAATGTAACATTCTTGTATCTGAAGCTAGAAATATGAAGTATAACTCTGAGGACCTATTGTAATTATGCAAAGTGTGGGCCATTAATGGTGGTTTGGAATCTTGATGGCTCCCGTTAACCAGGACAATTAACTGTATCTGGCTCTGTTTACCTGCCTGTGTAGGTGTAGACCAGCCCGTGGGGAATGTAGAATGACGTCTCACAGGACATGTGATCATGTCACCTAATACTAGAATCCATCTTTAACCTGGTGCTTTTCCATTGAGAAGGAGGGGTGGGCAGGGCCGGCTCCAGGGTTTTGGCCGCCCCAAGCAGCCAAAAAAAAAAAAAAAAAAAAAAAAAAAAAAAAAGGCCGCGATCGCGATCTGCGGCAGCAATTCGGCAGAAGGTCCTTCGCTCTGAGCGGGAGTGAGGGACCGTCCACCGAATTGCCGCCGAATAGCTGGACCTGCCGCCCCTCTCTGGAGTGGCCGCCCCAAGCACCTGCTTGCCAAGCTGGTGCCTGGAGCCGGCCCTGCGGGTGGGGACCCAGAGAGACAAAGGATTCCCGCCTTGTGCCAAAGCTATAAAAGGGGATGGAACAGAGCAAAGGGGGCCAGTCATGTGGAATCCCCTAGTTACCACCTAAGATGCCGGCTGGAACTAACAAGGGCTGTACCCGGGGAAGGGATGGGCCCAGACTAGGAAGGAGTCTAGTCTGTGAAAGAAGCTATTGGAACATCTCTGAGGGTGAGATTTACCTGTATTCAGTTTCTTAATGTATTAGACTTAGACTTGCGTCTTTTGTTTTATTTTGCTTAGCGACTTTGTTCTGTCTGTTATTACTTGGAACAACTTAAATCCTACTTTTTATACTTAATAAAATCACTTGTGTTTATTAATTGACCCAGAGTAAGTGATTAATACCTGGGGGAGCAAACAGCTGTGCACATCTCTCTATCAGTGTTATAGAGGGCGGACAATTTATGAGTTTACCCTGTATAAGCTTTATACAGAGTAAACAGGTTTATTTGGGGTTTGGACCCCATTAGGAGCTGGGTGTCTGGGTGCTGGAGATAGGTAACCCGCTAAGCTGTTTTCGATTAAGTCTGCAGCTTTGGGCACGTGGTTCAGACCCTGGGTCTGTGTTGCAGCAGGCTGGCGTGTCTGGCTCAACCAGGCAGGGTTCTGGAGTCCCAAGCTGGCAGGGAAAACGGGCTCAGAGGTAACTTCAGCACGTCAGGTGACGGTCCTAAGGGGGTCTCTGTGACCAAACCTGTCACAGGGTTTGGGGTGAAGGAGGAGGCTCCGGGCTGGGGTTGGGGTGAGGGAGGGGATGCAGGCTCCAGGAGGGGGCTCCAGGCTGGGGCAGGGGTTGGGGTGTGGGGAGGGGTGAGGGCTCTGGCTGGGGATGTTGGCTCTGGGGTGGGCCAGAGATGAGGGGTTTGGGGTGCAGGAGGGGGCTCCAGGATGGGGCAGGGGGTTGGGGTCCCGTCAGCACTTACCATGGCTCCCGGAAGCGGCCATCAGGTCCCTGCAGCCCCTGGGCACTTGGGTGGCCAGGGAGGCTCCTTGTGCTGCCTCCGTAGCTCCCTGTTCCCGTTGCGATTCCTGGCCAATGGGAGCTGCGGAGCCGGCACTGGGGATGGGGGCCGCGCGCGGAGCCTCCCTGGCCGCCCGGGGAACCTTGGGGCTGCAGGGACCTGGTGGCCGCTTCCAGGAGCCGCAGAGAGCGAGTCTTAGCCCCGCTGCCCGGATTATTAACGCCCCGATCGGCAGTGAACACCGGACCCCTAGCAGCTCTAGGGCAGAGACAGCCTGGGACCCCCCACGTCCCCCCTGCAGCACTGGGGGGGCAGAGCCTGGCACCCCAGAAATCTTCCCCCATTCATGTGCAAAGCCCCCCGTGTGCACAGTCATGCAGGTCCCCCCGGGATCCCCTCCCCCGCCATACCGGTGAAGACGGTGGCGCGGCGCTGCAGGGGGGGGTAGCGGTCCAGCAGGGGGGTGAGGATGCCCTGCATGTTGCCCAGCATGGTGCTCAATCCCAGGTTCAGCAGCATGAGGAAGAAGAGGACGGACCAGAACGGGGAGGCTGGGAACAGGGTCATGGCCTCCGTGAAGGTGATGAAGGCCAGGCCGGTGCCCTCCACGCCCTGCGGGGGAGAGATGGAGACCGGGTCAGGCAGTGGCTACACGGGGACCCCTCACCCGCTGCTACCACGCAGCTCCTCTGGGGTGGCGTGCCAGAGCTGGGTATATGGGCCCCCCCTGGGTCGGGGTGCAAGGGCAGGATACATGGGGACCCCTCACCCGGTGCAGGGATGTGGCCCCCATGGGGTGGGGCATGGGGCTGGGTATATAGAATAGTAGGACTGGAAGGGACCTCGAGAGGTTGTCTAGTCCAGTCCCCTACACTCACGGCAGGACTAAATATTATCTAGACCGTCCCTGACAGGGGTTTGTCCAACCCGCTCTTAAAAATCCCCAATGACGGAGATTTTACCACCTCCCTCGGCAATTTATTCCAGCGCTTCACCACCGACAGTCAGGACGTTTTTCCTAATGTCCAACCTAAACCGGCCTTGCTGCAATTTAAGCCCATTGCTTCTTGTCCGATCCTCAGAGGTTAACGAGAACAATTTTCTCCCTCCTCCTTTTAACAACCTTTTTTGTACTTGCAAACTGTTCTCACGTCCCCTCTCCGGCTTCTCTTCTCCACACTAAACAAACCCTGTTTTTTCAATCTTCCCCCATAGGTCATGTTCATCATTTTTGTTGCTCTTCTCTGGACTTTCTCCAATTTGTCCACATCTTTCCTGAAATGTGGCACCCAGAACCGGACACAATACTCCAGCTGAGGCTAATCAGCGCGGAGCAGAGCGGAAGAATTACTTCTCGTGTCTGGCTTACAACACTCCTGCTGATTCAGCCCAGAATGATGTTCGGTTTTTTGCACGTTACCCTGTTGACTCCTATTTAGCTTGTGATCCAGGATGACCCCCAGATCCCTTTCCGCAGGACTCCTTCCTAGGCCATCACTTCCCACTGTGTGTGTGCGACTGATTGTTGCTTCCGAAGTGGGGTACTTTGCATTTGTCCTGATTGAATTTCATCCTATTTACTTCAGACCATTTCTCCAGTTCGTTCAGATCATTTTGAATTTTAATCCTGTCCTCCAAAGCACTTGCAGCCCCTCCCAGCTTGGTATCGTCCGCAAACTTTACCAGTGTCCTCTCTGTGCCATTATCTGAATCATTGCTGAAGATATTGAACAGAACCAGACCCAGAACCGATCCCTGCGGGACCCCACTCGTTACGTCCTTCCAGCAGGACTGTGAACCCCTGATAACCACCCTCTGGGAATGATTTTCCCATCAGTTTTGCACCCACTTTATAGTAGCTCCATCTAGGTTGTATTTCCCTAGTTTGTTTATGAGAAGGTCACGTGAGACAGTATCAAAAGCCTTACTAAAGTCAAGATTTACCACGTCTACCGCTTCCCCCATCTACAAGGCTTGTTACCCTGTCAAAGAAAGCTATCATGGTGGTTTGACACGATTTGTTCTTGACAAATCCATGCTGACTGTTACTTATCACCTCATTATCTTCTAGGTGTTTGCAAATTGATTGCTTAATTATTGGCTCTATTGTCTTTCCGGGGACAGAAGTTAAGCTGACTGGTCTGTAATTCCCTGGATTGTCCTTATACCCCTTTTTATAGATGGGCACTAGATTTGCCCTTTTCCAGGCTTCTGGAATGTCTCCCGTCTTCCATGACTTCTCAGAGATAATCGCTCCGATATCTCCTCAGTCAGCTCCCTGAGTATTCTAGGATGCATTTCACCAGGCCTGGTGATTTGAAGACATCTAACTTGGCTGCACTTGCGAGTTACAGCGCAATAAAGCAGCCCCGGGCGCCCTAGCTCACTCCCCATCCACGCTGGCAAGGCACGTAGAGCGCTCTGACTCTGCGGCTACAGCGCTGCTGGTACTCCACCTTGGCGAGTGGAATAACGTTTGCTGCGCCCCTGCTGGAGCGCCGCAGTGCCAGTGTGAACGGGGTGTTGCATTACTGCGCTGTGATCGGCCTCTGGAAACGTCCCATAATCCCCTTAAGTCAAGTGGCCACTCTTGTCATTGTTGTGAAATCGGCTGCAGGAATGCGGAAATGCCCTTTCAAAGCACCGTTTCGGAGAAGCCGGCTGCTTATCAGCCCCGAGAAAAAGCAACCGTTTCCTGTTTGCTTTGAGTGAGTGAGAGAGAGGCGGGGGGGGGGGGGGTGAGGGGCGTCTGAACTTACAAGACAGCATGCTGACACACTCAGCATCCCAAAAACCCACTCTCTCTCCCCCCACATACACACAACACACTCCCTGTCACACTCCACCTCACCCCCACCCCATTTGAAAAGCACATTGCAGTCACTTGCATGCTGGGATAGCTGCCCATAATGCACCGCTCCCAATGCCGCAAACGTGGCCACGCCAGTGCGCTGTCAGCTGTCAGTGTGGACAGACTGCAGCGCTTTCCCTACTGCGCTCTCCGAAGGCGGGTTTAACTCAAAGCGCTCTACATCTGCAAGTGTAGCCATGCCCTGAGTCATTTTTGACTTGTTCTTTCCCTATTTTAGAGTCTGATCCTACCTCATGCGCTACGTTAGACGTCCAATCGCCACCAACCTTCTTAGTGAAAACCGACACATAGAAGTCATTAAGCACCTCTGCCATTTCCACGTTTTCGGTTATCGTCTTTCACCCCTGGTTGAGTAACGGGCCTAGCCTGTCCTTGGGCTTCCTCTTGCTTCTAATGTATTTGTAAACTGTTCTCGTTACCCTTTATGTCTCTAGCTAGTCTGATCTCGGTTTGTGCCTCGGCCTTTCGAATTTTGTCCCTACACACTTATTTGTTTATATTCATCCTTTGTAATTTGACCGAGTTTCCACTTTTTGTAGAACTCTTTTTTGAGTTTTAGATCATGGACAATCTCCTGGTTAAGCCGGGGTGGTCTCTCGCCAGACTTCCTGTCTTTCCGACGCAGGGGGATAGTTTGCTCTTGTGCCCTTAATAACGTCTCCTTGAAAAACTGCCAACTGTCTTCAATTGTTTTTCCCCTTCGACTTGCTTCCCATGGGATTTTACCTACCAACTCCCTGAGTTTGCTACAGTCTGCCTTCTTGAAATCCCAGGTAGGGGCACCGGGGCTGGGTACACGGGGCCCCCTCCCGGGTCGGGGCGCGGGGCACACGGGGACCCTCCCCCGTCCCTGGGCACCTTGTTCATCTCGTCCTCCAGCCGGCAGTCGGTGACACCGTGTCCCTGCAGCGCGGTGCCCAGCTCGGCGGGCAGCCTGTGGTACCAGGCGCTGTACTGCGGTGGGGACAGTGCCGCCGGGTCCAGGGTGGGCAGCTCCAGGGTGGGCAGGGCCCCGGTCCCCAGCAGCTGGGCCAGCATCTCCATGTTCCTGGGGACGGACGGAGGGGAGAGGCCGGGTCAGCGTGTGCCGGGCGCAGGAGAGGGGTGACGGGCGCGGGAGACGGGGGACGGCTCACCTTGCCACGCAGGCCCTGGCGACGGTGGTGGCCCGGAAGCCCAGCACAGCGAAGACGACCAGCGTGGCCAGCAGCGAGGTGAGGAAGTTGATGCCGGCCACCAGCAGCCCGTCGGCGTGGCAGTCGTTGTGCCGTGGGTTGTAGCTGGAGTAGGCGATGACGCTCCCGAAGCCCAGCCCCAGCGAGAAGAAGACCTGGGTGGCCGCCTGGCGCCAGACCTGCATGTCGCCCCAGACTGCCAGCTGCGGGCAGCCGGGCGTGAGTCACGGGGACGGGCACCTGCAGCCCCGGGTGGGGGTCCCGGCGCTCCAGCCCCGGGGAGAGTGGGGGGCTGATCCCGGTGCTCCAGCCCCGGAGGGGAGTGGGGGGGCCCGATCTGGCTGGGGAGGGGGGCTGGCGCTCGTGCCAGGGGATTCCAGCCAGGGGGACCTGATCCGGCCCGGGGAGGCTGGGGCTTGTGCCGGGGGGATCTGGCTGGGGATGGGGGGCCTGGCGCTCATGCTGGGAGTGCCTGATCCAACCGGGGTGGGGGGGGCTGGCGCTTGTGCCAGGGATTCCAGCCGGGGGGGAGCCGATCCAGCCGGGGGAGGCTGGCGCTCGTGCCTAGGAGATCTGGCCGGAGGTGGGGGGGGACTGGGGCTCGGGCCAGGGGATCCAGCCAGAGGTTGGGGTGGGGGGGACTGAGACCCAGGCTGGGGGATCCAGCCGGAGGTGGGGGGGGCTCTGGGGGATCCGGCCGGGGCTGGGGGGGCTGGGACCCGGGCCTGGGGATCCAGCCGGAGGTGGGGGGGGTCTGGGGGATCCGGCCGGAGCTGGGGGTCTGGGACCCGGGCCGGGGGATCCGGCCGGGGTGAGTAGCCGATCCGGCCTGGGGGGGGCCCATCCCCGCTCTCACCTGGGGGGTGAACATGATGCGGACGCCGTCGGCCGCCCCGTCCAGCAGCAGCCCCCGCACCAGGAAGCAGAGCAGCACCACGTAGGGGAAGAGGGAGCTGAAATACAGCACCTGGGGGGGCAGGGGGCAGTGAGGGGGGGCTCTCACCCTGTGCCCCAACAGCCCCCCCAGCTCACCCCACCCCAAATCCTCCCACACCCGGAGGGGGAAGGTTATGTGTTAGCCCCCCCCCCCCCCCAACCCGCCACAGCATCTGGGCCTGACCCCCTGCCCACCCCAGACAGACGGGGAGGGGTAATGAGGAGGGTGGGAGCGGGGTGGGGGAGGGATCGGTGGGGGGTGATGGGAGGAGGAGCAGTGGGGGTGGCAGTGGGCCAGTGGGGGCCAGGGAGGAGTGGGCCAGTGGGGGCGGCAGCGGGCTGGGGGGGTGGCAGCGGGGGCAGTGGGCCGCGGGGGAGCTGGGAGCGGCAGTAAGCCGGGGGGTGGCAGCGGGGGAGCTGGGGGCGGTAGTAGGCCGGGGGTGGCAGCGGGGGCAGTGGGCCGCGGGGGAGCTGGGGGCGGCAGTAGGCCGGGGGGTGGCAGCGGGCCGCAGGGAAGCTGGGGGCGGTAGTAGGCCGGGGGGTGGCAGCGGGGGCAGTGGGCCGCGGGGGAGCTGGGGGCGGCAGTAGGCTGGGTGGTGGCAGTGGGCCGCGGGGGAGCTGGGGGGCTGGGGGCGGCAGTAGGCCGGGGGGTGGCAGCGGGGGCAGTGGGCCGCGGGGGAGCTGGGGGCGGCAGTAGGCCGGGGGGGTGGCAGCGGGGGCAGTGGGCTGCGGGGGGGCAGCAGGGGCAGTGGGCCGTGGGGGAGCTGGGGGCGGCAGTAGGCCGGGGGGGTGGCAGCGGGGGCAGTGGGCCGTGGGGGAGCTGGGGGCGGCAGTAGGCCGGGGGGGTGGCAGTGGGGGAGCTGGGGGCGGTAGTAGGCCGGGGGGTGGCAGCGGGGGCAGTGGGCCGCGGGGGAGCTGGGGGCGGCACTAGGCTGGGGGGTGGCAGTGGGGGCAGTGGGCCGCGGGGGAGCTGGGGGGCTGGGGGCGGCAGTAGGCTGGGTGGTGGCAGTGGGGGCAGTGGGCCGCGGGGGAGCTGGGGGGCTGGGGACGGCAGTAGGCCGGGGGGTGGCAGCGGGGGCAGTGGGCCGCGGGGGAGCTGGGGGCGGCAGTGGGGACCGGCGGGGGGGCCAAGCTCACCTTGCCCGAGGACTTGATGCCCCGGATGAGGGCGCCGCAGACCAGGGCCCAGGCGCCCAGCAGGCAGCCGGCCAGGGCCCAGTTCACCCCCCCGCTGACACCGATCGACTCGCTCACGTCCAGCGCCTTCCGGTACCAGAAGTAGGTGGTGGGGGAGCTCTGGGCACATTCGGGTTCTGCCAACAGAGAGCCCAGCTGGGTCAGAACCGGGCAGCGCCCCCCGCCCCTCCCTCCCACGGCCCAGCCCGGGTCAGAACCGGGCAGCGCCCCCCGCCCCTCCCCCCACGGCCCAGCCCGGGTCAGAACCGGGCAGCGGAGGGAGGGTGGCGCCCCCCAGTGGCAGGCGGGGGCTGGGCTGTAGCACCTACCTGGCTGGCTGTGGTTGGCACCGAGGGGGCAGCTGGCCCAGGGCAGGGTGGCGCGGAAGGAGTTACCGAGGTAGAAGAGGCTCCAGGCGATGATCACGTTGTAATAGAGAGAAACGAACCCGCAGACCTGGCATGGAGACAGGGGTGAGCCCGGCTGGGGACCCCTCGCCCGGTGCTGAGATGGGCCCCCGGGTGGGTGTCGGAGACACGGGGACCCCTCGCCTGGTGCTGAGATAGGCCTGGGAGCTGGGCACACGGGGACCCCTCGCCTGGTGCAGGGACGGGCCCCCGGGGGCAGGGACACAGGGGCCTCTTGCCTGGTGCTGAGATGGGCCTGGGGGCTGGGCACACGGGGACCCCTCCCCTGGTGCGGGGACACCCTCCCCCCCCCCCCCCCCCCAGAGTGGGACAAGGGATGGGGACATGGGGACTGGGCCAGGCTCCCCAGGGGCGGGCAAACGGGAACAATAGAAACCAGCAGGAATTCTCTCGTTGGTGCTGCGAGCTTCCCTGCAGCAGTGCCCCCCGCACTCACCACGCAGCTGGCGAAGCCGATGCCGACCAGGCGGGGGCTGAAGTGCTGCCAGACCCCGATGCTGCCCTGGCGGATGCTCTGCCCGGCCGCCAGCTCCAGGAAGAAGAGGGGGATCCCCACCACCAGGAGGATCAGGAGGTAGAGGAGGATGAAGGCTCCTGCGGGGCAGCGACGGGGGGGGGGGGGGGGGGTGTTACAAGTCTGGAGCCGCCCACAGAGACCCCCAACCCCCCCTGGAGACACAGTCCTGGAGACCCCAGGCCCCCACCCCATCAAGTGCCGGGTTTACAATGGTGCCAGTGGCGCCACGGAGCCGGGCCCATGCTCAGAAGGGCCCCGGCCTGCTCTGCTCACCCCGAGACCCTGCTGGCTCCCCCCACCCCGCCCACCACTTACTCCTCCCAGCCAGCCACCGGCCGATGGCTCCTCTCCACCCTCGGCCTCACCCGCCGGCTTCCCTCTGCCCCCTGGCCGGACCCCAGTGCCCCTCCGGCTCCGGCCAGTCTCTGCTTCCCACCCCCTGGGGGGCCCCACATGTCTCCCCGGAGCTGAGCCGCCTGGGACTGGTGCAGAAGCCCGGCCAGTCTTAGCCAGGTCTGTGTGGGGGGCTTGGCTGGGCCCCTCCAGGCAAGTGGGTCCTGAGGGAGCCCGGGCGGGGCAGGCCCTGGCCTGGCTGATCTCGATTCCGACCCCGGGACGCTGCCGGCTGAGCCCGGCAGACACAGTCGCCTCCCAGCAAGGCCGGTGAGTGGGGCCAGGAGGCAGGGCGTGGGGGAGGGGGTCTCTGGAGGGCCTGGGGCGGGTGCTGGGCTGTGAGGGGGTGGGGCAGATCTCTGTGTGTTGGGGCACTAGGGAGTGAGGGGTGCTGGGCAGTTGTGGTGGGGCTGTGGGCTGGAGGGTGCTGGGCAGGATGGTGGCGTGCAAGGCGCTGTGCATTTGTGGCAGGGTCTGGGGGAGCACTGGGCATAGCGGGTCCAGTGGGGCTCTGGCCATAGGGAATTGGGGCGGGGGAAGTCCGGTGTTGAGCCGGGGGGCGTGTGGCACGGCATGGGCCCACCACCAAGGGGAAGGGGCACGCTGGAAGTACAGGGCCAGCCAGGCCCACAAAAGGTTAATCCGGCCCTGTTCCTGCCCCCAATCCCCCAGGCCCCCCCCAATCCTTCAGACCCTCTCCTCTTCCCTGCCCCCCAATCCCTTGACCCCCCCCCCATGTTCCCCCAGCCCCCTCCGCGCCCCCAACTCACCTCCCCCGTTCTGGTGGCACAGGTAGGGGAAGCGCCAGACGTTGCCAAGCCCCACGGAGAAGCCGACCTGCGCCAGGATGTATTCAGCCTTGCTGCTCCAGGCCGGGCGGGCGGGGGGCTCCTCCGGCAGCCCCCCCAGGCAGAGCTCCCCGGGGCTCATCCCCTCCTCCTCCGGCTTCACCTTCTCCATGGCAGGCGGGAGGGGGCCGGGGCCACGCACACTAACACGGGAACGGCCCGCACCTGAGCACTCGCTCGCACACTCATTCACACCAGCTCCCTCCGGACCCCGGGAACCGCCCACCCTCACGCAATTCCAAACACAGCCCCCCGCTTGGGCACCAGACACACACGCGTGTGCTGCACGTGCAACACCCCCCCACCCCCCGCCAATCACACTCACTCACCGGCCCCCAGAGCCCAAATGAAAACCTGCGAGAAACAAAACCAACAGACTGATCAGGACAGACGGGGCTCTTCGCACAGGCAGTGCTGGGACGCGGGCGGCCCTCTAGGGTGGGGCGCGGAGGCTGGGTACACAGGGACCCCTCGCCCGGCGCTGAGATGCCCCTCTGGGGTGGGGTCCTGGGACTGGGTATACGGGGTCAGCGCTGCCTGCGAGGGGAGGGTGCCCCCTACTGGCCCCCCTCCGGCCCTAGGTTAACATGACAGGGCCGAATGTGCCTTGGAGACACTGGTCTCGGCCCAGCCCCCGCCTGCGTCCCCCGTGGCTCCCCCCATAGGGTCCATACACCCAGCCATCCCCGTTACCAAAATCTACAGGGCCCCAGCACCAGAAATCTACAGGGTCCAAACTCCTCTGGGACCAAAATCTATAGGGTCCCCACAAAGAACCCCCTGGCTCTGGAAATCTATAGGGTTCGTTGGCCCAGCCCCTCCACCACAGCTCTGAAAATCTATAGGGACCATATACCCACCCACCCCCTCCCCTACTTCAGACTATCCATAGGGTCCCTCCCGCCCCTCACTACCTGCCCCGGCTCAGCGCTGCTCTGGGAGGGCACCAGGGACGGATTCTGTTCCCATCCGGGGGGCAGTGCCAGTCCCAGCAGGGGGTCGCGCCAAGCAGAGACGCCCGGTGCCCGACTCGCACGCCCCGGCTCTGCCAGGCCTCACAAAGGCCTCAGTGCCGGGGGCGGGGGGCTGGGCGCGCTCCAGCATATAGGTTAGCCAGAGGGCAGCGCACAATTGGGGCCGTCCGGCTGGGGCTGGGGGGCTCTTTAAATGCACAGGGCATGACACCAAGGCAGTCTAATTGCTTTGGGGCTGGATGGGGGGGGGGGGGGGGGCGGGGAGCCCGGCGCTGCGAGCTTCCCCACAGCAGTGCCCCCTCCCTGCTCCAAAAGGTGCAGCAGGCGTCTCCATCCCTGCCTGTCAGCGCCAGCCCCAAACAGCCTCGCGCCCCACCCCAGAGCCAGCTGCATCCCAGCACCGGGTGAGGGGTCCCCGTATACCCAGCCCCCACACCCCAGAGTCAGCCACATCCCAGCGCCGGGCGAGGGGTCCCCGTATACCCAACCCCCGCGCCCCAGAGCCAGCCGCATCCCAGCGCTGGGCGAGGGGTCCCCGTATACCCAGCCTCCGCGCCCCACCCCAGAGCCAGCCGCATCCCAGCGCCGGGCGAGGGGTCCCCCTATACCCAGCCCCCGCGCCCCAGAGCCAGCCACATCCCAGCGCCGGGCGAGGGGTCCCCGTATACCCAGCCCCCGCGCCCCACCCCAGAGCCAGCCGCATCCCCCGGGGGAGGGTCTCAGAGGAAGAACTCGGGAGAAACATACAATATTTAAACAAGTTAAACAAGTTAATTCCATCGCGCTCGCAACCCCCCCGAGCCGGGGAGAGAACCCAGGAGTCCGGGCTCCCAGCCCCTCCCCCCCAAGCCCCCCGAGCCGGGGAGAGAACCCAGGAGTCCGGGCTCCCAGCCCCTCCCCCCCAAGCCCCCCGAGCCGGGGAGAGAACCCAGGAGTCCGGGCTCCCACGGACTAGTCACCCCGTGAGGGAAGGGGGGGCACCGGGGGGGCAGATCGGTGGGGAGCGGGGGCGCTTGTACGCAGGTGCCCCAACCCCTGGGAGCCCCCCCGGGACCCCGCGCTGGGAGCCCCCCCCAACGGCCCCCACCCCGCGCGGGTCCCACCTGCCGCCGGGCGGGGGGCCACCGTGGCCGGTCGGGAGCCTTGCATCAGCCGGGGGCGGGGCTGGGACAGCGTCACCCCGCCCCGCCTCGCCTCCCGCCCCCCGGGCTGCCCCGCCCCCCTCGCCTCCCGCCCCCCGGGCTGCCCCGCCCCCCTCGCCTCCCGCCCCCCGGGCTGCCCCGCCCCCCTCGCCTCCCGCCCCCCGGGCTGCCCCGCCCCCCCGGCCTGCTCTAACCGGCACTTGGCGGGCGGGGGGCGGGGCTGACGCTCGGTCCGAGGCGGGTGTAGCCGGGCCCGGCTGCGGGAGCTGTTGGAGCTTCCCGGGGCTACGGGGTCTCCCAGCGCCCCCTGCCCCCTAACGCCCCCCTTCCCCGCCCCCTTCCGCCTCCCAGCGCCCTCCGCCCCTCCCTTGCCACCCCACTGCCTCCCAGCCCCTCCCCTTCCCACTGCCCTCCCAGTACCCCCCTCCCCTGCCCCCTAACGTCCCCCTTCCCTGCCCCCCAGCGCCCCCCGCCCCTCCCTTGCCACCCCACTGCCTCCCAGCCCCTCCCCTTCCCACTGCCCTCCCAGTACCCCCCACCCCTGCCCCCTAACGCCCCCCTTCCGCCTCCCAGCGCCCCCCGCCCCTCCCTTGCCACCCCACTGCCTCCCAGCCCCTCCCCTTCCCACTGCCCTCCCAGTACCCCCCTCCCCTGCCCCCTAACGTCCCCCTTCCCTGCCCCCCAGCCACGTCCCCTGCCCCCTTCTGCCTCCTAGCCCCTCCCCTTCCCACTGCCCTCCCAGTACCCCCTCCCCTACCCCCTAACGCCCCCTCCCTTGCCCCCTACTGCTTCCCAGCGCCCCCCCAGCATCCCCAGTCTCTCCCTCTGCCCCCCAGCACTCCCAGCCCCCCTCCCTCTGACTCTCTCAAGTCCCCCAGCCACTGCCCCCTTCTGCCCCCCAGCGCTCCCCCGCCTCCCAGCGCTTTCTCCCCACTGCCCCCCCCCCCCCGCGCCCTTCTCTGCCCCCTTCTGCCTCCCCACCACAAGGCGACGCGAATCCACCTTAAACGGATCCACCTTAAATCGGGGGGGGGGACACGGAAATTTCGGAGGGCGGGGGCGATTATTAATTTTTAACGCCCAGGCATCGCCTGGACCAATCAGCTGCGAGCGGGGGCGGCGGGGGGGCGGGGACGAGTCCAAGTTTTGAAACTTTGCTGGGGGGGGGGGGAAGAGCAGACAGAGCCCGAGCCTTTGCCCGCCCCCGACGCTGCTCCTCCTGGGGGGCTCGATCCCGACACGCCAGGGCCCCCCAGCTCGGTGAGTGACCCCCCCCACACACGGGGGGGGGGGAGATGGAGTTGGGGGGCTGCAAGTGGGTTGGGGAGGGGCCACTGGGGGGCAGGTGGGGGTTGGGGGGCAGAAGTGTAAATACAAATGTGTTTGGGGGGGCGAATGATCAGGCAGGGATGGAGAATCGGGGGGTGCGTGGCCGGGGGGGCCCATGGCACTGGGGCGAGGGCACAAGGGAGGGGCCCGGTGCCCACCCGTGCCAGGGGTGTGCGAAGAGCAGGGGGCCCTGGGGCGCACGGGAGGGCGAGGGGGGGCCAGGCAGGAGGGCGAGGGGAGAAGCTGGGGGGGAGCAGGCCAAGTGAGTAAAGCCATCATCTTCCCCTCCCCCCACAGCCTCACCCCCAAACTGCAGCCGGGGGGACTGGGGCGCAGAGGCTGCAGGATCCCAGCAGACGGGGGGGCTGGGGCTGGCCCTGGCCCTGGCCCTGGCCCTGGCCCAGGCCCATATCAGGAGGGTTTGGGAGACCTCTGGCCATGGGGAGTTTGGGGGGGGGCCCGGCACTAGCTCGCCCCCATCTGGCCCCGGGTTCAGGTGTCGCTGCTGCCTGGGCTGGGGGGGACACTGAGCCATGAAGCCTGCGCCCTGGAGTCCTCCCCCTTCCCCCCGCCACGCCCGGACGCCTGGGTCCGCCTGGTGCTGCAGGGCTGGGCAGGGTCCAGAGAGACGGGAAACCAGAACCAGATCGTTCCTGGGAGCGCCAGGGGGTGAGGGGCACCGCCAGGGCGGGAGGGGCAGGGGCTGCGGGTCGGGAGTGAGGGGCACCGGCAGGGCTGGGAGGGGGCAGGGCTGGGCCATCGGGAGGCTGCGGGTCGGGAGTGAGGGGCACCGGCAGGGCAGGGGTGGGGAGGTGGGGGCAGGGCTGGGCCATCGGGGGGCTGCGGGTCGGGAGTGAGGGGCACCGGCAGAGCTGGGAGGGGCAGGGCTGGGCCATTGGGGGGCTGTGGGTCGGGAGTGAGGGGCACCGGCAGGGCAGGGGTGGGGAGGTGGGGGCAGGGCTGGGCCATCGGGGGGCTGCGGGTCGGGAGTGAGGGGCACCGGCAGGGCAGGGGTGGGGAGGTGGGGGCAGGGCTGGGCCATCGGGGGGCTGCGGGTCGGGAGTGAGGGGCACCGGCAGAGCTGGGAGGGGCAGGGCTGGGCCATTGGGGGGCTGTGGGTCGGGAGTGAGGGGCACCGGCAGGGCAGGGGTGGGGAGGTGGGGGCAGGGCTGGGCCATCGGGGGGCTGCGGGTCGGGAGTGAGGGGCACCGGCAGGGCTGGGAGGGGGCAGGGCAGGGCAATCGGGGGGCTGCGGGTCGGGAGTGAGGGGCACCGGCAGAGCTGGGAGGGGCAGGGCTGGGCCATTGGGGGGCTGTGGGTCGGGAGTGAGGGGCACCGGCAGGGCAGGGGTGGGGAGGTGGGGGCAGGGCTGGGCCATCGGGGGGCTGCGGGTCGGGAGTGAGGGGCACCGGCAGAGCTGGGAGGGGCAGGGCTGGGCCATTGGGGGGCTGCGGGTCGGGAGTGAGGGGCACCGGCAGGGCAGGGGTGGGGAGGTGGGGGCAGGGCTGGGCCATCGGGGGGCTGCGGGTCGGGAGTGAGGGGCACCGGCACAGCAGCCCAGGGGAGTTAGGAGCACATGGGGCCCGGGTGGTTTCCTGTGTGGGGAGCGACAGAGGATGTGGGGACAGGGATGGGGGATGGGGGGAGGGGAAGTTGCCTTATCAGCCTGAACCAACAACTGCTGCGTATCAGCCCTTCCCCCCCCGCCCCCCCCAGCTGGATGGGCCCCGGGAACCCGGGGGCTGCCTGGGGGGAAGGCCCTGCAGTGTGACATCACCCCCAGAATCCTGGGGTCTCCGTGGAGCTGGGCGGGCAGCAGCTGCCTTTGCCCCAAGGTACAGGGGGGTCCATGTCTGGGGGGGCTGGGGTCCGTCCAACTGAGCAGTAACCCCCCCTCCTGCCCCCTCCCCCACAGGTCCAGCCATGTCTCCCCAGGGGTGTCTGAGCGTCACCAAATATTTCCTCTTCCTCTTCAACCTCCTCTTCTTTGTGAGTATGGGGGGGGGGGGCTGGAGCTGGCTGCGGGGGGCTGGGCCCGTACTTGGGGGGGGCAGACGGGGGGGGGCTGGGCCTGTGGGGCGGATGGGGGGGGGGGCTGGGCTGACGGGGGGGGGGGGGGGGTTTGCTCTCACCTGCCCCTCCCTAGATGGGACCGGCACTAAGGGGGGGGAGGCTGCAGCTGGGGCCAGTGGGGGGGAGACATCTGTGGCTTGGGGCAACCACCAACTAGCCCATTAACCCCTCGTGCCCTGGGCTGGGGGGGGCTGTGCCAGGGTGAACCCCCCCCGCTCCAGTGTAACCCCCCCTTTACCCCCCTCCCCCCCCAGGTCCTGGGCGCCATCATCCTCAGCTTCGGCCTCTGGATCCTAATCGACCAGCAAAGCTTCGCCGCTGTCCTGGGTGAGACACCCCCCCCCCCTCCCCCTGCGGTGCCCCTCGCTCCTGACCCGCAGCCCCCCCCCCCCATCGCGGCGCCCCTCGCTCCCGACCCACAGCCCCCCCCCCATCGCGGCGCCCCTCGCTCCCGACCCGCAGCCCCCCCCCCCCCCCATCGCGGTGCCCCTCGCTCCCGACCCGCCAGCCCCCCCCCCCCATCGCGGCCCCCTCGCTCCTGACCCGCAGCCCCCCCCCCCCCCATCGCGGCGCCCCTCGCTCCTGACCCGCAGCCCCCCCCCCCCCATCGCGGCCCCTCGCTCTCGACCCGCAGCCCCCCCCCCCATCGCGGCCCCTCGCTCCCGACCCGCAGCCCCCCCCCCATCGCGGCCCCTCGCTCCCGACCCGCAGCCCCCCCCCCCCCATCGCGGCCCCTCGCTCCCGACCCGCAGCCCCCCCCCCCCCATCGCGGCCCCTCGCTCCCGACCCGCAGCCCCCCCCCCCATCGCGGCCCCTCGCTCCCGACCCGCAGCTCCCCACCGGCCCAGCCCTGCTCTGAGCTCTGCCCGTGCCCTTTCCAGGTTCCTCCCTGTACGCCCTGAAGGTCTGGTCCTACATCCTGTCCGGAGTTGGCATCATCACCATGCTGCTGGGTTTCCTCGGATGCCTGGGTTCCCTCAAGGAGATCAAGTGTATGCTGGGATTTGTAAGTACACGGGAGAGCCCGGACTCCTGGGTTCTCTCCCTGGCTCCAGGAGGGGAGTGGGGTCTAGTGGTTACAGCAGGAGGGGCTGGGAGCCTGGGGTCACCGGGGGGTTGATGCGGGAAGTTTCTCCCTCCCTCATGAGCTCAGGGCCTGGTGCAATTTCCCATTTCAGCTGGCACCACGTGACACCCCCCCCCCCCGCCAGCAGCCACATCCTGCTGGTCTCTGCCCCCCGCTCCACGGATGGTGCCCGGCCCAGGCTGCTGGGGGGAGGAAAAGTGCAAAAGGAAAACGAGAAAAGCAGAAGTGCTGCAGCTGTTTCTGGTGGGGGAGGCCCGCGGGGGGGTCCCAGCCTGGCTGGGGGGGTGAGGGAATGTTGATCTCCCCAGGGTGGGGGGGCAGAGCTGGGGGTGACCCCCATCAGTTCTGGGGTGTCAGTGTCTGTTGGTCTGTCTATGGGTGGCGAGGTGGGAGGGGGAGCAGGGGGGTGGGGGTCAGAGGAGGGAGCTGGGGGGGCCCTGAGGCTGAGAAGATTCACTGACCCCCTTTCTCTTCTCCCCCCGCCCCCAGTATTTCGGTTTCCTCTTTCTCCTCTTCGCCGCCCAGATCACCATTGGGGTCCTGCTGTACACGCAGCGTGTCACGGTGAGTGGGGCGTGCCGGGGGGAAGCTCACAGCACCCGGGGAGGCTTGGCCGGGGGCACTGCTGGGGGGAAGCGCGCGGTGCCGCGGCCTTGGCTGGGGGAAGTCACCTCTCCTCTCCTCTGTCCCTCCCAGCTCAGTGGCAAGGTGGGGGTGTTCGTGGAAGACGCCATCCGGACCTATCCGCTGGCAGGACCCCCCGGTGAGAAGCACCAGAGCTGGGACTTCATTCAGGAGCAGGTGAGAGCCCTGGGACCCAGCGCCCCTGCAGCCGGCCCCGAGTTCTGCCCTGCTCCTGGCAGTGATGCCTGGCTCCCGAGCCAAGCCTCGGCGTCGCTGGGCTCCCCCCAGGAGGGGCCGCGGCCCTTTTTCCCCAGCGGGACGCCCCGATTGACTGTCCTCCCCTGGTCCCTCCTCCTGGAGCCGTTAGCCGGGCCCTCGACCGGATCCATTTCTCGTCCCTCCCGCCCCTAGCCTGGGACCGACCCGGCTATGAGACACCAGCCTCCGGCCAGACCACGCTAGCAGGGCGGCCCCCAGGGATCCACACGCCGAGGGGCAGGCCCCTGGCCTCCCAGATGGGGCGTTGGCACCAGAGACCCTGTCTCGTGGCCGGCGGCCCAGCCAGACCCCGTGGGCTGGCACCGGGGTGTTACCAGATTTGCCCTTTACTTTGGGGTGCGCTCATTGATTAGGGTTACTCTTCAGGGGAGGGGTCTGTACTTCTCTCAATGTGCTGCTTGTGTCACCTGGGTGTTCATATGGAGCTGTACTTCTCCCTGCTGCAAGTCCCCTCCCAATGGAGCTGCGCTGCAGGACCTCGGTTCCCCAGGGCTGGGTTCCTCCAGCCCCGGAACTGGGGACACACACACACAGAGATAGACAGACACACACACACGAACACACAGACACACACACATTAACAGAGCACGTCTGAACAGACCGGGACAATCAGCCCTTTCAAGCTGACCCCTTATCTGTCCCTGGACTCAGCAGATTGGGCCGAGCAGCATTGCCAAGCTGCCCCCCTCGTCTGTCCCAGGTTCAGCACGTCCCTGTCCCCACGCGTCCCAGTGGTACTGGCAGGAACCCACTGGATGAGCAAACCCCACAGGATTTTGGGCGCTGCCGGAATCTTTAGCTTAGGTAAGAGGAGCGTTGCTGCAGAGCAAATGGGGGAAGCTAAAGCCACCAAAGAGTAAAGTTCAGAGAGAGAGAGAGAGGCAACCACTTTACCATACAAGTTATTTACTGAATACTAGTGATAACCACACAAGGAGGCTAAACCAACGTAACAGTCACACTATTAAAGGTTACAAAAGTCAGCTATAGAAATCTCTCCCCGATCGAACAAGTCAGGGTTAGAAAGTCGTCCCTGAGGTAGAAAAGAAAACGGAGGGAGGGAGGGGGGATCTCACCGCTCCGTGAGGCTTGAACTGGTCGGGGTTCCCAGGGGCTGGTGGGAGCTCAGGGGCCCGAGCGCTGGAGCCAGGCAGAGCCCCCAGCACGGTCGGGCAGGAGAAGATGGAGTCCCGGGGGAACGGATGTGGGGTTCGGGTCCAGGCATCGGAACACACTGGAACCTAGGTAGGGGTTTTTGTCGAGAAACCGCAATGGTGGAAGGGAGAACACTAGATTGGTTTATGGGTAAACTGATGACTCCAGGGTTTTCTTTAGGCTATGGGTGGTGTTAACCCTTTCTCCCCCGCAGGGTGGCAATGCACCGCATGGGGGGAAACTGAGGCCGCACAAAATCGTTACCAACAATTCCCGCTTCGCCACTGACACAGACCTGCTTAAATCTGGCCCTTGCGGCCACCTCGCGCTGTGGGGAGAGACCCCACAGGCCGCCCCTTGGTGCCCAGCTATGTAGACATCAGGCCCCGGGGGCCCTGGAAACCAGGGTGGATTTGATTTAAATCTCGATTTAATCACGGTTTTCTCCATAGAAGTGCATTCTTGTTGGCTGTTATAACCTTAATACGGATCCTTCACAACTCCGAGATAGATGTGGGTTTCATTTTTAGAAGGTGCACACTATACATTTTTAAACCGTGATTAATTTTGAAAACTTTTCAGATGAGTTTTACAGCTGTATCAGAAAATGAATGAGTGTTCGGTTATTTCATTTACCAAAGGTAATTGAAGCAGATATTTGTGAAGTCATTTGGAGGTGAACTATCTCCAATTCAACAGGTTAATCATTAATATTTGGAGGATTTTCTTGCCAGGCTGTATTAGGAGGAGAACATCACCAGACAGACATTTCAATTGTTTTATGTAACTAAAACAACAACATTAAGTGTTCTGGATTTTTTCTTCAACAGCAAACATATAATATTTGACCAAAACAAGCATATGTCCCTTGCTTCTCACATTTACCTCCAGACTTCTTCTCCTGTCCAGATCTATTCCGTCTCCAACAATCTTCGATTCACTGAACTTTTTGAAACTTTGCCCTTTTAGAGAGAGGTCAGGGATTGACTCTGTGGACACACATCTGCAGAGGGACAATAGGGTTGGGGTCTGTTATTTCTCACCTCTATATATTATTTATTTATTTAAAAACATGTTTGCTGTTAACAAGCATGTTACCCCGGAGACACGGATCCACAGTCTGAGAACTGCAACACGAAGCGTCTCCGATGGTCTCTTCTAGACTGAGCCCTGAGTCCCGCTGGGTCGATAGAAAGATTAACCTCAGTAATCTCGACAGAAGCCCCTGGAGCCCCATAAGATTGGGGTCCCTAATCCACGAACTGTTGGAACTCAGTTACAAAACTTTCCTTAACCATGACATGACTATATTGTCTCACACTGTAGAATTAGAATTTATAATCCCTATTCCATGACGAGGTATCTTGTGTCTTAAGTAAAACGATCTTTAGATAGATAGTTTTTTCCCTCAAAAAGCATTTTGTCAAAAAAATCCAATTTAAATAAAAAAAAAAAATTGATTTTTATCCACCCTGCTGGAAACCCCTGTGCACCCCCCCGCCCCCGGTGCCTCTGCTGGTTGGCACAAGGCACCTGGCTCAGACATGCCCTCCCACTGTCTCCCCCCCCTCCCCTGGCAGCTCCGGTGCTGCGGCTGGAGCTCATACCTGGACTGGCACCAGAACCCCGTCGTGGACAACTCGTCTCGCAAACTGTACCCCTGTTCCTGTCACAACAGCTCCAGCCCTGGTGAGCGCGGCACCGGCACCAACACCACCGAGGCCCCGGCCGTGCAGGGGGCCACCGGGTTCTGCACCACTCAGGGGGAGTGGCCGGTCTACAGGCAGGTGAGTGCTGCCTGGGGCACTGCTGCGGGGGAAGCTCGCAGCTGGCGACGGTGGTGGGAGAGGATTTTGTAGCAGGTGCCAGTGTTCTGACCCCACCCCCTCTCCCTGCTGTCATCCAATCAGGGCTGCGCGAACAGCGTCCAGGGCTGGCTGGCCAATAACATCATCAGCATCGTGGGCATCTGCCTGGGCATCGCCCTGATGGAGGTAATGGGGGGCGAGGGCGGGGCTGGGGAGCAAGGGTCACCCCCAGGGATGGGGGAGGTGCTGGGGGGGATGTGGGATCTCCCCCCCCCCCCCCTTGTGACTCAGTTCCTCCCCCCCCCCCCCCCCCCGCCCAGTTCCTGCAGCTGCTGTGCCTGGCGCTGGCCAGCACCCTGGAGTGCAGGAGACTCACCAGTGGCTCCCAGGAAATCCTGACCTTCCCCAGCAGGTGGTGCCAGTGTGCACGTGTGGCTGCAGTGCGTGGCTTGTGCATGTTTGCACGCGCGTGTGTCGTTCTGCGTGCGTCTTGGGGCCTGTATTCCTGCCCACCCCATGTCCTCACGTGTGTCGGTGCGCGCCTGTTCCCACACATGTTCCTGCAGCTGGGGGTTGTGAATGTGTGTTGGTGCATGTGTGTGAGGGGCTTGTGCACGTGTTTCTGTGTGTGTCAGTGCACGTGACTGGCTTGTGCACGTGTTTCCATGTGTGTCGGTGTGTGGGCCATGCATGTTCCTCCCTGTGTGTCCCTGCACACCTGTTACCTCACCCGCATGTGGTTCACAGGTGCTAACACGTGTCTGAGCGTGTCCTGGGCCGTCCCCTCCCCGTGCTGCCCCCCGCCCCCTTGCCATGTCTCTGCCCCACACTAACCCCGTTAACCCTTTCCCTCCTGCCGCACCAGCCCCATGTATCAGGAGTACTGGCAAGGTAACTTACCTCGGGGGTGGGGGCAGGGAGGAGGGAACCCGGGGGGGGGGAGCTCAGATCCCCCCATCAGCCCCGTCTCCTCCCCCCAGATCCACACCATGTCCATGGTGTGCTCCCTGCTCCGAGAGGAATCGATCGGCGCCCCCCAGGGGCCAGAGCAGGAGACTCAGCAGCTCCCAGGCAGCCCCCAGCCCAGGGGCCTGGCCCATCGCTGAGGGGGTCGGCAGCGCATCGCCTGAGAGCCCCGCGGGAGGCCCCTCTAGACAGGAGATGGGGAGACACCCCCCCAGCATCCCCTAATAATAAAGTATCTGTGGAAAGAATGAGGGAGTTAGGAGCAGTGATTATTCCAGTGGGGGGGCGCTCTTCCGTGGGGCAGGGCTGGCCCCAAAGCCCCAGGGTGGCACTAGGGGGCGCTGTGCTGCAGGGAGCGGGGCTGGGGGGGACAGACGGATTTCAGGGAATCAACACACCTGTGGGATTGAGGGGATTGACCCCTGAATTACTCAGGCGCTGACTCCGCCCCCGATCATCTACCCCATCACTCTCTTCACCCCCAACCTCTTCCCATCCCCCATCAGACGCTATCAGACCCCCACCCCCATCACAGCATTGATTTCAGGGGTGTGTGGCTGCATTCTTGGGGGGGGGGGCCCTGACCCCACTCACACGGAGCTGCTGGGGTGGAGGGGGTAGGCTGTGCTTGGGATGGTTGGTGGGATCTCTCATCTCCCCCCACAGTTCTATGGGGGTGGTTGGTAATAGCAGTGGGAACCCTCAATTAACTCTCCCAGCTGTGTGTGGGATGATTGGTGGGGGAAATGGGATCCCTGCATTAACTCTCCCGCCCCGCCGGCTCTGCGGGGGATAGTTGGTGGATCCCTCCATTAACTCTCCCTCCCCCTGACACCAGCTTGTCAGGGGCTGGTTGGTGTCAGGAGTGGGATCCCTTCAGTAACTCTCTTCCCCCCCACCCCAGCTTGTCAGGGGCTGGTTGGTGTCAGGAGTGGGATCCCTTCAGTAACTCTCTTCCCCCCCACCCCAGCTTGTCAGGGGCTGGTTGGTGTCAGGAGTGGGATCCCGTCAGTAACTCTCTTCCCCCCACCCCAGCTTGTCAGGGGGTGATTGATGGGAGTGGTGGGATGGTTGGTGTTGGCAGTGGGATCCCTCCAGTAACTAACTCTCTCTCTCTCTCTCCCCCCAGCTCTGTCTCATGATGTTATCGATGTTTCTGTTTAGAAACATGGGCCAGAACTACGACAAGCTGACCCGATACTCCTAGGAAGCCCCTCCCGCCCCAGGGGGTGGAGGGGGAGCAGATGGGCATGAGCCACCGCCCCCCAACTGGGACCATCCAGCATGGGCTGAAGCAGCTTTCTTTCTCTGTCTGTCTGTTCCTGAGTGTTCTTGGCAGGGGGCAGGGCCCCATGTCCATTTCCCCCCAACCCTGGTGTGTCATCCCCCGCCCCGTCCCTGGCCTGAGCTGTGCTCACCCTTTGGGGCAGTGGCGTAGGCATGGCGCAGCTATTTCGTTCTGTCTCTGGGTATCTATTAGTGGGGTTTGCTGCAGTAGGGAGGGGAAAGGTGGGGTGGGGGTGGGGGAGAGAGGTCCTGGTACCTTGGGGGGGGGGCAATCGGGAAGGGGCAGGAGGTTGGGACGTGTGAATATGTCTGTGTGCCATTGAATGTGTTCTCCACGGAGGGGGGGGGACCCCTGGTTCCCCCCCTCCCCAGGAATTCACAACTTTTGTAAAATCCACTTTGTAAATAAAATAAAAATGTGGGGTCCCAGCCCTGAAAAATTGGTCAGTTTTGTTATTTGCAAAGGATGCTGGGAGCAAATTAACCAGGAGGGTGTGTCCCCTCCCCTCTCCCTGCCCCAGTCCCCCCTCCCAATGCTGGGGACCCTATTGTAAATGCTGCCCCCAGTGGGGCTATTTGGTATTGCTAAATGCTCATTGCAAATGTGATAATGCCCCTCGCCCTACATGGGCAGGCAGCCGGGCGTGTAACCGGCGCGGTTCACACCTGTACCCGAGCCCTGCCCCTTTTGTGGCGTGAGGGAGAACCGGGCGCAGCCCCTATTCCGGCTCCTCCAGAACCTCTTGTTGAGGTTCTGGCTGCACTTTCCCCTGCACCTGTTCCTCTTTGCACACCCCATCCGTGGCCCCATGAAGTCACGAGACCTCCCCGACAACCTCCTCCTGGCCCTGGCCAAACACTCCATGGACACCACCAGGAGGAGGATGCTGGACCGGGGGGGTGCTCTGCGACCGTGGGGCCTATTTCCGGTCCTCCCTCGTCTCCCACCTCCGGGCAGAGTTCCACTGGGCAGCCTCCGCTGGCTCCCTCGACACCTCCCAGGAGCAGTGGGCGCTGTCTGGGGTTCTCTGCTCGGTGTCCCCATCAGGTACCCTCATTTTGAACCTATGACCTTCACCTTGTCCCCCGTACTCATTTGGTCCCTGGGTCCAGTGGTCCCTCCCGCTAGGCTGGGGGAGGGGCCTTTAGAAGTGGGCGGGCTTGCACCTACCCACCTCCTGAGTTTTCCAATAAGACAGGTTGGGGGGCAGTGAGTCCCCAAATAACCAGCCCCCGCACCCCATCCCAGAGGGGCCGCGTCCCAGCGCCGGGCGAGGGGTCCCCGTATAAGCAGACACATGCCAGCCTGACCAGCGCTGGCTCCCGCTGGTGTCTCTGCGATGTCGCTCTGCGGGCGGATTTCGCCTGGCCAGGGCTAGATTCTCATCGGTTGCTAGCGGCAAATGTCAGTTTTGAGGCACACACAACCCCCCGAGGAAAATCCTTCCGGCGCGATTTCCAGCCCGGGCCGCGCGGCTGGCGAAGACGGGAGAGGTCGGTGTCCGGCCGTTCCTGTTGCACGCGCGATGCTGGTGACGGGTTGGAACGGTGACAAAGCGGGAACCTTTGGGAGCTCCTAGCTGCAGTGTTCACCGATTTCCCCGAACTCCCCTGCAGAGCAATACAGACAAAAAACTGCCTCATGATTAGGGCCCTACCAAATTCCTGGTCCAGTTTGGTCAATTTCACAATTTCAGGTGTTTACCTCTGAAATTTCAGGGGGTTGTAACCCTGAGGGGCCTGACCCAAAAGAGGATTGTGGGGGGGGGGGGGGGGGGGGTTTCACAAAGCTGTTGGGAGTCGTGGGGTTGCCACCCTCACTTCTGTGCTGCTTTCGGAGCTGGGCCGTGGCGCTTCCTGCAGCCAGGGGAGGCTCCGGGAGCGGGGAGGTGAGTCTGATCGCCCCAGCCAGTGGTGGATTAATGCCCGGGGGCCTCAGCCAATTTTGGGGCCCCGTGAAGAAACGGGCACCTTGGCCCGGCAGGAACCAAGGGGGTGGAAACCCTGAGCCCAGCTCTAGGGCTGCTCCAGCCCAGAAGTGGGGGTGTATCACCCTCCTTTCTGCGCTGCCTCTGGAGGTGGGACTGATCTCCGCACTGAGGGCGGCTGTGCAGGGAAAGACGAGTCCTGTCCCTCCCCAGCCCCGCCCGGCCCAGCAGCCGCACTCCTGGCAACGCGGGGAGATCGAATTTCCCAGTGAAGGGCTTATTTCACAGTCCGTGACACGTTTTTCACAGTTGTGAAATTGATAGGGCCTAATGATTCATCATAACTCGGGATCGTTATCTGTCAAAGTTATAAAATATAAACTGTATTCTCCCTCACACACCACCCCGTGAGGCAGGGCAGGGCCGTCCCCACCGCTCTACAGATGGGGAAACTGAGGTACTGAGGAAGTCTGCAACGGAGCTGGGTGTTGCTCTACGCACAGCTTCACCCCGCTGCCCGAGCCGCCGCCCTGCCCAGCCGCTGACACAGAGTGGGGAGGCCGTGGGCATCTCCCAGCGAGTGCCCAGGTGTGGTGGGGCACCCTGTGACAGGGCCCCTCCATGCTGGCCGGTGGCCAGTTCTGGAATCAGAACCCCGTTCGAATCAGCGCCCCGGGTGAAACGGACCAGTACGGGTCCCAGGGAGGTGGCTGGTCGGTGCTGGGGGAGGGACACTGGGGCGGTGGGGGGAAGGTCCGGATGGGGGAAGGCGGGTGGGTTGGGGGGTTCTGGGAGGACTGAAGGAGCGGGGTAGTTTTGGGGGGAGGGAAAGGAGATTAGGAGGTTGCTGGGGTCACAGCGCTATGGGGCAGGATTTCATGGGGGCGCAGAGATTGGGGAAGTGTTGTTCAGAAGGGGGAATAAGCTGGGGTAATTATGGGGGGAGGGCTGGTCAAAGATGGGGGCAACTACATGCGGAGCAATGGAGAGAGGTTGATGCAGGGGGAGAGGGACCCCCAAGGGGCAGTTGCAGGGAGAGAAAGGTGTATATGGGGGTGGAGGGATGTGGGGTGGCTAGAGGGAGGGAGGGAGGGGAGTGGGGAGGAGGGCTGGGGGATGGAGGAGGGTGCAGGTGTCTGGGGATGTAGAAATGGAGGAAGAGAGGGGTGTGGGGGAGGAATGGAGGAAGGAGTGTGGGGGAGGGAGGGAGGGATGGGTTATGAGGGGAGGGGGCTGGAGGCAGGGATGGAAGGATGGGTTGTGGGAGGAAGGGGTGTGGGGGAGGGAGGGAGGGATGGGTTGTGGGGGGAGAGGGATGGAGGGAGGGATGGGTTGTGAAGGGATGGATGGGGGAGGGGGCCGGGGTGGAGCGGCGCCCCCCACCCACCTCCTCTGTCCCCCCGCAGACCCGCTCAGACGCCGCTGGAGGGGCTGGGCCGGGCCGGGCGCGATGTGGGCGCGGTGGCTGCTGCTCTGCGCCCTGGGCGCGCTGCTGGCCGGGGTCAAGGGCTCCCTCCTGCCGCTCGTCGCCCGTCGCCTGCTGGGCCGCTTCCAGCACCTGCTGGGGGGCAGCCGGGTGAGACTGAGTGACCCCTGCCCCCCAGGGATCCCCCACCCTTCCCCTGGGATCCCCAGGGGCCCCCAGCCATCCCCATTCCCCAGCGACCCTCAGCCACCCCATCCCCTGGCGGCCCCAGGGACCTCAGCCATCCCCATCCCCCAGCACCCACAGGGACCCCA
Organism: Actinemys pallida; assembly: GCA_023634205.1. Lineage (NCBI taxonomy): Eukaryota > Metazoa > Chordata > Testudines > Emydidae > Actinemys > Actinemys pallida. The sequence goes on from JALMGD010000024.1 coordinate 171,253, forward strand.
CAACAACCCATCCCCACCCATAGGCACCCCCACCTGCCCCTCTATCCCTACCCAGGCACCCCCCACCCCTCCCCAGACACCCTCAGCTATCCCCACCACCCCTCCCTGCAGCCCCTGGGACTCCCACCCTGCCCCATCCCCTGGCGCCACCAGGGACCCCCCACCCTTCCCTGACAGCCTCAGCCGTCCCCTCTACCTCTCCCCAGCCCCCGCATCCCTCCAGCCCCAGACACCCACCTACCTTCTGCCCCAGTCCCATCTATCCTCATCCCCCACCTACGTTTAAGTCTATCTCCATGCACATGCCCTGTCCGTATCTCCGTCCCACCCACGGCTATCGCCCCCCCCCATTTCTGCTGGGTGGGGGAGCAGGAGTTGGACCGTGTCTGTCTGTCTGTGTTCGTGCACTCAGACTTCGATATCTCGGAGGGGTTTTGTGTGAGTCTCTCTGTGTGTGTTTCCTAATTCCTGTTGTGCCTGGCTCTGGGAGGGGAGTAGGGCCTAGTGGTTAGAGCCCGGGGCTGGGAGCCAGGACTCCTGGGTTCTCTCCCCGGCTCTGGGAGGGGAGTGGGGCCTAGTGGTTAGAGCCGGGGGCTGGGAGCCGGGGCGGGGGGGACGGACTGTAACTCCCAGGACTCAGTCGATGTGGGTTGTTGTAGGCGGTGTTGGGGAAGGAGGAGAGGCGCTTTGAGGCCCCCATTGATTTCCGCAAGCTCCCCCCCAACTACCACACCGAGGAGAAGGAGCAGCGCAGGGTGGGGAACGCCACGGTGTACAGCCACCGTGAGATCAACAAGGTGAGCAGGAGCAGGGGGGTGGCGCCCCCACCCGCCAGGGCTCCCCCAGGGACGCCCGGGTCAAGAGGGGACCTGAAATCTCCATGTGGATCTTCACTTAGGAACGAACCCCCCTGACCCCAGCTCCCTGGCTAGTGGGGGGGGGGAAGTAATGTCCTCCCCAGGGCCCAACGGGGGCATGGCCGGAGGACCCTGTGCTGTGGCTGTTCCCTGCTCGGACCCGAGTTCCTTCCCCAGCCCCCTTCCTTGGGCTGAGCCGGTCCCGGTCCTGGTCCCGTGCAGGTGACGGACAACGAGACGGGCGCAATGCTGTTCTCCGACAGGACGGTGACCTCTGTCGAGCAGGGGGAGCGGGGCCTGGCGGAGAGATGGCAGGTGAGTGCGGAGGGGCTGGGACAGGCAGACACACGAGGGCACGGCTGGAGCCCAGAGCCGGCTGGGGATGGATGTGTTGGGGTTGGGGGTGGGGACCCCGCATTTGCGTCATTGACGCGTGCCCTGGGTGACCTCCGCTGGGGGTCGGCAGCGGGACTTCACCTCTAGGGACTTCTGGGAAGATGCTCGCAAGCCAGGACTCCTGGGTTCTGCTCTGGCTCGGGGAGGAGAGTGGGGTCTAGTGGTTAGAGCCGGGGCATGGGGGGCTGGGATCCAGGACTCCTGGGTTCTCCCCAGCTCTGGGAGGGGAGTGGGGTCTAGTGGTTAGAGCCAGGGCGTGGTGGGCTGGGAGCCAGGACTCCCGGGTTCTCTCCAGCTCCAGTTACTATACACAACCCCCCCCGCCCCGACGTGGACCCCCCTCCTTCCCTGGCTGGCTCCTTTAACACCCTGTCTCCTGATTCCCTGGTGCCTGCAGACTTGTGTCCTGGCTCTGTTGCGAGTCTGCGTGCAGGGCACCTGCCGCCTGTATCTCCCGGTAAACACAGGGGTTGGGGCTGCAGCCAGGGGGGGAAAGAAGAGTCAGTGGCAGAAACTTATCAACCCCCTCCCCACACCCCACCTCTTGGTCTCCCCTCTCCCCGCCTGCCAGACCTTTGGAACCAGGTTCCGGGCCAGGGGACAGTGTAACAGACCAAAGGAGTCTGACGCTGGCCCCACGGCTACGCTCCTGAATATTAACCTCGCTGTCATCACTCATCCATTGGTAACAGGCGGAGTCAGGATCACCAACTGCCTTGTATGGGAGGGGAAACTGAGGCACGGAGCGAGGAAAGGCCTGCCCATGCCCAAAGGGCACCCAGAGAGGCAGGGACACAACTGGAAACAGAACCCAGGACTCCTGGCTTGCAGCCCCCCTGCTTGGACCCAGTCCCCTCCCAGAGCCAGGGATGGAACCCAGGAGTCCTGACTCCCAGCTCCCCTGTTCTAACCACTCCCCTCCCTCCGAGGGATAGAACTCAGCATTCCTGACTCCAGCCCCCGCTCTAGACTCCACTCTCCTCCCAGAGCCAGGGATACGACCCAGGAGTCCTGGTTCCCAGACCCTCCCCCCCAGTTCTAACCCACTAGACCCCGCTCCCCTCCCAGAGCCGGGGAAAGAACCCAGGAGTCCTGGCTCCCAGCCCCTGCTGCTCTAACCTCCTTCTCCTCCTAGGGGCATCTCCTCACCAGTCGGGGCCCAGGTACCGTGTCCCACATTCCCCATTTACCTGTGTCTCTTCCAGGGAAGCAAGGCAGAGTCTAGCGAGGAAGGAGCAGGTGATGGGGCAGAAGCAGAGCCTGTCCTAGGGAGACACGTCCTGCCGATCCCCCGCCCTGGGCTGGCCTTCCTCATCATCCACTTACGGCGCAGAGCCAGGCCCGGGAAGGCCTCTGACACCAGCTGGCCGAACGGCGCATCCCTTAGCGACAGGAGGCACAGGCTGCTAGCGATCCGGGATGGGCTGATGGAAGCCCCCCGCCCTCTGAAAAAAGCTCCCCCCATTACTCGGGCCTGGCACAAAGCTGTAGCACGGAGGCCCCATTTTTTCTTCTTCTTCAGGAAGCTGTAGCAAAAAGGGAGAGAGAGACTTGGGTCGGCGATGGAGAGGATGCTGGCGGATCTGTGTATAAAGTCCTGCTCCTTGGTTATTCTTGCAATAAAAGTTCTCTCTCTGGCAGGGGGTAAATTGGAGAAATGAAATTCTAAACTCAGCCGCTTTTATGTAGGCATCACCCCACTAGATCTGTCCAGGACCCCAGTGCCCCAAGCTGCTTACACTGGCCAGTCCACTCAGCAGTTGGCCTCAAGAATGAGCCAGTGGCAATGGGTTCCGCAGGCTCATGGTGGATTGTCTCTGCTCAGTTTTCAGTTCGCCCTGTTCAGCTTAGCTGAAGGTCCCTGCGGTTCAGGATCATAAGGCAGGCGACTGCACCGCTAAGCCTTACAGCGTCCCACTCTGGTCTCAGGCCCCCAGCCGTCCCCATTCTCGGGGCAGGCACCTGTGATACTCTCCCGTCACAGCGGGGTTCAGGCTGATTCTCAGTAGATCTGACATTAGCTTGGCACCAGCGATGCCAGTGAGCGCCAGCTTAATAAAGCAAAGTATCACTTATGCGGAACAAAAGCATTCCAGAGAAAATAGAGCTAACCAATCGACAGCTTCTATGCCACCCCGGCTTAGCCAGGGACACCCATCTTCCACACAGGGACCCTGGCAGGTTTGAACGGTGCTTCGGGGTTTACTGCTCTGGTCTCACGGGGGATCAAAGTTACTGATCTACCTTCTCCATCCCATTTGTTGCTGGCTGTAGCCTCTAGCGGCTGCCCGCATGTTCGTCTCCCAGTTTTTTTCAACGCTCTTCATCAGAAAGATTTCCCAGTCCCCTTGTAGTTGTCACCCGTCATCGAACCCCCTTATAAGGGTGTGTCTACATGACCGCCTCTGCCAGTGGGGGTATGAAGAAGGGTGATCCCTGACTGTGCCAGCAGAAGCCCCTAGTGTTGACACAGTTAGGCTGGCAAAATTGCACTGGTTTCACTTGGTAGGGGTGGAATAAGCTACACCGGTAAAAGGCCAGCTTTGCCAGTGTAGCTGCAGCCGGCGTAGTATACCAGTACAACGCTCCTAGTGTAGACCTGGCCTGTTTGTACTACATCCTTTTTAGGATGAAGTGATCAGAAGGAAACTCAGTGGGACTCCATCGCTCCACTGGAGTCAATGGGGCTAGCTCCCTGCACCCACACCAAATTTTGGAGCCACTGCGGGAAGGGGTGTTGGGAGTGGGGGGAATTGCAGGTTATTTAAACACAAGGCAGGTTTCCTCCAGTGCTCAGACACCTGTGGCAGACAGAATTCTTCACCCAAGTGGCAGCAGGATTGGGTAGCTTGGCATGTGGCATGACAGCGATGGAGACGAGGAAGCTGCTACAGGGAACAGGTCTCCACTGGATCAGCTGAACTTGTGTGAATGCTCTGCAGTCGGTATCAGCTTCTCAGATAACCCCGGTCGCTTGAGTTCTGCTCAACTCTGCAGAATATTCCCAGTGGTACTGAATGCAAAATAATTTTTCTTAGGTGTATGCCCCCCCCCACGGAGTTTGGGGCCCCCTGCTGGACCAGGTGCTGCACAGACACCCCCTCCCAAGCGAGATCAGGGCCCCCATTGTGCCAGATACTACCCAGACACACCAGTTCACGTGATGGGAACACCAAGCCAGTCTTAGGTAAAATTGCAAGAGCAGCGTGATGAAGTGACACGCCCAAGGTCACCCAGGGAGTTTGTAGCAGATCTGGGAACTGAGTCCAGCTCTCCAGAGTGCCAGGCCAGTATTGTGGCTACTACCCCTTTCCTCCTCTCCAGATGTTCTGACACCTCCTTTGTGATCAAAGGCGAATCGTTAGGGGCGCAGATTCATAGATTCTAAGACCAGGAGCCATTAGATCATCTAGTGGCCTCCTGCAGAGCACAGGCCAGAGAATTTCACCGTTACCCCTGCTCTGAGCTCACAACTTGTGTTTGGCTGACACATCTCCTCCAGAAAGGCAGCCAGTGTGAATCGGAGGACAGCCAACGATGGAAACTCCACCACTTCCCGGGGGGGAGTTTGTTCCAAGGCTGAATCACCCGCACTGGAAGACGTGTGGGCCTTACTGGACAAATTGGAATTTGTCTAGTTTTAACTGCTGGTCACCGGTTCTCGTTCTGCCTGTCTCTGCTAGATCAAAGAGTCCTTCCACACACAGGATTTCCTTCCCATCGACCATAGTCAAATCACCTCTTGATCTTCTTTTTGATGAGCTGAACATATCAAGCTCCTTAAATCTCTCATTGTGAGGCATTTTTTCCAGCCCTCGTATCATTTTTGTGGCTCTTCTCTGCACCCTCTCTGGTTTTTCAGCATGGTTTTTCAAATGTGGACACCAGGACTGGCTCCGGGATTCCAGTATTGTCTCACCAACGCCGAATACAGAGGTAAAATCACCTCCCGGCTTCTACCCACTACTCCCCGGTTTGTTCATCCAGGGACGCGTGAGCCCTTTTTGATGAGATGGTTGGTGTTCTAACAGAAGTGAGAAATGGGGAGCAATCCTTCTGGGGCAGGGGACCATGCTGACAGGATCTCCCCAGCCGCCTTCCCCCCTTCACTCAGGCACGGTCCGTGGGATGATATAGATACCAGGGTGTCTGGATTAGGAAGGGCGTGGAGTCCTTCTTGCAGCTGCTGCTGAAATACACCCTTCTCACCAGGGCTGCCTGAGTGACCATGGTTGCCGGACGGCCCAGTTCTGTTCCTCTTCCCTCCTTGCCAGCCAGTGCCAGGAGTGAAAAGCTAAGGACACAGTGAGTGTGGGTGATGCACTGGGGCATCTTCTGTGCCAGAACGGGACTGGCTGGCTCAAGGGGATGGGAAATACAACACGGGGCCTATCCCCTCTAGGGGCCACCTGCTCCGATCCGGCCCCAGCGCAGGGGACTGGCTGTCTCAAGGGGATGATGAATAGGACACGGGGCCTTTCCCCTATAGGGGGCACCTGCTCCAATCTGGCCCCAGGGTGCGGGAGTGGCTGGCTTAGGGGGGTGGGGAATAATGGGCTCCATCTCTCCTCACGTGCTTTCTGCCCTAGGTGTGTCAGTGGGACAGGGAGTGCTGCCTGGGTTACCTGTGCGTGTGGGGGAAGTGCGCGGAAGGTGTGAGCCGTGGCGAGGGCTGGACGAGGTGTGACCCACAGCAAAATGAATGTGCCCTGGGCCTCTGCTGCACCAGCTGTGCCTGTGAGGTGGATTCTCTGCATAACCCCTCCCTGCGGACCAAGCCAGCCAGCTCCCACAACCTCAGGAGGAAGCGGGGGGGCCCAAGAGAGCTAGATCAGTGCTGCCAAAGCAGTGAGAGAAAGCCAGATCCATTGGGGTGGGCATGACCCACCCACATATGGTCACACCTTGTATCTGGGGCCTTTGACCCCCTGTGTCTCTGCCACTCCTGCCCCTTCTCGATCCTGGTCTCTCTTAGTCTTTCAGCACAGGTCCATATTCCCCTCGTCGCTCTTGGAGGAGATGACACCTTTTGGGATTCCCGATAACTTGACGAAACCTCTTTCCTCGCACTGTCTTGTATTAGGGCCATTGGCATAGAAAAGTGTCTTAATCCGCCCTCATCTCTCCCTTGTCACAGTCTGGGGCCTTGTCTATACAGAGCAACACTAGACTCGTAGATTCCCAGAACATTGTGATCATCCAGCCTGACCTCCTGCATAACACAGGCCAGAGGCCTGCCCTGAATTAACTCCACGTTGAACTAGAACAGATCTTGACTGAAAAATTGCCAGTGATGGAAAATCCCCCACAGCTCTTGGTCAATGGCTCCAATGGTAATTCCCTTCGCTGTTAAAAATGGGCACCTTCTTTCCAGTTTGAATGCAGGGCCGGCTCCAGGCACCAGCACAGGAAGCAGGTGCTTGGGGCGGCCAATGGTAAGTAGCGGCACGTCCGGGCCTTCGGCGGCGGGTCCCCCAGTACCTCTTGGAGGGAAGTACTGGCCGCCGAATTGCCGCCGAAGAATGAAGCGGCGCGGTAGAGCTGCCGCCGATGTGCCGCCGATCGCGGCTTTATCATTTTTTTTTTTCCTTCGCCGCTTGGGGCGGCAAAAAAGCTGGAGCCAGCCCTGTTTGAATGTATCTAGCTTTAACTTTCAGCCTTTGTCTGCTGGGCTAAAGATCGCTGTTATCAATATTTCGGTTCCATGTGTAGATGCCTGTAGACTGTGCAATTAACTGGAATAGCTCTTGTGCTTTATATTCATACCCTACCTCCCTAAGAATTGTTCAGCATTGGAACAGGTGACCAAGGGAGGTTGTGAAATCCCCATCACTGGAGATTTTGGACAAACACCTCTCAGGGATGGTCTAGGTTGACTTGGTCTTGCCTCAGCGCCGGAGGGCTGGACCCGGCAACCCTTTGAGGCCCCTTCCAGCTCTACATTTCTACGATTCATCTGACATAACTTTCAAGCCCTGGGTTGCGACTCCACTTTGGTTAAGGGGTTGACTTGATCACAGTCTATACGTACCTACATGGGGAACCAGTATTTGATAGTGGGCTCTTCGACTGAGCAGAGAAATGTCTAACACGATCCAATGGCTGGAAGTTGAGGCCAGACAAATTCAGACTGGAAATAAGCAAGGCGTAAATTATTGGCACAATTTCCCCAGAGTTGTGGTGGATTCTCCATCACCGGGAATTGTTAAATGGAGATTGGCTGTTTCTCTCAAAGATCTGCCCTGAGAATTAGTTCAGGGCAGTTCTCTGGCCTGTGATGTACGGATGGTCAGACTAGATGCTGGCTTTGGAATCTCTGACACACGCAGGGAATACTGATTATTTTTGCACTTTCCGAGACCCGGCACTGGCACACATCACAAAGGGAACTCGGTAGATCCAGTTTGGGCATGGGATATTCCGCCTCTCCCCACACACACACACCATGGCTTGCACAAATTCAGGACAGACAGAAGCCATGCAAGGCTGCTAAAAGATGGGCTCGCTGCAGGAACAACTGGGTGAATTGATCCAGCCTGTGTTACGCCGGAGGTCAGACTAGACTCTTCTGGCCTTGAAATCTGTGCCGGATTTACTACAGCCACCAGCTGCAATCAGGGGCTCCCACTGGGCCAAGGGACACACACCGTGCTAGCTCTGAAGAACTTACAGTCCCTATATTGAACAGAAGAGTTCATATCCCCTCTTTTACAGATGGGGGAGCTGAGGCTGGGAGGCACGGGTTTGAGTCCCTGCTCAGCTACAGACTTGGGCAAGTCATTAAGGCCTAGGTCCAGCAGGGGATTTAGGGGTCGAACTCCCATGGGATCCTTGGAGGATCTGGGCCTTAGCCTCTCTGTGCCCCACTTCTCAGCCTCAGAGGGGTGCTGTGAGGGATAAATGCGTTAAAGAGTGAGGTGCTCGGATGCTGTGGACCACAGAGTTGCCCTTAGATGGAGATAAAATGACTCACCCAAGGAGCTGGGAATCGAACTCAGAGCTCCTGGGTCCCTGACCCCACAACCAACCTTCTTCTCCCAGGATCTCCTGGATGTTTGACCACGTCCCTCCTCTCTATGTAGCTCTCCCATTCCCAGTCTGTGCCCCCTACCTGACAGAAGGAGAGACATATCTGAGCCTGGATGGCAGCCTATTGAACCTGATGGCTTGGGGGATACACGGGAGGTCTAGGCGATCCTGTCCGTGCAGGCAAGAGCGATGGGTAAGGAAGGTTTGGGGGTCACCTCAACTGCATTGGAAGCAGGGAACCTTGTGATGTCTCGATGTGCTTCAGCTCTAATGCATGTGGTACGGGGCCCCAGGTTGTCACTTGCAAATGGAGACCGAACTCCCAGTCTGCCTTCAGGGCTTGGGCGTAGGTGGGGTGTCTTTTCCTTCGGGTCATGGCAGAAGAGATGTGGATAGATGGATGGAGGGGTATGTGTGGGGAGGAAGGGATGGAGGGTTGTATGTGAGGAGGGATGGATGGATAGACAGTTGTGTGTGGGAAAGAAGGAATAGAGTGGGATGGATGGAGGGGAATGGATGCAGATGAACCTGAACCAGTTTAACATATCAACAAGAAACCAAAATCTGTGCTAGATTTACAGATCGCCTTTCAGCCGTCCGGACATTGTCCATCCCTAGTTATCTGACTGGCCCCCCATTATTAGCTGACCGCTGTGACTCCAGAGTCCCCGAGCACACTTAGGGCTTGCAGTGAGGCATTCCTGTCAAGCAGCGACCATTATAGGAGGCTTGGGAAGTGGCCTCCATTCACTCTTTGCCACCATTTTGTTTCCCTCCAGATTCAGCACAATGTCCATACGCCACAGGCCAGAGGGCAACATGGATTTGAGGGGCTTGGGCCGACAGCTGTCTTTCCTCCAGCCAAGCCTGGTGCTCTGGGATGAGGAGGATTGGCAATTGGCCAATCAGCTGGGACAGTACTTTGGGCCTGGCTTTTACTGAGGACTCACGCTCAGCCACGGCCGTTAACGACTGACGTGGCTCATCCCTCCCTTCTCTCTTTCTCCTTCCCCTTTTCCACCTCTTTATAGTTTTCCACCTAAATCAGTAGCTTTTCCAGACAAATAGTCTGACAGTGACTGATCTCCGGCCGCTTTGCAGCAAATCAACCTCAACGATTTGATTGACATTAAACACACAGCAGATTTATATTACCCCCTGGGCAATGGCTTCTCACTGCATGCAGTAATTGTGTTTTTTATTGCTTCAGGGGGCTTGAATCCAGTTTTGTACAGCAATCTATATAAAATCCTGGGCTGCTTTAATTAATCTGCACAACGTCCTATTGGATCTAGCTCTGTTTGGGGCCTATATTCATGTTTTTTGTATTGTCAGTGACAGCTTTTCTGTAATGTGTTTTTGCGTGAGATCAGATGGTGTGTGTACATGTCAGAGAGAGGGAATGCATGTGGGTTTTGTGGGAGAGAAAGATCAGGCACCTGCTGCTCCTACTTGTAGGAGATCTGTAATCAAGGCTGTATTTTGGGACTTCTGGTTTCATCGTGTGTGCAGTTGTGGTTGGATTCATTATGGTGCCACTTCTGCCTGCCACCTGCTGCTCAGATGCACAAGCTACACAAAGGGTGTGTGGGAACGAGGGGAGCAGAACGACGCATAAAACTGAAGCGCTGATGCTCATTAGAGATTCCATGACACTTTTTGCAAGAGTAACTCTGGGCTGCTGGTGCAATTTCAGCTGTGGGCAATTCCATTCGGCTTCTTGTAAATGTGCTCATTGCTATTGCGTCAAAAGTGGGAGTGTTACTCTCCACTTCCTGTCCTAAACAGGAAATGATTATTATCCACCTCAGAGTTTGGATTGTGAGGTCTTTTGCCCTAGATCAGAGAAGTGACCCAACTCTCTGATCGCTAGGGGCAGTTCTCAGCCCAGATCCGAGGACTGAGTGGCTCCCACCACAAAAACTAGTGGTACTGTTAATCTGTCACCAGGCCCTGTTTGAAATCCCCCCACACACACTTGAAAGAGGTCTCCACAGAGTGTGAAATGTATTGGTGAAGGGACAGCTGTTGTTCATGCCTGTCTTGTTTGTGCAAGTATGTCAGGTGCACAGGCCTTGAATGGTTACACATCTCCATGCCCATTACATGTCTTGGCATCCCATGCTGTCTGTTCTTCCAGAGCTAGGCCGAGGTCATACAGAACCCCCCCACCCCAAGACACCCCCTTTTACAGCCACTTTCCATTGAGGTGTGCCCCTGGGAAGTGTGGAAGCAGTTGGGGATTGGATGGTCTCCTGGGGCACAAAGCTAACCATTTTCAGGGTTTTTTTGGGAGGTGTGTGTGTGTGTGGGGGGGGGGAATAGAGGGCATGATTGGACCCGTGTCATGGGTGGTGGGGAGAATTAATTTTACCAGGGAAAGCATTATGGGGTGGATGGGCTGCCTGTGTGGGCAGAGGTCATGTTGGCGTAATGGCACTCCCTGCCTTGCTATTTACGGCCCGTAATATGGAAAGATTATTTCAGGTATGTAGGAGAATGAATTCACTTTGTTCTCTGGGGGGGGCTGCCTGAAGGGTCAAAGGTCATGATGCCACAGCAACGCCATGTTGTGCACCCTATGGCGCAAAGTATAGCACACTGACTTTATTTATGTGGGGAAAGTTAATCCCCTTTAGTTTGGGGGAGCCCCTCATTTGGGGGTGTCCATGGGCCATCGGTCACAGTGGCATGACAGCTCCTTGCCCCACATGACCCATTTATTTCATGTGGATGAGGGGAATGAATCCATCTTCTTTTGGGGGAGATGCTAATTTAGGGGGAGGCCAGTCATTCATGGGCTCTGAAGGGGTCATTTTGTTGCCGTGACCTCTGACCTCACCCTAAATTGCCACTGTGATTTCTGCTCCTGCGGGTAGCCCTCCAACCCTCAAAGGAGAAAGCCCCCCCTCTCAAGATGGCTGAAATAAGCATCTTTAAGAGGCAGCGTCGCTGCAGTGGATAGACCCTCAGGAGATCTGGGCTCTGTTTGAGCCAGGGCAAGTCATTTTGCCAAACTGTGCCTCAGTTTCCCCATCTGTGGGGCTCCCGATACTGCTCATTGGTAAAATGCTTTGAGAACCGCAGGGGAAAAGCCCCAGAGCTGGCCCTCAGCCCCAGCCCGTTTTAAGGTCCCCGTCTCATTTGAAGGGGTGCTGCCTGCTTGCCACACGGCTTGCAGCCTGTCAGACAGTGTTTGTTTCACCTGTGTGGGGGCGCTCACTTTTTGGGGGGGGTCCCTCATTGGGGGTGCCCTGCTCATGAGGGGGGGCAGCCTCTCACCCCTCCTCTATTTAACACATGTGGGGGTGATTAGCCCGGTTTATTTGGGGGACCCCCCATCCCTCCTCACCCCATAAGCCACTGGTGACATAGACCCGCCCCTCCCCCACCGAGCCGAAGGGGCTCGAGCCGCGACCGTTGCTCCCGCCCCCAACCGCCCCAGGTTTGAATGTTCCCGCCTTTCTCGTGGAGGGGCTGCAGCGTTCTGAGGCGCGCGCGCCGGCTGCTGCAAGTGCCGCGCTCCGCCCCCGCCCCCTCACTGGGTCCTCGCCCCTCCCCCTCCGAGGGCAGCCTGCCCCTCAGCCACCAGGGAGATGGCTGCCCTGGGTTAAAGGGGGGAGGGAGTGATGATGAGGTACTCCCCAAATCCCCCCCCCCAGCTAATATGTGTGTGTGTGGGGGGGAATAAATGTTGGGGGAACTTTAAATATCCCCCCCCCAATAAACCCACAAGGAGCATCCCACGGCAAAGTGCCTGCGCCAACAGCCACCCAGACAGAGCCCTTGGTGCCAATTGCTCTCCCTCAAGGAGCCTGTGCCCAGCCACGGATATGATTTACACCCCCCCCCCCCGTGGTCCCTGCCTTGCCCCCTAACAGTCCTGCCAACCCCAGAGAACCCCACAGACCAACTGCCCCCGTAAACCACCCAACCCCAAATCCCCAGCTTGCCCCCTAACAATCACACCAACCCCAGAGAACCCCACAGACCAACTGCCCCTCCCCAAACCACAAAAGAGGTTGGTATCACTAGCCCCACATGGGGAAACCGAGGCGCGAGCTGAGGCAGGGATGTGCTGAAGCTCACCCAGCAGGCCAGTGGCCGAGTCAGAATAAAACCCATTCTCCCTAAATACACCTTCATGTAGGCCAGACATCCCAGATAACGCCCCCCAAGTTACCTGGCCCATTGGTTCATCATGTCCCATTTCACCCCATTTTTAGACTTTTGGGGGCTGCCTTGAGCTCAGGGCCCTGGTACAATTGTCCCCCCTTCTCTTTCTTTCGGCACTGCTCCCAAATACTCCTCTCAGATAAGCTGTCTACCCTAAATCCACCCCCTCGGGTAGGGAGGGCAGCCCTGGATAACCCCACAAATAAGCTTTAAATGGGCGCGGGGGGTGACATTACCCCCCCATTGCCCTCCTTCTGCTCTGTTTGATGGATGCCCCATTTGATTAGACAAGACGGTTTCCATTCTGAGCACGGGTCAGGTTCCCCTGGGACCTCTTCCAAAAGTGAACACAGTTTGGGGCCAAGTTCTGATGGCACCACTGGGACAAAACCCTCTCCTAGATACACCCGCGCGTAATCTGAGGGTCTGGCTGTACTGGTGTAAATACACAAAAATAACAGGAGTACTTGTGGCACCTTAGAGACTAACACATTTTTGCGGATACAGACTAACACGGCTGCTACTCTGAAACCGGTGTAAATACACCAATTCAGCTAACCCAGTGGCTACCCCTGTACAGCTAGCCCGTCAGTCTAGGGAGTCCCTCGCTACCCGTTCTAACCTCTCTTCTCGTCTAATTTAATTAGATCAATCAATCTGCTGCAGTTTACCCCATTCCCAACAGAGAGCTTGCTTGGAGGGCATCACCTGTCTGTTTTATTGCAGGGCCAGCTAAGGTGACGGGAGACATGGCCTCGGGAGACATGCTTTCCCCGCAGGGGGACGCTTCCCCCTGGATCTCGGATGAACTCGGCTGCTGTGGAGAAACAGGTCAGCCGGTGAACATGGAGACCACATCTAACCGTGCAGCAGTTGCAGAATTGCCCATGGTCCAGTCGTCAGAGGGTATGTAGCGCCCTTTATGGGGTCTGTCTATCTACTCTATGTCCCCCATTACTGCAGTAATTGAGCACCTCACATTCTTTAATTCTACCTTATGAGCTGAGGAAATGGCACCCAGAGGGTGCTTAAGTGCTTTGCTGAATGGGGGCCCACGTGTCTAACCCACACCGTTGCAGATACGACCTTGAAAATGTGACCCAAGTCGTCAAGTGAGCAGTACGGTCTGCCTGAGTCTGCAGCAATAGCTCGGAGAGATTCCTCCAAATGGATTGTTGTTCTCTGAAACCTACGGAGGACAAATTCACCGTCAACACTGTTAACTTGCGCACGGTCAAACAGCAAGACGGGGTTAGAACCCAGGTGTTCAGAAGGCCTAGCCTGGTGCTCTGCCTGCTAGACCATGCTGCCTCCCAGGTTAGGCCCTGATTCTGCAATCAGATCGGTACAGGAGCCCCAGTGGTGCAGACTAGATTTCAGGACTGGGGTCTTTCTGTGTGAGCTTAAGTGTGAAGAGGAAAAGCAAGGAGCACATTTGCTATAATGCTGGGAGAATTCATGTAAGGTGCTCTGTACCTTGACTAGCACTAAATGCTGTGTTCTCACACCAGAGGGACTCTTTTAAAAGAGATCAGTCCTGCTTTGAGCAGGGGGTTGGACTAGATGACCTCCTGAGGTCCCTTCCAACCCTGATATTCTATGATTCTATGAACGCTGATGCTGTCTTTGTAGGGTGCATGGGGGAGCAGCCTGGGTTTTATTTGAATTGAGGTAAGTCACAGAGGTGGATGAATCATCCTGTCCCACACAGCTGCCTCCCACCACGCTGCTCAGTAGGGCTCAGGCCCGGCTCTAGCTTTTTTGCTGCCCCAAGCAGCAAAAAAAAGCGCCGCCCCCGAGCCCCCCCCCCGCCGAGCGCCGCCGGAACCCCCCCCCAGAGCGCTGCCCCCCGCGCCGCCCCCCCCGCCGAGCGCCGCGCCGCTGGAGCCCGCCCCCGCCCACTGCCGAGCGCCACCGGAACTCCCCTTCCAGCGCCGCGCCCGCGCCGCCCCCCCCCCGCCGACTGCCGCGCGCCGGAGCCCGCCCCCCCCCGTGCCGAGCGCCGCCGGAACACCCCCCCCCCCCAGCGCGAGCCCCGCGCTGCCCCCCCCGCCGAGCGCCGCGCCGCTGGAGCCCGCCCCCCCCCCCCGCCGAGCGCCGCCCCCCCGGAGCCCGCCCCCGCCGACCGCTGCCCCCCCCCGCCGAGCGCCGCCGGAGCGCCTCCCCCCCGTGGAATGCCGAGCCGCGCTCCTCCCACCGCCCCTTACCAGGTGCCGCCCCAAGCACGTGCTTGGGTGCCTGGTGCCTGGAGCCGGCCCTGGTAGGGCTTGCTTTAATATGGAGTATGGACGCTGACTTGGTTATTCCAAGTTGTCAGGGTAAGAGATCAAAGAATGCTTGGGTACCGTGGTGGTTGCTGCATGACAGATAGATGGGGTGTGGGGGAGTGTATGGAGATGGAAAGATATATACATACATATTTACTGTGGTTACGCGTATCAGCCTTTGTGAACTCAATTCTCCTCTGACTCACGTCCTGTGATTTGACCTGTCAGGCCAAGTTCTGCCCTCAGTTACGTCAACATAAATCCCGAGTAACTCAATTTAAGTCCAAGGAATTAGTCCAGATGTGGGCTGCTATAAGCAGAATTTGGTCTGTTGATATCCCTGGGCATAAGCATGGGATTTTTGCGGTGAGTGTCTGAATCATGGCATCTTAAAAGTTAGTGCAGGGGAAAAACCTATAGTATTAGATTCCTGGGAGACCCTTCCCCACCTTTCTGCCCCCTCAGACAGGTCAGGATTGTTCCTTATAGTGTAATCACAAAGGTGAGTTGTCCACTATCCCACAGCACAGTAATGGGATCATAGGACAGTCCAGAAGGGGGGTGAGTTTGCTTACGGGTAATTAGGTCTGGAACCAGACAAGCAGTTCTCCGGAAACATTCACTCCATGTGCAGCAGCTCACGGTGTGTTCGAAACCATTAGGGAAGGGATTGATAGTAAGACAGAAAATATCATAGTGCCACTATATAAGCCCATGGCACACCCAGAACTCGAATATTGTGTCCAGTTCTGGATACCACATCTCAAAAGAGATGCATTAGAATTGGAACATATGCAGAGAAGGCCAACAAAAATGATATGGAATATGGACCAGCTTGCATAGGAGGAGTCATTAAAAAGACTAGGACTGTTCAGCTTGGAAAAGAGATGACTAAGGGGGGGATATGACAGAGGTCTATAATATCAAGAATGGTGTGGAGAAAGTGAAGGGAAGTGTTATTTCCCCCTTCACATGACACAAAAACCAGCGGTCACGCAATGAAATTAATAGGCAACAGGTTTAAAACAAACAGAAGGAAGTACTTCTTCATATGATGCACAGTCAGCTGGTGGAACTCATTGCCAGGGGATGTTGTGAAGGCCAAAAGTATAACTGGGTTCAAAAAAGAATTAGATAAGTTCATAGAGGGTAAGTCCATCAATGGCTACTAGCCAAGATAGTCAGGGATACAACCCCGTGCTCTGGGTGTCCCTGAACCTCTGACTGCCAGAAGCTGGATATCATTGGATAATTGCCCTGCTCTGTCCATTCCCTCTGAAGCGTCTAGCACTGGTCACTGTCAAAGACAGGTTACTGAGCTAGATGGCCCATTGGGCTGACCCAGCTTGGCCGTTCTTATGTTCTTAGCCTGTAAGTGTTACGTCTCTTCTCCTCTTCCTTACTAGAGTCATGGGAGAGCGCTGCCGTCAGCAGCAAGAGCCGATGCTCCGAGGAGCACGTACTGACCTGCACGTTTGAAGCCTGTGACCTGGAACAAACAGGTAGAAAGCTTTCTAGTGTCAGCTGGAAATGCACAGCCCCTGCAGAGTCCCAGCCACTTCAGTGCTGCCAGGAAACCAACCTGTGCATTAGATTCGAAGGCTCCTTTCAGAGTGGAATCAGCCAGTGAGCGTTCAGATGGCAAATCCCAGCCCCTACACCTACCTCCCATTCTCAAGACCTTTGAAAAAACCATCTTGCGTCCTAGTGTCCTGTACCTGGGATCTTCCACTCTCCTAGGAGTTAACAAGGCTGAGTTGAAAGCAGGCTGCATGGTCAACTTCCTGGAGGGGTGGGGGGGCTATACTGCTATGAAGCAGAAGGGGCATAGATTACCATGTAGCTGCAGCAGAGATGGCCCCACCTGTTAATTAGAGGTTGCATTGACCTCAGTGGGTCACTTTGAAAACAAAGTCACTTTATTTAGGTGCCTTGATGTGGATTTAGGACAATGCACAAATCCATTGTCAACTACACAGGGATTCCAGCAACTCAAACACCTAAATCCCTTCGAGGATCTGGGCCTCCCTCCCATTGATTCCACTGATCTCCAAACTCCCAGGCCATCTCTGTAGTCACAAGACGAACCTTCCATCTCTAGCAATGTTCCCGGTTTGCTAGGGGGTGACTATTGGTGTGTCTGAATTTCTGATTGCAGGACAGGTGTCTGTTTTCCATATTATCGAGTACTTACAGTCTGTGACAGGGCAAAGCTGTGAGGAAGGGAGACTGCAGTTGCTTTACAAAATGCTGGACCCAGAAGAGAGGGGCGTCACTGTGGATTTACCGACCTTCCATGCTGTCATGAAGAACTGGATTGCAGATTGTCGGCAGGATGGGTGAGTAGATAATTTAGGAACAGCTGTGGCTTAGGTGTTACAACCCCACAGCAAGAGAGGGTAAGATTTTCATCCACAGAAAGGGAAACTGAGGCACAGACAGGTGAAAGGCCAGATGTTCAAAGGTACTTTAAAAAAAATGGAAACGAATGGGTGTTTGGCACCTAAGGCCTTGTGAATATCCTGCTATGCACCGATCTGCATCTGCCAAGTGGCTTGGCCTTCCAGGGTTACCCAGGAACTCAGTGGAACCCAGGAGTCCTGACTCCCATTCCCTCCTGCTCTAACTTCCTAGACAACACAACACCACAGAGCAGCAAATAGAACCCAGGAATCCTGCTCTGCCCTCCTAGTCTATATTCTCTCCAAGAGTTGGGGCCCAGGAGTCCTGACTCCTACGCCCCTGCGGGGACTTGATATACATCTCCCAGAGTTGTTCTAGGAGTCTCTTTCTCTTATCAGAGAACCACACTGCTGTAAGAATCCACGCCCTGTGCCGTCCAGCTGTGTATCTATGTGATATGTGCCTCTTAGTCTTTAACAAAAAAAAGGCTTCCAGAATCAGCTCTCGTTATCAATATTAATATTTATTACCTCTGTTCCCTTCTAACAAAACAGCCACATGAAATGCATAATATAACCCTTCTCTGGGCTTTCTATCAGAGCTTTATGGACAGCCCCTAAGGCTCACCTGTTGCGTGCATAGCTTTTCTGACTTAAATCATTAAAGAGACCTGATCGTTTCTTACCCCCGACTAATTAAGTGACCGTCCTGCCTTAATTACAGCGTGGTACAACACCCCCCACTAAACTTGAAGAACTATTTTCATCCTTGTGTTTATTAAGATGCGGGGAGTGAATAGGGAAAATATTCACCCGATACGCACAGAGCACGAGATTCATTTAGTACGAATGGTGATAAAGTGGGAATTATGACTATTAATTTATGTTTCTTCCAGGGGATTAGACAGCACGAAGGAGCGAGACAAGTTTGTGGACAATATGTGCCTGTGGCCATCTGGTAAGTTGTGCTGAAAGGGATAATAAAAAAAGGACAGTGTATTTAATTCTAAATATAGACGGTTCGGTAATGCAGCCTGCTGTGCTACTGATTGGCCTGACTGAGGCGTCTGTCCTTGCCCTTTCTGCTGGGGACACAGGAAACCACCCAGGTTTTGAAAGACGCTCATAATTAATCCTTGCATAGCCCCTCTGTCGCTGTAGCATCTGAGCACCTCCTGAGGGTTTATAAATAGAATAATCAACAGCGGGCTCTCTCTTCCTGCCTGGTCTGTAGGAGAAAGAGCTTGATTAGCTTATAGGGCAGAAGGGTTGTGTCTGATTGGGTTTGTCTGCGTATGTGAAGGCGTGTGGTTCAAGGGTCTTCTGGGACCCAATTCTGGGCTTCTGCAAAACAGCCAGAAAGCTAGCTGAGCTGGCTACCTGGGAGTTCTTAGGGCAATCTTCAGATGATGGGACTGAACCCAGGAGTCTGGACTCCAACGGGAGTTAGGCGCCTAAATGCCTTTGAGGATCTGGTCCTAAGTGCCTTCCTCTGCCCTCACTTCTTTGGTGCTCTGACAGTTTTGATGCACTCAAAAACTGCAGTGATGGGTGCGGTATAAGAGCCTACATTATACTTTGTATGAGGATAGACTGAGTAGGCCTGCCACGCCAGGTCTTTCCCCCCAGCCTCTGGCACAGGAAAGCGGGGATGTGGCCAGAGTATCTCTGCATTCCAGTTATCCCAGCCACAGTCACAACCTCTAAGGGCTACCAGCAGCCATGGGTAAGTTAAAACAACCTCTGGGCTGCTCTACCTTATGCTGAAGACTCAAGTGCTCTCTGGATAGCTCCAGAATTGGGGAAACACAGACAGCATTCAGCCACCTTTGCACCCCCTACCCCCAGCGCAGCTCAGAAGCTGTGACATCCTCCCGTGGCACATCTCTAGTGAGCCCAGGAGGGGCCAGTGGCCTTTCACAGACAAGAGAAAGACTCTTAAAGGTCAGTTATAACTTATTCCTCAGTTTAATACCCCTCCTAGCCAGTTAGTGGGAGCCAGTGAGCAGGTGTTCCTGGGCATAATTCGATATTGATCTTCAGGTTGCCATTTGCTTTTCCTACTCCTGGCAGCCGCGAGCGTCACGACCAGAAACCCATTGTAAGGCTGTGGTCCTGACATTGCTCTCTGGTTTTCCTCTTCAGGGAGGAGGAGGCCTGTCTCTAGTGGTGCTCAGTTAGAGGGATATGGCGGGGATGTCAGCAGTGTAAACTCGTAAGTATTAACTTCTTATAGTCAGCCAGATCAGGACGGCTGAGATGTAATTGACCCATGCTGTAGGATATTAGAGGCTCATACCTGTGTAAGTTTCCAGAAAAGGATTAGATGCTTTACTGTATGCGAACAGCAGCCACAGGGACCATTCACATGCTTCAGGGAGTCAGGAAGGGATAACTCTTCTAGGTGTGCCATGTTCAGTAATGAGATGCATTCACAATCACACCCTTCTCCCAACCAGCCAGCACCGGCCACTGTTAGAAACCGTACGCTGGCTTAGATTGATCGCTAGCGTGATCTGGATTGATCACTCTCTGGTGGGTCTTACCAAGTGCTGCCGATCCAGGTCTCCTTTGCCAGCCTGTAGGCAATGCCATCTGATCGCCACCCAGTCAGGTGTGATATGGGGTGGGGGTGTTCCAGTCCATTTCCTAGTGGGGCTAAGACAAAAATCTCAGGCTCAGTGACTGAACGCCCCCCCGATCAGTGCTGGGCCTGTGGTGTGGAGACTGGGGTGGAGTGGGTGATGCTGTTTGGCGTGACGGTATTGCAAGTGAGGCGAGATCTCCCTACCGACTGCCCCCTTGCCCTCATTCATGCCGGTCTCTAAGGGAAGAGGCTGCCGCCTTGATGAGCAGCATTGAAGACCTGGAGTACGGCAACAAAAAGTTGGCCGTGCAGAATGCCAAGCTGCAGAGGACCATCGAGGCAGCTGAGGAACTCAACTCCCGCCTCACCGAAGAGCTCTCCCAGCTGCAAGGCAGACTGAGAAGGTGAGTGGGATGGGAGGCAGCCGGGGGGGCTGCAGGGTGCAGGCTGAGGGGCACTGCCCCCCTCTCTGGGTTAGCGCTGACTTTGATGCCCCAGCACAGCTCTAGGGGCAGTGTGCTTCAGGGAGCTGTGTGTGACACTCAGTAGGGGATGCTCTCCTCAGGCAGGCGGTGCTAAGGGGCCTGTGCTGAAGGGAGCGGGGCAGGGGCTGAACAGGGGGCGCACTCCCCGGCACTCACTGCTGGCCCCACTGCTCCAGTGTGTTGTTTGGAGGTGATAGGGTGAGGTCTACATTAAACATGCTGATTGCTCACAGTCTCTGAGGTCCTGAGGCATGCTCACTGCAGGATAGGGCATGCTCTTCCAGGTGTTGCTGGCTACATCCCAACCTGGCTAATTCCATTCCGCCTCCCTAAATTCCCCTGCCTGAGGTGCGGACCGGGTACAGGATTCACCTTGCCTTCCCGTGCCCAGCTGCTGTGCAGCCTTGGTGCGTGCTGAGACACGGCCTCCACGTCCCATTCCTGGCTGGCTGTATTTAAATGGCAGGTGAAGCGCTCGGTCTGGGGTTATTATTATTTGTTCGTTATTTCACGAGGCTTCAGCAATCTCCCCCTTCTGGGCGCTGGATATTTTAAACCGAGTAGCCGCTGTGTGTTTATGGAGGGGAATTTAGCAGCTGTATTCATTGCTCGGATTGGAAGCTCTTTTTGCTCGGTTTGTACAGCACCTAGCACACTGGGGCCCTGGTCAACCACTGGGCCTCTAGGTACTACCAAAATACAAAGAGTAATAATGAATACATCCATCATTTACCTCAACCATTGCAACTCCTAAGGCTTCCAAGGAAACTCAGATATCTTATTCAGTGACACTTGGCCCTGTACTGCAGTTATTTCAGGCTACTTTGACTGTTGCTAATTAAGAGGTTTTGAATTACTGGCCTCTCCTAACTGGCTGCTCTCCTTGGTAGCACGCAACAGGCCCTGGAACAGGCTAAATCAGTGGCTAACGAACTAGAAGACCTGAAGGCTGTTGCAAAAAGTCTGGAAGAGGAGAAGGGCAAACTTTACTCACAAGCCCGGCAGCTGGTAGGTGCTTGTGAGTCTTTGTTTCAGCAACATTTCCCTGGCTGGGGGTTCAGGCAGCTAGCCTGATTTCACTGGGGAAGCAGTATTTCCTAGTGGCTAGAGCAGTGGGGCTAAGACGCCTGGGTTCTATCACTGCCTCGGGGGTGGGGGAGAATCAGGTTAGAGCAGGGAGGGCTGGGAGCCAGGACTTCTGGGTTCGCTACCTGAAACTGCAGCTGATTTATCATGTGGCTTTGCACAAGTCACGCACTCTCTCTGCAGCTGTTTGCCCAGTTGTGAGGCTATGTTTATGTAACCACCCAAGAAAATCTCAACTTCCTTGCCTTCTCTTTGCTGAGAGCCTCAAAAAGTGACCATGTGAAACCGACACACCCCTGATTTACACCAACTGATAACCCAGCAGTGCAGTGCGGAGGAAAATCCGCAGGGGGCAGCGTGTGGGAGAGCAAAACCTTTTCCCGGCGACTGCCCATAGTGTGCCCGCTTTGTGGGATAAAAAGAAGATTTCAGCCCGTCAATCTGGCGCTTTTTGCCAGCACTGAGTACACTTCAGTTTTTGTTGTCTTTCTTTAAACCCATGGGCATTTCAAAGTTCCCATCTGCTGCAGCCATGAGTGGTTTCTTGGCGTGGCACAGCTGTCGTGGGGCACTCGGCTCTTGATGCAAATTAACCACCCGGATTGCAGGGGGATGTAAAAATAAATGTGTGTTGATAACAAGTAACACCCGCAGCCCAGTTACTGCAATTTATTGAACCGAGACGTGGCCATTCCTTTAATAACGGCATAGGCAAACTCTGGGGGATACAGCTTAGGTCCATGTTTGTTTTGTTTTTTAAACTTATAGGAGAAGGAACAGCTGTGCCTCTCTCTACAAGTGCACTGTCTTCAAGAGGAGGTGAGGAGGGCTCTGGAGAGTAGTGAAGTCAACCATGTCTGTACGGTAATGCCAAATCACCAAGAACCACGCAGGGGGCAGTGTGGGTGATTCAGTGGGAGGCGGTCTCCCCTCTGAGTCAGTAGTGAATTGGGAGAGAGCACAGAGGAGGTCTGGAAAATCTGCCTTGCAATGAAATACAATCTCCTTAGCTCATCACAGAGAAGGTGAAAAGGTGACTAAAGGGTCTGTGAGTCCCTAGAGAGCTCCTTAAGGTAGCAGCCAAAGGCGGAGCAGAATCCAGGGGCTGGACGCTGAGGCTAGGTCAGGGGTGGGCAAACTTTTTTGGCCCGAGGGCCACATTGGGGTTGCAAAACTGTTAGGGAAGGCTGTGTCTCCCCAAACAGCCTGGCCCCGCCCCCATCCGACTCCTCCCACTTCCCGCCCCCTGAACTGCCCCCCTCAGAACCCCCAACCCATCCAACCCCCACTTCTCCTTGTCCCCTAACCGCCCCCTCCCGGGACTCCCCGCCCCTAATTGCCCCCGGGGTCCCACCCCCTATCCAACCCCCCCTGCTCCCAGTCCCCTGACTGCTCTGACCCCTATCCACACCCCCGCCCCTTGACAGGCCCCCCAGGACCCCACACCTATCCAACCCCCCCCCCATCCCCTGACCGGCCCCCAGAACATCCGCCCCATCCAACCGCCCCCTGCTCCCTGTCCCCTGACTGCCCCCCGGAACCCCCCACCCCTTATTCAACCCCCCGGCCCCCTTACCATGCCACTCAGAGCAGCAGGTCTGGCAGCTGCACTGCCTAGCCGGAGCCTGCTTGGTAGGAGCGCACAACCCTGCTGCCCAGAGCGCTGCCCGCACGGCGGCGTGTCTGCAGGAGAGGGGGGACAGCCAGGGAGGGGCTGGGGGCTAGCCTCCCCGGCCGGGAGCTCAAGGGCCAGGCAGGACGGTCCTGTGGGCTGGATGTGGCCCGCGGGCCGTAGTTTGCCCACCTCTGGCCTAGATACATTCAGGCTGGAAACAAGGCGTGCAATGTTAGGAGCGAGGATTATTAGACATGTCACTTTGGAACAATTTACCAAGGGATAGGACAGAGTCTTTAGGACTTGGAGTCGTTAAACCAAGACGGGACGTCTTTCTGAAAGAGACATTTTACCTCAACCACTAGATATGGGGCGGGCGGTGGGAAATTCTGGGTAAAATACTCAGTGTTCTGCCGGAGGTCAAGCTATATTATCCGAATAGTCCCTTCTGGCTTCAACATCAATTATTCCAGTGTCCCAGTGTTGTGCTAGGGGGCAGGGGGCTCCGAGGGGACACTGCAGCTGCCGTCTTTCTGGGGAGATGCAAAACTGCGTCGGACCCCTTATGGCCTGGCATTCTTTAATATGAACCGGAATTATTAACCCCGGTGTCCTGAGCAGGTTTCAGTGTGGCCAAAATCCAGATCCTCAGAGATATTTAGGGTCCTAACTTCCACTGAAGTCAATGGTAGAACTGCATTTAAACTGCCTTAATTGCTCCTGCAGTTTCGGCTGGATGTGGAATTCATTTTCGCTTCCTGTGCTACGCTGCTTGCACCTTTCAACTGCTTGTGCGTCCCACCCCAGCAGCGGCTGCATTTCACTGGCGAAGGGGCCAGAGGAGCAGCTAGAGAGCTCCCTTCTCATGTCTCTTTGCTATGGTTTGCTAATTAACCCTAAGCTTGACCTGCGGCTGCTTTACAGAACAGGAAGCTGCTCACAGAGAGAGACAGAGTGAAGCAGAAGGTTGCAGGGCTGGTTGCTGAGAAGGCAGATCTGAAGGTACTAACAACCATTGCAAACATGCGTGTCACCTAAATCAGTTGCTAGGCTCTAAGTACCTCCTCCTGAACAGCGCTGAGAACCCGCAGCTTCTGTTGGCTTCCTTGAGTAGCTTGCAAGCAAGCGTGTGAAGCCCAGCAAAGACTTTTGCATCCGTACAAGTCCTCCTAGCTGTTAAGCAGAGTGGTCAGAAATTTTCCGATCGAAAATGCTGATATGACAAAATCTAAACGTTTTGCGACATCGTCTCGCTTTCAACAGGAAATTATCAAAAGGATCCATTTTGACTATTCTATTCTAAATTATTTTCATATAAAACATTTTTTGGAATATTCGTTTTGTGAAAAATGATGAGATTTCTACTTTTCATTTTAAAATGTTTGAATTTCTCAACATTTTGGCCTGTATCGTGTAGTGGCTTAGAGCATCTGAGTGGACATCAGGACACCTGGGTTCTATTCTTAACTCTGCCATTGACTTGTTGTGTTATCTTGGGGGAACACTTCTCTTTCCCCACCCCATGCCTCAGTTTCCCCTGCTGCAAAATGGGATTAATGCCATAGTGCAGGGGATTGGACATGGGGAATTCCAGTCCTACATTTCTATGATCCTATACCACCCCACTTTCCCACTGGGGTTTGAAAATTTACCAGTGAATGTCAGGTATTTTGAGATCTTTGATGACGGGCTAAGGGTGAAGTATATATTTCCTTTCTCTAGGCCCAGCTCTGTGAATATGAAACTCTCCTCTCCTGCAAAGACACTGCCCTTACTGAGGTGAGCAATCGGTATGTGACTGCGAACAGGGTGGGTGGTGTTGTTTCTAGTACTGAATTTTCCTTTCTGTCCATCCTCCTGTTTGTTTGTTTCGCTGGACTGGCCCTCAGCAAACCCGGGTTCTGTTCCCGGCTCAACTGTTGGCCTGCTAGGTGACCTTGGATCAGTCACTTGGCCGCTCTGTGACTCAGTTTCTCCACCTGTACAGTGGGTGTAATGACACTAACTTCCTTTGTAAAGCGCTTTGAGATCTAGCAATGAAAAGTCGTTGGTAAGAGCAGGTGTTATTAATGTCACTGATGTGTGTTGTGTACAGCTGCCTTTAAACTTCCAGCCAGCAGAAGTTATGGGTCTCGATGCATGTGACATTCTCTGGCCTGTGTCATGCAGGAGGTCTGGTTACATGAATACAATGGTCCCTCTGGCTTTAAAACCTATGCAAATCGTGGTTCTGGGTGTGCTGTCAGTGCTCGTCACAACCAGCGGGTGTCGCTGCACCCTCACAATTAAGATCAAAGCTAGACCTGTGTCTAATAAGCAGCCACGCGGGGATAATCTGTCAGAGCCCCCTTTGAAGCAACAGAAGTCACCATGACAGAGGGGGCAAAGCTGTTTTTTTGGGGCTTTTTACAGAAAACAAACCGTGCCGAAGAACTGACAGCGATGCTGGCGGAGTACAGGACAGTGGTGCAGGTAATGAATGGTCCTGTCCATCTGCTCCTTTGGCCTCTTCACCTGATTCACCAAAGAGCTTGGATCGTCCCTGCCCAGCCCTGTGTGCTCTCTCTGTATCCTCCTCCTGGAGCAGTGAGCCATGGAGGAGACAGGTGTCCTAGGCCAAATGGCCCCCAAAAGTATTCACGCCATTGTGCCAGGCACCGGTGAGACCTCTGTGTCCAGTGCTGGTCACCTGAGTTCAACAAACGGCGATAAACTGGCCAGGGATGAGTTTAAACTGGAAATTAGAAGCCAGTTTCTAACCATGAGAGCAGGGAGTTTCCACAACAGCCTCCCCGGAGGAGTGGTGGGGGCAAACATTAGTCTGATCGTGGAGCTTGATAAGTTTATGGTAGACGGGGTGGCCTGCAGGGACTAGATTCAATGACCGAGGACTCCCAGGAGATCCCTAAGTTCGGCTGGGCCTGAAGCTCAGGGACTCTGCTCCTGCACCAGGGGCAGGGGGGTGAGTGTGGGAGGAGCAGGTTAAGGTGTCTTTAAGCCAGAGGTAGGCAAACTACAGCCCGCGGGCCACATCCGGCCTGCGGGACCGTCCTGCCCGTCCCTTGAACTCCCGGTCGGGGAGGCTAGCCCCAGGCCCCTCCCCCGCAGATACGCCGCCGCACGGGCAGCGCTCTGGGCGGCGGGGTTGCGCACTCCTGCTGAGCAGTGCGGCAGCGTGTCTGGCTCTGGCCGGGTGGCGCGGCTGCCAGACATGCTGCTCTGAGTGGCATGGTAAGGGGGCCGGGGCTGGGGAGTTGGATAAGGGGCGGGGGGTTCCGGGGGGGCGGTCAGGGGACAGGGAGCAGGGGGCAGTTGGATGGGGCGGAGGTTCTGGGGGGCGGTCAGGGGATGGGGGACGGGGGGGGGGGTTGGATAAGCATGGGAGTCCCAGGGGGCCTGTCAGGGGGCGGGGGTGTGGATAGGGTTCAGAGCAGTCAGGGGACTGGGAGCAGGCGGGGTTGGATAGGGGGTGGGGTCCTGGGGGCAGTTAGGGGCAGGGAGTCCCGGGAGGGGGTGGTTAGGGGACAAGGAGCAGGGGGTGTTGGGTGGGTTGGGGGTTCTGGGGTGGGTGGGAAGTGGGAGGAGTTGGATAGGGGGCAGGGGCCAGGCTGTTTGGGGAGACACAGCCTTCCCTACCTGGCCCTCCATACAGTTTTGCAACCCCAATGTGGCCCTTGGGACAAAAAAGTTTGCCCACCCCTGCTTTAAGCCATCTTTGCACTCCTTGTATTCCAGAGCTGTGGATAGGGGGCCCTGGGATAGGTTAGAGTGACCTCAGGGCTGCTCTAACTTAAAGCCTGCTTCCTATGGTCCCCTCTGGCCACGCCTCCAATCTGGCTCCTGTGGGGCTTGGGTAGCGGAGAACAGCCACAATGCCGTGTGCTCCGGCCATGCCCCCCACCGGCCCCCTATGCCAGGGGCTATGGGGAGAGCCGTTATATTCCTTGCACAATGGGGAGTTTCTAGAGGGCCATTTCTGCCCCACTTTAAGGACCCTTTACTGTGCCAGGGCCACCTAGAGGTGTGCAAGTGTAACCGAGAACTAGGCCCGCTGGCTGTAGCAATGCCTGATGAGCTGGGTGGTTTGGGAGAACACGGCTTATGTGGCAGAGGAAACTCCAGAGGATCTGTCCTTCCTCCACAGGAGCTGAGACTGGAAACAAGCCAGCTGCAGGAGCAGCTGTGCCAAACCACCGAAGACCTGGCCATGTAAGTCCTTCTGAGCAGCCCCTCCTTGGTAGCCAGCTCCGTTCACTGTCTGTGCACCAGCCAGGCTGGCACGAAGGGCAGGGAGAATGTGTCAGAGACCGGGGTGTGGGCGGTTTGAGCAGGAGTCCGTAGCCAGGAATAGGCGCCCCAGGTCAGAGCAGGAGTCAGAGGCCAGGTGCCCGAGCCAAGGGTCAGAGCCGAAGTCAGGAATTGGAGCTGAGGTCAGAGCCGGGTTACCTGGACTGAGGTGAAGTAGGAGCAGGGCTGGGTCCAAGGCTGGGGACAAGCAGGAGCTATCACAGCCACCAAACGGCTGCTGCTGGGCTGAGCTGGTCTGCTGACCCCTCCTAGCCATCAGGCAGCCTGCTACAGGTCCTGATCCTGACAGGACACCCCCCAGGGCACAGCCACCTGAGTAGCAGCCCCAAGCGGGCTGGAGGAGAGGGGTGCGAGGGAGTGTAGCTGAGAGAGCCTTATTCCCTGGTTATTCTGTGCCACAGCTGAGTCCCATGGGGCCACCGGAGCATGGACATTACTGAGAGCAGCCCGTAGGGGCGCCCTGCAATCCCTGAAGAAGTAAAGCAGGAGCTGCGCTGTGGGAGCTCTACCGCACGCACCGTACAGTCCGATGCGTGCAGCTTCCCACTCAGAGTGTTGGGGGTTGCTTCTGGGCTCCAGTGCATACCTGGCGGCATGCCACTGGCTCCCCCGAAGGGTGCCTGGTGAACGCTGTCCGTCCTGCATGGGAATTGCAAGGCCAGCGCTCTGTCCCGTCCCCTCCGGCAGCCAGCTGCTAGCAGGGACGGTCCTGGAATAACCTGCTCAGAAGGGAACCTCAGGCAGATGAAATCATGGTTTATTCCCTGAGACATAAACTATCCCATCTAATCTGTCCCTGTGTCTGTCTAATGAGGGCAGACACACACACACACCCTGAGGCCTAGGTTAGCTCACTCCAGAGCCAATGGATGGAAGCTGAAGCAGACAAATTCAGACTAGAAGTGAGATGCCGATTTTTAACAGAGTGTAATTAACCAGTGGAACAACTCACCTCGGGACGGGCGGGTCTCTCCATCAGTCTTTTAATCAAGACAGAGTGTCTCTTCATAAAAGCTCTGCCCTGGCTCAGCCAGGAGCGAGGGGCTCGTTTCAGGAATCCCTTCTCGTGTGCTCTGAGTGATGGTGAGACGAAACGGGAATCCTGCGTCCAGTTCTGATGTCGTCGTTTTAAAAAAGATGTTGCAAAATTGGAGGGGGTGCAGAGAAGACCTGCAGAAATGATTCAAGAGCTGGGCAAAACAGTGCCTGGCAGTGAGAGACGCAAGGAGCTCAATCTGTTTAGTGTCTCCAAAAAGAAGGGCAAGAGGTGGTTTGATTACAGTGTCTGGGGAGAAAATCCTGGGTATTAAAGGGCTCTTTAATCTCATGGAGAAAAGCAGAATGAGAACCAGTGACTGGCACTTAGACGGACAGACCTAGATTAGATAGGTGGCAAAACTCCCAGGGTGTGTGTATGCACATTGTGTGACCGGGGCCTTGCCCTGTCATGCTGCGTACCAGGCTCCCTTTATAAAGGGCGAATCAGCGATCAGTAGATCTAATAAACATGTGGCAGACAGGAGCCGCGTGGGTTAGAGACGGTTCTAAACCCCTCAGCGCAAGGTGTTATGGACCGTTCTAAGGCACCTCCTGAGCTGTGGGGCTCTAACGATGGGTTAGCCATTCGTTAAAACCTCTGCACGCCCTTTATATCTGGAACCGTAACGTAATGCATGAACTGCTCGCCTTACCGCGATATAGGGTGACCAGATGTCCCATTTTTATAGGGACAGTCCCGTTTTTGGGGACTTTTTCTTATAAAGGCTCCTATTACCCCCCACCCCGTCCCGTTTTTTCACAGTTGCTGTCTGGTCACCCTACCGCAATATGGGATGGCTGTAACAATTTGCCAGGGAGAGGTCAGGGCACTTGTCATTCTTTGGCAGGGGTGTCAGAAAGGTGGGAGGAGCAGAGAGCATGGGAAGGGGAGCTCGGGCTGCTCTCACAGGGCAGGGATGCTGGCCCCCAAAAAAACCAGCTAAGGTTGCCAACTTTCCAGGATTGTCCTGGAGTCTCCAGGAATTAAAGGTTAATCTTTAATTGAAGATTATGTCATGCGATGAAACCTCCAGGAATACGTCCAAGCAAACTCGGCAGCCCTGTCTCCAGCGAGTGCCTAGGGACAGCTCTGAAACCCGCATTTCCCATCTAGCCCATCCCCTGCCCCTTAGGGTGGGGCAGGATTGTTTCCTGTAGCCTCTTCCTCAGAGCTAGACTGAAATTCAGCTCCCCGCCTTGCTAAAGCCCAGGGCAGATGTGTAATGTGAGCTCCCTGCTCTGCCTGCTGGGACCTCTGCGCTGACCTCACCGCTTCCCAGCTCAGACCCCAGTGCCTGACGTAAAACTGGGTCGCGTGGCTGGGGACAGGACAAATTTCACCGGAGGCTGGAAGCTAGGCTGCACCTGCTTGGAAAGGGCCCTGATCCACGAGCTACCGGGTGCATGCAGAAACACTCCTCCCAGCCCTACTCTCTGGTGATCTTTATCCAGCGATTGTCGGGCTCCGGGGCCTGTCTCTCATAACTCGGCATGAACACTGCAGACGCACCACGCTGTGCAGAGGTGAGGCGTGCGGTTTGAGCAAAGTCTCTTCCTGCCTCATGCTCCGGAGGAAGCTGTGGGGCTTGGGCGCCACAGGAAGAAATGTTGGGGGCAGGGAGACAGTTCAGTTTGCTTAGCAACTCTCCCGCACTGGGATGGGAGATCCAGACGACCCCAGAGAATCAGGTTTCTGAGCTCTTCTCTGGCCCTGCCCACGTTGCATTGACGATAATAAAGGCTCAGAGTTATGAAGGACTGTGGGTAAGGCACTGAACTCAGGAGAACTGGCTTAGTTCCCAGCTCTGCCACAATTACCCTCATCTCTCTCTGCCTTGGTTTCCCCATCGGAGGATGATAATCCTTCTCTTGGCTGTTTAGACACAGGTACAGCACCTGGTCCCATAGGGCATTGGTGCTGCTGCCACGCTCCTAGCAATTGGCTGGGTGTTTTCCCCCTGGGTCACCCAGGGCCCATTTTCGATGATGCAAACTGCTCTCAGATCACAACAGTCAGGGATGGAAAAGTCACCGGGGCACAGGGGAGTCGGACCTGGCTTATCATTGTAATGTTTGTACAGCGTCCCAGGCACCATATAATGGAGCTAAATCTATAGCAAAAAGAGCTCGGTGGCCCAGGAGGCAGATCTGCCAGAGGCCGTATAGTCCCAGTTCTGCCACTGCTGACCTAAGGCAACCAACGCCCTCTTTCTGTGCCAGTCCCACGGTGCTCGGTGCTGTACAAACATTGAACATAAAGACCCTCCCTGCCCTGCAATTTTGAATTCAGAGCCGATGGCTGGAAATTCATTGGCCTTAACTGTAATTAAACCATCCAGACTTCAAATGGTAAAGATTACAAAATAAATAGCCAAGACCTCTGGCCCACCTGAGTCTGGCCATGAGCTGACCTCTAACTACTGGGGAGTAGACTGTGGAACTCATAGCCACATGGTTCTGCTGGGGCCAAGCATTTAGTACAATTCAAAGAGGGGTTGGATATTTATGTGAATAGCAGGGATATCCCAGAGGTTAGACGACTGCATGCTGAGGCTGGAGGAGGAAAGAGAACTGACTGTCTTTATACAGGCTGCCGAAGGAGCTGCCCCACGAGCTTAAACCCCACGTTCAGCTTCCGGCACAGCCGCTCTGCGTGGAGATAGAAGAAATCCAGCAGGTAGGGGGAAGGGCAGCCTGGCTCTCTCATTGTTCTGGCAAGCCCAATTAACCTTGTGCTTTGATCCTGGCGGAGTTCAAAAGTCAAGCCAGGCTAGGCCTGCCCAGTAGCTGTCCGGGAGGCCTCAAAGGAACAGCTAAGGGTAGTAGCGTTGGTGATGCACTAGGGGGCACTGGCCTGCAGCATGCAGTAGGGGTGCTCTGTCCTCAGACTCCATGCTGACCCCCAGTTCCCCAGCAAACTCAGAACAGTGAGGGGAATTAACCACTTGAAACGGCTCTGGTGGATTCCCCGTCCCAGGCCTTCTTTAAATCAAGATGGGCTGTTTTTCTAAAAGATCTGCTGTAGTTGAAACAGGAATTAATTCGGGGCAGTCTTATGGCCTGGGATATACAGGAGGTTAGACCAGAGGAGCAAGGGGTCCCTTTTGGCCCTAGAATCTATGAATCAAGGCAGCGCGCTTGCTTACTACTACAGAAAGACCAGGGAAACATCTCCCCCAAAGCAGCTTTTCACATCCCTTCTGTGTGCAAAGCTCGATTGTACCCGTCACTGCACTTGGGCTTGTCACTCGGACCTGGACAGCTCCACATCCCTCGGGGAAGCCGCCACCACTTCCTTCCAGAGACAGGGCGAGAGAACGCCACAGTATCACTGCAGCGTCAGCAGTCCCGGAGCATCTGCAGGGCGGGGCTGATATATCAGACCACAGACGAATTGCATTAGAAACGTCCGCAAATAGCTCTGACCTGGGAGGGAACGTCCCGGGGCTCAGTATTAGAACGATAAGGAATAACCGTGCGGGGTGCTCTCATCTACGGATCTCAAAGTGCAAATCAGTGTCCTCATCTGCAGGATGCCCAGGGGGTAAACTGAGGCAGGGGGCTGTTTAGTCCCTGTTTTTCATTGGCAGCCAGTTATTTCGGGTGCCTCGGCTAATTTGAAACACCGAGCACCTGGGTTTTAGAAGCCATATGGGCTTAGCGGAACGGGGCTCTGCCGATGTTCTCCAGCTGAGGGTTTGACCCTCAGTCCGCCCAAGGACAGTTCACACGAGGATAAATCACTGTTGTATGTGCACTTCCGCCCCGCCCCATTCTCCACGCAGGGACGAAAGGCCGAGGCCCGTCTGCCCAGCCCGCTGTGTGGGATGTGGCCAGGCTCAGGAGCGCCTGCGTCGGCACAGCTGCTTGTCGGGATGAGTCCCGTGGATGTCAGGGCGGTGGCAGCGGAGCAGGTGAGGGTGGGATCCACAACGAGTAGAGTGTAGAGGTTAGGACGGGGTGGGGGGGCCTGAGAGTCAGGAGTTGTAAGGCCTAGTCCCTGCCGTGGAAGGGAATGTGGTCCAGGGAAGTGCGAGATAGCGTCGGAATATTTTATTCCCAACTCCAGGGGCCAGCGAGGGCTAGTGGTTACAGCGGGGGAGGGGGAACTCGTGTCAGGACTCCTGGGTTCTATTCCTGCCTCTGCCCCTCATTCACAGCGTGAGCATGGTGAGTCTCTGCTCTTGTCTGTGGCTTAAAAGGGAGCCAGCCGCACTCACATGGGAACTGCAGAGCTTAGCTGGCCCGGGGACGCGCTTTGGGAGCCTTGGACAACAGCCCCCAGATGTTTGCCTTACCCAGCTGTTGGCCGCACTGACTCAGGGACCTGTTTCCCCAGGATGTGGGCACGGCCGATTGCACCCCAGCATGGCTGGCTCAGCCGAGCCCCACCGGGGAAGCCAAAGCGCTGGCTGAGCAGCAGCAGCGACTGACGCCAGAGATGCCAGAAAGGTACGAAGAGGGGATGAGGGACGTGGGAGCTGCCTTCGACCCGTCCCATGCTGCCAGCTCTTCCCCCAGCTCCATCGGGCATGTCTGCACTGCCATAAGACGCCCACGGAACAGCCACCCTGGCCCAGGGCAGCTGTCTGGGGCTCACCCTGCAGGGTTAGAAAACTGCAGTGTAGACGTTGGGGCTGGAGCCCAGGCTCTGGGACCCTCCTCCTTCGCGGGGTCTCAGATCCCAGGCTCCAGCCTGAGCCGAACGTCTACACAGCAATTTTATAACCCCGCAGCCCGAGCCAGCTGACCCGGGCTAGTCGTGGGTCTTTTATTGCAGTGCGGGTCCGGTAACTGACATAATTGGCAGCTACTTCAGGGAAACGCTCCTCCCTTTGGCCTAGGGGAAGTGCCCTGTGCTGGTACCACAGGTTCTGGTCCTGCATCATCATCTCCTGATCCATGTTAATACCTGCGCCAGTCACACGCTTAATTACTAGCCAAGGCCTGCAGTGTATGCAGATTGACCGATGCGCTAATTAGCTCATCCAACAATTGGCAGGAAGTGTGACAGCAAACTTGGCCGCTGACTTCATGGAGCATGTAGTGCTTTGGGTCAGGACGCCCGTCTCACAACGTCAAGGTGCAGAGACCGCGGTGCCAGCCTGGGCGCTGGCGTGACTAGGTGCGGCTCCATGGAAGCCACCCAGAACCAGGCTGTCTCTCATCCTCGCTTGGCTTTAGCCGTGTTTGCAGCAGAGTCGGTGGGGGCGCCTTTTTCACTCCTTTAACACCGCCTGCGGAGAACGGAGCACCAGCTTTTTCGTCATAGCCCCTCGTGCTGATCTGGGTGCTGGCAGATAACCTTACTTGTTTTGTGCTTATCCCTTAACCCAGGATGGGGGGATGGGTATGTACACACCCACAGACCAATGAAGCCTGGGGCCTGATCCTTAATTGGGATTGTTAAGTGCGTCTGCAACATAAACAATTAATAAATAACAACATTCCCCATTGCCAGCCAAGCTATCCGCCGACCTCCCAGCAGATCCGGAGCAGCGGGGCGTTTGCAAGGAGCAGCTGTGATCTCTTGGGAAACCTGTGGAATCTGGTTGTTCTTGATGGGCGTAAAACCAGACTTTAAATTATTTCCCTGGCAGACGGATCCGTTAGTGAGACGCAGCGTGGGGAGTGGATAGGGCACTCGGTTGGGAGTCAGGAGACCTGCATGCTAGTCCCATCTCTGCTGCAAACCTGGGCAAGTCCCTTCCTTGCCCCGTGCCTCAGTTTCCCCTCCCACCTTTTGTCTTGTCTTTTTAGCATGTAAGCTCTTTGGGAGAGTGACCCTCTCCCTTTATGTATGTATTTGTACAGTGCCTAGCGCCGATCTCTGTTAGGGCATTGCTGCGACGATAAACAACCCCTCTCTTCCCATCTAGCACAGAGGAGAGGGGAGACTGGAGCTGCCCAGCCAAGGAAGAGCTGTGTGCGCATGGCGCAGAGGAGCAGCTTAAACTCGCCAGGGGGACCAGTGAAGAGCACAGCTGCTTATCCTGCGTGGAGACGCATGTGCTTCCTTGGCCGGAAGGGAAGGTACAGACCTTAGCTAACGTGGGCTAGCTAAATCCAACCACCTTTGCTAGCACAGACCCAGGGGAATGCCTTTAGCCTGATTTCAGCCGGATGAGTTACAGCCTTGGCAGGCGTCCACTCCCAGTCAGGCCCTCTAGCTGCTCCAGTGCTATAAATAATAATGGCGCTGTCAGACTCAGGCGCGAGTGTCTCCATGCTCCGGCCAGATCCTGCGACGGTGTCAGCTACACCTGCTGCAGAACCAGCCTTATTTGTACAGGCAGCAGCCCAGCCAGCACATGGAACAGCAGAGAAGCTCAGATTTACTCTCCTCCCCATGGCCGGCAAAGGCCTATAAGATTTCATCCCCCAACTCCAATCCGTGCTCGGTTACAAAGTGGCGCCGGCAGTAGGGAAATTGATGGTGATGAACGCTCGTGCTGACAGTGAACACCCGGCCAGGGGGCATTAGCCACTAACCGCCCCGTGGAGAGCACCAGCCATTTGAATAATAGGGTTCTGGAGATCATTTGCATTCTTGGAGCTAGTTGCTCTCCCTCCTTCTTCGAAAGAAATATTAAACACACGACTGGGCAAGGGGTGTGGGTGCAACACTTGTAGGGTTATGGTAGCACCCAGCTGTAATCAGGGCCTCATTGACTGGGTGCGGTACGTGCACACAGCAAGAGACAGCCCTTGCCCTGAAGAGCTTAGAATCGAAATAGCCCAGGCCGAGAAAGGAAGGGATTATCCCCATTTTACAGATAGGGAAAGTGAGTCCCAGAGAGACCAATTCAAGAAGGATGTTGATAAAGCGGAGAGCGACTCAATCACAGTCTATAGGTACCCGCATGGGGAACATAAATTTGCTAATCGAGGGCTCTTCAATCCGGCAGACGACTCTAACGTGAGCCAAAGGCTGGACGGTGAAACTAAACAAATTCAGACTGGAAACAAGGCGCCAACTTTTCCCGGCGCCAGTAGGTGCTCGCGCCGCCCTGGCCCCGCCCCCATTCCAACCCCTTCCCCAAAGTCCCCGCCCCAACTCCGCCCCCTCCCTGCCCCCTATTGGACCCCTTCCCCAAATCCCCATCCCGGCCCCGCCTCTTCCCCGAGCGCGCCACGTTCCCCCTCCTCCCCCCTCCCTCCCAGCCGTGCGAAACAGCTGTTTCGCGGTGCAAGGGCTGGGAGCTAGGGGGGAAAAAGCCGGGCAGGCGGCATGCTCAGGGGAGGAGGCGGAGGTGGAGGTAACCTGGGCGGGGGGGGGGGGGGGCGGGGAGCTGCCAGTGGGTGCAGAGCACCCACCAATTTTTCCCCGTGGGTGCTCCGGCGCTTATGCCTTTGAGCATCTAGGCCATAGCCTTAAGGATGCCAGCAGCAGCAGGAGTTGCGTCTACAATAGGCCTTCCCCGGCCCGGAGGAGCTGCAGCTGCGCTAGCACCAGCAGAGATGAGTAGAAAGAGCCGAGCTCACCATTGCCTTGCCCCTTGTGCAGTCATTTACACTAGTGCACAACGCTTCCTGTGGCTGCAGGTGAATTGTGCAACAAGCGGAGACAAGGGGGTGGGGGCGGCAGTTAGATCAGGCCTTTCTGAACTTTATAACCGTGCCCGCCTCCTCCCCCACTTAAAGACAAATGAACATCTCTCTCTTAATGGGCTAATCTCCTCCATTGTGCTCGCTAATTACCCCTTTCCTGCTAAGAGGTTCTTATCAGCACACGGGGGCCCTGAATGGGAAGAGGTTCCTTTTAAAGAAAATTGTTTTCTGCTAGGGAAAAGGGAATAAAAAACCCACATGGCCCTTAACAATATTTATGTGTCTGCCTCACGATTTCCCGTAAGGGACCTGTTTATGTGAACAGCCCCCACCATGAGGCAGGCCACTGCTGCTGCGGTCTTGTCGTAGCAGTAGGGAATGGACTGCAGCAAAAATCCTACTTCCCCATAAGAGCGAACTCCAGCGTTACTGACTGACCACGCCCCGGGTCTCACTTTTACAATCCATTTCCTTAAGGGTCCATTGCTTCTCCAACTGGGCACCCCCAAGCAGTCTGACTGGAGCAGGACTCCTGGGTTCGCTATTGGTCTTAGACTCTATCTACACCACACAGCCTATGCCCACCATAGATGCAACCTGCACGGACAGAAGGAGGCGTTATACTGGAGTAGGAGCACCATCTGTCCAACTGTAGCACTCCTACGTGTGCATCACTGTGTCTACACTGGGGGTGTGGTTTTGTCACACCCCCGACCCACACAGCTGTGCCAGTGTAAGTGCAGACCGGGCCGTGCAGTGTGCTTTTAGGTGCAAGCCATTTTTGTGCTTATGGCACTGTCCATAAAATGGGCACAAGGCTGCCAGACATCCCAGAGAGACAGGACTTGTGCTCGGAGATTGGCAGCAGAACAAGCCTTTTAGATGAGCAGGTGGTGCAGTATAGATCCCTCCGCTTTTTACCCGGCTCGCTAGAGCAGGGGTGGGCAAACTTTTTGGCCTGAGGGCCACATGGGGGTTCCGAAACTGTATGGAGGGCCGGGTAGGGAAGGCTGTGCCTCCCCAAACAGCCTGCCCCCTGACTGCCCCCCTCAGAACCACCCCACCCATCCAACCCCCTCTGCTACTTGTCCCCTACCGGGAACCCCCACCCCTGATTGCCCCCTTCCCTACTGCTAAGACAAGGACCCCACCCCCTATCCAACCACCCTGCTCTCTGTCCCCTGACTGCCCCCGGGACCCCACCCCCTATCCAACCCCCTGCTCCCTGTCCCCTTACCATGTTGCTCAGAGCAGCTGGACTGGTAGCCGTGCCGCCCGGCCGGAGCCAGCCACGCCTCCGCACTGCCCGGCAGGAGATCGCAGCTCTGCTGCCCAGAGTGCTGACCGCACAGTGAGCTGAGGCTGCGGGGGAGGGGCCGGGGGCTAGCCTCTCTGGCTGGGAGCTCAAGGGCCAGGCAGGATGGTCCCGCGAGCCGGATGTGGCCCGTGGGCCATAGTTTGCCCACTTCTGCACTACAGTCCTCAGCCAATTGAAATGCCAACTTTGGCTACCACATGCCAGCTTTCATGCCTGTTTTAGGAACGTAGGAGAATTGCCAGGCTGGATCAGACCAGTGACCGACCGAGCCAGCACCCTACAGTTACGGGATATCCTACCCCACATTGTTTAAACACAGTCTCTGAACCATGAGGGTTTACATCCCCCCCTAAACCAGACAAGGCAGATGGTCCCGTGGTTTGGGCCCTCACTTAGGCATTTGGCAACATGGGTTTGAATCCCTGCTCTACCCTTCTTTGCATGTGCCTCAGCTGTAAATGGGGGATAACAGTCTTTCCCTCCCTCCTAGGGGGTTGTGAGGCTAAATCCATTAGCAAGGTGCTCAGCTAAAACTCCTGGTTAGTTTTTTTTAATTATCTTATTATCCAAGATATTCTTATCTGTCTAAATGCTCAACCCCTTTGGAAAACCTGCCCAGTTTACACTAGATCACGGAGCAAATTATGCCCTAGGTGAAAGAATACTGATTTCAAGCAGTGTGCCTCCTGGCAACCCTCTGGAGCCAGCAGAGAAGAGAGACCCCAGCTCCCTGCTGGGATAATCTGACCAGCACCCTACTGTAAAACCCATCCTGCTGCCAGGGCAGTTCTGTATCACAGCACAGCCTGAGGTATGGCCGCTAAGCTCTGCTGAGCAGGGTGGGGACAGCTCTGGAACAATAGCCCGTTCACTCCTCATTGTGTCTGATTGTTTCTCACAGGCAGCAAAGCCTATCTGTCTGGAGGCCGGGCCCGCAGACACTCTATTGTCCAGTGCAGCAGAGAGGTAAGCCTGCGGGTGACCAAAAGCTGCTGAAGCGCCAAGCTGGCATTTTAACCGTGGTGGAGAGCCGTTACAGGGGTCCGGTTACACCCCTGAGAGATGGAACAGTCTTGCAGCTGGCACACGGAGCTCTGCTGACTTCCCGGTAGCTAAGATCATTTCCACCAGCTCAGAGCCACAGAAGGGACATCCAGAGGTCATCTACTCCACCCCGCACACTGAGGACAGACCCAGTAAACCTAGACAGTCCCTGAGAGGTGTTTGTCCAAGCTGGTCTTAAAAGGGGTTTCCACAGCCTCCCTTGGTCACCCGTTCCCTTGCTGAGCTAGCCTTAAAGCTAGAAAGCTTTTCCTAATATCCAACCCAAACGGCACTCACTGCAAACAAAGCCGGTTCCCTCTTGTCTTACCCTCGGTGGACATGGAGAACCGATCGCTGTCCTTAGAACAACCTCATCCATATTGGAAGACTTATTCCCCCCTCAGCCTTCTCTAAACTAAACTGCCCAGTTCTTTCAGCCTTTCCCCAGAGGTCACGTTTTCTAAGCCTCTGATCACGTCTGGTGCTCTCCTGCTCTCACCGACTCCAGCAAAAGCCCGATCGCACCCTTAGAAATGGGGGCGTTTGCCATTCCCCCATGGGCCAGAGCACAGTGTGCAGCCTGTGTCTAGAACGATTTTAGTTGTCCTGCTGGGCTGGATCTCACCGAGCTCTTCTCACTATTCCTAACGGCTCTGTGACTTGCTGAGCTTCTGAGGTGAGTGGCCCTGCCTGGGTATCTCCCTGCTGCAATTAAAGACCTGTGGCAGGGCTGTGGCTGGCCTGGGTCAGCTGACTTGGGCTCACAAGGTTCGGGGTTATAAAACCAGAGTGTATTTAGCCTCTGAGACCCCACGAGGGGTCTGAACCTTCTATAGCCCCGCAGCCTGAGTCAGCTGACCCAGAGCCACAGGTTTTTTATCACTGTGTAGACGTACCGTGTGTCTGGAGCACGTAGCCTCAAGCTGTCCCTCCCCACAGTGCCCAGCCAACGGCCTTGTTCAATATCCCTCATCACGACGATGCACCGAGATGCAAAGCTTGGCTTCTCTGTTCCAGGAGCCCTGCGGGAGGCCTGCAGCAAGGTGCACTCGTCCCCGTGCAGAATCAGCTGTCCCCCGTCAAACAGAAGCAGCTGCAGGACTGCTGGTTCGAAACCTTAGCCCCATGGTGAGTAGCCCCCTGCAGAGTTCGGTCTAATCCCAGTCCTCCACCCCACCCCCGTGCCTACACAATGCCACTCTCCCACCGAAGAGCTCTGTCCGGCCAGCGCCGGGGGCGTCCCAGAGCATGCGTGGGGGAGTCTAGAATGGTTTTCCTGCTGTATCACACACAGCACCGGGATGTATAGACAGCAGGAATCCCAGGAAGGAGGAGCAAGGTGATTATGTTCCTTGTGTATTTATCCCTGCTGGAATCCTGTGCCCAGTTCCGGTGTCTAACTCAAGGATGTCGATAAATTGGAGAGGGTTAAGAAAAGAGCCCCCGGAACGGTTAGAGGATTGGAAAACACGGCTCCAGGAGCCACATCTATTTAGCTCCCAGAGATGGTTAAGGGGGGACTTGATCACACTCTGTCAGTACCGACGTCACGGGCTCTTCAGTCTAGCAGACAAAGGTCTATAACACGATCCAGTGGCTGGGGTCAGTTCTCCATCACTGGCCACATGTAACTCAAGCCTGGCTGTTTCGCCACAAACCCAGCTGGGAAATAAGGCCCAATATTTAACAATGAGGGGAATTAACCATTGGGCCAACGTCCCAGGGCTGGGGTCAGTTCTCCATCACTGGCCACATGTAACTCAAGCCTGGCTGTTTCGCTCACAGGCCTGGTCTGTTTCAGACAGCAGTTAAGGCAGGGTGGTCCTTCGGGCAGCAGGACACAGGAGCTCAGAGTGGATTACAGGGCCGTGCTGACCTTGCAATATAGGAATCCAGACGCAAAGGGAAACGGACAAGGCGCCGGGCTCGCCCGGGAGAAAGTGGCACCAGGTTGCCTAACGGAGCGAATTTCACTCGGTTTAGATGGCTGCAAACCGCAGGGTGGACGCTCTCCTTTCACGTCAGCTTAAACCGCTTCCTGAAGGATTTAAGCTAAAGTGAAATAAGCCTGGTCTAAAGTGAAATAAAAATATCCACCCAGGGTTAATGGAGAACTCTGAACCATGTGTGCAGAGGGGCATTTGCCAACACTGGTGTTAATTCCTCTCTGCTACAGCCCCCGTGCATAGATCAGACTTGGGGGGATGGGACATCTTCAACCCCCACTTTATCTTGGTGTGAGCTTTCTTCCTGAGGGATTGACGGGGGGGGGGGGGCACCTCTGGTGCATTCTGGAGGAGAGGGAGAAAGCCGCAGCATCTCTCCTTTGTAAAAGCAGCATGTTTCTTTGTGCAGGTCTCGCTTGGGCCTGATTTTCCTTCTGCATCGGCCACAGCCCCACCTCCTCCCCAGCCGCCTGCTGCTGGCCCTGCTTGCGACACTCCTCTTGCTGCCAGCGCTGTGCTATCTGGTGCTGCCATGCAGGCAGCAGCCCGGCTGGACCATGCCCACAGGGCTGGCGTGGCCACACCTCCAGCTGCGGTACCTGAGGCCCCCACCTTTGTGACCCCTTCCCACCCAGACAGGAGAAAGCAGCTCTTGGGGGGCCAGGGAAGGTCCATTTTAAGCTGCTGGCCGTCCTCGCTGGGAGCAGCTCTGACTTGAAGGCAAATAAAGAGACAGTTCAGGCCAATGAACTGGGAGCGTGGCTGTCAGTGCAGGGGCAGCCTGAGCCGTCACGTCCCTGCTGGGTCCCCCCGCAGACAGCCCTTGTTCTCGGTCGCCTGAG
The DNA here is from genome assembly GCA_023634205.1 of Actinemys pallida. Taxonomy (NCBI): domain Eukaryota; kingdom Metazoa; phylum Chordata; order Testudines; family Emydidae; genus Actinemys; species Actinemys pallida. Next base: position 212,200 of record JALMGD010000024.1, read on the forward strand.
GTCCCTTCTGTGGTGCTCTGGTAGCTTTGAGTGGCCTAAGGGCCTCACTGCCAGCCCTTGGCATAGGGGACGGGGCAGGGGTGTGGCCAGGGCTCCCTGCATGGTGACGATTCCCTGCCCCTAGGGCACAGCAGGGGCTTGGCTGAGCAGGCTGTGGCTGGAATGTCCTGGCCCGCGGCTATTCTCTGCCCCGCAGGCTCTCGAGGGGGCAGAGTGGGGGCATGGCCGGGGGGCACTGGGCTGCGCTATTCTCTACCCCCAGGGCCCATCGGGGGCAGAGCTACTCCTTAGGGCCAGTGGGAATCAGAGTAAGTTAGGGCAGATCTGGGGCTGCTTTATTGACAGTGGGGCCCAGGCAGGCCCCGGCTCTGGGGATCACAAAAGGTGGTTTTAAACTCCGTGCCCATCCCTGCCCCAAGCAGCCCAACCGCGGGCCACGCTCCTGCAGCCAGACCTCCTGGCCTAGAGCTCCACAGCCGCAGAGCCCTTGCTGTCAGCACTCGGGGTTACCCCCTCACCCCAGAGCCCTGAGTCTAGTGCTCAGCTCCCACCCCAGCACACGCCCTGGCGCATCCCACCCTGGTCCCGCAGGCTCGGCGCAGCCACAGCGAGCAAGCGGAGATGTCACGTTTAAGACTCAGCCACCCTGGGACCTGGAGCGTTTGTGTAGAAGCAACAGAACTGTGGACAAAAGCTAAATGACGGTGGACTCGGGGACTGTCTACCTGGGATCCGCCAGTTCTGCCCGCCCACCTTCCTCCCCCGAAATCAAGCCAGGCTCCCCCGTCAACGTCAACTACGATTTTTCAGCCCGAGACGCAAGGATTGGGAAATGCAGACCGACTGGGCACGCGTGTGGCTGGGTTTTCTTCACTGGTTTATTTGCAGCTCCCATTCTCTGCACAGCGCATCGGGGGAGAAATGCCTTTCAGTGGGGGGGGCCCAGAAACAGAACATCCATACACAGCTGAGCCATTTCCACGAGCCGCTGGATCCTCTCCCAATCACCAAAACTTACACAGATTTCCCAGGAACAGCCAAAACAGCAGGAGAGGAACAGAGGGTAACCCCAATCTATCACTCCCCTCAAAACACAGCTATTGACCTTCTTACCTCTCTGCTCTGAGGGACCCAAACCCCACCGTGGTCCCTGGCTTCCCACCCACCAGGTATGCCAATGGAGTGGGGCCATCCCCAGAACCTGGCACCCTTCTTAACTGCAGGACTTACAAAACCTCCAGCTGTTGCAAAACTGCACTCGGCCTGGACGCTCTTATTTCTCTGGGGAGCAAATTACTCTTTCCCTCCATCGCGCCCACAGGTTGTGCGCTAAGGTGGCACAGCTGTTCTTGTCCCGGTGAAGACCTGCTCTCCAACTGGAGAGCAAACCAGAGGGCTGCGGATAGCTGCTAACGGGACCAGAGATTCAACCACACTAGTATCTGTGTTACCACAGCCTGGTGTTTGATCGGACAGGGAGGAATTACAACCCCTCAGCTCATGGGATTTTGCTGCCCGCGCTTCTGTCTACAGTCGTTCCAGGGGATGTTTCCTTCTCCTATGAAAAACAGCCAGCAAAACGAAGGGCGTCTCTGGGCCGACGTCAGGGGGTAGGGTAGATCGGTGCAGTTTTGAAATTTCTTTTTAGTTGGAGCTTCAGGGACGAATGGAACCACGAAACCAAAAGAGAGTCATATCCTAGTCTCTGCTGCCTTCTCCTCCCGGCTGCTCCAAAGCCAACCAAGCATCAGGATGTTGCTGGACGCTGCGCTGCTGGAGTTTACAAACCAAAAGGGCTCAGGAGGGGAAGGGTGGGGGGCGGAAGGATCCTCGCCACTCCCGCACCAGTCTGTCCCTCAGAGGATCACGCACTTCTTCTTGGAGCATTTCTTCTTGCGTCCGTTGCTGATCTTCTCCTTGTGTTTCCGGATCTCCCGCACCAGCGTGTAGAAAGCGTCCTCCACTCCCTGGCGTGACGAGAGCAGAACGGGCGAGAAGAGAAACACACGCAGCTAAATGGAGGTTTAGACAAAGTCCCTGCCCGAAAGCACGGCTGGTGCAGAGTTAAGGAGCCCTAGCGCGGACGACAAACGTGCCAAAACGCTGCAGAACGCGGACGCTGGCATCTACCCCCAAATGCTAGGTTTCCTCCTCGCTCTGATGCACAAGGTGTTTAATATCCCTCCCAAAACGCGTTAGAACAAGACTAGCCAGAAGTCTCCAGTCACTTCTGGAATCGAGCTAGGCATTTGGGGAGATGGAGAGCACCCAGGGGACCCAGCCTAGCAAGGAGAACATGGGTAGCAGCCGTCCCCAATCGAAAGATTTTGTATTTTCCACTTATTTAAAAAAAAAAAAAAAAAAATCATTCTCCGGCCAGCTCTGGGGCCAAGGGAACAGGCCGGTGTCGCTTTGCATCCCCACCGCCAGCAGGGTCCCCACGCACCTGCCTGGTTTTGGCCGAGGTCTCAATGAAAGGGATCCCGTAGTTCTTCGCCAGCTCCTGCGCCTGTTTGGTGTCCACCGTCCGAGAGGGCAGGTCGCACTTGTTACCGACCAAGACCATGGGGACGTCGTCCGAATCCTTCACCCTGCTGATCTGCTCCCTGGGGCAGAAGGAAAGGGGCCATCAGAGCTGAAGTACACAGCCGGGGGCTGGAGAGAAGACCGACCCCACCGCCATCCGCCCCCAATCCCGCAGCTTCGGTTGGGGCATTGCTGCCCGGCGGAAAGGACGCCAGGCTGGACAGAGGAGGTTGGGCCAGACAGCACCTGGGCTCCCGAGGGGCCATTGACTAGAGGCGGCTGCTGCTCTGGCTTCAATACAGAGCCGGAGCCAACGCTCACTGGTGCCAGCGGGTTCTGAATCGGCAACCCAACGCGCCGCCACAAAACGGGGGACAGCATGATCTACAACCAGGCAAGGTGTGCGAAGGTCTGCCGATGATCCCCAACACACAGCCCCCCATTATCCCAGCCCTGGGCTCCCCCCAGCTCTGCCAATGCCCCTCAATCTCAACCCACAGCCCCCTCTTTATCCCAGCCCTGCTGGTGTCCCTCAACCCCGACCCACAGTCCCCACATTATCCCAGCCTGGGCTCCCCCACAGCCCTGCCGCACCGGTACCTCTCAACTCCAACCCGCAGCCCCCTGTTATCCCAACCTACCCACGCGCCGCCCCGGGCTGGGGAAAGGACCCCACTGACCTGTAGTGGTGCACGTCCTCGAAGGACTTTGCGTTGTTGATGGCGAAGACACAGAGGAAGCCCTCGCCCGTGCGCATGTACTGGTCGCGCATGGCGCTGTACTCCTCCTGCCCGGCCGTGTCCAGAATGTCCAGCAGGCACGTCTCGCCGTCGATCACCACCTGCTTCCGGTACGAGTCCTGGGAGGGGACGAGACAGGCTGGGAGTGCCCCAGCGCCTGACAGACGGGGCCCCTTGGGGCACGTGGGGCCTGGGTAGGCGGGGGCCCCTCTGGGGCAGGCACACGGGGGCTGGGTAGGCGAGGGCCCCTTGAGGGGGGGGCCTGGGGGCTGGGCATATGGAGGCCCCTCTGGGGCAGGCACACAGGGGCTGGGCAGGCAGGGGCCCCTCTGGGGTGTGGGGGGCTGGGGCAGCTGGGCAGGGGTCTCACCTCTATGGTGGGGTCGTACTCGTCCACGAAGTGGTTCTGGATGAGCTGGATGGTGAGCGCGCTCTTGCCGACGCCACCAGCCCCCACCACCACCAGCTTGTACTCGGTCATGGTGGCCGGGGGACAGATCAAACAGCCCCCCCGGGGGTCCCGGCCCCGATCATCGCTCGAGACGGGCCCTGGAACCAGCCACAGCGTTAGAGCGGGGAGCCAGGACGCCTGGGTTCGCACCTCTGCCACCTCCCGTGTGGGGAACCCCAGCCCGGCCCTGAGAACTGCCTCCCGCACTCAGTACCAGCCCTGCAATCCCCCCGCAGCCCCCCAACACCTCCCCCCAGCCTAGCCCTCCCCCCACAGCCCCCCAACACCTCCCACCAGCCTAGCCCTCCCCCCACAGCCCCCCAACACCTCCCACCAGCCTAGCCCTCCCCCTACAGCCCCCCATACCTCCCCCACAGCCTAGCCCTCCCCCGCAGCCCCCCAATACCAAACCCCAGCCTACCCCCCCCGCTGCCCCAATACCAAACCCCAGCCTACCCCCCCCGCTGCCCCAATACCAAACCCCAGCCTACCCTTCCCCCCACTGCCAATGGCCTCACCCCCAAACGCTACCCCTCACCACAGCAGCTGCTCCCCACCCCGCACCGTCCCCCCCAGCTGCCCTCTCTCCCCCCAGCCCCTCATCAGCCCTCCCTCCAGCATCCCCACCGCACCCCCCACTTCAGTGCAGCCACCTCCCCTCCTCCCAGCCCCCTTTAACGCACCCCAAGGCAGATCTCCCCTCCCTGCTGCTACACCCCATACCCCCCACACCGCCCCTCCCACGCCACCCCTCACCCTCCCATGCCGCCCCTCCCCAAGTCCCAACTCCTACACCCCACCCCCAACCCTGAAAGCTTCCCCACTCTATGCACCCCCCTCGCCTCCCCCCGAGGCAACTCCCACTGCAATGCAACACAGCCCCACCCCCCGCACCCCCCCAGTGCATCTCCCCACGCTAATGCCCCCCCGGGCACCATCCCAGCCCCCAATGCACCGCCCCACCCTTTTGCATCTCCTCCGCCCCGGCCACCAATGCACCCCTCCCCCAATGCACCGCCCCACCCCCAGTGCACCCCCATGCAAACCCACCCGCTCTCCCACGCGTGGGCCAGACCCCGCCTCACCTGCAGCCGGCTCAGGGGCTCGCTGCCCCCTCCCCCACGGCCCCGCCCTGCAGCCGCTCCCGGACCCAGCACGGGACAGGCCTCGCGCCGGACACCTCCCCCAGCAGCCAATGGCAGCGCCGCCCCTCCCCCCACGCCACGCAGCAGCCAATCAGCGCTGGGGGCACCATAGAGAGGGAAGCGGGGGTAGAGAGGCTGCGGGGGGGGGGTAGCCAGCGCCCCCTAGAGGGGCCCCGCCCCCAGCCCTGCCGGTGCCCCTCACTCCCGACCCGCAGCCCCCTGCCAGCCCAGCCCTGCCGGTGCCCCTCACTCCCGACCCGCAGCCCCTGCCCCCCCCCCCGCTCTGCTGGTGCCCCTCACTCCCGACCCGCAGCCCCCTGCTAGCCCAGCCCTGCCCCCCAGCCCTGCCACTGCCCCTCACTCCCGACTCGTAGCCCCCTGGTAGCCCCCCCCCCCTCCCCCCCCCCCCCCCCGATGTGCCTCCGAGCCCCTGAAGTCACTCGTGAGCCGGTGACGCACTCAGTAGGTGCCCCGGGCCCTTGGCCAGGATTCACACGGATGCTCTAATTGTGCTGATGGGGACAAGGCCTGAGGCTCTTATCCAACCTCCCTTATGAAAATAAAGGACCATCTGCCAACGTGCGGGGGGGCTGGGAGCCAGGACTCCTGGGTTCTCTCCCTGACTCAGGGAGGGGAGTGGGGTCCAGTCAGTGGTTAAAGCGGGATGGGACCCAGGTCAGGACCAGGCTCATTAGCCTCATTTCAGTAATGGGGAAACTGAGGCATGGCGAGATGTGCCCAGCCCCCCCCCCCCCCCGCCGATATATGCAGGTAGTGCCTGGAATAGAACCCAGGCATCCGGCTGCCCCCGCCAATTTCCCCTTGAGCCCCCCTTGCCCCTAGAATTCCCCCAGTTCCCCACTCCTGCCCCCCCCCACCTGTGTGCTGGAGTCAATTAGAGCTAATTACACCAATTTTCAGGCCCATTTTCTGACTAAGTGGAAAAGAGAAATTAGAGGCAAAATAAATGAACAAGCCCCCCCCGAATCCGTGGGGGGCGATTAGCTACACCCCCCCAGGCATGACGCACCCATCTGCCCCCCCTGCAGTCCCTGCCCTGTATAAATCCGGTGCCTGATCCCCCAGCCGCAACCAGAGCGGGGCAGAATTTGAGGTGAGATTCCCCCAGCCCCCCAGAATCGGGCCCTGCCACAGGTTGGGAGTGAGGGGCACCGGCAGGGCTGGGGGGAGCCCAGGGCTGGGCTAGCAGGGGCTGCGGGTCGGGAGTGAGGGGCACCGGTGGAACTGGGTTAGCAGGGGGCTGCGGGTCGGGAGTGAGGGGCACTGGCAGAGCTGTGGGGGCAGGGCTGCGTCAGTGGGATGGGAGGGTTTTTTTTGCTGGGGGGGACAGAAATATCCTATGGTGCAGTGGGCTGAGGGTAAAGCCAGGCATGTGTGTGATGAACAGCGAGTTTGGGGGGCAGAGATAGAGGGAGCCCAGATGCCTGGGTTCTATCCCGGCTCTGGGAGAGCAGTGGGGTCTAGTGGATAGAATGGGGGGGGGGGGGGCTGGGAGCCAGGACTCCTGGGTTCTCTCCCCAGCTCTGGGAGGGGAGGGGGGGGTCTAGTGGATAGAATGGGGGGGGGGGCTGGGAGCCAGGACTCCTGGGTTCTCTCCCCAGCTCTGGGAGGGGAGGGGGGTCTAGTGGATAGAACGGAGGGGGGGCGGGCTGGGATCCCGGACTCCTGGGTTCTCTCTCTCTTTCACAGATGGGGACCCCTGCCGTGCTCTGCATCTCTCTGGCCCTGTGGGGGCTGCTGGGCGAATGCGCCGGGATCCCTCTGATGGTGAGAGGCCCCCCCAGACCCCCCCTCCTGCCAGCCCCTCCCCAGTGCCCCCTCCTGGCCTGTCTCCTCCATCCACACCTGTCGCCCCTGAGGTGGCAGAAGCCTGGACCCCCGGAGCCCCCTGAATGGTACGATCCCCACCAGGCCTCTGCTGGGGTCCTGGGCTATCCCAGTCCGCGGGCGGGGGGAGCTCAGATTGCGGGGGGGCCAGAGCTACTCGGTTAATGGGGATTTTTTCTGCAGCCCAAAGACAAACGTGGCTGGACCCTGAACAGTGCAGGCTACTTGCTGGGCCCCCGTGAGTACCCCCCCGCGCTGCGCCCCCCTGGGAGAGAACCCAGGCATCCTGGCTCCCACCCTCCCCCACCGTGCTGCCCCCCCCCCCCCCGGAGAGAACCCAGGCATCCTGGCTCCCCCCCCCCCGCCATGCCACCTCCCACCCCACCCTCCCTGGGAGAGAACCCAGGAGTCCTGGTTCCCCCCCTCCCCCACCGTGCTGCCTCCCCCCCCGGAGAGAACCCAGGCATCCTGGCTCCCCCCCCCCCCGCGATGCCACCTCCCACCCCACCCTCCCTGGGAGAGAACCCAGGAGTCCTGGTTCCCAGCCCCCCCCTGCTCTAACCACTAGACCCCACTCCCTTCCCAGAGCCGGGATAGAACCCAGGCGTCCTGGTTCCCAGCCCACCCTGCTCTAACCACTAGACCCCACTCCCCTCCCAGAGCTGGGGAGAGAACCCAGGAGTCTTGGCTCCCAGCCCACCCTGCTCTAACCACTAGACCCCACTCCCCTCCCAGAGCTGGGGAGAGAACCCAGGAGTCTTGGCTCCCAGCCCCCTCTGCTCTAACCACTAGACCCCACTCCCCTCCCAGAGCTGGGGAGAGAACCCAGGAGTCTTGGCTCCCAGCCCCCCTGCTCTAACCACTAGACCCCACTCCCCTACCAGAGTCGGGATAGAACCCAGGCGTCCAGGCCCGCAGCCCCCCCTCACCCTCTCTCTTGGCAGACGCCCACCGCCCGCTGATGGATAAGGGGGCCTTAGCTGGGAAGCGGGAGGCCGCGGAGGAGCCGGTGCAGCTGGAGGTGGAGTTCGATGGTGAGTCCCTGGCCCATGCCCCCCTGCCCCCTTCAGGGCCCCTCTCTGCACCCCACTCACCCGCACCTCTCTCCTCCAGGTGCCGCCCTGCGCCCCCCGGCCGAGCGCGGCCTCCAGACCTTGCTGGATTTCCTCTCCTCCCTGTGTCTTCCAGGTGAGTGCCAGGGCCAGACCCTGGAGGGCTGAGGGGGGGTAGTGGGTAAAGGCGGGGGGGCTGGGAGCCTGGGTTCTCTCCCTGGCTCTGGGAGGGGAGTGGGGTCTAGTGGTTACGTCTGGGGGGCGGGGGGCTGGGAGCCAGGACTCCTGGGTTCTCTCGCTGGCTCTGGGAGGGGAGTGGGGTCTGGTGGGTTAGAGCAGGGGGGGCTGGGAGCCAGGACTCCTGGGTTCTCACACCGGCCCTGGGGGGCGGGGGCTTGCCCATGGAGCTAACCAAGGGGTCTCTGTCTCCTTCCCTCCTGCAGAGCTGGGGGCCCTGGATCGTCTGCCCCTCCCCGATGCCGCTGGGCAGCCCTAGCCCCCCGGCCCCCCGCCAATCTGCCTATGCCAGGAGCCCCCCCTCACGGTGACGGGCGCACACCCCAGAGCAGTGCCTCCTGCCCTGGTGTGGACACACTCAGCCCTCCCCCATCTGCCCCCCCACCTCGGACCCCCCCGTCTCGTGGCCTCCCACGCAGACCTGCCCCCTGTCCTGTTCTGCCGCTGCCAGCCCCCTAGTGTGACGCCCCCCTGGCCAAGCAAGGGGGAGTCGCCCCTGGGTACCCCATTCCACTTCCTGCCCTAGTGTGATTCTGGCAGGGGAGTGGGGGCTAGTGGTTAGAGCGGGGGTGGGGCTGGGAGCCCGAACTCCTGGGTTCTCTCCCCAGCTCTGCGACTGCTTCCGCATATGCCTTTGGGGGTACGTCCCTTCTCCGTCACTCATTGCCTCAGTTTCCCCTCCCATGGCCCCGCAGAATGCCCTAGTCATCATGCGGCATGGGGGACAGTGACGGGGCTGCGGACCCCCGGGAGACTCCCCCTCTGCAGTACGGGGCACTTGACACAGCTGCAGCCAGCGCCTCCCCGCGACACGTCCCGGAGCTGGATGTCAACCCGACGCTCCCTGAGCACGGCAGCTGGGACCGCCGGCGGCCCGCGACGGAGGGCACAGATGGGGCCGGGGACCCCCGAGTCCTGCGGGGATCCTGGGGGAACAGACTCTCCCCAGACTCAGCCCCCCACCTCGGGGGGGCGGGGTCGCCCCAAGCAACCAGCCAATAAATATTTCACTGCTCGATATTCCTGTGTGGTGCTTGGGGTGGGGCGGGGGGTTGGGAGCCAGGACTCCTGGGTTCTCCCCCGAGCTCTGGGAGGGGAGTGGGATATAGTGGTTAGAGCGCGGGGTGGGGGGGCTGGGAACCAGGACTCCTGGGTTCTCTCCCCCGGCCCTGCAAGAAGCTTAGGAGTGATACAGCAGGAATCTGGGGGTCGGCAGCCTCCTCGGGGTCACTCTCACTGGGGTGAGCCCTCGGCTTCCCGCCCCCTGGGACCCTCCCCCCCGGGTCAGGCCAGAGCCCCCTGCAGCGAGTGCCCTGGGATGGGCCCTGGGGGCAGACGGACCCCCCCAGAGGGATCCAGGCCCCCCAGCTCCGGGCTCGGGCGTGACTCGGCCGGGGGGGAGCGCAGGGGGGTAGTTGGGGGTCTGGGCGCAGAGCGGAGAACAGAAATTACAGCCAAGGCCGGCTGGGTCGGGCCCAAGCCCAGAGCCCCCCCCGACCCCTTAGTGCCAGTGCCCCCAGGCTCCCCCCAGCAGCCCCACACGGAGCAACCGCCCCCCCCGGCCCCTCCCAGCACTTGGTCCTCCAGCTGGTGGCACCCGGCCGGCTCCCTGCCCAGGGGGCACCCACGGGCGTTAGCTGCTGGGTGCCAGCGGGCCGGGCTGGGCCCAGGCTGCCAGGCTCAGTCACACTTGGGACTCTGGGTCACTGCAAAGGGTGAACAACCTTCTCCCCCTCCGCTAGCTAACCACACAGCTCGTGGGGAAACTGAGGCACGCACAGACTATTGTGGGAAATTCCCACTTCATCACAAGGGCACCAGCGAGGCTGGGGGGAGGCCCAAGGGCTGGGGTAGCAGGGGGCTGCAGGGGCTGCAGGGCGGGAGTGAGGGGCACCAGCAGGGCTGGGGTGAGAGCCCCCCCATGGGGCAGAATCGGGAGACCCCCGGCCTGGCAGGGGTGAGAGACTGGGGGTCTTGGGGGTCACAGCAAGGGGGCTCCCGGCACTTCCACGCACCATCTGGGAAGGTGGGAATGGGGGTGATCCCCCCAAAGACCCCCAGCCCATGGGGAGGAGGGTACAGATGGGGTAGGGGGACCCTCAGGATGCGGGGAGGATGGGCAGGGAGCCCATGGAGATGGGGAGCAGGTATCAGGTGGGGGGGAGCCCCAGGGCAGGGGGGAGCCCAATGGCAGGAGCAGGGGGCTCTGATGGGGAGGTCTGGGGGTGCACAGAGACCTGGGGGAGGGGAGGAGTCCCATGGGTTCCCCGCCCCCCATGTCCATCCCCCCCATTCCCAGCACACCCCTCAAAGCTCTGACCCCCACCTTGGGCTCCGTGGAAACTGCTGCTAGGAACGCCCCGGCAACCAGCCTAGGGCCCTGACACCCCCAAACTCCGTGACAGTCCGTCTGTCTGTCTGTCTGTGTGTCCGTCCATCTGTCTGCGTCCGTCTGTCCGTCCGTGTGTCCTTCTGTCTGTGTCTGTCTGCGTGTGCGTCTGTCTGTGCTGACCCGCAGGAGGGGGGATGGTCTGCGGGGGGCGGGAGGGGGCAGTTTCTCCTCACCCACAAATCCTGACCCAACGTTCCCATTGCTGACACGGGACTTGCAGAGCAGCCGCCGTCAGGGCCCAGCGCCCCGCAGCCCAGGCCAGCCCCCCCCCCCCCCCCCGCCCAGCACCTCCCAGCCCAGTGCCCCCAATCTAGTGCCCCCGAGCCCGGCGCCCCCAAATTCAGTGCCCCCGGCCTTCGAGCCAGGCTCGGCCCCGGCGGGCAGGCCAGGAACCCAGGCGGGGTCCCTCCAGCTCGGGTTGTTGGCTCCGAGCGTTTCCATCCACGGGTCCCCGGGATTCGGCACGGGGGGGGGGGGGGGGGCGTCGACTGGGATGAAATCCAGCTGGACCAAGCCCCAGATATGTCAGCCAGCCCCACACAGAGCCCCCCAGCCCTCCATGCCCCCACCCCTCACATCCCTCCGTCCCCCCACCCCCAGATATGTCAGCCAGCCCCACACAGAGCCCCCCAGCCCTCCATGCCCCCACCCCTCACATCCCTCCGTCCCCCCACCCCCAGATATGTCAGCCAGCCCCACACAGAGCCCCCCAGCCCTCCATGCCCCCAGCCCTCACATCCCTCCGTCCCTCCACCCCCAGATATGTCAGCCAGCCCCACACAGAGCCCCCCAGCCCTCCATGCCCCCACCCCTCACATCCCTCCGTCCCCCCACCCCCAGATATGTCAGCCAGCCCCATGGACCCCTCCTTCCACCCCCACCACCTCCCTCCATCCCCCCCCCAGCCCTCCCCCAATGAAGACACCGGCTCCTGTCTTTGGGCTCTGAGTCACCAGACGGAAAGCAAAGATCCTTTATTGGGGGCGCGCGGCCCCCGGACGGCAGGACACACGGACGCGCCCTCCCCCCCTCAGTCGGGGTTCACCACCAGCAGTTTCTGCATGTAGGAGTTGAGCCATTTCTGGCGCTCCATGGCCGTCAGCATCTTGCTCCGCTCCCGGAAAGCCGCGTCGTCCGCCACCACGATGCTCCTCTTCCCGCCCCAGCCCGGGGCCAGCTCCGCAGGCGGGACTTCCTGGCTTGGCCCGCTCCAGAGGCGGGACTTCCTGCTTCGCCCCTCTCCGGACAGCATCCGGAGGCTCCAGTCCTGCAGGGTGATGGACGGCAGCTGCAGGTCCCAAGCCAGGGGGCGTTCGCCGGGGTCGGCGGGGTCCTGTGGGGCATCCCGCATCCACAGCCTAGGCAGAGAGAGAGAGAGACAGAGACAGCCCCGGACTCCTGGGTTCTCTCCCCAGTTTTGGGAGGGGAGGGGGGTCTAGTGGTTAGAGCAGGGGTGGGTGGGAGCCAGGACTCCTGGGTTCTCTCCCTGGCTCTGGGAGGGGAGTGGGGTCTAGTGGTTAGAGCCCAGGGGGCTGGGAGCCAGGAATCCTGGGTTCTCTCCCCAGCTCTGGGAGGGGAGTGGGGTCTAGTGGTTAGAGCAGGGGGGGCTGGGAACCAGGACTCCTGGGTTCTCTCCCTGGCTCTGGGAGGGGAGTGGGGTCTAGTGGTTAGAGCAGGGGGGGCTGGGAGCCAGGACTCCTGGGTTCTCTCCCCGGCTCTGGGAGGGGAGTGGGGTCTAGTGGTTAGAGCAGGGGGGGCTGGGAGCCAGGACTCCTGGGTTCTCTTCCCGGCTCCGGGAGGGGAGTGGGGTCTGGTGGCTGGGGGGGGGGGCTGTACCTGTTGGGGGGATACGACGGGGGGAGCCGAGCCCCTGAGCAAAGGAGCAAGCTGCAGCCCAGGAGGAAGGTGACGGGGACCAGACCTCTCCCAGCGCCGGGCGGGGCGTCCATCTCCAGCCCTGGGGGGACGAAAACAGGGTCAGAGACCCCTGGACACAGCCCCTGCCCCCCCCCAGCCCCTCCCCAGCCGGCCGAGTCCAAGATCTCCTCCTCCGCTCCCAGCCCCCACCTTGCCTGGCTCGGCTGGTACCAGCACCTCCCCCAGCCCAGCGGCGCCCCCCCAGGCTGAGCCCAGCCCCCCAGCCCAGCCCCCTCTCCCCCAGCCTAACGGTGCCCCCCAGGCTCAGCCCAGAACCCCAGCCCAGCCCCCCGGGCCCTCAGCACCCCCCGCAGGTTACCTGTGATCCCCGAAGCGGTGCACGGCCCAGCAACCCCCCCGTCTCCCTGGCCCCAGCTCCCCGGCGTGATTTATACCCGTCCGCCAGCCCCCCCAGACCCCTCCCCGCTCCTGGCGTGACGCAGGCCCGGGCGGCCGGCGGGGGGTGTCGGGGGCGCGGATCGATGGCGCCGCTGCCGAGCTGGGGGGGGGGGTCCCTGATCCCGTGCATGGACCGAGATGTTAATGAACCAGCTGGGGCAGCGGGGGGCTCCTGGGACCCCCAAGTCTGACGCCCGGGGGGGGGGGCTGGGAGCTCAGAGTCGATGGGACGGACGGACCCCTTGGCCTGCGGCTCCTAATTGCCCGCCCCTCCCCCCCTCGAAGGCCTCGTTAGACGGCGTCGCTAACGAAGCCCCCGGCCCCCGCCCGTGATTCACTGCCGGCCCGGCCGGCTGTCGATGGCGAGTGGGTGGTTCCGGGGGGTGTCTCGCTCTCCAGGGCTCATTAGCGCCGGACTCATTAGCCGGCACCCTAACGAGCTGGCGGGGAAAGGGGTGCTGGGCTGTGTCTCCCAGCTGGGGCGGGGGGGCATCCTCTAGGACGTGGGCCCAGAGGCAACCGTCCCCATATTGTGCCCACTCTGGGGGGCCCAGTACCCCGTGGGGGGGCAGCGGGGCTCTGGGGATCTATGGGGACCCCACGAGACTCCTGCCCCGGGCCCATGTCACAAGGGCCCCAGCTCCGGTGGCCCAGCCCTGGGAAAGCCCTCGTCCCCCCGAAACCTGTTTATCCCCCTGGATCTGGGAGGGGGTGGGGGTCTAGTGGTTAGAGCAGGGGGGGCTGGGAGCCCGGACTCCTGGGTTCTCTGTGCATTGCATGGCCTGTCGATGCTGAAGCCCCAGGACGGATCCGGGGAGGCTGATCGGGGCGGGGGGGAATGCAGACGACGCTGGGTTATTTCCAGAGAGGCCAGCGTGGGGCGGAGGGGCCGGGCAGGGAAGTGGGGGCTGGCAGGCTGCGCCAGGCGGGCAAGCCGGATATCAATCGCCCGGCGCTCGCCCCCAGGCTGCTAATTGGGACTGGAGAGCGGGGGGTGGGGGGACCAGAGGGGAAAATCGTTTCGTTAAATTAATGGAGCGACGCGGCAGCCAGGGACACGGAACCGGGGGGTGGGGCTGCTGGCGGCTGGGGGGTTTGGGGAGGTGAGATGGGGGGTTAACCCCCCCTCGCAGGGAAGAGACAGTCGGATGGGCATGGACGGGGGGGCGGGGTGGGGATGGTGGATCAGTATCCCAGGGCACAGACAGAGGGATGGGGGCAGGGGGTTGGGGGAGGGGGATGAGTCCCCCTGGGGCACCCACAGCCAGATCACATGGGCGGGGGGTGTCTCTTCCCCTTTAAATCTCAGCCCTGGGGGCCCCGCCCCGCCCCACCCAGCTGCCCCTGATGGGGGCAGGAGTTATTTATTCCCCCTCCCCGGGTGGCTCATAGCAGCTGTTGCTGGGGGTGGCTGGGACAGTTATGGAGAGCCAGTGCTTAGGGCTCCTTTTCCTTCTCCTCTGGCTGAGTCTGGGGGCTGCCTCGCTGCCTCCCCTGGGTGAGTTGGCCTGGGGCCCCCCCAGTACCCTGACCCCTCCCCATGCAGCTGGGGGCAGAGAGGAGGGGCTGGCCACAGCTGAGCCCTGGCCAGGACTCCTGGGTTCTCTCTCCCGCTCTGGGAGGGGAGTGGGGTCTAGTGGTTAGTGGGGGAGGGGGGCTGGGAGCCAGGACTCCTGGGTTCTCTCCCTGGCTTGGGGAGGAGTTGGGCTGCTCTGGGCAGACTCTCACTTTGCCCCCCCCCCATCCTGCCCCCCAGATTACCCCGTGAGGCTGTACTCTGAATCCTCCCGCCTCTCCACCGTCCTGCGCCTGTGCCCTGCGTACTGCCTCTATGAGCGATGGCGCCAGGCGAGCGTGGACCCCAGCCAGGCACCCCGGGCATTGGCCACGATCCAGGTGCACGTACAGCCTTCAGGTATGGGGAGGGGAGTGGGGTCTAGTGGTTAGAGCTGGGGGCTGGGAGCCTGGACTCCTGGATTCCTGGGCTGTTACTCCATGTTGCCGTCTGTCCCCAGGGGACAATGCCACCTACAAGGTGCCCCAGGGCTTCCTGGTGCCCCCCTGCAGCCCCCTGTTTGAGGAGCCCCCCCTCCCGCGGGAATTTGCCTATGACGTGGGGCCAGGCCTGGCCTGCTTGAACGACACCTGCACCCGGGACCTGCTCCCCGGCCGGAGCTACAGGTAGGGAGGAGGGGCCTGGGGTGCTGCCTGGGAGGGTTGAATCTGTGGGGTGCAGGGTGTGGGGAGCATATAGGAGTGTCTGGGGTGGGCTGAGATTGTGGGGGTGGGGATGGGGAGTGGGGTCTAGTGGTTAGAGCAGGCGGGCTGGGAGCCAGGACTCCTGGGTTCTCTCTCTGGTTTTGGGAGGGGAGTGGGGGCTAGCGGTTAGAGCCCGGGGGCGGGGGGAGGGTCGTGAGCCAGGTCTCCTGGGTTCCCTCCCTCTTCATAAGCACCCGCTGCCTCGCTTCCTGTAGGGTGCGGTTTGCTCTGTACGGCCGAGCCGTGACCCCGGTGACTGTGACGAACTGGTCTCGACCCTTTGAGACAAGAGGTGAGACTGGTTTGGGGGCGCAGGGAATGGGACACTGGGCCTTTCCCCTCCAGGGGGCGCCGGCTGCCAGATCGGGAGGTGTGGCTTAGTCTGGCCACGCCCCTCCCCCTGCATGGCAGGACTAAGCCCCCCTCTTTACCCCTGCGGCTTTTCCCCCCAGGTCTCCCCCGCAGCTTCCGCGTCATGGAGCCTGGCCCCGGCGGGCGCTCGGGGGGCAGGGTGATCGTCACCGTGCTGCTGAGCGTCTCCGTCCTGCTGCTGCTGGCTGCCATGGGGCTGGCCCTGGTCCTGGGGCGCCGCTGACCCCTGCTGGCTGGAGAGATGCCGCCTCCTGCTGGGGGGGGACGACCCCCCTCGCGTATCGCATGGACTCCCTGTCACCACATTAATAAACGCTTGGCTTTCTACCTCCCGGTGTCCGTCTGTCTGTCCAGCGTGCCGGGAAAGGAGCAGAACCGCCCTGCTGGGCCGGCCCCACGGGCTGTCCGGCCCCCAGGCTCCTGTGGGGTGCCCGTTTTGGGGCAATTCTCAAGTGGTCCATCCCCCAATCCCAGCTTCTGCCAGTCAGAGGTTCAGGGACACCCAGAGGATGGGGGTTGGCTCCTGGCCCCTCTTGGCTAATAGCCATCAATGGACCTATACTTTAGGCCTTCATAACATCCTGTGGCAGGGAGTTCCCCAGGTTGACAGTGTGTTGGGTGAAGAAATACTTCCTGCTGGTTGTTTTAAACCCGCTGTCCGTTAATTTCAGTGCGTGGCTGCTGGTTCCTGTCAGGTGAAGGGGGAGAAATAACACGTTCTCCAAAACAGTCCAGATACTACAGATCCCAGCGTATCTTCCCCCCCTTAGTCATCTCTTTCCCAAGCTGAACACTCCCTGGTTTTTCAATGTGTCCTAGACAAGCTGTTCCATCTTCCAGATCAGTCCGGGGCCCGTCTCTGCACCTCTTCCAGTTTTACCAGATCTCTGCTGCCAGGCCCCGCCCGGAGCTGCCGCTGCCGGGGGTGTTGGGTTCACCCAGCGCTGGCAGCATACGGCCCAGCACCTCTCCCTTTCCTGGGGGTCCTGCAGCCGCTTAGCTTTGGGGGGGCAGGTTTTCAGAGAACTGTCCACCGGGCCTCTAAGATCTCTTGCGTGAGTGGGAACAGCTCCTGCAGACCCAGCTCGGATCCACCGGCCTGGCGCTCCCGCCCGGCCCCCAGGGGGATCCTGAAAGCCCCCCTCAGGGTTGCTCTCATGGGGGTGAGCCTCTTGGCTTACTGCCCCCAGAACCCACCCTCAGAGCCTGCAGCCCCCCCCACCCCCGGGGTCAGGCTGGGAGCCCCCTGCAGCGAGTGCCCCAGGCTGGGCCCTGGTGGCTGATGGACACCCCCAGAGGGAGCCAGGCCCCCTAGCTCGGGGTGACTTGGCCAGCGGGGTTGTTGGGGGTTAGCGCTGAAACCAGAAATTACAGCCAAGGCCGGCTGGGGTTGGGCCAGTGCCCCCGGCCACCCCACACAGCACCTCCCCAGCCCTTTGTCCTCCAGCTGGTCGCACCCGGCCGGCTCCCTGCCCAGGGGCCACCTATGGGCGTTAGCTCCTGGGTGCCAAAGGGCTGTGCAGTGGGTGGCACCATTGTCTTCTGGGTCCCTCCCTGGGCGTGGGGCAGGGCCCCAGCCACCTGGCGTGGGTCACACCTGGGTCTGCGCAGCAAGCGAACAGCCTCTTCTCCCCACCTCCGTGACCATGTGGCACATTGGGAAACTGAGGCACACATTCTGCAAAAGTCCTTCTCGGTTACCAGCCCCCATCAGGTCATACGTCAAGCTGGGCTCATGTTTCCAGGGTGCGTTACTTTGAGTTTCATCTGCCACTTCGTGGCCCGGTCCCCCAGTTCGGCGCGGCCTCTTTGTAACGCGCTGCATTTAACCGGCTCGGGTCGTTTTGTGTCGGCTGCAACCTCGGCCACCTCTGTGGTTCCCCCTTTTCCCAGCTCCCTTATGCCCATGTTGAGCAGCGCTGGGCCTGGTGTAGCCCCCCGGGGGACCCTGCTAGTCACCTCTCTCCAGTCTGAAAACTGCCCCTTTATTACCTCCTTTGTTTCCTGTCTTTTCCCCAATTACTGACCCGTGAGGGACTGTGACGAAGTGGGGGATTTTCTTCTTGTTTCCGTGTTTTTCCAATGGTTTGCATGCCGAGGGGGTGGGACTCAGTTTCCCTGGGTGTTGCTGGTTTAACGAGGTGAGGGGAGAGGGAGTTTGTGGTTACACAGGACCGGAGGGGGAACTTGGGACCCCAGCCACGGGCCTGGAGGATGGAGACCCCAGCGACTGGTAACCGGGTGACCGGGAGGCCCATCTCAGGAGTCGCAGCGGTTCTGGCCAGTGGGCGGACAATGGGCTGCGGAGAGAGGACCCCAGTGACCGGACCAGACTGTTCCAGCCAGAGGACGGAAGAGGGGAGAGGAGGCCCAGGCGACCCTGCTTCCCTGGGGAGAAGACAATGGACAGAGGTGGGGCTTGGGGCCGGGGGTATCAGATGCCCAGCTGGGAAGCAGGGGGGCTCGGGGCTGGAGAGGGGGAGCAGGAGTCGCTCCAGTCTAGAGAACAGGGCGGGGGGGCATCCACCCCTTCGGGGGGTGGAGGCCCCGGGGGGGCCCAGAGCGAGGGGACTCCCTGAGGGGGCCCACGGCAGAAAAAGACATGCTAAGGCTCAGAGAGGTGCAGCTCCAGGAGGTGGAGGGGCCCAACCCCGGGAGAGAGTGGACCCCTGAGAAGGGCTGTCGCACTGAAGGGGGTTCCCCCCACGGACCACACGGGGCCAAGAGTGGGCACAATCTGTGAGTCCGTGACAGGGACGTTCCCCCTTATCCCAATTCCTGTCCGCTAATAACTTCCCCCCCCCCCCCCCCCCCCGGAGAAGGCATTGCATGGATGGGGGCTCCTCCCAGGGGCCGTACAGAGCCAAGCAAGCGCGGGGCCTGCGAGTCTGGGACACAGGGTCTAGCTGTCAGAGCAGGCGGCTGGGAGCCAGGACACCTGGGTTCTCTCCCCGGCTCTGGGAGGGGAGGGGGGTCTAGTGGCTGGAGCAGGGAGGGCTGGGAGCCAGGACTCCTGGGTTCTCTCCCTGGCTCTGGGAGGGGAGGGGGGTCTAGTGGCTGGAGCAGGGAGGGCTGGGAGCCAGGACTCCTGGGTTCTATTTGCAGCTGAGCCAGCGGTGCTGGGGCTCGCCCCTCCTCCTTGCTGTGGCCCCCGGTGCTGGCTGCCCCTTGCCCGCCTGAGGTTGCTTGGGCCCTTTGGGGGCGGCGGGGGGGAGCTGGGCCGCGAAGGTTTTTGCGGGGCTGGGTCCCATTCGGGAGCTTGAGACAGCTGCTTGTGACGGGCTCACCCCAAAGCGGGGGGGTGGGGGGGTGTCTCCCTCGCCACCCCTGGGTGCGAAACTCACGGGCCTTCGCCGTGCCCACCCTGTCTTCCCGGAGCGCCCGGCCGCCAGCCCTTGGCCGGGCCTCCTGTTGCTGGCAGGGCTTACAGGGGGGGGGGGGAGCTGATGGGGCATCAGCCCCCCCAGATCAACAGTCCCCCCCCATCCCAGAAGCTGCAGCTGAGCCACAATTGTTATTGCTGGGTTGTTAGCAGCGTCTGTGCCCCCCCCCGGGAGCACGTGCGTCATACCCCCCCCCCCATATCCCGGGGGGGGCTGCTAGGGAGGAGCTGCCCCCCCCCGTCCTGGCTCATTGTGCATCTCTCCCTCCCAGCGGCAGCTGGAGGTTCCCCTGCTCTCTGCCCCCCACCCAGGTGAGTCAGACACGGGGTAACACGGAGCGCCCCCCACCATGTGGGCTGCCCTGGGGGGGTCCTAGCTGGGGTGGGGGGGCTGGAGAGGGGACCCCCCCTACATTTTTGCCCTCATGTATTTAGAAGGCCAGTGCCCCGATTTCTATGGGAGTGGATCTGTTTGGGGGGGTGGGGTGCACCCCTTAGCTATCTGGGGGGGGGAGGCTGATTTCTCCCCTCCTCCAGCTATTTAAAGGGACAGTGCCCCATTTTGAGAGGCGGGCGTGTACCCCTTTAAACGCCAAAGGGGCTGGAGCTGTCACGCCCCCCCCTTGTATTTAAAGGGGCAGTGTGCAAGTCCATCCTGGGGGTGTTGATAAGGGGAGAGGGGGTGTAGGTACCCCAAATTTGGGGGGGACAGAGGGTGACACACCCCATGACGCGGCTGTAACCTCAACACCCCAGTGGGGATGAGGGAAGAGCCCGGCCTGGCTCCCCCCAAAGGGACAAGGGGGCCGGGACCAGGCTGGCTGGGGGCCTGGTTCGCATTTCCAGCTGGGGGGGTGAGAGTAACAGTGGGGATGGGGCAGGAAGAGCTGGGGGCACACCCCCCCCAGTCTGCATTGGGGGGCAGGTGTCTGAAGGAGAATCAAAGGCAGGCGGAAAGCCCCCCCCCCGCTGAGCCCCTCGCTTCCTGCCCCCCCATAGCCCAGCCCCCTCGCTGAGCCCCTGCCCCAGTCCCTGCAGTCCGGTGCCCCCTAGCGCCCGGGGCTGGGAAGACGGTTTGTTTGCTCTGGGGCGGCGGGTACCACACCAGCCGCCCGGGAGATGTTGCCAACAACGGAGTCTGGTAACCAGGAGCAGGAGCGGGGGGTCCCGGGGGGGCCCTGCCGTAGCTATGGTTACACCTGTGTAGTCTCCATCCCACCGGGGCACGGGGCTCGCAGGGCTGGTGCCAATACCCCAGGATGGTGCTAGGGGGCGTTAGGGAGTAAGCAAGGGGCCAGCAGGGGGCGCTGAGCTCTGGGGTGCGGGGTGGAGGGCCAGCAGGTGGTGCTGGGGTCTGGGGAGCAGTGGGGGGGCAGAAGGGGGCACTGAGCTCTGGGGTGCAGGGCAGGGGGCCAGCGGGGGGCGCTGAGCAGTGGGAAGTGGGGCAGGGGGCCAGCAGGGGGTACTGAGCAGTGGGAAGTGGGGCGGGGGGGCAGAAGGGGGCGCTGAGCTCTGGGGTGGAGGGCAGGGGGCCAGCGGGGGGCGCTGAGCAGTGGGAAGCGGGGCGGGGGGCCAGCAGGGGGCGCTGAGCAGTGGGGAGCGGGGCGGGGGGCCAGCAGGGGGCGCTGAGCTCTGGGGTGCGGGGTGGAGGGCCAGCAGGTGGTGCTGGGGTCTGGGGAGCAGTGGGGGGGCAGAAGGGGGCACTGAGCTCTGGGGTGCAGGGCAGGGGGCCAGCGGGGGGCGCTGAGCAGTGGGGAGCGGGGCGGGGGGCCAGCGGGGTGCGCTGAGCAGTGGGAAGTGGGGCGGGGGGCCAGCAGGGGGCGCTGAGCTCTGGGGTGCAGGGCAGGGGGCCAGCGGGGGGCGTTGAGCAGTGGGGAGCGGGGCGGGGGGCCAGCGGGGGGCGCTGAGCAGTGGGAAGTGGGGCGGGGGGCCAGCAGGGGGCGCTGAGCTCTGGGGTGCAGGGCAGGGGGCCAGCGGGGGGCGCTGAGCAGTGGGAAGCGGGGCGGGGGGCCAGCGGGGGGCGCTGAGCAGTGGGGAGCGGGGCGGGGGGGCCAGCGGGGGGCGCTGAGCAGTGGGGAGCGGGGCGGGGGGGCAGCGGGGGGCGCTGAGCAGTGGGGAGCGGGGCGGGGGGCCGGCGGGGGGCGCTGAGCAGTGGGGAGCGGGGCGGGGGGCCGGCGGGGGGCGCTGGGCTCTGGGGAGCGGGGCGGGGGGCCGGCGGGGGGCGCTTGGCTCTGGGGAGCGGGGCGGGGGGCCGGCGGGGGGCGCTGAGCAGTGGGGAGCGGGGCGGGGGGCCAGCGGGGGGCGCTGAGCAGTGGGAAGTGGGGCGGGGGGCCAGCGGGGGGCGCTGAGCAGTGGGAGGCGGGGTGGGGGGCCAGCAGGGGGCACTGAGCAGTGGGAGGCGGGGGGCCAGCGGGGGGCGCTGAGCAGTGGGAAGTGGGGCAGGGGGCCAGCAGGGGGCGCTGAGCAGTGGGAGGCGGGGCGGGGGGCCAGCAGGGGGCGCTGAGCAGTGGGAGGCGGGGCGGGGGGCCAGCAGGGGGCGCTGAGCTCTGGGGTGCAGGGCGGGGGGCCAGCAGGGGGGCGCTGAGCTCTGGGGTGCAGGGCGGGGGGCCAGCAGGGGGCGCTGGGCTCTGGGGTGCAGGGCGGGGGGCCAGCAGGGGGCGCTGGGCTCTGGGGTGCAGGGCAGGGGGCCAGCGGGGGGCGTTGAGCAGCGGGGAGCGGGGCGGGGGGCCAGCAGCGGGCACTGAGCAGTGGGGAGTGGGGCGGGGGGCCAGCAGGGGGCGCTGAGCAGTGGGAGGCGGGGCGGGGGGCCAGCAGGGGGCACTGAGCAGTGGGAGGCGGGGCGGGGGGCCAGCAGGGGGCGCTGAGCTCTGGGGTGCAGGGCGGGGGGCCAGCAGGGGGGCGCTGAGCTCTGGGGTGCAGGGCGGGGGGCCAGCAGGGGGCGCTGGGCTCTGGGGTGCAGGGCGGGGGGCCAGCAGGGGGCGCTGGGCTCTGGGGTGCAGGGCAGGGGGCCAGCAGGGGGCACTGAGCAGTGGGAAGTGGGGCGGGGGGCCAGCGGGGGGCGCTGGGCTCTGGGGTGCAGGGCGGGGGGCCAGCAGGGGGCGCTGAGCAGTGGGAAGTGGGGCGGGGGGCCAGCGGGGGGCGCTGAGCAGTGGGAAGCGGGGCGGGGGGCCAGCAGGGGGCGCTGAGCAGTGGGAAGTGGGGCGGGGGGCCAGCGGGGGGCGCTGAGCTCTGGGGTGCAGGGCAGGGGGCCAGCAGGGGGCGCTGAGCAGTGGGAAGTGGGGCGGGGGGCCAGCGGGGGGCGCTGGGCTCTGGGGTGCAGGGCGGGGGGCCAGCAGGGGGCACTGAGCAGTGGGAGGCGGGGGGCCGACACCCCAATTTAACCCCTTCTCACCCCTCTCAGGTGCTGGTTCCCGGAGACACCCAGCGCCAGGTGATGCTGTTGCCGGCTGCCCTGCTGGCCCTCGGGGCTTGTCTCGCTGCCGGTGCCCCCCAGCCTCCGTCCCCCTCTGCCCCTTGGCCCCACCCCTCCCCCCTGGCTGTCAGGGCCCCCCCCTCCCTTCCCAGCCCTCCCCCCTCTCCTGACACCGGATGGTCCCCCGAGTCCCCCTCTGCCCCCACCTCCCCTAGCCCCACGGGGCCGCGCTCTGCTCCCCCCGGCCCCTCCCTGCCCCCCAGCAGCCTGGCCCACCCCACGGCGACGCTGGGCCAGCGGACCCCAGGTGACGGCGCCCCCCAGAGGCCCCCCGGGGCTGCGGCAGGAGATTCCGGCCGGCAGGGGGCGCTGGGGCGCCGGGGGGTCGAGATGGTTCTGCTGGTGGAGCGGGTGGAGCAAAGAGGTAAAGAGGATGTATGGGAGGGAAGGGGGGGCAGGGGTTGAGGGAATGGGGGCGCATGGGGAAGGAGTTGGGGGCTAGGGTGGGGGCAGGAACGGGGGTTCATGGTGCATTTAAGGGCGGGGAAGGAGTGTGGAGGTGGGCCATGCGCTTAGGGACGTAAAAGGGGGGTGCAGCAGGAGGCATGGGGGTGCAGGAGGACAGGCTGCACAAGGAGAGTGGGGGTGCAGAAGTGGGCTGCATGGGGAAGTGGGGTGCAGAAGGGGGGGTGCATGGGGAAGGTGGGGTACATATGGGGGAGCTGTGGGGCAGAAAAGGGGTGCACATGGGCAGGTGGGAAGCAGACAGGGGAGCTGTAGGGGGCAGAAAGGGGGGGCATGGGGAGGTGGGGTGCAGAAGGGGAGCTCTGGGAAGCAGAAAGGGGGGGCATGGGGCAGGTGGGGTGCAGAAGGGGCACTGTGGGTGGCAGAAAGGGGGTACATGGGGCAGGTGGGGTGCAGAAGGGGCGCTGTGGGGGGCAGAAAGGGGGTGCATGGGGCAGGTGGGGTGCAGAAGGGGAGCTGTGGGTGGCAGAAAGGGGGGGCATGGGGCAGGTGGGGTGCAGAAGGGGAGCTGTGGGGGGCAGACAGGGGGGCATGGGGAGGTGGGGTGCAGAGAGGGGCGCTCTGGGAAGCAGAAAGGGGGTGCATGGGGCAGGTGGGGTGCAGAAGGGGAGCTGTGGGGGGCAGAAAGGGGGTGCATGGGGCAGGTGGGGTGCAGAAGGGGAGCTGTGGGGGCCAGAAAGGCGGGGCATGGGGAGGTGGGGTGCAGAGAGGGGCGCTGTGGGGGCAGAAAGGGGGGGCATGGGGCAGGTGGGGTGCAGAAGGGGAGCTGTGGGTGGCAGAAAGGGGGTGCATGGGGCAGGTGGGGTGCAGAAGGGGAGCTGTGGGTGGCAGAAAGGGGGTGCATGGGGCAGGTGGGGTGCAGAAGGGGAGCTGTGGGTGGCAGAAAGGGGGTGCATGGGGCAGGTGGGGTGCAGAAGGGGCGCTGTGGGGGCAGAAAGGGGGTGCATGGGGCAGGTGGGGTGCAGAAGGGGCGCTGTGGGGGCAGAAAGGGGGGGCATGGGGAGGTGGGGTGCAGAAGGGGAGCTGTGGGGGCAGAAAGGGGGTGCATGGGGCAGGTGGGGTGCAGAAGGGGCGCTGTGGGGGCAGAAAGGGGGTGCATGGGGCAGGTGGGGTGCAGAAGGGGAGCTGTGGGGGCAGAAAGGGGGGGCATGGGGAGGTGGGGTGCAGAAGGGGAGCTGTGGGGGCAGAAAGGGGGGGCATGGGGCAGGTGGGGTGCAGAAGGGGCGCTGTGGGGGCAGAAAGGGGGTGCATGGGGCAGGTGGGGTGCAGAAGGGGAGCTGTGGGGGCAGAAAGGGGGGCATGGGGAGGTGGGGTGCAGAGAGGGGCGCTGTGGGGGGCAGAAAGGGGGTGACTGCATTGGCATAGTGCAGAGTGACTGGGGCAGTGCTGGGCGAGGGGGTCCGGGGGGCAGGGGGGAAGAAGCAGAAGGGAGGGGCGGCGAGCCGGACGCCTGGGTCCCATCTCACCGCTCTCCCCCTCCCCCCGCAGGCCGGCCGGCCGAGCACCAGGGGGCAGGGGGGGCCCAGGCCATGGGCCTTTTCCTCGCGGCCTCCGGCCTCCTGCTCTGCGTCTTCTCCGGGATCTACTGCGCCTACCGCCGGGGGGCTCGGGGGTCGCCCTTCGCGCACCGGCGCCTGCAGGACGGGTCCCTCGAAGACCTCGGTGAGCGGGGTCCGGATGCCTGGGTTCTCTCCCCGGCGAGGGGAGGGGAGGGGAGGCTAGTGGTTGGGGGGCGGGTTGGGAGCCAGGACGCCTGGGTTCTCTCCCCAGCTCTGGGAGGGGAGTGGGGGCTAGTGGTTGGGGGGGGGGGGGTTGGGAGCCCGGACGCCTGGGTTCTCTCCCCAGCTCTGGGAGGGGAGTGGGGTCTAGTGGTTAGAGGGTGGGGGGGTTTGGGAGCCAGGACGCCTGGGTTCCATCACTGACTTGTGTCTCCTTCCCCCAGCTCTGCACCTCGACAGCCCCAAGGGTTCCTATGACTGGTTCCTTTACGAGACGGACGAGAACAAGTTCCCGGCCCCCCCACAGCCAGCCCAGGCCCCGCCCTGGCCCTGCCCCCCACCACAGCCCCCCCTCCCTGCCTCACAGATCCCCCCTGGGCACAAGACCCCAGGGCCCACCGGCTCTGAGCAGCCCAAGCCGAGCCCCCCAAGGCTGGAGTGTCTATCCCCAGCTAACCTCCCCGGGGGGAACTACCTTTGAGACCCCTCCCAAGAGAACCCAGGCATCCTGGCTCCCAGCCCGGCCCCCCCTGCTCTAACCACTAGCCCCTACACCTCTCTGTCCTGCCATGGGGGGAGCTCACCCTGCCCCCCCCCTCGGGCTGGGGTTATTTCTGACCCAGGGAGGGTCTGGCTCTGCCTCCCCAAGGGGCGGGGCCCCCCGGCCTTCAGGGCGATCTCGGGGTCGGCTCTTCAGTTGCTCTTAGATCTAATGTGGCTTGTGTGAGTTTAAATAAACGGGTTCCCACCCCCAACTCCCCCGCTGGCCTCCTTTGCTGGTCAGGAAACGAGGGAGACCCTACAAAAACAAACTGACCCCCAGCCCTCCCAGCCCAGCCCTGCACACCCACACCTCTGCCAGTGCCCCTCACTCCCGACCCGCAGCCCCTGCTAGCCCAGCCCTCGGGTCCCCCAGCCCTGCCGGTGCCCCTCACTCCTGACCTGCAGCCCCTGCTAGCCCAGCCCTCGGGTCCCCCAGCTCTGCCGGTGCCCCTCACGCCCGACCCGCAGCCCCTGCTAGCCCAGCCCTCGGGTCCCCCAGCTCTGCCGGTGCCCCTCACTCCCGACCCGCAGCCCCTGCTAGCCCAGCCCTCGGGTCCCCCAGCTCTGCCGGTGCCCCTCACGCCCGACCCGCAGCCCCTGCTAGCCCAGCCCTGGGCTCCCCCCACCCTTGCTGGGGTCCCCTCTCACCAGCCCAACACTGAGATTTGGCCGGCTGACGCCCCGGCGGCTCATTATCCCATTTAACACCCGCCCACCGCCAACATCTGCCCAGCACCTCAGCTCCACCCCAGAGCCAGTGGCTGCAGACTCCTTCCAGCCATCCCTTCCAGCCGGTGGGATCAACCAACCCCCCCAACCATCGCCTCCCTCCCTTCCTCCCCCCCCACCAGCTGCTCCCCCCCTCCCCCAGTTTTCAGCTCTTTAATCCCAACAGCTGGCCTGGCGGACCGTGAGTCACCCCAGAGCTGGGCGCAGTGGCTGGTGCCAGCAGGGAGGGGTGGGAAGCAGCCGCCACTCAGCTTTCGTTAAAAAAACATGGATGCAGAGACCCCCCCTGCACCCCGTGTGGGACTGAGCCTGTCGCCCAGGTGTGAGCCCCCACCCCATTGTAACCGACACAGCGCCGCTGCCTGGGTTTGCCACGAGCCTGAGCCGTCCACGCCCCATCTGAGAAGCGGGGGGGTGGGAGGTGGGCAAAGATCAGGCGTCCACTGGCAGGGCCTGCTTGTAGGCGGAGCTTGGAAGAGGCCCCGCCCCACGATTTGCCCCCCCCCCCCACATGTGGAGCAGGGCCAAGCCCGAAGCTGGCGGCAGGTTTCAGTCGTTTATTACAAATCCTGAGGTTCCCCCCCCCCCCAGTGTTGCTGGGCTGGTGACGATGGGGGGCGGGGGTCAGAACTCAGCAGGGCGGAGCCAGGGGGTGGGGTGGGGGGGCATGAGTCAAACAGCCCCCACAGGGGTGAGGGGGGCATAGTCTGGCCGCCCCCTGATGGCTGGGGTGGGGGGAGGGGTCGGTCCCTGCTGGCGTGAATGGGGGGGGGCGGGGGGGGAGAAGGCCAGAGTAGGGGGGCGGCTGGGCCTTTGGGGAGCCTCTGTAAAGGGGGGGCAGGATGGGAGGAAAAGCCGCTAGCCGGGGGGGGGGCACAGACCTGGAATTTTCCTGCTGGGGACCCCTCGCCTGGTGCTGGGGGGCCCCTCTGGGGGGGGCTGGGTACATGGGGACCCCTCGCCCGGCGCTGGATCTGGTGTGGGGGGGCTGGGTAGAGCGCACTGGTGGGGGGACGAGGGGGGCCCCCACCCAGTGATTTGGGGCAGAACTGAATACAGAGAATTAATCCCTCTTCCCACCCCCGCACCCCCACCCCTTGCTGGTGGCAGCTGCTCCAGCCGGGGCCTGGTTATTCCTCCTCTTCCTTCTCCTCCTGGTCACTGCCCGGCCACCCCTCGGGCCCCTCGGCCTCGGCCCCCGGCTCCCACGACGGCGTCTCCGCCTGCTGGGGACAGGAACCAAATTACCCGGGGCACTGTCGCAGGGAAGCGCGCCGCGCTGCGGGCACTGTTGTGGGGAAGCTCGCAGCGCCGGGGGCACTGTTCTGGGGAAGCTTGCAGCATGGCGGCCTCACCTGCTCCTCTTCCTCGCTGTCAGCGGCGGGCAGGGTCGTGTACCCCGCCCCGGTGCCCTCGGGGGGCCCCTGGTGGTTGGGTAGCGGCGGGAGCTTCGGGCTGGGGGGCTCGGGCGGGCGCCCCTCGGCTCGGGCGTCGACGGCTGCCAGCTCTGCCCGGGACAGGTAGTAAACGATGCCGGCCCCGAACGAGTCCCCCACCACGTTGATGGAGGTGCGCAGGCGGTCCCTGGGGGGCGGGGGCGGGGGTCAGCGCCGGGGGCACCCACATGGGGGGACCCCCTCCCTGCCCCCTAACTCCCTCCCATCCCTCCTGCCCCCTAATCCCTCCTCCCCATCCCTCCTGCCCCCTTCCTGCCCCCTAACCCCTCCCCATCCCTCCCTGCCCCCTCCCCTTCTGCACCAACCTACCCACCCTGCCCCCCTGCCCCGCCCCCCGGCACTCACAGCAGCCAGTCCACGGCGATGAGCAGGCTGATGTCCTGCGTGGGCAGCCCCACGGCCGTCAGAATGAGCAGCATGGTGACCAGGCCGGCGCTAGGGATGCTGGCCGCGCCCACGCTTGCCAGGGTGGCCGTCAGGCTAGGGGGCAGGGAGGGAGGTGGGGGGGTCAATGCAGGGGGCAGGGGACCCTTCCCCGCTGGGGGGCCCAGGAGGTCGAGGGCCAGGGGTCTGGGGATAGGGTTGCCACTGGTCTAATCATACAAACACCCTGGCCCCGCCCCCTAACCTGAGGCCCCGCCCCTCCTTATAGACCCGCCCCTTCCCTTAGGCCACGCCCCCTTCTCTGAAGCCCCGCCCCTCTCACTTCATCCCGCCTCCCTCCGTTGCTCGCTCTCCCCTCCCCTCCCTCACTTTCACTGGGCTGGGGCAGGGGGTTGGGGTGCAGGAGGGGGCACCTGCAGGCACCGCCCCCTGCAGCTCCCATTGGCCGCAGCTCCTGGCCAATGGGAGCTGCGGAGTTGGGGCTGAGGGTGGGGGCAGAACGCAGAGACACCCCCCCCCCACGCACACCAGGGGCCGTGCCGGCCACTTCCGGGAGCAGTGCGGGGTCGGGGCAGGCAGGGGCCCGCCTCACCCCACAGCGCCACCGGACTTTTAGCAGCCGATCTCCCGGGTTGGGGTCAGTAGCCGCCGGGGGACCCAGCCTGATTCCAAAGGGGCGGCAACGCTGTGCGGGGCCTGGGGGCCCAGGAGTTTGGGAATCTGGGGGAGCTGGGGGCCCCGGGGGCTCACCTGACGGTGGCGATCTGCCCCCCGTCCAGGGCGATGTTGTTCATCTGGGCGATGAAGATGGCGGCCACGGCCTCGTACAGCGCCGTCCCGTCCATGTTGATGGTGGCGCCGATGGGCAGCACCAGGCGGGTGACGCGTCGATCGACCCCCAGGTTCTCCTCCAGGCACCGGAACGTCACGGGAAGCGTCCCCGCGCTGGGGGGAGACACACGGAGCCCTGGATAGCCCCCATAGCCCCCCAGACACCCCCGATAGCCCCCCTGACACCCCATAGACCCTCTGACACCCCCCGGCCCCACGCTGGGGGGAGACACGCATGGACCAACACCCCGATAGCCCCCGATATCCCCCAGTCCCACGCTGGGTGGAGACACACACACATTCCCCAACACCCCCCGACATCCCCCGGCCCCGCGCTGGAGGGAGATATACATGGAGCATGGAGCCCCCTGACACTCCCAATAGCCCCCAACACCCCCTTTCCCCATGCGGGGGGCGAGACACACATGGAGCCCGCCAGCCCCTGACATCCCCATTCCCCTGGGGCCCCCCGATAGCCCCCGACACCCCCTGACATCCCCCAGCCCTGTGCTGGGGGGCGAGACACACACAGAGCTCAATAGTCCCCAACACCCCCATACCCCAGATCCCTCTGATCCCCCAGTAGCCCCTGATCCCCCCGGATCCCCTTCAACCCCCCCCCCCCCCGGCCGCAGACTGGGAGCGAGATCCACGGAGCCTCCAATGCCCCCCGCCCGGGGTCCCCCACCTGGAGGCGGTGCCCAGGGCGGTGAGCCAGGCCTGGAAGATGCCGGCGTAGAAGGCGAAGGGGTTCTGGCGCGTGACCCCGAAGAAGATGAGGGGCAGGACGAGGGCCCCGTGCAGCAGCAGCCCCAGGGCCACCGTCACCATGTACATGCCCAGCTGGCGGGCGACCAGCTCCAGGTCCTGCAGCCCGGCCAGCTTCCCGCAGATCAGGGAGGCGATGCCGAAGGGCGAGTACCTGGGGGAGGCCGGGGAGACCGTGAGGGGGGGAGTCGGGAGAGACCGTGAGGGGCGGGGCCAGGGGGAGACCCTGAGGGGTGGGGCCAGGGGGAGACCATAAAGAGCGGGGCGGAGCCGGGGGCAGACCCTGAGGAGCGTGGCAAGGGGGAGACGGTGAGGGGAGGGGTGAGGCTAGAGGGGACAGTGGGGGGAGCGGGGACACTGCGTGGGGTGGGGCAGGGAGAAGGTGAAGGGGACAGTGAGGAAGGGAGACTATGAGGTGGGGGCTGAGGGGGGCCAGTGATGACGTGGGAATGTTCCTAATGTTTTCTCTGAATACTGGGTGGGCGCCTCAGTTTCCCCTATGCAGTTCTCAAGGATCTATGGGGTGGGATAAGGGGGTGTGATTGGTGCAGAGCCCGAGAGGGCAGGGGAATGGCCGATGCCCTGTCTCCTGGCAACTGATGGCCTGCACCTCCCCCGCGACTGAGGGGTCCTGGTCTCTGTACCCACAAGCTCTGGTTTGGGCTGTTCCTGTCGGCTAATAAACCGTCTGTGTTACTGGCCGGCTGAGAGTCCCGGTGCATCGCAGGAAGTGGGGGTGCAGGGCCCTGACACCCCCACACTCCATGAGAGGGACCATGGGGCTGAGAGGAGGAGGGGATGTAAGGGAGATGGGGGGCGGGGGAGACTGTGAGGGGAGGGGCTGGGGGCATGTGGGGGGACTCATGCATGGGGAGAATTGGGGGAAGTAGCTTGTGAGGGGGGAAAGGCTGCGAGGGGTGGCCCCGGGGGGAGATAGTGGGGGAGGGACAGTGAGAGATGTCCTGAGGAGACCCCCCCCAGGTCAGCTAAAGAGTGGGGTGGGGGATGAGATGTGACACGCCCCCCCCACAGCCCTTCCTCATCATAACCCCACCCCCAGGCTACCCCCTGACCCCCATCATACCCCCCAGCCCCCTGGTTCCCCCTGCCCCCCATCATACCCCCACCCCCCAGGCTCCTCCCTGACCCCCACCATGGCTCCGCCCCCAGGCTCCCACCATCATACCACATGATCATGGAGACCAGCTGCATGATGATCTCGTTGAGGATGTTGAAGAAGTCGGCCATGGGCTTGGCCTGCTCCCCCATCTGCCCCATGACCACCCCGAAGGCGATGAAGAACCCGATCAGCCCTGTGGGGAGGGAGCGGGGTGTGTGTGTCAGGGCCGTGGTGGGCTGCGAGCTTCCCCCAGCAGTGCCTCAGCGCAGCGAGCTTCCCGCAGCAGTGTCCCAACGCTGCGAGCTTCCCCCAGCAGTGCCCCAGCGCTGCGAGCTTCTCCCCAGCACTGTCCCAACGCTGCGAGCTTCCCCCAGCAGTGTCCCAATGCTGCAAGCTTCCCCACAGGAGTGCCCCAGCGCTGTGAGCTTCTCCCCAGCAGTGTCCCAACACTGCGAGCTTCCCCCAGCAGTGCCCCAGTGCTGCGAGCTTCCCCCCAGCAGTGCCCCAGGGCTGTGAGCTTTCCCGCAGCAGTGCCACAGTGCTGCGCGCTTCCCCCTGCAATGCCCTTAGATGGGCACTCCGGTTGCTGCAAGCTTCCCCACAGCAGTGCCCCAGCGCTGTGAGCTTCCCCCCAACAGTGCCCTCAGAGGGGCACTCCGGTTACTGCGAGCTTCCCCACAGCCGGGGCCCACCGGGGACTTACCCAGCACGTTCATGCCCGCCTTGAACTCCAGCCGTTTCTGGGTGAGGGTGCTGGGCCCCAGGTTGATCTCCGTGACGGTGGCGTTGAGCAGGGACAGGTTCCCCGGGAGCAGCCGGGTGATGTTCTCCTGCCGCACCACCTGGGGCGGGACCGGCACCTTCTGGGACACCGTCTGGACCTGGGCAGGAGAACCAGGCTCAGCCCGGACTGCCTGGGGAGAGCACCCCCTGCTGAGCCCCCCGGCCCCACACCCTGCAGCCCAGCGCCCCCTAGCGCCTCCCTGGGGCATTGCCTGCCTGGGGAGAGTGCCCCCTGCTGAGCCCCCCGTCCCACACCCTGCAGCCCAGCACCCCCTAGCGCCTCCCTGGGGCATTGCCTGCCTGGGGAGAGTGCCCCCTGCTGAGCCCCCCGCCCCACACCCTGCAGCCCAGCACCCCCTAGTGCTGCCTGGGGGCACTGCCTGCCGGGGCGAGCGCCCCCTACCTGTTGGAAACAGGCCTGCACCAGGTTCTCGGGGAAGAGGTTCCGGATTAAATCCAGGAAGGCGTCCAGGCTGGAGACCTCCTCGCTCCGCTCCGCCGCGCCCGTCGCCGTCTTCAGCTTGGGGTTGCCCGGGTGGATGGACAGCACCAGGATCACGCCCAGCACGGCAGCCAGCACCGTGGTGGACATGTAATACACCATGGCCCGGGTGCCCATGTGCCCACTCGACTTGGCATCCAGTCCTGCCAGCCCTGCCCAGGAACAGAGCGAAAGCTACACGGGGACCCCTCACCCGGCGCTGGGATGCGGCTGGCTCTGGGGTGGGGCGCGGGGGCTGGGTATACGGGGACCCCTCGCCCGGCGCTGGGATGCGGCTGGCTCTGGGGTGGGGCGCGGGGGCTGGGTATACGGGTATCCATCGCCCGGCGTGGGGATGCAGCTGGCTCTGGGGCGCGGGGGCTGGGTATCCGGGGACCCCTTGCACGGCACTGGGATGCGGCTGGCTCTGGGGTGGGGCGCGGGGGCTGGGTATAGGGGGACCCCTCGCCCGGCACTGGGATGCGGCTGGCTCTGGGGTGGGGCGCGGGGGCTGGGTATAGGGGGACCCCTCGCCCGGCGCTGGGATGCGGCTGGCTCTGGGGTGAGGCGCGGGGGCTGGGTATAGGGGGATCCCTCGCCTGGCGCTGGGATGCGGCTGGCTCTGGGGTGAGGCGCGGGGGCTGGGTATAGGGGGATCCCTCGCCTGGCGCTGGGATGCGGCTGACTCTGGGGTGGGGCGCGGGGGCTGGGTATAGGGGGACCCCTCGCCCGGCGCTGGGATGCAGCTGGCTCTGGGGGGCTGGGTATACGGGGACCCCTTGCCTGGCGCTGGGAGGCGGCTGACTCTGGGGGTGGCGCGGGGGCTGGGTATACGGGGACCCCCTCGTCCGGCGCTGGGATGTGGCTGGCTCTGGGGTGGGGCGTGGGGGCTGGGTATACGGGGACAATGCCCCATAATGAGTCCCTCGCCCTGCTCCATGCAGCACAGCACCCTGTGGGTGGTCGGTCCACCCCCTCTCCCCCCGGTGGCTAGGCTGGGTACCACAGCCCTGTGCTGCTCCCGAGCGCCGCGAGTTCGAATCCCGCAGTGGGGGAACGAGATTTAGCTTTTGGCTCCAGCCGCTGTCCCCGTCCCCCCGCCCTCACCTGAGATGAGGCTGGAGATGACCAAGGGCAAGATGAGCATTTTCAGCATCCGCATGAGGATGTCTCCCGGGAAGGAGATAAGGACCAGCAGGTCTTCGTCCAGCGGGGGGAGCAGCCGCAGGAGGCCCCCAGATACGGCGCCCAGAATGACCCCTAGAGACAAGGGGACAGAACCTCAGTACGACCCCCCAACAGGGTCCCCCTCCAGCACCGAGATGCAGCTGGCTCTGGGGTGGGGCGTGGGGGCTGGGTATATAGGGACCCCTCGCCGGGCGCTGGGATGCGGCTAGCTCTGTGGTGGGGATGTGGGGGCTGGGTATACGGGGATCCGTCGCCCGGCGTGGGGATGCAGCTGGCTCTGGGGCGCGGGGGCTGGGTATCCAGGGACCCCTCGCCCGGCGCTGAGATGCGGCTGGCTCTGGGGTGGGGCGCAGGGACTGGGTATCCGGGGACCCCTCGCCCGGCACTGGGATGCGGCTGGCTCTGGGGTGGGGCGCGGGGGCTGGGTATCCGGGGACCCCTCGCCCGGCACTGGGATGCGGCTGGCTCTGGGGTGGGGCGCGGGGGCTGGCTATACGGTGACCCCTCTCTGGGGAGAGCGCCCCCTAGCGCCGCATTGGGGCTTACAATGATTTCATATGTGAACCCGCCCACTTTGGGGGGGGGGGGGGAAGGTGACCGCGTGGGTGGGGGGTCAAGCCAACAGCCGCCGGGGAGGGGGGGATTAGACCATGTTTAATTTTCTTCCTCCCAGGTAGTGACGTAAACGACACAATGAGACGATAATCACATGCCGCCCCGTGTCCGGGGGGGAGGGGGGTGCAGCTGGAAAGGGTGTGTGGGGGGGTCACATCTGCTCCCCCGCCCATTGATCACCTGTTTGTGTGTAATGATAGACACGGGGGGTGGGGGGTGGAGAGATGTGGGGGAAGGATGGGGGGGGGAATGGGTAGGTCCCCTACCCCACCTTCTGCCCCTGCCCCCCAGCTCTGGGCTTCCTGCCCCACCTTTTGCACCCCAGCGCCCCCTGCTGGCCCCATCCCACCTCCCGCAGCCCAGCCCCCTGCTGGGCCCCCCACCCCGCACCCCAGCGCCCCCTGCTGCCTCCCGCCCCGCTCCCGCAGCCCAGCGCCCCCTACAGGCCCCCCGCAGCCCAGCGCCCCCAGGGCTCCCACCTACCCAGGATGGTGAGCGTTAGCAGCAGGTTGCGGGTGAGCCAGCCGCAGCGCTTCGCCAGGCAGGCCTTGGGCAGCGGGTCCAGGCTGAGGTGGGGCCCATCCCCCATGGCCAACTCCACCTGGTTGGTCATCGCTGGGGTGTGGGTGGGGGGGACGGAAGGAGAAACCCCAGGCCTGGTCTGCGGGCGAGGAGAGAGCGAACGCTGAGCCAGGGAGAGAACCCAGGAGTCCTGGCTCCCAGTCCCCTGCTTTAACCACTAGACCCCACTCCCCTCCCAGACCCGGGAGAGAACCCAGGAGTCCTGGCTCGCAGCTCACCCTGCTCTAACCACTAGACCCCACTCCCCTCCCACAGCCGGGGAGTGAACCCAGGAGTCCTGGCTCCCAGCCGCATGCACTGTTTCCCTCAGAATCCCCTAATCCTGTCATCTGGGGCTACTAAGGGACCCCTCGCCCAGTGGAGACCCAGCCCCTCTGGGGTGGGGCGCCAGGGTTGTTGGCCAGCCACATAAGCGTTTAGGACAGGAAGTGCTGGATGATGTAATTTCTCAGGGGCGGGGGGGGAGGGGGTTTCACCAGGACACCTGGGTTCCTGGCCTGGCTCCTTTAATGGGGTCATGACTTCACAATCTGTTTCTTTTCTGAGTTCCGGCTTCTCGCTCCAGAGAGTCCTCAGGAGTTGAGCCCTGGGGACGGGAGATGGGGCCTGTCCCCTCTAGGGGGCGCCGGTTCCCACCAGGCCCCAGGGCAGGGACTGGCTGGCTCAGGGGGGCAGGGAATGGGGCACGGGGCCTGTCCCCTCTAGGGGGCGCCGGTTCCCACCAGGCCCCAGGGCAGGGACTGGCTGGCTCAGGGGGGCCCTCTAAGCCCCTCTACTGCTCCCTCCTTGCCCAGGCGATTGGGGCCCGTCATGTCAGGCACGGCACAGACACAGCCCCACGCCGAAGAGCGTCCACCCCACCGCGACCGAGGTTATTTTGCCCATTATAGAGATGGGGAAACTGAGTCCCAGAGAGATACAGGGAGTCTAGGATAGAGCCAAGGATAGAACCCAGGTGTCCGGGCTTCCCCCCGCTCACAAGACCCCACTCCCCTCACGGAGCTGGGGAGAGAACCCAGGAGTCCGGGGACTCTCAGGGACCCGGCAGGAATTCCTGGGGTTATTTTGCGCACAACTTTTCCCTCCGAGCGTTAAGTTTTCGTCTGGCCTGGACAGCAGCTGGGTGCCCCCCCCCCCCCTCCCGTTAATCCATATTACCGTGGAGGATTTCTCAATTTCTTTCGCGCGGCATTAAATCATCTTCACAATAAAATAACGGGAGAGGAGGCAGCAGGAACATAATCCCCCCTGGGAGGGTGACCCAGCGGGGGGGGGGCATTTCCGACCCCAGGGGCAGGAGACCATGGACACAAGAAATAGATCTTCTCAGAGTGGGAATATGCTGGGGCTGGGTGGGAGCCGGCGCCCCCTAAAGGGGAACACCCCAGATGTAGAAGTTCCCCTTGCGGGCATGGCTGCCCCCTGCTGGACAGAACCCAGGAGTCCTGGCTCCCAGCACCCCCCCCCAAAAAACTCTGTTCTAACCACTAGACCCCTCTGCCCTACCCAGAGCCAGGGAGAGAACCCAGGAGTCCTGGCACCCAGCCCCCCCGGCTCTAACCACTAGACCCCACTCCCCTCACAGAGCCCAGGAAAGAACCCAGGAGTCCTGGCATCCAGCCCCCCCCCCCCGCTCTAACCACTAGACCCCACTCCCTTCCCAGAGCCGGGGAGAGAACCCAGGCGTCCTGGCTCTGGGCCCACAGAGACACCCTGCTAGAAGGGAAGGGGCCTAGCAGCGCCCCCTATAGAGCCGTGTGTGGGTTTGGGCAGGATGCACCCTACTACCCCCCCCCCCAACTATCCCTCCAGCCCCCTGGACAGGCCTTACCCGGGGCTGGCGCCCGTCTGGTCCGGAGACGCTGGGGGAACTGCTGCCAGCAGAGGCCGGGGGGGGGGTGTATGGCTCCCCCTCTGTCCCCCCCCCCAGCGGCTTAGTGGCCCCCGTCAGCCAGCGACGTCAAGCGGCCAGGGAAGAACTCGGAGCGGGGGGATTAAAGGGAGGGAATGAAGGGGGGGCTAGGAGAGCCAGACGGTGCCCCCCCCCACTCCCATGACTGGGTTTAATCAACAGACTTGGGAGGATGGGGGGGTAACAGGATTAGGGGGGAGGGGCAGGGTGATGGGGAGGTGGCCGCAGGGAAGGGGGGGGGTCAGTCATGGGATTGGGGCAGGGGATGAGGATTTGGGAGGCAGTGTTTTGCTGGCTGTAACCACTAGACTCCGCTCCCCTCCCAGGACCAGGTAGAGAACCCAGGAGTCCTGGCTTCCCCACCCCCCACAAAGTGGGACAGTGTGAAATCAGCCAGGAGAAATTTCAGGGTGCAGGTGAGCCCCCCTGATTGTGGGGTGTCATTTGGGGGCCTGAGAACGCCTAGATCCATAAACCCAGCTCCAATGATCAGACCCAGGGTGCAGGGGGGGGATCCCCCATAGGACCCCTAGCCTGGCTCAGAGGTGCACTAGCCACATCCGCCACGAGGGGGCAGCAGACGCCAAAGGATGGCGAACAGCCCCCAACCCCAATTGATGGGACTTGCCCCAGTGCCAGATCCCTGTATAACCCCAGAGGGGCTGTCTGGGGGACCCACAGGCCCGATGCTCTCCCCCGGCCTGGCCCAGCCCCAGGGGGGCCCCTGCAGCCCCCTCGGGGTCGATCTCTCAGTGGGGTGAGCCCCTCGGCTTCCTGCCCCCTGGGACCCACCCTCGGAGCCTGCAGCCCCCTCCCCGGGGTCAGGCTGGGAGCCCCCCGCAGTGAGTGCCCCAGGATGGGCCCTGGGGGCAGGCAGACACCCCCCCCCCGAGGGAGCCAGGCCCCCCAGCTCCAGGCTCGGGAGTGACTTGGCCAGCGGGGGGAGCGCAAGGGGGTTGCTGGGGGTCTGGGTGCAGCGGCAGTGGGCAGGGCCATTGTCTTCTGGGCCCCTCCCTGGGCATGGGGGGGGCTCATGGGTCACACCTGGGTCTGTGCAGCTGCCTCCCACTCAACCACGCAGAACATGGGGAAACTGAGGCAGACACAGTATTCATACAAAATATTATGAATAATTCCCACTTGGCCACAGTGCTCCTCCCCCGGCGTCAGGGCGGGAACTCAGGCATCCGGGTCCCACCCGGGCGAAGGGTCCTTGTAAAACCAGCCCCCCCACGCTCCACCCCAGAGGAGCTGCATCTTGGCACAAAGGCAAATCCATTTGTTTCCAGTGACATTTCGGGGCCTGTTGCGGGGTGGGGGGGAGGTCTTTCGCCTATTCCTGGTGGGCCATCTGTCCCCGCAGACCCCGGTCCCCCCAAAACACCCCCAGCCCTGGAGGCGGCTCTACAAAACGCGGCTTAATACAGAGGAAAAATCCATCTCCGGCTTCCCCGGCACTGCAGATAAAAGGTCCAGACACGGGGGCCGTGAGGCTGGGTTGGCGCTGCATAGCGCCTCCTGGGGGCAGATGCCGGCCCCGCGGCCTGTGGGGCGCTGGCCTCAGGGCTCAGCTCTGCAGTCCATTGAGAGGTGCGGCCGATTCCACCCTCCACTTGGCTGGCGGGAGTGGCGTGTGAAAAGCAGCGTCCGGCTCCGGCGGCCCCGACCTGCACCGGTGCTGGCTGCCCGCGTACAGAATCAAGAGCAGCGGGACCGACCGTGGCTCCGGGGGTCCTGGGAGGAGATGGGGGAAAAGGGGAGAGAGTAGAGAGAAACGGAACCCAGGAGTCCTGGCTCCAGGCCCACCCCCGCTCTAACCCACTAGACCCCACTCCCCTCCCCGAGCCAGGGAGAGAACCCAGGAGTCCTGGCTCCCAGCCCCCCTGCTCTAACCCACTAGACCCCACTCCCCTCCCAGAGCTGGGGAGAGAACCCAGGAGTCCTGGCTCCCTGCCCCCCCCCCCGCTCTAACCACCAGACCCCACTCCCCTTCCCGAGACTGTCCCCCAGAAAAGGGCCCACACCCCACATGTGTTGGGGGGGTGAGGGGGGGTTATACCTGAGCCATCTCTTTCCTATCCGCTCCTGCACCCTGCTGGTTCAGGTGTCCGACCGCTCGGACTCCTGGGTCCCCTGGGAGGAGAGAGGGAAGAAGCAGATGCAGGAGTCCCGGGATCTGCCCTCCCTCCCGCCCGCCAGGAGCCTCGTCCCTTCCGCCCCCTACCTGGCCACCGAGCCTCCTCTGACGCTGCCACACGAAGGCCAGAGACCCCAGGATGGGCACCAGGAGAAGCAGCACCGGCAGGTGGTTCTGGTGCAAGGAGCCGGCCCCGGACGCCTGGGTCCCCGGCTCCTTCTGGCTGGAGAAGCCGGGCTGCGGGAGCCCGAGCGGCGCGGGCAGGAGAGCCGGGGCTGCTGGGGGGACACGGAGAATGTGGGGAGAGAGGGGAGGGGTGATTCCCCGCCGAGAGGGGGGCTGTGTTGGGGGGCAGGGTGGAGTGGGGTATTGGGGGTTGAGGGCAGTGAAGGGGATGAGGGAAGGGGGGGTTGGAGAAGGTGCCAGATTGGCAGCGAATATAGGTCCAGGGGAGGGGGGGGCTGTACCTGGATGGCAGTGGATGCGGGACCACTTGCTGGAGCCGGCGGGGTGCAGTAGGGGGGCTTGATAGGGCTGTGGGGGGGATGCCAGAGGGTTGCCAGCCAGTGGGTCCCTGGCTGGCAACAACTGCGGGTGCAGTGGCTGGGGGAACAGGAGGGGTCGGGGGAACGGGCCAGGGGAGCTGGGGGGGTACCTGGCTGGCAGCGGACGGGGGTCGGGAGGTCCGGGGGGGGTCTCAGGGAGGGCTCGGGGGGGGGTACCTGGCTGGCAGCGGACGGGAGGGTCTCAAGGGAGGTTCGGGGGGTACCTGGCTGGCAGCGGACGGGGGTCGGGAGGACCGGGGGGGTCTCAGGGGGGTACCTGGCTGGCAGCGGACGGGGGTCGGGAGGACCGGGGGGGTCTCAGGGGGGGTTCGGGGGATACCTTGCTGGCAGCGGACAGGGGTTGGGAGGACCGGGGGGGTCTCAGGGGGGGTTCTGGGGGTACCTGGCTGGCAGCGGATGGGGGTCGGGACCGGGGGGGTCTCGGGGGGGTTCGGGGGGTACCTGGCTGGCAGCGGACGGGGGTTGGGAGGACCGGGGGGGTCTCAGGTGGGGTCGGGGGGGTACCTGGCTGGCAGCGGACGGGGGTCGGGAGGACTGTGGGGGTCTCAGGGGGTTACCTGGCTGGCAGCGGATAGGGGTCGGGAGGACCGGGGGGTCTCAAGGGGGGTACCTGGCTGGCAGCGGACGGGGGTCGGGAGGACCGGGGGCGTCTCAGGAGGGGCTCGGGGGGAACCTGGCTGACAGCGGACAGGGGTTGGGAGGACCGGGGGGGTCTCAGGGGGGGTTTGGGGGGTACCTGGCTGGCAGCGGACGGGGGTCGGGAGGACCGGGGGGGTCTCAGGGGGGTACCTGGCTGGCAGCGGACGGGGGTCGGGAGGACCGGGGGGGTCTCAGGGGGGGTTCGGGGGATACCTTGCTGGCAGCGGACGGGGGTCGGGAGGACCGGGGCGGTCTCAGGGGGGGTTCTGGGGGTACCTGGCTGGCAGCGGATGGGGGGACTGGGGGAGTCTCAGGGGGGTACCTGGCTGGCAGCGGACGGGGGTCGGGACCGGGGGGGTCTCAGGGGGGGTTCGGGGGGAACCTGGCTGACAGCGGACAGGGGTTGGGAGGACCGGGGGGCTCTCAGGGGGGGTTTGGGGGGTACCTGGCTGGCAGCAGACGGGGGTCGGGAGGACCGGGGGGGCCTCAGGGGGGGGTCTGGGGGTACCTGGCTGGCAGCGGACGGGGGGACTGGGGGAGTCTCAGGGGGGTACCTGGCTGGCAGCGGACGGGGGTCGGGACCGGCGGGGTCTCGGAGTGGTTCGGGGGGTACCTGGCTGGCAGCGGACGGGGGTTGGGAGGACCGGGGGGGGTCTCAGGTGGGGTCGGGGGGGTACCTGGCTGGCAGCGGACGGGGGTCGGGAGGACTGTGGGGGTCTCAGGGGGTTACCTGGCTGGCAGCGGACAGGGGTCGGGAGGACCGGGGGCGTCTCAGGAGGGGCTCGGGGGGTACCAGGCTGGCAGCGGACGGGAGGACCGGGAGAGTCTCGGGGGGGTTCAGGGGGTACCTGGCTGGCAGCGGACGGGAGGACCGGGGGGGTCTCAGGGGGGGTTCGGGGGGTACCTGGCTGGCAGCGGACGGGGGTCGGGAGGACCGGGGGGGTCTCAGGGGGGTACCTGGCTGGCAGTGGACGGGGGTCGGGAGGACCGGAGGGGTCTCAGGGGGGTTTCGGGGGGTACCTGGCTGGCAGCAGACGGGGGTCAGGAGGACCGGGGGCGTCTCAGGGGGGGTTTGGGGGGTACCAGGCTGGCAGCGAACTGGAGGACGGGGGGGTCTCAGGGGGTACCTGGCTGGCAGCGGACGGGAGGACCGGGGGGGTCTCAGGGGGGGTTCGGGGGGGTACCTAGCTGGCAGCGGACGGGAGGACGGGGGGGGTCTCAGAGGGGGTTCGGGGGGTACCTGGCTGGCAGCGGACGGGGGTCGGGAGGTCCGTCGGGGTCTCAGGGGGGGTTCGGGGGGGGGTACCTGGCTGGCAGCGGACAGGGGTCGGGAGGACCGGGGGGGTCTCAGGGGGGTACCTGGCTGGGAGCTGACGGGGGTCGGGAGGACCGGGGGGGTCTCAGGGGGGTACCTGGCTGGCAGTGGACGGGGGTCGGGAGGACCGGAGGGGTCTCAGGGGGGTTTCGGGGGGTACCTGGCTGGCAGCAGACGGGGGTCAGGAGGACCGGGGGCGTCTCAGGGGGGGTTTGGGGGGGTACCAGGCTGGCAGCAAACTGGAGGACAGGGGGGGTCTCAGGGGGTACCTGGCTGGCAGCGGACGGGAGGACCGGGGGGGTCTCAGGGGGGGTTCGGGGGGGTACCTAGCTGGCAGCGGACAGGAGGACCGGGGGGGTCTCAGAGGGGGTTCGGGGGGTACCTGGCTGGCAGCGGTCGGGGGTCTGGAGGTCCGTCGGTGTCTCAGGGGGGGTTCGGGGGGGTACCTGGCTGGCAGCGGACGGGGGTCGGGAGGTCCGTCGGGGTCTCAGGAGGGGTTCAGGGGGGTACCTGGCTGGCAGCGGACGGGGGTCGGGAGGACCGGGGGGTCTCAAGGGGGGTACCTGGCTGGCAGCGGACGGGGGTCGGGAGGACCGGGGGCGTCTCAGGAGGGGCTCGGGGGGAACCTGGCTGACAGCGGACAGGGGTTGGGAGGACCGGGGGGGTCTCAGGGGGGGTTTGGGGGGTACCTGGCTGGCAGCGGACGGGGGTCGGGAGGACCGGGGGGGTCTCAGGGGGGTACCTGGCTGGCAGCGGACGGGGGTCGGGAGGACCGGGGGGGTCTCAGGGGGGGTTCGGGGGATACCTTGCTGGCAGCGGACGGGGGTCGGGAGGACCGGGGCGGTCTCAGGGGGGGTTCTGGGGGTACCTGGCTGGCAGCGGATGGGGGGACTGGGGGAGTCTCAGGGGGGTACCTGGCTGGCAGCGGACGGGGGTCGGGACCGGGGGGGTCTCAGGGGGGGTTCGGGGGGAACCTGGCTGACAGCGGACAGGGGTTGGGAGGACCGGGGGGCTCTCAGGGGGGGTTTGGGGGGTACCTGGCTGGCAGCAGACGGGGGTCGGGAGGACCGGGGGGGCCTCAGGGGGGGGTCTGGGGGTACCTGGCTGGCAGCGGACGGGGGGACTGGGGGAGTCTCAGGGGGGTACCTGGCTGGCAGCGGACGGGGGTCGGGACCGGCGGGGTCTCGGAGTGGTTCGGGGGGTACCTGGCTGGCAGCGGACGGGGGTTGGGAGGACCGGGGGGGTCTCAGGTGGGGTCGGGGGGGTACCTGGCTGGCAGCGGACGGGGGTCGGGAGGACTGTGGGGGTCTCAGGGGGTTACCTGGCTGGCAGCGGACAGGGGTCGGGAGGACCGGGGGCGTCTCAGGAGGGGCTCGGGGGGGTACCAGGCTGGCAGCGGACGGGAGGACCGGGAGAGTCTCGGGGGGGTTCAGGGGGTACCTGGCTGGCAGCGGACGGGAGGACCGGGGGGGTCTCAGGGGGGGTTCGGGGGGTACCTGGCTGGCAGCGGACGGGGGTCGGGAGGACCGGGGGGGTCTCAGGGGGGTACCTGGCTGGCAGTGGACGGGGGTCGGGAGGACCGGAGGGGTCTCAGGGGGGTTTCGGGGGGTACCTGGCTGGCAGCAGACGGGGGTCAGGAGGACCGGGGGC
Organism: Actinemys pallida; assembly: GCA_023634205.1. NCBI lineage: Eukaryota > Metazoa > Chordata > Testudines > Emydidae > Actinemys > Actinemys pallida. The sequence goes on from JALMGD010000024.1 coordinate 254,275, forward strand.
GTCTCAGGGGGGGTTTGGGGGGGTACCAGGCTGGCAGCGAACTGGAGGACGGGGGGGTCTCAGGGGGTACCTGGCTGGCAGCGGACGGGAGGACCGGGGGGGTCTCAGGGGGGGTTCGGGGGGTACCTAGCTGGCAGCGGACGGGAGGACGGGGGGGGTCTCAGAGGGGGTTCGGGGGGTACCTGGCTGGCAGCGGACGGGGGTTGGGAGGACCGGGGGGGTCTCAGGTGGGGTCGGGGGGGTACCTGGCTGGCAGCGGACGGGGGTCGGGAGGACTGTGGGGGTCTCAGGGGGTTACCTGGCTGGCAGCGGACGGGGGTCGGGAGGACTGTGGGGGTCTCAGGGGGTTACCTGGCTGGCAGCGGATAGGGGTCGGGAGGACCGGGGGGTCTCAAGGGGGGTACCTGGCTGGCAGCGGACGGGGGTCGGGAGGACCGGGGGCGTCTCAGGAGGGGCTCGGGGGGAACCTGGCTGACAGCGGACAGGGGTTGGGAGGACCGGGGGGGTCTCAGGGGGGGTTTGGGGGGTACCTGGCTGGCAGCGGACGGGGGTCGGGAGGACCGGGGGGGTCTCAGGGGGGTACCTGGCTGGCAGCGGACGGGGGTCGGGAGGACCGGGGGGGTCTCAGGGGGGGTTCGGGGGATACCTTGCTGGCAGCGGACGGGGGTCGGGAGGACCGGGGCGGTCTCAGGGGGGGTTCTGGGGGTACCTGGCTGGCAGCGGATGGGGGGACTGGGGGAGTCTCAGGGGGGTACCTGGCTGGCAGCGGACGGGGGTCGGGACCGGGGGGGTCTCAGGGGGGGTTCGGGGGGAACCTGGCTGACAGCGGACAGGGGTTGGGAGGACCGGGGGGCTCTCAGGGGGGGTTTGGGGGGTACCTGGCTGGCAGCAGACGGGGGTCGGGAGGACCGGGGGGGCCTCAGGGGGGGGTCTGGGGGTACCTGGCTGGCAGCGGACGGGGGGACTGGGGGAGTCTCAGGGGGGTACCTGGCTGGCAGCGGACGGGGGTCGGGACCGGCGGGGTCTCGGAGTGGTTCGGGGGGTACCTGGCTGGCAGCGGACGGGGGTTGGGAGGACCGGGGGGGTCTCAGGTGGGGTCGGGGGGGTACCTGGCTGGCAGCGGACGGGGGTCGGGAGGACTGTGGGGGTCTCAGGGGGTTACCTGGCTGGCAGCGGACAGGGGTCGGGAGGACCGGGGGCGTCTCAGGAGGGGCTCGGGGGGGTACCAGGCTGGCAGCGGACGGGAGGACCGGGAGAGTCTCGGGGGGGTTCAGGGGGGTACCTGGCTGGCAGCGGACGGGAGGACCGGGGGGGTCTCAGGGGGGGTTCGGGGAGTACCTGGCTGGCAGCGGACGGGGGTCGGGAGGACCGGGGGGGTCTCAGGGGGGTACCTGGCTGGCAGTGGACGGGGGTCGGGAGGACCGGAGGGGTCTCAGGGGGGTTTCGGGGGGTACCTGGCTGGCAGCAGACGGGGGTCAGGAGGACCGGGGGCGTCTCAGGGGGGGTTTGGGGGGTACCAGGCTGGCAGCGAACTGGAGGACGGGGGGGTCTCAGGGGGTACCTGGCTGGCAGCGGACGGGAGGACCGGGGGGGTCTCAGGGGGGGTTCGGGGGGGTACCTAGCTGGCAGCGGACGGGAGGACGGGGGGGGTCTCAGAGGGGGTTCGGGGGGTACCTGGCTGGCAGCGGACGGGGGTCGGGAGGTCCGTCGGGGTCTCAGGGGGGGTTCGGGGGGGGTACCTGGCTGGCAGCGGACAGGGGTCGGGAGGACCGGGGGGGTCTCAGGGGGGTACCTGGCTGGGAGCTGACGGGGGTCGGGAGGACCGGGGGGGTCTCAGGGGGGTACCTGGCTGGCAGTGGACGGGGGTCGGGAGGACCGGAGGGGTCTCAGGGGGGTTTCGGGGGGTACCTGGCTGGCAGCAGACGGGGGTCAGGAGGACCGGGGGCGTCTCAGGGGGGGTTTGGGGGGTACCAGGCTGGCAGCAAACTGGAGGACAGGGGGGGTCTCAGGGGGGTACCTGGCTGGCAGCGGACGGGAGGACCGGGGGGGTCTCAGGGGGGGTTCGGGGGGTACCTAGCTGGCAGCGGACAGGAGGACCGGGGGGGTCTCAGAGGGGGTTCGGGGGGTACCTGGCTGGCAGCGGTCGGGGGTCTGGAGGTCCGTCGGTGTCTCAGGGGGGGTTCGGGGGGGTACCTGGCTGGCAGCGGACGGGGGTCGGGAGGTCCGTCGGGGTCTCAGGAGGGGTTCAGGGGGGTACCTGGCTGGCAGCGGACGGGGGTCGGGAGGACCGGGGGGGTATCAGGGGGGTACCTGGCAGGCAGCGGACGGGGGTCGGGAGGACCGGGGGGGTCTCAGGGGGGGTTCGGGGGGAACCTGGCTGACAGCGGACAGGGGTTGGGAGGACCGTGGGGGTCTCAGGGGGGGTTTGGGGGGTACCTGGCTGGCAGCAGACGGGGGTCGGGAGGACCGAGGGGGCCTCAGGGGGGGTTCTGGGGGTACCTGGCTGGCAGCGGACGGGGGGACTGGGGGAGTCTCAGGGGGGTACCTGGCTGGCAGCGGACGGGGGTCGGGACCGGGGGGGTTCGGAGGGTACCTGGCTGGCAGCGGACTGGGGTTGGGAGGACCGGGGGAGTCTCAGGTGGGGTCGGGGGGGTACCTGGCTGGCAGCGGACGGGGGTCAGGAGGACTGTGGGGGTCTCAGGGGGTTACCTGGCTGGCAGCGGACAGGGGTCGGGAGGACCGGGGGGTCTCAAGGGGGGTACCTGGCTGGCAGCGGACGGGGGTCGGGAGGACCGGGGGCGTCTCAGGAGGGGCTCGGGGGGTACCTGGCTGGCAGCGGACAGGAGGACTGGGGGAGTCTCAGGGGGGGTTCGGGGAGTACCAGGCTGGCAGCGGATGGGAGGACCGGGAGAGTCTCAGGGGGGTTCAGGGGGTATCTGGCTGGCAGCGGACGGGAGGACCGGGGGGGTCTCAGGGGGGGTTCGGGGGGTACCTGGCTGGCAGCGGACGGGGGTCGGGAGGACCGTGGGGGTCTCAGGGGGGTACCTGGCTGGGAGCTGACGGGGGTCGGGAGGACCGGGGGGTCTCAGGGGGGTACCTGGCTGGCAGTGGACGGGGGTCGGGAGGACCGGAGGGGTCTCAGGCGGGTTTCGGGGGGTACCTGGCTGGCAGCAGACGGGGGTCAGGAGGACCGGGGGCGTCTCAGGGGGGGTTTGGGGGGTACCAGGCTGGCAGCGAACTGGAGGACAGGGGGGGTCTCAGGGGGGGTTCGGGGGGGTACCTAGCTGGCAGCGGTCGGGAGGACCGGGGGGGGTCTCAGGGGGGGTTCAGGGGGTACCTGGCTGGCAGCGGACGGGAGGACCGGGAGGGTCTCAGGGGGGTTCGGGGGTACCTGGCTGGCAGCGGACGGGAGGACCGGGGGGGTCTCAGGGAGGGTTCCGGGGGTACCTGGCTGGCAGCGGACGGGGGTCAGGAGGACCGGGGGCGTCTCAGGGGGGATTCGGGGGGTACCTGGCTGGCAGCGGACGGAAGGACCGGGGGGGTCTCAGGGGGGTTCGGGGGGTACCTGCCTGGCAGCGGATGGGAGGACCGGGGGGGTCGCAGAGGGGGTTCGGGGGGTACCTGGCTGGCAGCGGACGGGAGGACCGGGGGGATCTCAGGGGGGGTACCTGGCTGGCAGCGGACGGGGGTGCAGTTACTGAAGTCCACCGGCCCCGCCTGACGCATCATTTTGCTCCTTAGTGCCACCAGGTGGCCGTTCAGGGCGCTCAGCATCCGCGACACGTTGGTGCGTTCCCGCCCCACGCAGCCCATGGGGTCCTGGGGGGCAGAGGTGGGGGGGCAGGTGTCACTGCACTGGGAGGGAGGAGCTCCCGGAGCCCGACCCCTCTGTGCTATCCCCCCCACACCACCACCACACACCTAGAGGGGACAGGCCCCGGGCCCCATTCCCCGCCCCCCTGAGCCAGCCAGTCCCCGCCCTGGGGGTGGATGGGAGCCGGCGCCCCCTAGAGGGGACAGGCCCCTCCCCCCATGCCCCCCCCCGGCGCTTACGGTGATGGCGCATTCCTTGATGAATTGGACCTGCGTGGCCACATTTGCCACAAAGGGCTGCAGGGCCGTGCCCGCGACGCCCCCCATGTGCCCCAGCTCCGACGCCAGGAAATGGATCCTCCACAGCTCGGCACACCAGGCGTCCTGGGGGAAAAACGGGGGGGGGGGTGTCAGAGGGACTATGGACTATGGGGGGAGGAGTCTTGGCTGATGGGGGAGGGGGGCTCTGGATATCGGGGGGACCCCCCCTTCTCTCACCGGTTCCAGGTTTGACGGCATCGAGACGGGATAATCGTGGAGCAGATGTTGGGTCTGAAGGAGAGAAGAAGGGGGGGGATGAGTTGGGGGCGGGGCTGTGCTGGGGGGGGTGATGGGGGGCTCCTGGGGGCCCAACGAGGGCACCGCTCACCAGCTCGTCGATGGCCATGGACAACGTCGTGCTCAGCGGGTGGAACGAGAAAACGCAGCCGCGGCCCGGGGGGACCAGGACCAGCAGCAGCAAGAGGGGGACCTGGGGGGGGCAGATGTGAGTCAAGGACTCCCCCAGGCCCTTCCCTGCCAGCCCAGCCCCCCCCAGCTAGCTCCCCCAGCCCCCCCACACCACCCCAGCCAGCCCAGCCCCCCTAGCCAGCCCATCCCCCCCAGGCCCTTCCCTGCAAGCTCAGATCCCTCCCAGCTAGACCCCCCAGCATTCCCCAACCCCCCCCCACCGCTAGCCCAGCCCCCCCACCTCCCCTAGCCAGCCCATCCCCCCCAGGCCCTACCCTGCAAGCTCAGATCCCTTCCAGCCAGCCCCCCCGGCATTCCCCAACCCCCCCCCAGCCAGCCCAGTCCCCCCACCCCCCCTAGCCAGCCCATCCCCCCCAGGCCCTTCCCTGCAAGCTCAGATCCCTCCCAGCTAGCCCCCCCCCCCCGGCATTCCCCAACCCCCACAGCCAGCCCAGCCCCCCCAGGCCCTTCCCTGCAAGCTCAGATCCCTCCCAGCTAGCCCCCCCCGGGCATTCCCCAACCCCCCCCTAGCCAGCCCATCCCCCCCACCCTCCCTAGCCAGCCCATCCACCCCAGGCCCTTCCCTGCAAGCTCAGATCCCTCCCAGCCAGCCCCCCCCGGGCATTCCCCAACCCCCCCCAGCCAGCCCAGCCCCCCCACACCAGCCCAGCCCCCCCACCCCCCCTAGCCAGCCCATCCCCCCCAGCCCCTTCCCTGCAAGCTCAGATCCCTCCCAGCTAGCCCCGCCCGGCATTCCCCAACCCCCCCCAGGCAGCCCAGCCCCCCCAGGCCCTTCCCTGCAAGCTCAGATCCCTCTCAGCTAGCCACCCACGGCATTCCCCAACCCCCCCCAGCCAGCCCATCCCCCCCAGGCCCTTCCCTGCAAGCTCAGCTCCCTTCCAGCCAGCCCCCCCGGCATTCCCCAACCCCCCCCCAGCCAGCCCAGTCCCCCCACCCCCCCTAGCCAGCCCATCCCCCCCAGGCCCTTCCCTGCAAGCTCAGATCCCTCCCAGCTAGCCCCGCCCGGCATTCCCCAACCCCCCCCAGGCAGCCCAGCCCCCCCAGGCCCTTCCCTGCAAGCTCAGATCCCTCTCAGCTAGCCACCCACGGCATTCCCCAACCCCCCCCAGCCAGCCCATCCCCCCCAGGCCCTTCCCTGCAAGCTCAGCTCCCTTCCAGCCAGCCCCCCCGGCATTCCCCAACCCCCCCCAGCCAGCCCAGTCCCCCCACCCCCCCTAGCCAGCCCATCCCCCCCAGGCCCTTCCCTGCAAGCTCAGATCCCTCCCAGCTAGCCCCCCCGGCATTCCCCAACCCCCCCAGCCAGCCCAGCCCCCCCAGGCCCTTCCCTGCAAGCTCAGATCCCTCCCAGCTAGCCCCCCCCCGGCATTCCCCAACCCCACCCCCAGCCAGCCCATCCCCCCCACCCTCCCTAGCCAGCCCACCCCCCCCAGGCCCTTCCCTGCAAGCTCAGATCCCTCCCAGCCAGCCCCCCCCGGCATTCCCCAACCCCCCCCCCCAGCCAGCCCAGCCCCGCCACCCTTCCTAGCCAGCCCATCCCCCCCAGGCCCTTCCCTGCAAGCTCAGATCCCTCCCAGCTAGCCCCCCCCCGGCGTTCCCCAACCCCCCCCATGCAGCCCAGCCCCCCCAGGCCCTTCCCTGCAAGCTCAGATCCCTCCCAGCAAGCCCCCCCTGGCATTCCCCAGCCCTCCCACCCCCCCTAGCCAGCCCATCCCCCCCAGACCCTTCCCTGCCACCCCAGCCAGCCCATCGCCCCCACCCCCCCTAGCCAGCCCAGCCTCCCCAGGCCCTTCCCTGCAAGCTCAGATCCCTCCCAGCCAGCCCCCCCGGCATTCCCCAACCCCCCCCCCCCGGCAGCCCCAATCCCTCCCAGGTCCCCCCCTGCCAGCCCATGTCCCCAGCCTCCCCCAGCCAGCCCAGCCTCCCGCCAAGGCTGTCCCCTGCCAGCCAAGATCTCCCCCCCAGCCCCTGGCTAACCCCAACTCCCCTCAACCAAACCAACCCTGATCTACCTCAACCCAGCCCCCCCCCCGCCCTTCCCCCCACTCACCACGGAGGCTCCGGGTGGGCGTGGAGCATCGGGGGGCGCATGGCGCCAATTCATCTCCTCACTGGGGGGTGGGCGGCCGGCATGCTGGAGGGGGGCACTCAGTATGGGAGCTGAGGAGTCCACGAAAGGGCAGGTGTGAGACCTGGGATGCAGGGGGCTGCAGGTCGGGAGTGAGGGGCACCGCAGGGCTGGCAGGGGGCAGGACTGGGCTAGCAGGGGCTGCGGGTCGGGAGTGAGGGGCACCAGCGAGGCTTGGGCGGGAGCCCAGGGCTGGGCTAGGAGGGGGCTGCGGGTCGGGAGTGAGGGGCACCGGCAGGGCTGGGGGGGGGGCAGGGCTGGGCTAGCAGGGGCTGCGGGTCGGGAGTGAGGGGCACCGGCAGGGCTGGGGGGGGGGCAGGGCTGGGCTAGCAGGGGCTGCGGGTCGGGAGTGAGGGGCACCGGCAGGGCTGGGGGGGGGCAGGGCTGGGCTAGCAGGGGCTGCAGGTCGGGAGTGAGGGGCACCGCAGGGCTTGCAGGGGGCAGGACTGGGCTAGCAGGGGCTGCGGGTCGGGAGTGAGGGGCACCAGCGAGGCTTGGGCGGGAGCCCAGGGCTGGGCTAGGAGGGGGCTGCGGGTCGGGAGTGAGGGGCACCGGCAGGGCTGGGGGGGGTCAGGGCTGGGCTAGCAGGGGCTGCGGGTCGGGAGTGAGGGGCACCGGCAGGGCTGGGGGGGGGGCAGGGCTGGGCTAGCAGGGGCTGCGGGTCGGGAGTGAGGGGCACCGGCAGGGCTGGGGGGGGGGCAGGGCTGGGCTAGCAGGGGCTGCGGGTCGGGAGTGAGGGGCACCGGCAGAACCGGGGGCACAGGGCCAGCGATTGGCGCAGGATCGGAGCCAGCTCCCCACCCCTGTCGCACCCAGAATAGTTACCGTAACGGGAACCACGTGCATCACCCAGCCCAGAGGCTCCCCCCCCCACGTTGTCTGTGCGGGGGGGGGGGGGCGCTCCCCCTCCCTGTCCCCCCGCTGTCCGTGCCCTGGGGGCTGCTCCCCCCCCGCTGTCTGTGTCCTGGGGGGCTGCTCCCCCTCCCCTCCCCGCTGTCTGTGTCCTGGGGGGGGGCTGCTCCCCCTCCCCACCCCCTCGGTCTGTGCCGCCCCCCCTCACCTCTCCGGGGATCGTGCGGGGGGGCCCGGCTCAGACCCCCCAAAACGCAGCCGCGGCCCCCAAGCCCCCGGACTGACCCGCCGCTCGCAGTTGCTCGGATGGGATCGAAAGTGAAAGTGTCGGAAACCATGTGGGGGGGGCGCGGGGGGAGGGGCCGGGGCAGCGAGGAGCATCCGAGGTGAGGGGCGCTGGGCGGCGGGGGGAGGGATCGGGAGCGGGGTGAGGAGCTGCTGGGGGGGCCCCCAAGCTGCAGTGAGCCCCGCCCCCGCACCACGCCCTGGCCACCGCCCGGCCAATCTCAGCAAATATTGACTCGCCACCAGCAGCCTGGCGACCAGCGACACGGCCCTGGGAGGGTGCGCCTCACTCCCGACCTGCCCTGCAGCCCCCCCCCGTGCGCATCACCTGCCCCCCCCGCCCCCCACTCCCGACCTGCCCTGCAGCCCCCCCCGTGCGCATCACCTGCCCCCCCGCCCCCCACTCCCGACCTGCCCTGCAGCCCCCCCCGTGCGCATCACCTGCCCCCCCACCCCCCACTCCCGACCTGCCCCCCCCCGCGCCTCACCCCCAACCTGCCCTGCAGCCCCCTCGTGCGCATCACCCCCGACCTGCCCCCCGCCCCCCAATCCCGACCTGCCCCCCCCGCCTCACCCCCGCCCTGCAGCCCCTGCCAGCCCCGCCCAAACGCAGGTCCCGCTGCGGGGTCCTGTCCTGGGCCGGGTCCCTGGGGTGGGGCCGACGCCCGGCCATGGGGCTCTGCGGGCAGCCGGAGCCGGGGCGGGCTGGAGCCGCGGTCAGACGGGGGGGGGGGGCGCTGGGAACCAGGCAGCTCCGTTCATGGGGTCAGGACCCCCGCCCAGGTCCCTGTAGCCCCGTCCCCTGCTGCCCCAGCTCCTCCCCCCGCCGAGGCCCGTCACCTCCCCCCCCCCGTAGACCAGCGCCCCCCGCCCCTCCCCCCCGCACCCCAGCACCCCCAGCTGAGCCCCCGCCCCTCCCCCTGCAGCCCAGCGCTCCCTGCCAAAACCCGACTCCCTGCAGCCCAGCGCCCCCCACTGAGCCCCTCCCCCTCCCCCGCAGCTCCCCCTGCAGCCCAGCGCCCCCCACTGAGCCCCCCGCCCCTCCCCCCACAGCCCAGCACCCCCTATGGACCCCCCCACCCCCTGCAGCCCAGCGCCCCCTGCGAGCCCCCACCCCTCCCCCAATGGCCCAGCGTCCTGTACTGACCCCCATCCCGCTCCCCACAGCCCAGTGCCCCCTGCTGGCCCCCTGCCCCGCTCCCCACAGCCCAGCGCCCCCTGGGGCCAGCCCTGCCAGCTGTGCTAGCCAGTCTGGAGCTCTGGGCCTGGCGCAGGACCTGGGGCCCGAACCCCGGCCGTGAAGCGGCACGAGCCCAGAGAGTGGTTGGAGCATTGGCCTGCTAAACCCAGGGTTGTGAGTTCAATCCTTGAGGGGGCCACTGAGGGATTTGGGGCAAAAATGTGTCTGGGGATTGGTCCTGCTTTGAGCAGGGGGTTGGACTAGAACCTCCTGAGGTCCCTTCCAACGCTGATAGTCTCTGATTCCATCCTGACGTATCTTCTGGTCCCTCCTTTGCGGCCAGACACGTCCCAGCTGCACTCGCCCGAGAGAGGCCAATGGCTGCAGCCGGCGCGCCGGAGCCGGCGGAGGAACCCAGCTGTAGACAGGAAACACGTCAGCCGGGCGTCCCCACGTGTGCGACTCAGGGGCTGAATGTCGGGGGGCCCGGAGGTGCCAGGAGCCTGTGGGGACGCGGGACGCCCCCTGTCTGCGCTGAGCGGGACTGCGAAAAGAATCAAGAAACACCCCCCCGGGCGAATGGGGGTGAGTAACGCCTCCCCTACCGGCGGTGACACTTCCTCACGTCTCGCTCCGGCCGGGCGCTGGCTCAGGAAGCTGTGGCAGGATGTCACCCCTGCAGAGCAGCTCGCTCGCATGGCAGCGGGCGACCTGACCCGGGGAACAGAGACGGGGGCGGGGGGAGGTTGGGCCCGGGGCCCCGAGAGCTGGGGGAGGAGGGTTGGAGCCCGGCGGCTTTGAAGGGGAGTCGGGGAGATGCTCCATTGCCAGAGCCGGGGCAAGAACCCAGGAGTCCTGGCTCCCAGCCCCCCCTGCTCTGAGTGCTGTGGGACCGGGGCGTGGGGCGCTGACACTGGCCTGGCTCGACTTCCCCAAACCATCCGTCTGGGGGTGGCGACAGGCCTGGTGCAGCTGGGCCCAGAGACCCAGGGCTGGGACCTCAGCTGCGGGCCCAGGGGGGAGGGCAGGGGGGGCGTCACCCCGGCTCAGCCCTCAGATCCCTCCAGACACCAGACTGCCCGGCCCGGCCCAACCCGGCTTCGCTCCTGTCCTGCCCCTCGGCTTGGAAACCTCCCACCCTGCCCCGCAGTCCTCCGCTGGGGGCTACTTCCTTCCTCCTCTTCTGCCTCCATTTCCCCCTCTCTGCGTCCCCTCCCCCATTTCCTCCTCACCTCCCCTCCATCTCCTGCATCCCCGCCCCCCATCTCCCCTCCCCCTCCATTTCTACCCTCCCTGCATCCCCTCCCCTCCTTCCATCCCCTCCACCCACCCGTCTATTCCCCCGATCCCACATCTCTCAGTGCCCCCCCCCCCAGTCTGATACCCCGTGTCACGGAGTATGGGGGACACAGGGCCCCGCACCCCCCCACTCCCTGCGATGCACCGGGACTCTCAGCCGGCCCGTAACACAGAAGGTTTATTAGCCGACAGGAACACAGTCCAAACCAGAGCTTGTGGGTACAGACAACAGGACCCCCCAGTCAGGTCCATCTTGGGGGGTGGGGAGCCCAGACCCCGGTTCTGGGCCTCCCCCCATTTCCTCAGCCGGCTCCAAACTCAAACCCCTTCCTGCTGCCTCCCCCAGCCCCCCCTCCAGCCTTTGGCCAGTGTGCGGGGCAGAAGGTGTCACCTGGCCCCAGCCCCCCCCGAGATCCCAGCACCATCCAGCACCAATGGAAAACTCCCCCGCAACATCCCCAGGGGAAGACGCCACTCCCTGCTCCGGCCCGTCCGTCCCACCCCATGGGAGCACCAGGTCTCCTGGGTTCTCTCCCTGGCTCTGGGAGGGGAGTGGGGTCTAGTGGTTAGAGCAGGGGGCTGGGAGCCAGGACACCTGGGTTCTCTCTCAGCAGGGGGGGATGCGGATCAGGCCGGAGGGGCACCAGCAGAGCTGGCGGGGGGTGGGGGTGGAAACACTGTTGCTCTGACTGTTCTCGCCTGCCCCTGGGCTGGGTTGCGGCTGAAGGGGCTGATCCGGGATCAAGCAGTGGCTCTGCTCCCCCCAACAACACACGTCCTGCTGGAGCTGGGGTCACCGGCCCCTCGGCTGGGCTGGGGTGGGGGGGGGGGGCAGCTAGGGGGCGGGGCTCTGCTGGCAGCCGGAGGCCTTTTGGGAACAGAGGTACCTGGGCCAGGAAGAGCCCCTCCCCCTTCTCCTCTAACCAACCGCCTATCCATCCCCCCCTTTCCTCCCTCCCCTGTTTCCCCCCCTCCACTTTCCCCTCTATTCACCCCCCTCCCCCAGGCTGGGATCTCCTTCCCTCATCATCGCTGGGAGCCATGACTGCCCCGGGCTCCTGGGTCCCCTTCCAGCCGCTCCTCAAGCTGACCCTCTACCTGCTGGCCATCATGACCTTCTCCTTCCTCATCCACCTAAGCAGCCGGTTCCCCTCCACAAAGCAGAGGCTCCCCTCCCTGAATGTAATGGAGGGGTCCCCGCCCCACCCCACAGAGCAGGGCATGTGGACCGTGAACTCCGCCGGGCGCCTGGGGAACCAGATGGGGGAATACGCCACCCTCTATGCCCTGGCCAAGATGAACGGGCGCCAGGCCTACATCCTCCCGGAGATGCACCAACAGCTGGCGCCGCTGTTCCGCATCACCCTGCCCGTGCTCCCCGGCGACATGGTCCGGAGCGTCCCGTGGAAGAACTACGGGCTCCACGACTGGATGTCGGAGGAGTACAGGCACATCGAGGGGAAATACGTCCAGCTAACGGGCTACCCCTGCTCCTGGACCTTCTACCACCACCTCCGGCAGGAGATCCTCCAGGAATTCTCCTTCCACGACCACGTCAAGGAGGAGGCCAACCGGTACCTGGCCGGGCTGCGCGGGCAGCGCCGGAACGTGACCTACGTGGGCGTCCACGTCCGGAGGGGGGATTATGTCCAGGAGATGGCCAAGCACTGGAAGGGGGTGGTGGCGGACAAGGCCTACCTGGAGAAGGCCATGGGCTACTTCCGGGCCAAGTACCAGGAGCCGGTCTTCGTGGTGACCAGCAATGGGATGCAGTGGTGCCGGGAGAACATCGACGCCTCGCGGGGGGACGTGTATTTCTCGGGGGATGGGAAGGAGTCGTCGCCGGGGAGGGACTTTGCTCTTTTGGCTCATTGCAACCACACGATCATGACCATCGGGACCTTCGGCATCTGGGCCGGTTACCTGGTCGGTGGGGAGACCATCTACTTGGCCAACTACACCCTCCCCGACTCCCCCTTCCTCAAGATCTTCAAGCCTGAGGCCGCCTTCCTGCCCCAGTGGATCGGGATCAACGCCGATCTCTCCCCGCTGCGCAGTGGGACATCTAGCTAAATCAGCCACAGGCTGCCAATGGGATCCACTCACCAGGACCTGGCTGGTCGGCCGAGGACTGGGCACCTGGGCCCCCCGGCTGGTGCGGGCTGTGCTGGGGAGATCGGGGGCAATTGGAGCTGGGCTGGCGGGGTTCAGAGCCCCACACGGAGCAGCCAATGACCTACATCAGACAACTTCTCATAGGAGTGTCCAGAGTGATGGGACCGTCTCTGTCTGTTGAATGGTTAGAGCGGAGGGGAGTGGGGGCTGGGAGCCAGGACTCCTGGGTTCGAGTCCAGCTCTGGGAGGTGAGTGGGGTCTGTGATGAGTCACCTTCCCCACTGCGGGGTGCCACCTGATGTACTGGGGTACCACTGAGCCCACCTGTTCCACCAGCCTGGGCTCCCTCACCCTGTCCTGCTAAGCCAGGCCCTCAAGCCTCCTCCAGCACACACAGGTAGGGACACGCCCAGCCGCAGACAGACAGACACGGAGATCAGCTCTGCCTGGGAAGGCTTCAGCTAGGGAATAGCCCAGCACTCCAGTGCTCCCCCCCTCTGGGGTGCAAACCCCCAATTGTGTTGCCGTGCGCTGCACAGAGACCTGCACAGTGCAAGCTCCTGAAATCCGCCCCCTCCCGCAATGGGGAGGAAGATCCGCACGGCATTTCGCCCCCCAGTTACAAACTCCACAAATTGGTTTTAGAGACAACAAAAACAAGCTTATTAGGTGCAAAAGACAGATTCTGATTCGGCCAATTGCCAGCACTACTCTGATGGGTCCCGCGGTTTCTCTTCTTGTGGGGGGGTTCAGGGCGTCATTTCTCGCACCTGATCTGGGGGATTAACTGTCTCACTAGTATCCCAGAGAAGGGGAGTGGAGAGGGAGGGACCCGGCCCGCCCCCTACTCCAGGCCCCAGCCCAGGGGCCCTAGGGATAGCGGCAAACCACCTGAGTTAGCGATTCCTTCTCCTGCGCTCCTTCCCTCTCCGGTCCTTCAGCTTGGGGGGCTTCCTGCCCTCTCTCTGTTTGGGCAAGGTGTCTCCCAATCCCTTGTGTCTGTGGAGTCCCTCGGCTCTGCACAAGCCGGGTTTCCCTTTACCTAGGGTCTTGGTCTTCTGGCCCCGCCACAGCACTGCTCCAAAGTCTCCTCTGCTTCCCTCCAAACTGCTTCCCTCCAAACTGCTCTCTGCTCCAGCGCCAAACCGCTCTCCTTCAACTCCTCCAAACTGCTCTCTGCTCCAGCGCCAAACCGCTCTGCTTCAACGCCTCCAAACTGCTCTCTGCTCCAACGCCAAACCACTCTCCTTCAACGCCTCCAAACTGCTCTCTGCTCCAACGCCAAACCGCTCCGTTTCAACGCCTCCAAACTGCTCTCTGCGCCAGCGCCAAACCGCTCCGCTTCAACGCCTCCAAACTGCTCTCTGCGCCAACGCCAAACCGCTCCGCTTCAACGCCTCCAAACTGCTCTCTGCGCCAACGCCAAACCGCTCCGCTTCAACGCCTCCAAACTGCTCTCTGCTCCAGCGCCAAACCGCTCCGCTTCAACGCCTCCAAACTGCTCTCTGCGCCAACGCCAAACCGCTCCGCTTCAACGCCTCCAAACTGCTCTCTGCTCCAGCGCCAAACCGCTCTGCTTCAACGCCTCCAAACTGCTCTCTGCTCCAGCGCCAAACCGCTCTCCTTCAACGCCTCCAAACTGCTCTCTGCGCCAACGCCAAACCGCTCCGCTTCAACGCCTCCAAACTGCTCTCTGCTCCAGCGCCAAACCGCTCTCCTTCAACGCCTCCAAACTGCTCTCTGCTCCAACGCCAAACCGCTCTCCTTCAACGCCTCCAAACTGCTCTCTGCGCCAACGCCAAACCGCTCCGCTTCAACGCCTCCAAACTGCTCTCTGCTCCAGCGCCAAACCGCTCTGCTTCAACGCCTCCAAACTGCTCTCTGCGCCAACGCCAAACCGCTCCGCCTCAACGCCTCCAAACTGCTCTCTGCTCCAGCGCCAAACCGCTCCGCTTCAACGCCTCCAAACTGCTCTCTGCGCCAGCGCCAAACCGCTCCGCTTCAACGCCTCCAAACTGCTCTCTGCTCCAGCGCCAAACCGCTCCGCTTCAACGCCTCCAAACTGCTCTCTGCTCCAGCGCCAAACCGCTCCGCTTCAACTCCTCCAAACTGCTCTCTGCGCCAGCGCCAAACCGCTCCGCTTCAACGCCTCCAAACTGCTCTCTGCTCCAACGCCAAACCGCTCCGCCTCAACGCCTCCAAACTGCTCTCTGCGCCAACGCCAAACCGCTCCGCTTCAACGCCTCCAAACTGCTCTCTGCTCCAGCGCCAAACCGCTCCGCTTCAACGCCTCCAAACTGCTCTCTGCGCCAACGCCAAACCGCTCCGCTTCAACGCCTCCAAACTGCTCTCTGCTCCAGCGCCAAACCGCTCCGCTTCAACGCCTCCAAACTGCTCTCTGCGCCAACGCCAAACCGCTCCGCTTCAACGCCTCCAAACTGCTCTCTGCTCCAGCGCCAAACCGCTCCGCTTCAACGCCTCCAAACTGCTCTCTGCGCCAACGCCAAACCGCTCCGCCTCAACTCCTCCAAACTGCTCTCTGCTCCAACGCCAAACCGCTCCGCTTCAACGCCTCCAAACTGCTCTCTGCGCCAACGCCAAACCGCTCCGCTTCAACGCCTCCAAACTGCTCTCTGCTCCAGCGCCAAACCGCTCCGCTTCAACGCCTCCAAACTGCTCTCTGCGCCAACGCCAAACCGCTCCGCTTCAACGCCTCCAAACTGCTCTCTGCGCCAACGCCAAACCGCTCCGCTTCAACGCCTCCAAACTGCTCTCTGCTCCAGCGCCAAACCGCTCCGCTTCAACGCCTCCAAACTGCTCTCTGCGCCAACGCCAAACCGCTCCGCTTCAACGCCTCCAAACTGCTCTCTGCGCCAACGCCAAACCGCTCCGCTTCAACGCCTCCAAACTGCTCTCTGCGCCAACGCCAAACCGCTCCGCTTCAACGCCTCCAAACTGCTCTCTGCGCCAACGCCAAACCGCTCCGCTTCAACGCCTCCAAACTGCTCTCTGCGCCAACGCCAAACCGCTCCGCTTCAACGCCTCCAAACTGCTCTCTGCGCCAACGCCAAACCGCTCCGCTTCAACGCCTCCAAACTGCTCTCTGCTCCAACGCCAAACCGCTCCGCTTCAACGCCTCCAAACTGCTCTCTGCGCCAACGCCAAACCGCTCCGCTTCAACGCCTCCAAACTGCTCTCTGCGCCAACGCCAAACCGCTCCGCCTCAACGCCTCCAAACTGCTCTCTGCTCCAACGCCAAACCGCTCCGCCTCAACGCCTCCAAACTGCTCTCTGCTCCAACGCCAAACCGCTCCGCCTCAACGCCTCCAAGCTGCTCTCTGCTCCAACGCCAAACCGCTCCGCCTCAACGCCTCCAAGCTGCTCTCTGCTCCAACGCCAAACCGCTCCGCCTCAACTCCTCCAACTGTCTGATTGAAGGAGGGGGTTTTATCAGATGACTGGCTTCAGGTGCCCTAATTGGCTTCTGGTGTTCTAATTAACCTGTAGCAGCCTCTCTTCCCTCTACAGGGAATAAGGCTCTCATCATCCTGGGGTTTCCATATCTCCCATCTATCACTCGCCTGCTACCCTCAGGCCGTATCACAGTGATGAGAAGGGATGGCCAACAGACCAAAGCAGATCACCCAGCAAATAAAACCACAATGCAATATGAGCTTAGATCCTAAAGTAACTGGTTACAAGCAGGAGGTTCTTGAAGGCAAACTGCTCTTGCTTGCAGCTTAAATCTCCAGCTATTCCTGTCACAGGCCAGACACCTTTCCCAGCCCGGGCTCAGACCTTCGCCCCACCTTGGTCTTTGTTCCTTAGATGTTCTCAGCAGTCAGCCTGGGCGGGGATTCAGTGACTCCCCTGCCTTACGTAGGATTGACACATGGGGTGTGTGTGGGGGGAATTCTTTTTTCCAGTGTCGTCTCCCACCCCTCCTGGTATTCCATCATGGAGTCCAGAACCAGGGGCCGGGATCACGTGATCACGTGATCAAAGCAGCCAGGAGTCAGAGGCGCTTTGTCCCATCCCAGGCAGGTGGGAGAGGAGCATCTTCAAGGACGTATTGTTCTTCCCAACGGCCCAGCCGGACTGATGGCTGCTGTCTGCTGGGCGTTCCCCAGGGGGAAACCCACTGGTCATTGGTCCAGCGTCGATATTCCTGATATTCAGGCCTGGTACGTTCACACCAATAGCTTAATCCCATTCAGCCAATCGTCACCTTTCTATTGATACCTCACATGCCTCGTCTTGCACAAAATATGTCACAGTGATGCTATAATTATATTGTTACACTAGTTCTATGAATATGGGGTGTGGTGTCATAAGGTCTGGGAGGTTGCGGGGGGTGGGCTAGGAGCCAGGACGCCTGGGTTCTATCCCTGGCTCTGGGATGGCAGTGGGGGCTAGAGGTGAAGTTAGGCTTATAAGAAGCATACGGGGTCTTTTTCAGGGGAACAGGCAAGACGCCGCGTTTATTGAAAATACAACACTTAGCGCAGGGGTTCTCAAACTGGGGGTCGGGAACCTCAGGGGGGGTTATTCATGGAGGGGTCGCGAGCTGTCAGCCTCCACCCTGAACCCGGCTTACCTCCAGTATTTATAAGGGTGTTAAATATATTTTAAAGGGTGTTTAATTTATTAGGGGGGGTCACACTCGGAGGCTTGCTGTGTGAAAGGGGGCACCAGTAAAAAAGTTTGAGACGCACTGACTTAGCCTGTGCATTCAATCTCTCTCTCTCACACACACACACACGTGTGCGCGTCCGGATGGGGGATTACATCCAGGAGATGGCCGAGCGCTGGAAGGGGGTGGTGGCGGACAAGGCCTACCTGGAGAAGGCCATGGGCTACTTCCGGGCCAAGTACCAGGAGCCTGTCTTCGTGGTGACCAGCAACGGGATGGAGTGGTGCCGGGAGAACATCGACGCCTCGCGGGGGGATGTGTATTTCTCGGGGGATGGGAAGGAGTCGTCGCCGGGGAGGGACTTTGCTCTCTTGGTCCACTACAACCACACAATCATGACCATCGGGACCTTCGGCATCTGGGCCGGTTACCTGGTCGGTGGGGAGACCATCTACTTGGCCAACTACACCCTCCCCGACTCCCCCTTCCTCAAGAACTTCAAGCCTGAGGCTGCCTTCCTTCCCGAGTGGATCGGGATCAACGCCGATCTCTCCCCGCTGCGCAGTGGGACATCTGGCTAAATCAGCCACAGGCTGCCAATGGGATCCACTCACCAGGACCTGGCTGGTCGCCCGAGGACTGGGCACCTGGGCCCCCTGGCTGGTGCAGACTGCACTGGGGAGATCGGGGGCAATTGGAGCTGGGCTGGCGGGGTTCAGAGCCCCACACGGAGCAGCCAATGACCTACATCGGACAACTTCTCATAGGAGGGTCCAGAGTGATGGGACCGTCTCTGTCTGTTGAATGGTTAGAGCGGAGGGGAGTGGGGGCTGGGAGCCAGAACTCTTGGGTTCGAGTCCAGCTCTGGGAGGTGAGTGGGGTCTGTGACGAGTCGCCTCCCCCACTGCGGGGTGCCACCTGATGTACTGGGGTACCACTGAGCCCGCCTGTTCCACCAGCCTGGGCTCCCTCACCCTGGCCTGCTAAGCCAGGCCCTCAAGCCTCCTCCAGCACACACAGGTAGGGACACGCCCAGCCGCAGACAGACAGACACGGAGATCTGCTCTGCCTGGGAAGGCTTCAGCTAGGGAATAGCCCAGCACTCCAGTGCTCCCCCCTCTCTGGGGTGCAAACCCCCAATTGTGTTGCCGTGCGCTGCAGAGAGACCTACACAGCGCAAGCTCCTGAAATCCGCCCCCTCCCGCAATGGGGAGGAAGATCCGCACGGCATTTCGCCCCCCAATTACAAACTCCACAAGCTGCTTTTAGCGAAAACAAGAAACAAGGAAGCAGATCACCCAGTGGTTAGAGTGGGGGGCTGGGAGCCAGGACTCCTGGGTTCTATCCCCGGCTCTGGGAGGGGAGTGGGGGCTAGTGGTTAGAGCAGGGTGAGCTGGGAGCCAGGACTCCTGGGTTCTCTCCCTGGCTCTGGGAGGGGAGTGGGGTCTAGTGGTTAGAGGAGGGGGCTGGGAGCCAGGACTCCTGGGTTCTCTCCCCGGCTCTGGGAGGCGATTGGGGTTGGATTAATATGTTCCAAAGCCAGACGGGACCGTTTGGATCTCCTAATCCAGAGCTGTTGAGCTCCGGTAGCTACAGCAACTGGAAACTGCGAGGGAGGCCCAGGCGGGGGGAGCCCAGCCCCGGCTCTGTCCCTGCCTCCCGCGGCCCGTCAGCGCAAACACCGGCGCGGGGCATCTCGCCGCCCTTGGGACTAGCTATTCTGCAGCAACAGTCGGGCGCTGCAGGGAGGGGGCCGCTGCTCTGCTCCCCCTGCCAGGCCTTGGACGCTGTGGTGGCTGCATTCAAGAAACACGGCTCTAGGCCCCCGGGCCAGATCCAGAGGCCGAACCATCTCTCTGCTCCCACGCGGGGATCCCAGTTGCTGCGTCCCCAAGTCCCGTCAGGCCTTCGGCCCCAGCTCCGCCCGGGGAACTCAGGTGTGGCTGGGTCCCCACCACGACCCCAAATCTCTCCCGGAGTCCCGGCTGCCCCCGAGGGCGACCCCCAGCCTGTGCGTGCGGCCGGCCGGCGTTCTCCGCTCCCGGACGGACTCGCTGACACGTCGCCGTAGGAAAACGCCCCCAGCGACCCCCGTGGCTCCGTGTCCCTGCCCCGGGCTCGGTATCCTTCCCCCCGCCCCCAGGCCGTGCGTCCGCGGGAAATGTGACCAGGGACGATGTTCTGGTTTCTCCATAAAGCTGGGAACTTGCACAGGGCCCAGAACAGACCCTGGCCGGACCCTGCAGGAAACACCCTCGCTCAAGGGCGCTTCCCCGGTCACGGGCGCCAACTTTACAATGTGCCGGGGGGGGTTCTCGCCCCCTGGCTCTGCCCCAGGCCCCGCCCCCTCCCCCAAGGCCCCACCCTACCCCGCCTCTTCCCGCCCAGTTTCACCCCCTCCCCTGGGTGTGCTACGTCCTTCCTTCTCCCCCCTTCCCCCAGTGTCACAGAGTTTGGGGGATTCGGGTCCCTGCACCCCTGGCTTCCTGCGATGCACCGGGACTCTCTGCCGGCCGGGAACACAGAAGGTTTATTTAGCCGACAGGATCACAGTTCAAGGCAGGTCTTGCAGGTACAGACCACAGGACCCCCTCAGTCAGGTCCATCTTGGGGGGCCAGGGGAGGCCAGGAGCCATTTCCCAGCCAGCTCCAAACTGAGACACTCCAGCCCCTCCTCTGGCCTTTGTCTCTTTCCCGGGCCAGGAGGTCACCTGATCTCTTTGTTCTCCAGCACCTTCAGTTGGCACCTTTGCAGGGGCGGGGCCCAGGCCATTAGTTGCCAGGAGACAGGGTGTCGGCCCTTCTCTGTGCAGACAGTATCACAGGGGCCTTCTTGGGCTCTGCAACAATCACACACCCTGATCCCCCCACCTAGATACCTAAGAACTGCATAGGGGAAACTGAGGCACCCACCCAGTATTCAGAGAAAACATTAAGAACATTCCCACGTCGTCACATCCAGAGCCTCCTGCATGCCGGGAAACAGCTGATTGCGGCGGGCAGGAGGGAGGGGGAGGTGCTGATCCGGGGCCCACTGGCAGGCGGGCGGTGCTGCGGGGGTTGGGGGGAGCTGTGGGGGGACTGTGCTCGGCCCCCACCGTTTTTTCCGCCGTGGGGGCTCCAGCCGTGGAGGACCCACGGAGTCGGCGCCTATGCGTTTTGAGACCCATCAGCAGTTTTCAATTCATTTCACATGCACCATAGTCATTTTATAGCGTCCCAGTTTTTTAATCGCCACGTTATGTGGTACCACGGCAAATGCTGCCCCCATGTCTACACTGCCGTCGTCGTCACCCAAACCTGTCGCGTCATCCTAAAAAGCTACCGGGTTAGTCTGCCAGGCTCTATTCTCCATAAACCCAAACTGCGCGGCGTTAATTACGTTACACCCCTTTCGGGCTTTATTAAGCGAGTCCCGTAGCAGCTGCTCCATCAGGGTGACCAGATGTCCCGATTTTATAGGGACAGTCCCGATTTTTGGATCTTTTTCTTATATAGGCTCCTATTACCCCCCACCCCCTGTCCCGATTTTTTACACTTGCTGTCTGGTCACCCTATGCTCCATTAACTTGCCCGGGATTGATGTCCGGCTGAGACACCTATAATTGTGGAATGGGCCTCTGGGGTCGGCCCGCTGACCCTGTCTAAATCTTGGCCCAACATTCGCTTTTGCCCAGGCTTCCGGAATTGCCCCAGGGCTCGAAACCATATTCAAAAGCAACGTTAACCATCCTGCGAGTTCCTCGGCCTGCTCTTTTAAAACTCTTAGATGCAAGTTATGCAGATCTGCTGATTTAAAAAATGTCTGACTTTAGTAGCAGCTGTTTAAGTTCTGCAGCGGTACTAGTGGAATGGAAAGAGGGTTAGCATCACCATCTGATAAGACTGCATCAGCTGCTCTTCCCACCAGATTCTGAACAGAAATGTTTATTGCCTTTCTTCGTTATTAGTGATAATTCTGCCATTTCCATCTAGTAATGGACCAACACCATTGGAAAGGTTCTTTTTGTTCCTAAGATACTTAAAATTGTCCTTAACTCTGGTGGCCATACAGTTCTCCTTGTGTCCCATCGCTTCCCTTATCAATTTTCTACAATTCTTCGCTTCTGATTTATATTCATTACTACTATCAGTTTCCCCTCACTTCCAATTTGTTCTTTTTTATAGCTGCCTCCACTTCCCCTCTAAACCAGGTCAGTTTGTAACCAGTACGGCCTGGTTTTTGGGGATCTAGGAAAGTGTTCGTAGACAAATCTGATCTGTTATTCCTGTTTTTCGGATTAATTTCTCCCTCCTGGCTGATCTGGTTCATAATTGTTTCCAGCTTTGTGAAATTGACCCTTTTAAAGCACCAGGCAGGGGCAGAGAGAGGCCTGTGGTCAGGGAGGGCTGAGAATCAGGCAGCTCAGCTCATGGGGTCAGGGGGACAGAACCCGCCCCCCCCCAGGTCCCTAAAGGCCATCCCTGGTAGCCAGGGGAGAGCACCCCCTGCTGACCCCCTGCTTCCTGAAGGACAGTGCTCCCTGCTGAGCCCCCCACCCTGCTCCCCCCAGCCCAGCGCCCCCTGCTGACCGCCCCGCCCCACCCCATGCAGCCCAGCGCCCCCTGCTGACCCACCGCCCTGCCCCCTGCAGCCCAGCGCCCCTGCTGACCCCCCCCGCCCCGCTCCCCGCAGCCCAGCGCCCCCTGCTGACCGCCCCACCCCACCCCATGCAGCCCAGCGCCCCCTGCTGACCCCCCGCCCTGCCCCCTGCAGCCCAGCGCCCCTGCTGACCTCCCTGCCCTGCTCCCCGCAGCCCAGCGCCCCCTGCTGACCCCCCTGCTCCGCTCCCCGCAGCCCAGCGCCCCCTCCTGACCCCCCAACCTGCCCCCTGCAGCCCAGAGCCCCTTCCTGACCCTCCCACCCCGCTCCTCACAGCCCAGCGCCCCCTGCTGACCCCCCCGCCCCGCTCCCCACAGCCCAGCGCCCCCTGCTGACCCCCCCGCCCTGCTCCCCGCAGCCCAGCGCCCCCTGCTGACCCCCCCACCCCGCTCCCCGCAGCCCAGCGCCCCCTGGGGCCAGCTGTGCTAGCGAGTCTGGAGCTCTGGGCCTGGGGCAGGACCTGGGGCCCGAACCCCGGCCGTGAAGCAGCGCGAGCCCAGAGATCCTGACCCGTCCCAGCTGCACTCGCCCGAGAGAGGCCAATGGCTGCAGCCGGCGCGCCGGAGCCGGCGGAGGAACCCAGCTGTAGACAGGAAACACGTCAGCCGGGCGTCCCCACGTGTGCGACTCAGGGGCTGAATGTCGGGGGGCCCGGAGGTGCCAGGAGCCCGTGGGGACGCGGGACGGCCCCTGTCTGCGCTGAGCGGGGCTGCGAAAAGCATCAAGAAACACCCCCCCGGGCGAATGGGGGTGAGTAACGCCTCCCCTACCGGCGGTGACACTTCCTCACGTCTCGCTCCGGCCGGGCGCTGGCTCAGGAAGCTGTGGCAGGATGTCAACCCTGCAGAGCAGCTCGCTCGCACGGCAGCGGGCGACCTGACCCGGGGAACAGAGAAGGGGGCGGGGGGAGGTTGGGCCCGGGGCCCCGAGAGCTGGGGGAGGAGGGTGGGAGCCCGGCGGCTGGTGGCTTTGAAGGGGAGTCACTCCATTGCCAGAGCCGGGGTGAGAACCCAGGAGTCCTGGCTCCCAGCCCGCCATGCTCTGAGTGCTGTGGGACTAGGGTGTGGGGTGCTGATGCTGGCCTGGCTCAACTTCCCCAAACCATCCATCCGGGGGTGCCGAGAGGCCTGGCGCAGGTGTGCCCAGAGACCCAGGGCTGGGACCTCGGCCGCAGGCCCAGCGGGGAGGCAGGGGGCATCACCCCGGCTCGGCCCCCAGATCCCTTCGGACCCCAGGCTCCCCGGCCCGGCCCAACCCAGCTTTGCTCCTGTCCTGCCCCTCGGCTCGGAAACCTCCCACGCTGCCACCTCCATTTCCCCCTCCCTGCATCCCCTCCCCCCATTTTCCCCTCCTCTCTCCCTCCATCTCCACCCTCCCTCCATCCCCTCCCCCATTTTCCCCTCCCCCCATTTCCCCTTCCCCCCATTTCCCCCTCCCTTCTCCCTCCATCTCCACCCTCTCCGCATCCCCTTCCCCCATCGCCCCCTCCCCTCCATTTCCCCCCTCCCTCCATCCTTTCCCGCCATTGCCCCCTCCCCTTGCCCTCCATCTCCACCCTTCCTCCGTCCCCTCCCCACCCAGTCAGTGTGCTCTGTGACCATGACAGCCCCCTT
The DNA here is from genome assembly GCA_023634205.1 of Actinemys pallida. Lineage (NCBI taxonomy): Eukaryota > Metazoa > Chordata > Testudines > Emydidae > Actinemys > Actinemys pallida. The sequence goes on from JALMGD010000024.1 coordinate 277,582, forward strand.
CTGCCCCAGTGACCCACCCTTCCCCACCACAGCTCACCAGGACTCCTGGGTTCTCTCCCTGGCTCTGGGAAGGGAGTGGGGTCTAGTGGTTAGAGCAGGGGGGGTTGGGAGCCAGGACTCCTGGGTTCTCTCCCTGGCTCTGGGAGGGGAGTGGGGTCCAGTGGTTATAGCAGGGGGGGCCGGGAGCCAGGACTCCTGGGTTCTCTCTCAGCAGGGGGGGCTGCGGATCAGGCCGGAGGGGCACCAGCAGAGCTGGCGGGGGGTGGGGGTGGAAACACTGTTGCTCTGACTGTTCTCGCCTGCCCCTGGGTTGGATTGCGGCTGAAGGGGCCGATCTGGGATCAAGCAGTGGCTCTGCTCCCCCCAACAACACGTGTCCTGCTGGAGCTGGGGTCACCGGCCCCTCGGCTGGGCTGGGGCAGGGGGGGGGCAGCTCGGGGGCGGGGCTCTGCTGGCAGCCGGAGGCCTTTTGGGAACAGAGGTACCTGGGCCAGGAAGAGCCCCTCCCCCTTCTCCTCTAACCACCCGCCTATCCATCCCCACCCTTTCCTCCCACCCCTGTTCCCCCCCCCCTTTCCCTTCTATTCAACCCCCTCCCCCAGGCTGGGATCTCCTTCCCTCATCATCGCTGGGAGCCATGACTGCCCCGGGCTCCTGGGTCCCCTTCCGGCCGCTCCTCAAGCTGACCCTCTACCTGCTGGCCATCATGACCTTCTCCTTCCTCATCCACCTAAGCAGCCGGTTCCCCTCCACAAAGCAGAGGCTCCCCTCCCTGAATGTAATGGAGGGGTCCCCGCCCCACCCCACAGAGCAGGGCATGTGGACCGTGAACTCCGCCGGGCGCCTGGGGAACCAGATGGGGGAATACGCCACCCTCTATGCCCTGGCCAAGATGAACGGGCGCCAGGCCTACATCCTCCCGGAGATGGACCAACAGCTGGCGCCGCTCTTCCGCATCACCCTGCCCGTGCTCTCCAGATTCAGGGTTTGGAGTATCCTATGGAAGGACTACGGGCTCCACGACTGGATGTCGGAGGAGTACAGGCACATCGAGGGGAAATACGTCCAGCTGACGGGCTACCCCTGCTCCTGGACCTTCTACCACCACCTCCGGCAGGAGATCCTCCAGGAATTCTCCTTCCACGACCACGTCAAGGAGGCGGCCAACCGGTACCTGGCCAGGCTGCGTGGGCAGCGCCAGAACGTGACCTATGTGGGCGTCCACGTCCGGAGGGGGGACTACGTCCGGGTGATGCCACAGATCTGGAAGGGGGTGGTGGCGGACAAGGCCTACCTGGAGAAGGCCATGGGCTACTTCCGGGCCAAATACCAGGAGCTGGTCTTCGTGGTGACCAGCAACGGGATGGAGTGGTGCCGGGAGAACATTGATGCCTTGCGGGGGGACGTGTATTTCTCGGGGGACGGGAAGGAGTCGTCGCCGGGGATGGACTTTGCTCTTTTGGCCCATTGCAACCACACGATCATGACCATCGGGACCTTCGGCATCTGGGCTGGTTACCTGGCTGGGGGGGAGACCATCTACTTGGCCAACTACACCCTCCCCGACTCCCCCTTCCTCAAGATCTTCAAGCCTGAGGCCGCCTTCCTGCCCCAGTGGATTGGGATCAACGCCGATCTCTCCCCGCTGCGCAGTGGGACATCTGGCTAAATCAGCCACAGGCTGCCAATGGGATCCACTCACCAGGACCTGGCTGGTCGGCCGAGGACTGGGCACCTGGGCCCCCCAGCTGGTGCGGGCTGCGCTGGGGAGATCGGGGGCGATTGGAGCTGGGCTGGCGGGATTCAGAGCCCCACATGGAGCAGCCAATGACCTACATCGGACAACTTCTCATAGGAGTGTCCAGAGTGATGGGACCGTCTCTGTCTGTTGAATGGTTAGAGCGGAGGGGAGTGGGGGCTGGGAGCCAGGACTCCTGGGTTCAAGTCCAGCTCTGGGAGGTGAGTGGGGTCTGTGCCGAGTCGCCTCCCCCACTGCAGGGTGCCACCTGATGTACTGGGGTACCACTGAGCCCGCCTGTTCCACCAGCCTGGGCTCCCTCACCCTGGCCTGCTAAGCCAGGCCCTCAAGCCTCCTCCAGCACACACAGGTAGGGACACGCCCAGCCGCAGACAGACAGACACAGAGATCTGCTCTGCCTGGGAAGGCTTCAGCTAGGGAATAGCCCAGCACTCCAGTGCTCCCCCCCCGGGGTGCAAACCCCCAATTGTGTTGCCGTGTGCTGCACAGAGACCTGCACAGCGCAAGCTCCTGAAATCCGCCCCCTCCCGCAATGGGGAGGAAGATCCGCACGGCGTTTCGCCCCCCAGTTACAAACTCCACAAATTGGTTTTAGGGAAAACAAGAAACGAGTTTTTTAATTTATTCATGGAGCAGGTCCTCAAGGAATCAATTATGAAACACTTAGAGGAGAGGAAAGTGATCGGGAACAGTCAGTATGGATTCACCAAGGGGAAGTCGTGCCTGATAACCTAATTGCCTTCTATGAGGAGATAACTGGCTCTGTGGATGAGGGGAAAGCAGTGGACGTGTTATTCCTTGACTTTAGCAAAGCTTTGGTACGGTTGTGACGAACTGGGACTGTTCTTAATGTGGTCTGTGAATGCTGACAGGGGAGTGTGCCTGGGATAGTCTGCATTGGGGGATGGGAGACTGACCGATGGAGAATACCTGAGCATGTAACATGAGAACCCAGGAAGGGGGGTAGAGGCGAGGTGACACCTTTGCCCGGGAAACTGAACAAAGGCTGTGGGAGGGGTCGCTGAAGGCAGAGTCTCAGGAGCTGGTTGGTGAGGTGGCTGGGAGGCAGAGAGGGCTCTGACCTCCCAAGGGGGCTGGGGTGCCCGAGGACCCCAAGATGGACCTAACTGAGGGGTATCTTGTTGTCTGTGCCTACAAGACCTGTCTTGGACTGTGTCACTGTCATCTAAATAAACCTTCTGCTTTACTGGCTGGCTAAGAGTCATGGTGAATCGCAGGAAGCCGGGGGTGCAGGGCCCTGAGCCCCCCAATACTCCGTGACAACTGGTGGCAGCGGTGGGATCAACTGCACCCCGTGGACGGCGCTTCCTGCAGTAAGTGACTGGGGAGCAGTAAAACGAAGGGGGATCGACGGGGACCAGGTGGGCTGAAGAGTCAGAGAGAGACGGTTTCAGGGGGCGAGTAACCCCTGGGAGTGTGTGACCAGTGAGAAGGACTGTTGCGGTAACAGGGTCCCCCCGGGGGATCGCAGCGAGCGGTCCCGTGGCGGAGGAGTCTGCAGCTCGACCCTGGCAGAGAGGTGGTGACCTGAAGAAGGGCTGGCACACTAGGGGTCCCCCTGGAACGGTGGAAAGCGGAGAGCACAGGCCGGCGAGTGGCCAGCAGGAGGATGTATGCTAAACGCCTTAAGAGCGACCTGGTGGAGCTGTGCAGGCAGAGGGGGCTGCGCATTGGGAGGTCCACCAAAAAACAGCTCATTGCCCAGCTGGAGGAGAGGGATCGCTTGGATGAACCGAGCCCTGTCCCTGAGGGAAGCCACCCGGCGGATGCAGCGTGGGCCCCGGGGCCTGACATGGCTGGGAGGGGTCAGACTGCTGCCGAGGACATCCCGAGACCCTGCCTACCTATGCCTCGGGGAGGGGTTGGGGGAAGCCCAGCGAATACCGAGGGCACCCTGACCCCGGCGGCCAGCAGGGGATCGTCCCGGCGGAGCTCCCCGTCCCGGGAGCGGATGCGACTGGAATGTGACAGGGAGCTGAGACTGAAAGAGCTCGAGTTAAGGCAGCAAGAACTGAAGCAGGAACGGGAAGAGAAGGAGAAACAACGTCAGCATGAGGAGAACCAACGTCAGCATGAGCTGGAACTGGCCAGGCTGAGGAGCAGTGGGGCCCCAGCTGCGGTGAGTGAGGGGGGACCCAAGACTGCAAAGAGCTTTGATAAGTGCTTGCTGGCCCAGCGTAAGGAGGGGGAGGACATGGATACCTTCCTGACGGCCTTTGAGAATACCTGCGAGCTGCTCCAGGTTGACCCTGCAGACAGGCTCCAGTTTCTCATCCCCTCACTGGACTCCACAGCCAGGGAGGTGTACAGCCGACTGAAAGGGGCGGAGACAGGGGACTACGAACTGTTCAAAAAGGCCCTGCTCCGCGAGTTTGGGCTGACCCCTGAGATGTACCGGACAAGGTTCCGGAGTCAGCGTAAAACCCGTGAGGTCACATACCTGCAACTAGCCAACCGGGCGCAGGGGTATGCCCGCAAGTGGACAGCTGGGGCCCAAACTATAGAGGACCTGCTTGACCTAGTCGTACTGGAGCACGTGTATGAGCAGTGCCCATCCGACCTGAGGCGATGGTTGATGGACCAAAAGCCAGAGAACCCGCAGCACGCAGGCCAGTTGGCCGACGAGTTTGTGAACAGTCGGGCAGGGGATAACAGGAAGGAGTCCCAAAGGAACAGTCCCACCACAACGCAGAGAGAGAGTCACCATGGGACCTCCCAGCAGGGAAATATGGAGAACCCCCATCAAAGGGGAACATCCAGCGTCAGGGCCAACCGACCCGCTCGAGGAGACCCATGGGACATGGGCTGCTATTACTGTGGCCAGAGAGGTCACATACGGGCCCAGTGCCCCAGGCTCAGGGACAGACTGAGCAGACCGAACCCACAGAGGGTTGACTGGGTAGAGACCCAGCCGGGCGAGAGGCAGCACTCCCAGGGAAGGGGGGCTGGCAGAGTACCACCTGCTAAGGAGGGAGGGAGTTCCAGGCCAGCTCCTCTGGGGGGCTGGATGCTCCAGACTCAGGGTTTTTGGTTTATATGGTGGGCACGGGGCTGTCCCTCCGGAGAGAGTACCTTGTTCCCCTGGAGGTGGATGGGAGGAAGGTCAAGGGATACTGGGATACGGGCGCAGAGGTGACGCTGGCCCGGCCCGAGGTGGTGGCCCCAGATCGGGTGGTGCCCGACACCTACCTGACTCTGACGGGGGTGGGTGGGACCCCATTCAAGGTACCTGTGGCGAGGGTGCACCTGAAGTGGGGGGCCAAGGAGGGCCCCAAGGACGTGGGGGTACACCCATATTTGCCCACTGAGGTGTTGATGGGGGGGGGACCTGGAGGACTGGCCAAGCAACCCCCAGGGTGCCCTGGTTGTGACCCACAGTCAGAGCCGGCGAGGGGCACTGCGCCCTGACCTTGGGGAGGGTGCCTTGCCTGAGGTGCAGGACCCTAACCTGGTGGGGAGGGAACACCCAGGGACACGGCTCAGGGAGGCTGCGGCTTCAGACCCAGGCGGCGAGAGAGAGCAGGTGGCCATCCCTGTCCCAGCTGCTGAGTTCCAGGCCGAGGTGCAGAAAGATCCTTCCTTGCGGAAGATAAGGGACCTGGCCGACCTCAGTGTGGTACAGACCATGGGGAGAGGTGGCCGGAAAAGGTTCCCGTGGGAGAAAGGGTTTCTGTACCGAGAATGGGCTCCCCCAGGGAAAATGGAGTCAGGGGGGATTAGGAGGCAGCTGGTGGTACCCCAGAAGTATCGCCGCCAGCTGCTGTACCGGGCCCATGACATTCCCCTCTCAGGGCACCAGGGAACCTGGCGTACCCAGCAGAGGCTGCTACGAAACTTTTACTGGCCTGGGGTCTTTGTTACTGTCCGACAGTATTGCCGATCCTGTGACCCCTGTCAGAGGGGGAGGAAGGCCCGGGACAAGGGGAAAACGGCTTTAGGACCCTTGCCCAGCATAGAGGAGCCTTTCCAGAGGGTGGCCAAGGTTCAAAGGGGGGTTCTGAACCAAGAGAGCCCGAGTCACCGACCTCCAGACTGGAGCGCTGGGAGAAGACCCCAGCCCAGTTTGAACCCCAGGGGTATTGGGGTGGGAAAAGGGCACAGGCCACATAAACCTTCCCACATGCGAACTACGAGTGCCATCGAGCACCCCCGACCTAAGGGGGGGCGTGAAACTGGAAGGGCCTGGTGTAATTCTCACCAGGGAATGGGAGGGATGCTGGGGCATCCACGGGAACGGGGGTAGGTTCGAACTTCCCCGGGTCACTGGCTAAAGTGACCCCGCTCCGTTCGGTCTCGAAGGGGGGAGATGTGACGAACTGGAACTGTTCTTACTGTGGTCTGTGAATGCTGACAGGGGAGTGTGGCTGGGATAGTCTGCATTGGGGGATGGGAGACTGACAGACGGAGAATACCTGAGCATGTAACATGAGAACCCAGGAAGGGGTTAGAGGCCAGGTGACACCTTTGCCCGGGAAACTGAACAAAGGCTGTGGGAGGGGTCGCTGAAGGGAGAGTTTCAGGAGCTGGCTAGTGACCATGGCTGGGAGGCAGACAGGGCTCTGACCTCGCAAGGGGGCTGGGGCGCCCGAGGACCCCAAGATGGACCTAACTGAGGGGAATCCTGTTGTCTGTGCCTGCAAGACCTGTCTTGGACTGTGTTCCTGTCGTCTAAATAAACCTTCTGCTTTACTGGCTGGCTGAGAGTCATGGTGAATCGCAGGAAGCCGGGGGTGCAGGGCCCTGAGTCCCCCACACTCTGTGACACCTTCCAACCCTGATATTCTATGATTCCGGGTCGTTGGAAAAGACGCATCAGCCAGGCTGTCTGTGTCTGAACTGCTGTTAAGGCAGGAATGGACCAGAACGGTCCTTATGGTGGATTATGGCCCCCTTTGGTTTTAGGAGAAGTTTTCCTGACAATGTTGGCTCTAAGGTCTTGTCTCTTATCTGCATTGCAAACGAAGTTGGGTATGGTTCTTTTGTAACCCCTGTAGTAACCCTTTGTAAACTGTAACCCTGTCTGAAATGCTCTGTACACTTGTCTAGGGTGAGGAGCAAAGGACGTGTGCGTGGTTAAGGAGGAGTGTGGAAGCCATCACAGATGTCCAGATGGTCAAGAAGAAGTGAGAGAGTTGGAGAGACGGCAGGAAACAATCAGAAAACGTCCATTGTGTCTGATGCTAAAGGAGTTAGCGGCATTGACAGCCTCAGAGGTGAGGCAAACACCCCCGAAGGGGAGACGACAAATAGGAGATAACAGTGGAAACCCCCAAGATTAACACCACTTATGGACTAACGACTCCAGAATGACATTGCGAAATCCAGAGGGTAAAGTGGAAATTTACAAGTATAAAGCTGGGGTGTTTTGCCAGAGAACTCTGGGGTCAGGCTGCAACGCCTCGGAGCATCGGCTCGCGACCGACGGAGCCCAGCTCCTCCCTCGTGCTCAGTCTAACTGGCCATTAGATTGACTTGACCTACGACAGACTGGGGACGACAAGAGCGCGTGCAGGACCCGTGTGTGTGTGTGAGATTGAATGCACAGGCTAAGCGTTGTATTTTCAATAAACGCGGCATCTTGCCTTTTCCCCTGAAAAAGGCCCCATGTGCTTCTTATAAGCCTAACTTCACCTCTAGACCCCACTGCCATCCCAGAGCCGGGGATAGAACCCAGGCGTCCTGGCTCCTAGTCCCCCTCGCGCTAATTTCCCAGACCCGGTGACACCACACCCCGTATTCTTCATGGAACTAGTGTAACAATATAATTATAGCATCACTGTGACATATTTTGTGCAAGACGAGGCATGCGAGGTATCAATAGAAAGGTGACGATTGGCTGAATGGGATTAAGCTATTGGTGTGAACGTACCAGGCCTGAATATCAGGAATATCGACGCTGGAGCAATGACCAGTGGGTTTCCCCCTGGGGAACGCCCAGCAGACAGCAGCCATCAGTCCGGCTGGGCCGTTGGGAAGAACAATACGTCCTTGAAGATGCTCCTCTCTCACCTGCCTGGGATGGGACAAAGCGCCTCTGACTCCTGGCTGCTTTCATCACGTGATCCCAGCTGAGCTCCTTTAGCCAGATGTCCCACTCCGCAGCGGGGAGAGATCGGCGTCGATCCCAATCCACTCGGGGAGGAAGGCAGCCGCAGGCTTCAAGATCTTGAGGAAGGGGGAGTCGGGCAGGGTGTAGTTGGCCAAGTAGATGGTCTCCCCACCGACCAGGTAGCCGACCCAAATGCCGAAGGTCCCGATGGTCATGATTGTGTGGTTGCAATTAGCCAAGAGAGCGAAATCCCTCCCCGGCGACGACTCCTTCCCGTCCCCCGAGAAATACACGTCCCCCCGCGAGGCGTCGATGTTCTCCCGGCACCACTCCATCCCGTTGCTGGTCACCACGAAGACCGGCTCCTGGTACTTGGCCCGGAAGTAGCCCATGGCCTTCTCCAGGTAGGCCTTGTCCGCCACCACCCCCTTCCAGACCTGGGGCATCACCTGGATGTAATCCCCCCTCCGGACGTGGACGCCCACATAGGTCACATTCTGGTGCTGCCCACGCAGCCCGGCCAGGTACCGGTTGGCCTCCTCCTTGACGTGGTTGTGGAAGGAGAATTCCTGGAGGATCTCCTGCCGGAGGTGGTGGTAGAAGGTCCAGGAGCAGGGGTAGCCCGTCAGCCGGACGTATTTCCCCTCGATGTGCCTGTACTCCTCCGACATCCAGTCGTGGAGCCCGTAGTTCTTCCACGGGATCCTCCAAGCGCTAAATCTGGAGAGCACGGGCAGGGTGATGCGGAAGAGCGGCGCCAGCTGTTGGTGCATCTCTGGGAGGATGTAGGCCTGGCGTCCGTTCATCTTGGCCAAGGCATAGAGGGTGGCGTATTCCCCCATCTGGTTCCCCAGGCGCCCAGCGGAGTTCACGGTCCACATCCCCTGCTCCGTGGCGTTCGGGCTGGGGAGCCTCCACTCCATGGTGGGGAACCGGCTGCTTAGGTAGATGGCGATGCAGAGGGTCATGATGGACACCAGCGAGAAGAGGGTCAGCTTGAGGAGCATCCGGAAGGGGACCCAGGAGCCCGGGGCAGTCATGGCTCCCAGCGGTGATGAGGGAAGGAGATCCCAGCCTGGGGGAGGGGAGTGAATAGAAGGGAAAGGGGGGGGGGGAACAGGGGAGGGAGGAAAGGGGGGGATGGATAGGCGGTTGGTTAGAGGAGAAGGGGGAGGGGCTCTTCCTGGCCCAGTTATCTGTGTTCCCGAAAGACCTTCAGCTGCCAGCAAAGCCCCACCCAGCCGAGGGGGCAGGTGACCCCAGCTCCAGCAGGACGCGTGTTGTTGGGGGGAGCAGAGCAACTGCTTGATCCCGGATCAGCCCCTTCAGCCACAATCCAACCCAGGGGCAGGCGAGAACAGTCAGAGCAACAGTGTTTTCACCCCCCCCCCCCTCTGCTGGTGCCTCTCAGGTCTGGACCGCAGCCCCCCCTGCTGAGAGAGAACCCAGGAGTCCTGGCTCCCAGCCCCCCCCCCCCCGCTCTAACCACTAGACACCACTCCCCTCCCAGAGCCTGGGTGAGAACCCAGGAGTCCTGGTGAGCAGTGGTGGGGAAGGGGGGTCACTGGGGCAGAAGGGGGCTGCCATGACTGCAGCGGGAGAGGATGGAGGGAGGGTGGAAATGGAGAGGGAGGGGAGGGGGAGATGGGGGGAAGGTGAGGATTGAGTGGGAGGGGAGGGGAGGGGAGGGAACAGAGGAGGGCTGGAGATGGAGTGGGAGGGAAGGGGGTCTGGGGGGAGGGGATGGAGGGAGGGTGGAGATGGAGGGGGAGGGGAAATGGGGGCGGGGATGCAGGGAGGGGGAAATGGAGGCAGAAGAGGAGGAAGGAAGTAGCCCTCGGCGGAGGAGTGCAGGGCAGGGTGGGAGGTTTCCGAGCCGAGGGGCAGGACAGGAGCAAAGCCGGGTTGGGCCGGGGAGTCTGGGGTCCGAAGGGATCTGGGGGCCGAGCCAGGGTGACGCCCCCCTGCCCTCCCCCCTGGGCCTGCGACCGAGGTCCCAGCCCTGGGTCTCTGGGCCCAGCTGCACCAGGCCTGTCGCCACCCCTGGACGGACGGTTTGGGGAAGTCGATCCAGGCCAGCGTCAGCGCCCCACGCCCCGGTCCCACAGCACTCAGAGCAGGGGGGGCTGGGAGCCAGGACTCCTGGGTTCTTGCCCTGGCTCTGGCAATGAGGCGACTCCCCTTCAAAGCCCCAGCTCTCGGGGCCCCGGGCCCAACCTCCCCCCGCCCCTGTCTCTGTTCCCCGGGTCAGGTCGCCCGCTGCCGTGCGAGCGAGCTGCTCTGCAGGGGTGACATCCTGCCACAGCTTCCTGAGCCAGCGCCCGGCCGGAGCTAGACGTGAGGAAGTGTCACCGCCGGTAGGGGAGGCGTTACTCACCCCCATTCGCCCGGGGGGGGGGGGGCAGTTCTTGATGCTTTTCGCAGCCCCGCTCAGTGCAAACGGGGTGACCCACATCCCAACAGGGTCCTGGCACCTCCGGGCCCCCCGACATTCAGACCCTGAGCCACACAAGCGGGGACGCCCGGCTGACGCATTTCCCGACCACAGCTGGGTTCCTCCCACCGGCTCTGGCTGGGCGAGTGCAGCTGGGACGTGTCTGGCAGCAAAGAAGGGACCAAAAGTCGCCTCATTATCTCTGGGCTCGCGCCGCTTCCCAGCCGGGGTTCGGGCCCCAGGTCCTGCCCCGGGTCCAGAGCTCCAGACTAGCTAGCACAGCCGTCAGGGCTGGCCCCAGGGGGCGAGGGGCTGATTTCTTGTCTCGCCTTCGGGGGTGTTTGCCTCACCTCTGAGGTCGTCAATGCCGCTAACTCGTTTAGCATCGGGCGAATGGATTTTTCCTGCCGTCTCTCCAAGTCCCTCACTTCTTCTTGACCATCTGGACATCTGCGATGGCTTCCACACGCCTCCTTAACCACGCACACGTCCTTTGCTCCTCACCCCAGACAAGTGTACAGAGCATTTCAGACAGGGTTACGGTTTACAAAGGGTTACATGGTTACTACAGGGGTTACAAAAGAACCATACCCAACTTCGCTTGCAATGCAGATAAGAGACAAGACCTTAGAGCCAACATTGTCATGAAAACTTCTCCTAAAACCAAAGGGGGCCATAATCCGCCATAAGGACCGTTCTGGTCTGTTCCTGCCTTAACAGTTCAGAGAGAGGCAGCCTGGCTGATGCGTCTTTTCCAACGACCCAGGGTGGCCGGCAGAATCCAATCCAATCCTACCATACATGGATATATTGAATACATACAACATCCTTCATTCTGAGTTATACAAAATACAAACATAAAATCCTACTACTGCAGTTAGAGCAGGTTGGCTGGGAGCCAGGACTCCTGGGTTCACTCACTGGCTCTGGGAGGGGAGTGGGGTCTAGTGGTTAGAGCAGGTTGGCTGGGAGCCAGGACTCCTGGGTTCTCTCCCCAACTCTGGGAGGGGAGTGGGGTCTAGTGGTTAGAGCAGGGTGACCTGGGAGCCAGGACTCCTGGGTTCTCTCCCTAGCTCTGGGAGGGGAGTGGGGTCTAGTGGTTAGAGCAGGGTGAGCTGGGAGCCAGGACTCCTGGGTTCTCTCTCCGGCTCTGGGAGGGGAGTGGGGTTGGATTAATATGTTCCAAAGCCAGACGGGACCGTTTGGATCTCCTAACCCAGAGCTGTCAAGCTCCGGTAGCTACAGCAACTGGAAACTGCGAGGGAGGCCCAGGCGGGGGGAGCCCAGACCCGGCTCTGTCCCTGCCTCCCGCGGCCCGTCAGCGCAAACACCGGCACGGGGCATCTCGCCGCCCTTGGGACCAGCTATTCTGCAGCAACAGCCGGGCGCTGCAGGGAGGGGGCCGCTGCTCTGCTCCCCCTGCCAGGCCTTGGACACTGTGGTGGCTGCATTCAAGAAACGCGGCTCTAGGCCCCGGAACTGCCCTGTACGATTTCTAGGGCAGCCCTTGGGCAAAAGCAGCGAAGTCGGCGGAGAATCTGCCGCTAAACAGTTGCGATGGTGAAACAAAGCGGCTTCTGATGGGACACAACCGAGAGTATCAATTAGTAAGGGGAGGGATAGCTCAGTGGTTTGAGCATTGGCCTGCTAAACTCAGGGTTGGGAGCTCAATCCTTGAGAGGGCCATTTAGGGATCTGGGGCAGAGGGTTGGACTAGATGACCTCCTGAAGTCCTTTCCAACCCTGGTATTCTATGAAATTCAGGTCAAATTGCTTGGAGCAGGGCAGTCACAGCGTTGAGTTCCTTTCCTATTAAGGCAAAACAAACCAGCCAGACAGAGAGGACTTCAGTCCCAGCCCACTGGCTTAACCACAAGTCACACAAGCAATTCCCTCAGACACTCCAGTTCCCTCGTATCACCACCAGCACCGCTCCTTATGGGGACGAATGGTTCTGAAAACCAACACCCCAGTAAAAGAAAAACATTTCTCCTGATCCCAAAGGACCAAGCCCCAGACCCAGGTCAATATACAAGTCAGATCTTACCCACAAATCACGCTGTTGCCAGTCCTTTAGAATCGAAAATCATTCATAAAAAGAAAGAAAATATAGATGAGAGTTAAAATGGGTTAAATGGAATCAAAAACATCCAACAATTGCAAAGTTCTTAGTCCAAGCTCGTTTCAGGCTTGCCGGGATTACTGCTGATTTAAACCAATCGAGTCTCTGGAGTACAAACATCCCAGCTGAGATGGGTCGTTCAGTCCTTTGTTCAGAGCTTCAGTTTGTAGCAAAGTTCCTCCGGAAGTCAGAAGCAGGAGGGAAGACAAGATGGAGGGGATTCCAGGGCCTTTTATATACTCTGCCATGAGGAAGGACACCCCCCCGCCCTTTGTTCTTACTGTGGAAAATCACAGCCGCAAGATGGAGTTTGGAGTCACATGGGTGAGTCACATGTCCATGCATGTCACAGTTCTTTACAGGTAGAGCAGCCATTGCTCACATGCTACCTTGAATGTTGTCGCGGACAGGCAGAGCCCACCTGGGTGCAGGGAGACTGGGATGTGCCGTGCTGAGGGAGGCCAGGCCTGAGGCCCTGAGAGTTTCCTGTGCTGGGTTCAACGCTCAATAAACCCTCCTGTTTTATGCTGGCTGAGAGTCACTCCGGGCTAGAGAACAGGGTGGCATCAACCCTTTCGGGGGGTGGAGGCCCCGGGGGTCCAGAGCGAGTGGACTCCCTGAGGGGGCCCATGGCGAGAGACAGACGTGCTAAGGCTCAGAGAGGTGCGGCTCCAGGAGGTAGAGGGGCTTAACCCCGAGAGTGGACCCCCGAGAAGGGCTGTCGCACTGAAAGGGGCACCCCCCACGGACCGCACGGGGCCAAGAGTGCGCCTGACCTGTGAGTCTGTGACAAACAAACGTTCCCAGGAAAGCTCCTCAGATGTGGATTGGAGTCTCCCAAGGTCCATTGTCAGTTAAGTGTTTCTTGATATTCTTCACTGATGCTACTTAGAATCAAACACATTGAGATAGAAGTGCATAGCGAATACTCATAACTTCAAATACAGAAATGATGCACACATACAGACAGCATAATCATAACCAGCAAATTACAACCTTTTCATAGACACCTTACTTGACCTCCTTTGTACAAGATTTGGTGCAACTATAGGACTTTGGTTGCAACAATGATCTATACGGTCACCGTTCATGTCAATAATGTCACAAATGGTTAATTCCTCTGGCAAAAACGTGCGCCGGCTGCCACCAATCTGTCTCCCTCCACCCTCCAGCCGTGGGGCCGGGTTCAACCTTCCTCTGCTCGCCTGAGGAGCCCGTTCCCCACGTCGGTCCCTAGAGCCAGTGATTGAGTCCACCCTGAGCCGTCTCTGCTCAGCGACACAGCTGGAGTTCCTGGCGTCTCTCGCCCTCCGGCAGGTTTTCTAACCCTTCACTCATCCCCCTGGCTCTTCTCCGGCCCCTCTGCCGTTTTGCCACATCCTCCTGGAACTGCAGGCTCCAGAGCTGGGCGCAGGATCCGCCCCCAGGCCAGATCCAGAGGCCGAACCACCTCTCTGCTCCCACTCGGGGATCCCCGGTTGATGTGTCCAAAGATCCCGTTAGCCCATCGGTCCCAGCGACGCCCGGGGAGCTCAGGTGCGGCTGGGTCCCCACCACAACCCCAAATCTTTCCCGGCTGCCCAGGAGAGCGACACCCAGCCTGTGCGTGTGACCGGCGTTCTCTGGGTCCCGGACGGACACGCTGACATGGAGCCATATGAAAACGCAGGCTGGTCGTTTGCCCGCAGCGACCCCCGTGGCTCTGTGTCCTGGACCCTGGCTCGGCGTCATTCCCCCCGCCCCCAGGTCGTTACCCAAACCTGTCATCTCCTCCAAAAAAGCTACCGGGTTAGTTTGAGAGGCTCTATTCTCCATAAACCCAAACTGCACGGCGTTAATTACGTTACACGCCTTTAGGGCTTTATTAAGCGAGTCCCGTAGCAGCTGCTCCATTAACTTGCCCGGGATGGATGTCCGGCTGAGACACCTATAATTGTGGAATGGGCCTCTGGGGTCGGCCTCCTGACCCTGTCTAAATCTTGGCCCAACGTTCGCTTTTCTTCAGGCTTCCGGAATTGCCCCAGGGCTCCAAACCGTCTTCTGCTGATTGACTGGAAAATAGCCAATGTGGTTCCTATTTTCAAGAAGGGGAAAAAAAGTGACCCGGGTAACTACAGGCCTGTTAGTTTAACCTCTGTAGTATGCAAGGTCTTGGAAAAAATTTTGAAGGAGAAAGTAGTTATGGACCTTGAGGTAAATGGCAATTGTGACAGATTACAACATGGGTTCACGAAAGGCAGATCGTGCCAAACCAACCTGATCTCCTTCTTTGAGAAAGTAACAGACCTTCTAGATAAAGGAAATGCAGTGGATCTAATATACCTCGATTTTAGTAAAGCGTTTGATACGGTACCGCATGAGGAATTATTGGTTAAATTGGAAAAGATGGGGATCGATATAAAAATCCAGAGGTGGATAAAGAACTGGTTAAAGGGGAGACAGCAGCGGGTAGTACTGAAAGGGGAACTGTCAGGTTGGAGGGAGGTTAACAGTGGGGTTCCTCAAGGTTCGGTTTTGGGTCCGATTTTATTTAATCTATTCATTACTGACCTCGGAACCGAATGTAGGAGTGGGCTGATAAAGTTTGCGGATGACACAAAGTTGGGAGGCGTTGTCAACTCGGAGAAGGATCGGGATATTCTGCAGGGAGACTTAGATTACCTTGTAAATTGGAGTAATAATAATAGGATGAGATTTAATAGTGAGAAGTGTAAGGTGATGCATTTAGGGATGACTAACAAGAACTTTAGTTATAAGCTGGGGACGCATCGGTTGGAAGTGACGGAGGAGGAGAAGGACCTCGGAGTCCTGGTCGATCGCAGGATGACTATGAGCCGGCAATGTGACGTGGCTGTGAAAAAAGCTAATGCGATCTTGGGATGCGTTAGGCGAGGTATTTCTAGTAGGGACAAGGAGGTGCTGCTTCCGTTATACAAGGCGCTGGTGAGACCTCATTTGGAGTACTGCGTGCAGTTCTGGTCTCCCATGTTTAAAAAGGATGAACTCAAACTGGAACGGGTACAGAGAAGGGCCACTAGGATGATCCGAGGAATGGAAAACCTTTCCTATGAAAGGAGACTCGAGGAGCTTGGTTTGTTTAGCCTAACCAAAAGAAGGTTGAGGGGGGATATGATTGCCCTCTTTAAATATATCAAAGGGATAAATACCAGGGAGGGAGAGGAATTATTTCAGCTCAGTACTAATGTGGACACGAGAACGAATGGATATAAACTGGCCGTGGGGAAATTTAGGCTTGAAATTAGACGAAGGTTTCTAACCGTCAGAGGGGTGAAATTTTGGAACAGCCTTCCGAGGGAAACGGTGGGGGCGAAGGATCTCTCTGGGTTCAAGATTAGGCTAGATAAGTTTATGGAGGGAATGGTTTGATGGGATAATGTGATTTTAGTTAATTAAATGAGGGTCCGGCTAGAGAATCTTGCCTGTATGCTCGGGGTTCCACTGATCGCCACATTTGGGGTCGGGAAGGAATTTTCCTCCAGGGTAGATTGGCAGAGGCCCTGGAGGTTTTTCGCCTTCCTCCGCAGCATGGGGCAGGGGTCGCAAGCTGGAAGGTTCTCTGCGACTTGAAGTCTTTAGATCACGATCTGGAGACTTCAACAGCTGAGTTAAGGGAAAGTGGGGGGGGGTCAGTTTTTGTGGCCTGCATCATGCGGGAGGTCAGACTAGATGACCATATTGGTCCCTTCTGACCTTAAAGTCTATGAGTCTATGAGTCTATAACAAAGTCTGACGTTGGTAGCAGCTGTTTGACTCCACCAGCGGTACTAGTGGCATGGAAAGAGGGTTCGTAGATGTGACGAAGTGGGGGATTTTCTTGTTTTTTCCGTGTTTTTCCAATGGTTTGCATGCCAAGGGGGTGGGACTCAGTGTCCCTGGGTGTTACTGGTTTAACGAGGTGAGGGGAGAGGGAGTTTGTTGGTACAGAGGACCGGAGAGGGAACTTGGGACCCCAGCCAATGGCCTGGAGGATGGAGACCCCAGCGACTGGTGACCGGGTGACCCGGAGACCCAGCTCAGGAGTCGCAGCCGGTTCTGGCCAGTGGGAGGACAATGGGCTGCGGAGAGAGGACCCCGGTGACCTGACCTGCCGGTTCCAGCCCGAGGACAGAAGAGAGGAGAGGAG
Organism: Actinemys pallida; assembly: GCA_023634205.1. Taxonomy (NCBI): domain Eukaryota; kingdom Metazoa; phylum Chordata; order Testudines; family Emydidae; genus Actinemys; species Actinemys pallida. The sequence goes on from JALMGD010000024.1 coordinate 294,111, forward strand.
GCCCAGGAGACCCTGTTTCCCTGGAGAGAAGACAATGGACAGAGGCCGGGCTTGGGGCCAGTGATATCAGATGCCCAGCTGAAAAGCAGGGGGGCTCTGGGCTGGAGAGGGGGAGCAGGCAGAGCCCACCTGGATACAGGGGAGACTTGGATGTGCTGGGCTGAGGGAGGCCAGGCCTGAGGCCGGAGAGTTTCCTGTGCTGTGTTCAGACACTCAATAAACCCTCCTGTTTTACGCTGGCTGAGAGTCGCTCCGGGCTAGAGAACAGCATTGCATCAACCCCTTCAGGGGTGGAGGCCTGGGGGGTCCAGAGCGAGTGGACTCCCTGAGGGGGCCCACGGCGAGAGACAGACGTGCTAAGGCTCAGAGAGGTGCAGCTCCAGGAGGTGGAGGGGGCCTAACCCCAAGAGAGAGTGGACCCCCGAGAAGGGCTGTCTCACTGAAAGGGGCACCCCCCCACGGACCGCACGGGGCCAAGAGTGGGCATGATCTGTGAGTCTGTGACGGCATCACCATCTGATGAGACTGCATCAGCTGCTTTCCCCCCCAGATACAGAACAGAAATATTTATTGCCTTTCTTCATTTTTAGTGATAATTCTGCCATTTCCATCTAGTAATGGACCAACACCATTGGAAGGATTCTTTTTGCTCCTAAGATACTTTAAAAAGCTCCTTATTGTCCTTAACTCTGGTAGCCATACAGTTCTCCTTGTGTCCAGCGGCTTCCCTTATCAATTTTCTACAATTCTTCGCTTCTGATTGATATTCATTACTATCAATTTCCCCTCACTTCCAATTTGTTCTTTTTTATAGCTGCCTCCACTTCCCTTCTAAACCAGGTCGGTTTGTAACCAGTACGGCCTGGTTTTTGGGGATCTAGGAAAGTGTTTGTAGACAAATCCAATTTGTCATTCCTGTTTTTCTGTTTTCTCTGACCCTTTTAAAGCACCAGGTAGGGGCAGAGAGAGGCCTGTGGTCAGGGAGGGCTGAGAACCAGGCAGCACAGGTCATGGGGTCAAAGGGACAAGACCCACCCCCCCAGGTCCCTAAAGCCCAGCCCTGGTGGCCAGGGAGAGCGCCCCCTGCTGACCCCCCCACTCCCTGCAGTCCAGCGCCCCCTGCTGAATCCCCGCCCCACTCCCCGCAGCCCAGCGCCCCCTGGGGCCAGCCCTGCCAGCTGTGCTAGCAAGGCTGGAGCTCTGGGCCCGGGGCAGGACCTGGGGCCCGAACCCCGGCCGTGAAGCGGCGCAAGCCAAGAGATCCTGATGCATCTTTTGGTCCCTCCTTTGCAGGCAGACACGTGCCAGTTGCACTCGCCCGAGAGCGGCCAATGGCTGCAGCCAGACCTGGCAGGAGGAAGCCAGCTGTAGACAGGAAACACATCAGCCGGGCGTCCCCGCTTGTGCGGCTCAGGGTCTGAATGTCGGGGGGCCCGGAGGTGCCAGGAGCCCGAGGGGATGCGGGACGCCCCCTGTCTGCACTGAGCGGGGCCACGCAAAGCAGCAAGAACTGCACCCCCCGGGCAAATGGGGGTGAGTAACACCCTCCCCCCCCCCAGTGGTGATGCTTCCTCACGTCTAGCTCCAGCCGGGCGCTGGCTCAGGAAGCTGTGGCAGGATGTCACCCCTGCAGAGCAGCTCGCTTGCACGGCAGCGGGCGACCTGACCCGGGGAACAGAGACGGGGGCCGGGGGAGGTTGGGTCCGGGACCCCGAGAGCTGGGGGAGGAGGGTTGGAGCCCGGCGGCTTTGAAGGGGAGTCGCTCCATTGCCAGAGCCGGGGTGAGAACCCAGGAGTCCTGGCTCCCAGCCCCCCATGCTCTGAGTGCTGTGGGACCGGGGCGTGAAGTGCTCACGCTTGCCTGGCTCGACTTCCCCAAACTGTCCGTCCGGGGGTGGCGACAGGCCTGGTGCAGCTGGGCCCAGAGACCCAGGGCTGGGACCTCGGCCGCAGGCCCAGGGGAGAGGGCAGGGGGGCGTCACCCCGGCTCGGCCCCCAGATCCCTTCGGACCCCAGACTCCCTGGCCCGGCCCGGCCCAACCCGGCTTCGCTCCTGTCTTGCCCCTCGGCTCGGAAACCTCCCACCCTGCCCCACACTCCTCCGCTGGGGGCTACTTCCTTCCGCCTCTTCTGCCTCCATTTCCCCCTCCCTGCGTCATCTCCCCGATATCCCCCTCCCCGCCCCCTCCATTTCCACCCTTCCTCCATCCCCTCCCCATCTCCACCTCCCTTCCCCCTCCATCTGCACCCTCCCTCCATCCCCTCCCCCCATTTCCCCTTCCCTCCCCCCTATCTCCAACCTCCCTGCATCCCCTCCCTCCATCTCCCCATTCCCTCCCCCTCCATTTCCCCCCTCCCTGCATCCCCTCCCCCCACGCTTCCATTCCTGTGACCCCACATCTCTCAGTGCCCCTCCCAGTCTGATACCCCGTGGGTGTCGGCTGTGCCCCCCCCCCACTGCTGAGGTTCTGGGCGGGGGCCAAGGGGTAGAACTCAGCGATTCTAGGTAACCAGAGGACGTCCCCCAGCCCCAGAGGGTGCTGGGCTGTAGGGAGTGGGGCGGGGGGCTTGGCAGGGGTGCCCTCCCCCCGCAGTCAGTGCTCTCTGTTACCCCTCCTGTCCCAGTGACCTCCCCTTCCCCACCACAGCTCACCAGGACTCCTGGGTTCTCTCCCTGGCTCTGGGAGGGGAGTGAGGTCCAGTGGTTATAGCAGGGGGTGGCCGGGAGCCAGGACTCCTGGGTTCTCTCTCAGCAGGGGGGGCTGCGGATCAGGCCGGAGGGGCACCAGCAGAGCTGGCGGGGGGTGGGGGTGGAAACACTGTTGCTCTGACTGTTCTCGCCTGCCCCTGGGTTGGATTGCGGCTGAAAGGGCCGATCCGGGATCAAGCAGTGGCTCTGCTCCCCTCAACAACACACGTCCTGCTGGAGCTGGGGTCACCGGCCCCTTGGCTGGGCTGGGGTGGGGGGCAGCCCAGGGGCGGGGCTCTGCTGGCAGCCGGAGGCCTTTTGGGAACAGAGGTACCTGGGCCAGGAAGAGCCCCTCCCCCTTCTCCTCTAACCAACCGCCTATCCATCCCCCCCTTTCCTCCCTCCCCTGTTCCCCCCCTCCACTTTCCCCTCTATTCACCTCCCTCCCCCAGGCTGGGATCTCCTTCCCTCATCACTGCTGGGAGCCATGACTGCCCCGGGCTCCTGGGTCCCCTTCTGGACGCTCCTCAAGCTGACCCTCTACCTGCTGGCCATCATGACCTTCTCCTTCCTCATCCACCTAAGCAGCCGGTTCCCCTCCGCAAGTCAGAGGCTCCCCTCCCCGAACACAACGAAGGGGTCCCCAGCCACGCCCCCCACCATAACCCCCGCCACGGAGCGGGGCATGTGGACCGTGAACTCCGCCGGGCGCCTGGGGAACCAGATGGGGGAATACGCCACCCTCTACGCCCTGGCCAAGATGAACGGGCGCCAGGCCTACATCCTCCCGGAGATGCACCAACAGCTGGCGCCGCTCTTCCGCATCACCCTGCCTGTGGTCTCCAACGACGTGGTCTGGAGCGTCCCGTGGAGGAACTATGAGCTCCACGACTGGATGTTGGAGGAGTACAGGCACATCGAGGGGAAATACGTCCGGCTGACGGGCTACCCCTGCTCCTGGACCTTCTACCACCACCTCCGGCAGGAGATCCTCCAGGAATTCTCCTTCCACGACCACGTCAAGGAGGAGGCCAACCGGTACCTGGCCGGGCTGCGTGGGCAGCGCCGGAACGTGACCTACGTGGGCGTCCACGTCCGGAGGGGGGACTACGTCCAGGTGATGCCCCAGGTCTGGAAGGGGGTGGTGGCGGACAAGGCCTACCTGGAGAAGGCCATGGGCTACTTCCGGGCCAAGTACCAGGAGCCGGTCTTCGTGGTGACCAGCAACGGGATGGAGTGGTGCCGGGAGAACATCGACGCCTCGCGGGGGGACGTGTATTTCTCGGGGGACGGGAAGGAGTCGTCGCCGGGGAGGGACTTTGCTCTTTTGGCCCATTGCAACCACACGATCATGACCATCGGGACCTTCGGCATCTGGGCTGGTTACCTGGCTGCGGGGGAGACCATCTACTTGGCCAACTACACCCTCCCCGACTCCCCCTTCCTCAAGATCTTCAAGCCTGAGGCCGCCTTCCTGCCCGAGTGGATTGGGATCGACGCCGATCTCTCCCTGCTGCGCAGTGGGACATCTGGCTAAATCAGCCACAGGCTGCCAATGGGATCCACTCACCAGGACCTGGCTGGTCGGCCGAGGACTGGGCACCTGGGCCCCCCGGCTGGTGCGGGCTGTGCTGGGGAGATCGGGGGCAATTGGAGCTGGGCTGGCGGGGTTCAGAGCCCCACACGGAGCAGCCAATGACCTACATTGGACAACTTCTCATAGGAGTGTCCAGAGTGATGGGACCGTCTCTGTCTGTTGAATGGTTAGAGCGGAGGGGAGTGGGGGCTGGGAGCCAGGACTCCTGGGTTCGAGTCCAGCTCTGGGAGGTGAGTGGGGTCTGTGCCGAGTCGCCTCCCCCACTGCGGGGTGCCACCTGATGTACTGGGGTACCACTGAGCCCGCCTGTTCCACCAGCCTGGGCTCCCTCACCCTGGCCTGCTAAGCCAGGCCCTCAAGCCTCCTCCAGCACACACAGGTAGGGACACGCCCAGCCGCAGACAGACAGACACAGAGATCAGCTCTGCCTGGGAAGGCTTCAGCTAGGGAATAGCCCAGCACTCCAGTGCTCCCCCCCTCTGGGGTGCAAACCCCCAATTGTGTTGCCGTGCGCTGCACAGAGACCCGCACAGTGCAAGCTCCTGAAATCCGCCCCCTCCCGCAATGGGGAGGAAGATCCGCACGGCGTTTCTCCCCCCCACACACACACCCCACTTGTGAATTCTACAAGCTGGTTTTAGGGAAAAGAAAAAACAAGTATATTAACGACACAGGATAGATTTCACGTGATGAGAAGGGTTGGCCAACAGATGGAAGCAGATCGCGCAGCAAATAAAATAAACACGGAAACATAACTGAAGAAATTGTTACAAGCAGGAATTTCTCCCCCTAAATGTTGCCTTAGACAGATTGCAGAGGTTCTTGAAGGCAAACTGCTCTTGCTTGCTGCTTAAAACTCCAGGTATTCCTGTCACAGGCCAGACACCTTTCCCAGCCCGGGCTCAGACCTTCGCCCCACCTTGGTCTTTGTTTCTTAGATGTTCTCAGCAGTCAGCCTGGGCGGGGATTCAGTGACGAATGAACCAAGATTAACTCACTCCCCTGCCTTACATAGGATTGACACATGGGGTGTGTGTGGGGGGAATTCTTTTTTCCAGTGTCGTCCCCCACCCCTCCTGGTATTCCATCATGGAGTCCAGAACCAGGGGCCGGGATCACGTGATCAAAGCAGCCAGGAGTCAGAGGCGCTTTGTCCCATCCCAGGCAGGTGGGAGAGGAGCATCTTCAAGGACAAAAATAACAGGAGTACTTGTGGCACCTTAGAGACTAACAAATTTATTAGTCTCTAAGGTGCCACAAGTACTCCTGTTATTTTTGCGGATACAGACTAACACGGCTGCTACTCTGAAATCTTCAAGGACGTATTGTTCTTCCCAATGGCCCAGCCGGACTGATGGCTGCTGTCTGCTGGGCGTTCCCCAGGGGGAAACCCACTGGTCATTGGTGCAGAGTCGATATTCCTGATTTTCAGGCCTGGTACGTTCACACCAATAGCATAATCATATTCAGCCAATTGTCACCTTTCTATTGATACCTCACATGCCTCGTCTTGCACAAAATATGTCACAGTGATGCTATAATTATATTGTTACACTAGTTCTTTGAAGAATACGGCGTGTGGTGTCACAGGGTCTGGGAGGTTAGAGCGGATGGAAGTGGGGTCTAGTGGTTAGAGCGGGGGGGGGGGCTGGGAGCCAGGACTCCTGGTTTTATCCCCGGCTCTGGGAGCGGAGTGGGGTCTAGTGGTTAGAGCGGGGGTTCATAATTGTCTGCAGCTTTGTGAAATTGATCCTTCTAAAGCACCAAGTATGTACAAGATTGGTCCAGACCGGGGTGGCCAACCTGGGGCTCCGGAGCCACCTGCAGCTCTTCAGAGGTTATTAGGCGGCTCCTAGTCTAGGCACCGACTCCAGGCCTGGAGCGACAAGCGCCAACTTTCCAATGTGCCGGGGGGTGCTCAGAGCTCTGCCACGGGCCCTGCCCCCAACTCCACCCCTTCCCACCGGAGACAAACTGGGGGGGGTTTCTTGGTTTTTCCGTGTTTTTCCAATGGTTTGCATGCCGAGGGGGTGGGACTCAGTGTCCCTGGGTGTTACTGGTTTAACGAGGTGAGGGGAGAGGGAGTTTGTTGGTACAGAGGACCGGAGAGGGAACTTGGGACCCCAGCCAATGGCCTGGAGGTTGGACACCCCAGCGACCGGTGACCGGGTGACCCGGAGACCCAGCTCAGGAGTCGCAGCCGGTTCTGGCCAGTGGGAGGACAATGGGCTGCGGAGAGAGGACCCCGGTGACCTGACCTGCCGGTTCCAGCCAGAGGACAGAAGAGAGGAGAGGAGGCCCAGGAGACCCTGTTTCCCTGGAGAGAAGACAATGGACAGAGGCGGGGCTTAGGGCCGGGGGTATCAGATGCCCAGCTGGGAAGCAGGGGGGCTCGGGGCTGGAGAGGGGGAGCAGGCAGAGCCCACCTGGATGCAGGGGAGACTGGGATATGCTGGGCTGAGGGAGGCCAGGCCTGAGGCCCTGAGAGTTTCCTGTGCTGTGTTCAACGCTCAATAAACCCTCCTGTTTTACGCTGGCTGAGAGTCGCTCCGGTCTAGAGAACAGGGCGGGGGGGGGGGGCGCATCGTCCCCTTCAGGGGGATGGAGGCCCTGGGGGTCCAGAGCGAGGGGACTCCCTGAGGGGGCCCATGGCAGAGACAGACGTGCTAAGGCTCCGAGAGGTGTGGCTCCAGGAGGTGGAGGGGCTTAACCCCGAAAGAGAGTGGACCCCCGAGAAGTGCTGTCTCACTGAAAGGGGCACCCCCCACGGACCACACGGGGCCACGAGTGGGCACGAGCTGTGAGTCCATGACGGCATCACCATCTGATGAGACTGCATCAGCTGCTTTTCCTCCCAGATACAGAACAGAAATATTTATTGCCTTTCTTCATTTTTAGTGATAATTCTGCCATTTCCATCTAGTAATGGACCAACACCATTGGAAGGATTCTTTTTGTTCCTAAGATACTTTAAAAAGCTCCTTGTTGTCCTTAACTCTGGTAGCCATACAGTTCTCCTTGTGTCCGGTGGCTTCCCTTATCAATTTTCTACAATTCTTCGCTTCTGATTGATTTTCATTACTATCAATTTCCCCTCACTTCCAATTTGTTCTTTTTTATAGCTGCCTCCACTTCCCCTCTAAACCAGGTCAGTTTGTAACCAGTATGGCCTGGTTTTGGGGGATCTAGGAAAGTGTTCTTAGGCCTGGTCTACACTAGTCGGTTATTTCGGAATTAGCCGAGTTAATTCAGAAAAAAAAAAAGATTCCGTCCACACGACCAAACCGTTTTTTTTCGATTTAAAGGGCTCTTTAATCCGATTTCTGTACTCCACCTCGGCAAGTGGAGTAGCGCTTAAATCGAGATTGCAATCCCGGGTCAAAGGTATTGTGGACACAATTTGACATTATTGGCCTCCGGGAGCTATCCCAGAATGCTCCCTTGTGACCGCTCTGGTCCACCCTCTCAACTCCGATGCACCAGCCAGGTGGGCAGGAAAATCCCCGGGAACTTTTGAATTTCATTTCCTGTTTGGTCACCATCAGCACAGGTGACCATCAGCACAGTCCACCATCACAGGAGATCACGCAGTCCCGGATTCGCAGATGAGCTCCGGCATGGTCCGAACGGGAGGTACTGGATCTCATTGCATGTTGGGGAGACGAATCTGTTATGGCAGAACTACGTTCCAAAAAAAGGAATGTAAATACATACGCTAAAGTCTCCAGGGCCATGACGGAAAGAGGCTACTCCAGGGACACAGAGCAGTGTCGTACAAAAATCAAGGCGCTCAGGCAAGCATACCAAAAAGCCAGGGAGGCAAACGGGCGCTCTGGGTCACAGCCCCATACATTCCGCTTCTACCGTGAGCTGCATGCAATTATGGGGGGGTGACGCCACCACTACCTCACCACTGTCCGTGGACACCTGCAAGGGGGGAGTTGCACGGAGCAAGGAGGAAGAGTCATTGGAGGATGAAGAGGAGGAGGAGGAGGAGGACAGTGCACAGGCAGCAAGTGGGGAATCTCTTTTCCCCCCTAGCCAGGAACTATTCTTAACGTTGGAGCCAATAGCCTCCCCCCACTCCCAAGGCGGGCTCCCAGACCATGACCCTGGAGAAGGTACTTCTGGTGAGTGAGAGCCTGATCGGAGCCACGCGGTGGGGGGGAAACCCAGCCGCGCTGGGCTGTTCGCGTTTAGTTTAAAGGGCTCATCCCTGCTCAGAGCCTCATCGGTGCCACGCGGTTGGTGCGGGGTGTGGGGTGCGGGTGTGTTCTGTGAAGCGATCATCCCAGAGAGCCCACAGGCCCTTCTTTTATATGGCAAACCCACCAGGCATTGCTTGCTATGGGAAAGGGGGCCCAGCAGTTTGAAAGCATTGAAATGAACGTAGAAGAAGCAGAACCCCGCGTGCCCCTAGGCTGCCTGCAAGCTGAATTCTGTTGCCCGGCCATGTGTGATGGCTGACTCACACCAAAGTGGCAGGCACTTCAGTGTAAGAGGCAAACTGCTAACTACAGAAAGAACGTGTGCTGTGTACTATGAATTGCCTGCTTCACTGAGGAGTGTCCCCTTTGTTCTCTGAAATGTATCTTTTAAAACACTACCCTCCCTTTTTCTCCTCCCGCAGGTGCAAATGTTTCAACGCGGCCCCTATCTACTCCGTCCCAGAGGCTGGTCCAGATGAGAAGGTGGAAAAAACGAACTCGGGACGACATGTTCGCCGAGTTCATGCAGTCCTCCCGCACTGATAGGGCCCAGCTGAATGCGTGGAGGCAAACAATTGCGGGGTCCCGTAAAGCATTACAGGAACACGAAGAGAGGAGGGACGCGTGCGATGAGAGCAGGCAGGACGCTATGGTCAAGCTCATGGGGGAGCAAACTGGCATGCTCAACTGTATGGTGGATCTAATGCGGGAAAGGCAGCAAGACCACAGACTGCCGCTGCAGCCCCTGTATAACCGCCCTCCCTCCTCCCCAAGTTCCATAGCCTCCTCACCCAGATGCCCAAGAACACGAGGGGGGAGGCTATGGGAACCCACACACTCAACCCCAGAGGATCGCCCAAGCAGCAGAAAGCTGGCATATGCGAACTTTTGATTTGGTTTCTGGACTTGTCCTTCTTTCCGCCTCCACCCCCCTAACCCAAAATGCCCCCTCCGCGGTCTACCTTCTGATTTCTCTCAATGTGTTGTGCAACAAATAGTAAAGAACGGTTTTTAAACAATTTTGACTTTATTTCCTTTCATATATATAGGGGTCGGGTAACTTCAAGAGAAACAAAAACAACTGTCACACCGTACCCTGGCCAGTCATGAAACTGGCTTTCAAACTTCTCTGATGTGCAGCGCACCCTACTGCACTCTTCTAATCACCCTGTTGTCTGGCTGTGCGAAATTGGCCGCCAGGCGAGTTGCCTCAACCTCCCACCCCGCCATAAACGTCACCCCCTTACGCTCACAGATATTGTGGAGCACACAACAAGCAGCAATTACAATTGGAATATTGGTTGTGCTGAGATCTAACCGAGTCAGTAAACTGCGCCAGCGCGCTTTCAAACGTCCAAAAGCACATTCGACCACCATTCTGCACTTGCTCAGCCTATAGTTGAACTGCTCCTTACTACTGTCCAGGGTGTCTGTGTACGGCTTCATGAGCCATGGCATTAAGGGGTAGGCTGGGTCCCCGAGGATAACTATAGGCATTTCAGAGTAGCAGCCGTGTTAGTCTGTATCCGCAAAAAGAACAGAAGTACCTGTGGCACTGTCAAGGCTGCTTCCCCACTCTGAACTTTAGGGTACAAATGTGGGGGCCTGCATGAAAACTTCTAAGCTTAACTACCAGCTTAGATCTGGTCCGCTGCCACCATTCCCAAAGCTAATTCCCTTCCCTGGGAAGCCTTGAGAAACTCTTCACCAATTCCCTGGTGAATACAGATCCAAACCCCTTGGATCTTAAAACAAGGAGAAATTAACCATCCCCCCTCCTTCCTCCCACCAACTCCTGGTGGATCAAGATCCAACCCCCTTGGATCTAAAAACAAGGAAAAATCAATCAGGTTCTTAAAAAGAAGGCTTTTAATTAAAGAAAAAGGTAAAAATCATCTCTGTAAAATCAGGATGGAAAATAACTTTACAGGGTAATCAAACTTAAAGAGCTCAGAGGACCCCCCTCTAGCCTTAGGTTCAAAGTACAGCAAACAGAGATAAACACTCTAGTAAAAGGTACATTTACAAGTTGAGAAAACAAAGGTAAACTAACACGCCTTGCCTGGCTGTTTACTTACAAGTTTGAAATATGAGAGACTTGTTCAGAAAGATTTGGAGAACCTGGATTGATGTCTGGTCCCTCTTAGTCCCAAGAGCGAACAACCCCCAAAACAAAGAGCACAAACAAAAGCCTTCCCCCCCCCCAAGATTTGAAAGTATCTTGTCCCCTTATTGGTCCTTTGGGTCAGGTGTCAGCCAGGTTACCCGAGCTTCTTAACCCTTTACAGGTAAAAGGATTTTGGAGTCTCTGGCCAGGAGGGATTTTATAGTACTGTACACAGGAGAGCTGTTACCCTTCCCTTTATAGTTATGACAGGCACCTTAGAGACTAACAAATTTATTTGAGCATAAGCTTTCGTGGGCTACAGCCCACTTCATCGGGTGCATGTAGTGGAAAATTACAAGGTACCACAAGTACTCCTGTTCTTTTTATAGGCATTTCAACATCCCCAACAGTAATTTTCTGTTCTGGGAAGTAAGTCCCTTCCTGCAGCTGTTCAAACAGACCAGAGTTCCTGAAGATGCGAGCGTCATGCACCTTTCCCGGCTATCCCACGTTGATGTCAGTGTAACGTCCCTTGTGATCCAACAGTGCTTGTAGCACCATGGAAAAGTACCCCTTGTGGTTTACGGACTGGCCACCCCGGTGTGCTGGGGCCAAGATAGGGATATGCGTTCCGTCTATCGCCCCGCCGCAGTTAGGGAACCCCAGTGCATTAAAGCCATCCACAATGGTCTGCACATTTCCCAGAGTCACTACCCTTGATAGCAGCAGCTCAGTGATTGCGTTGGCTACTTGGATCACAGCAGCCCCCACAGTAGATTTGCCCACTCCAAACTGATTCCCGACTGACCAGTAGCTGTCGGGCGTTGCAAGCTTCCACAGGGCTATGGCCACTCGCTTCTCAACTGTGAGGGCTGCTCTCATTTTGGTGTCTTTGCGCTTCAGGGCAGGGGACAGCAAGTCACAAAGTTCCATGAAAGTGGCCCTACGAAAGTTTTGCAGCCACTGGGAATCATCCCAGACCTGCAACACTATGCGACCCCACCAGTCTGTGCTTGTTTCCCGGGCTCAGAATCGGCGTTCCACGGCATGAACCTGCCCCATTAACACCATGATCTCCCAATCGCCACATGCCGTGCTTCTAGGAACGTCTGTGTCCATGTCCTCATCAGTATAGTAATCGCGCTGTCGTCGCTTCCTTGCCCGGTTTTGCAGGTACTGCACATACTGCTGGATAACGCGCGAGGTATTTACAATGGTCAAAACTGCAGCGGGCTCCAGGCTTGCCGCGCTATGGCCCCTGCACGGCTAATCCTGGGAAAAGGGCGTGAAACGTAGGAGAGCTGTTCGGTTCAAGATGGCCGATAAAAGACGGGAAATGGTTGTCTTCTGTAGCTTTCACGGAGGCGGGAAGCTCGCTAGAGCTGCAAGAGTGGGAGAGCAGAGTTTGCGGCGGAAGCTGTGCGGCTCAGTTCACAATGGCCGAAAAACAGCGGGGAATTGTTGCCTTCTGTAGCTTCCACGGGAGCCCAGGACAGACAACATACGAACATAAGAACGGCCGTACCGGGTCAGACCAAAGGTCCATCTAGCCCAGTGTCCTGTCTACCGACAGTGGCCAATGCCGGGTGACCCAGAGGGAGTGAACCCAACAGGCAATGATCAAGTGATCTCTCTCCTGCCGTCCATCTCCACCCTCTGACAAACAGAGGCTAGGGACACCATTCCTTACCCAGCCTGGCTAATAGCCATTAACGGACTTAACCTCCGTGAATTTATCCAGTTCTCTTTTAAACGCTGTTATAGTCCTAGCCTTCACAACCTCCTCAGGTAAGGAGTTCCACAGGTTAACTGGGTGCTGTGTGAAGAAGAACTTCCTTTTATTTGTTTTAAACCTGCTGCCCATTAATTTCATTTGGTGGCCCCTAGTTCTTATATTATGGGAACAAGTAAATAACTTTTCCTTATTCACTTTCTCTACATCACTCATGATTTTATAGACCTCTATCATATGCCCCCTTAGTCTCCTCTTTTCCAACATGGAGAAATTAGCTAGCGATGCAAGAGCGGGAGAGCAGAGTTTGCGGCGGAAGCTGTGCTGCTCGGTTCACGGTAGCCGAGAAAAGGCGGGAAATGGTTAGATAAAAGAGTAGAGTGAATTCACCTCGCATGTCCTCCCGTCTTTCTTAGTACCAGGAGACAGGCGGTGCACCGTCTGCTGGCAGTATGGCGTCTGCCGTAGCTTTCACGGAGGGAAGAGCAAGCGACGACACACCCCCAGAAACACTCGCAAGAATGTTTTTGCCCCATCATGCACCGGGAGCTTAACCCAGAATTCCAATGGGTGGCGGGGACTGCGGGAACTGCGGGATAGCTTCCCACAATGCACCGCTCCGCCATTCGATGCTAGCCTCGGTACTGTGGACGCACTCCGCCGAATTCACGCGCTTTAGTGGGGGGGACACCACCCCGAATGTATCAAATCGCTTCCGAAAATTCGAATCGAATAAGTTTGAATTAATTTCGTTCTGTAGACGAACGCTTAGACAAATCCGATCTGTCATTCCTGGTTTTCTGTTTTCTCTGACCCTTTGTAAGCACCAAGTAGGGGCAGAGAGAGGCCTGTGGTCAGAGAGGGCTGAGAACCAGGCAGCTCAGCTCATGGGGTCAGAGGGACAGGACCCGCCCCCACCCCGGTCGCTAAGGCCCAGCCCTGGTGGCCAGGGGAGGGTGCCCCCTGCTGAGCCCCGCCCCGCTCCCCACAGCCCAGCGGCCCCTGGGGCCAGCCCTGCCAGCTGTGCTAGCCAGTCTGGAGCTCTGGGCCCGGGGCAGGACCTGGGGCCCGAACCCCGGTCGGGAAGTGGCGCGAGCCCAGAGATAACGAGGCATCTTTTGGTCCCTTCTTTACGGCCAGACCCGTCCCAGCTCCACTCGCCCGAGAGAGGCCAATGGCTGCAGCCGGCGCGCCGGAGCCGGCGGAGGAAGCCAGCTGTAGACAGGAAACGCGTCAGCCGGGCGTCCCCACGTATGCGGCTCAGGGTCGGAGGACCTGGAAGTGCCAGGACCAGGTTGGGACGCGGGACGCCCCCTGTCTGCGCTGAGCGGGGCTGCGAAAAGCATCAAGAAACACCCCCCCGGGCGAATGGGGGTGAGTAACGCCTCCCCTACCGGCGGTGACACTTCCTCACGTCTCGCTCCGGCCGGGCGCTGGCTCAGGAAGCTGTGGCAGGATGTCACCCCCGCAGAGCAGCTCGCTCGCACGGCAGCGGGCGACCTGACCCGGGGAACAGAGACGGGGACCGGGGGAGGTTGGGCCCGGGGCCCCGAGAGCTGGGGCTTTGAAGGGGAGTCGCCTCATTGCCAGAGCCAGGGCAAGAACCCAGGAGTCCTGGCTCCCAGCCCCCCCTGCTCTGAGTGCTGTGGGACCGGGGTGTGGGGCGCTGACCCTGGCCTGGCTCGACTTCCCCAAACCGTCCGTCCAGGGGTGGCGACAGGCCTGGTGCAGCTGGGCCCAGAGACCCAGGGCTGGGACCTCGGCCGCAGGCCCAGGGGAGAGGGCAGGGGGGCGTCACCCCGGCTCGGCCCCCAGATCCCTTCAGACCCCAGACTGCTCGGCCCGGCCCAACCGGGCTTCGCTCCTGTCCTGCCCCTCGGCTCGGAAACCTCCCACCCTGCCCCACACTCCTCCGCTGGGGGCTACTTCCTTCCTCCTCTTCTGCCTCCATTTCCCCCTCTCTGCATCCCCTCCCCCATTTCCTCCTCACCTCCCCCTCCATCTCCACCCTCCCTGCATCCCCACCCCCATCTCCCCTCTCCCTCCATTTCTACCCTCCCTGCGTCCCCTCCCCCATTTCCTCCTCACCTCCCCCTCCATCTCCACCCTCCCTGCATCCCCACCCTCCATCTCCCCTCTCCCTCCATTTCTACCCTCCCTGCATCCCCTCCCCCATTTCCCCTCCCTCTCCATCTCCAACCTCCCTGCATCCCCTCCCCCATTTTCCCCTTTCCTCCCCCTACATGTCCACACTTCCTCTGTTCCCTCCCCTCCCCCTCCTTCTCCACCCTCCCTGCATCCCCTCCCCCCCCACCCTTCCATTCCCCCGACGCCACATCTCTCTGTGCCCCCACCCAGTCTGATACCCCGTAGGTGCCGGCTGTGCCCCCCACACACACACACTGCTGAGGTTCTGGGCGGGGGCCAAGGGATAAAACTCAGCGATTCTAGGTAACCAGAGGACGTCGTCGTCGTCCCCCCTAGCCCCAGGGGGCGCTGGGCTGCAGGGAGTGGGGCGGGAGGCTCGGTAGGGGGCACCCTCCCCTCGCAGTCCGTGTGCTCTGTGACCATGACAGCCCCCTTCTGCCCCAGTGACCCCCTCTTCCCCACCATAGCTCACCAGGACTCCTGGGTTCTCTCCCTGGCTCTGGGAGGGGAGTGGGGTCTAGTGGTTAGAGCAGGGGGTTGGGAGTCAGGACTCCTGGGTTCTCTCTCAGCAGGGGGGGCTGCGGATCGGGCCGGAGGGGCACCAGCAGAGCTGGCGGGGGGTGGGAACACTGTTGCTCTGACTGTTCTCGCCTGCCCCTGGGTTGGGTTGCGGCTGAAGGGGCCGATCTGGGATCAAGCAGTGGCTCTGCTCCCCCCAACAACACGTGTCCTGCTGGAGCTGGGGTCACCGGCCCCTCGGCTGGGCTGGGGGGGGGGGGGGGCAGCTCAGGGGCGGGGCTCTGCTGGCAGCCGGAGGCCTTTTGGGAAACAGAGGTACCTGGGCCAGGAAGAGCCCCTCCCCCTTCTCCTCTAACCACCCACCTATCCATCCTTTCCTCCCTCCCGTTCCCCCCCTTTCCCTTCTATTCACCCCCCTCCCCCAGGCTGGGATCTCCTTCCCTCATCACATCGCTGGGAGCCATGACTGCCCCGGGCTCCTGGGTCCCCTTCCGGATGCTCCTCAAGCTGATCCTCTGCCTGCTGGTGTCCATCATGACCCTCTGCATCTTCATCCACGTAAGCAGCCGGTTCCCCTCCGCATGGCAGAGGCTCCCCTCCCCGAACCCAACGAAGGGGTCCCCAGCCACACCCCCCACCACAACCCCCGCCACAGAGCGGGGCATGTGGACTGTGAACTCCGCTGGGCGCCTGGGGAACCAGATGGGGGAATACGCCACCCTCTACGCCCTGGCCAAGATGAACGGGCGCCAGGCCTACATCCTCCCGGAGATGCACCAACAGCTGGCGCCGCTCTTCCGCATCACCCTGCCCGTGGTCTCCAACGACGTGGTCTGGAGCGTCCCGTGGAAGGACTATGAGCTCCACGACTGGATGTCGGAGGAGTACAGGCACATCGAGGGGAAATACGTCCGGCTGACGGGCTACCCCTGCTCCTGGACCTTCTACCACCACCTCCGGCAGGAGATCCTCCAGGAATTCTCCTTCCACGACCACGTCAAGGAGGCGGCCAACCGGTACCTGGCCGGACTGCGTGGGCAGCGCCGGAACGTGACCTACGTGGGCGTCCACGTCCGGAGGGGGGATTACATCCAGGAGATGGCCGAGCACTGGAAGGGGGTGGTGGCGGACCAGGCCTACCTGGAGAAGGCCATGGGCTATTTCCGGGCCAAGTACCAGGAGCCGGTCTTCGTGGTGACCAGCAACGGGATGGAGTGGTGCCGGGAGAACATCGACGCCTCGCGGGGGGACGTGTATTTCTCGGGGGACGGGAAGGAGTCGTCGCCAGGGAGGGACTTTGCTCTTTTGGCCCATTGCAACCACACGATCATGACCATCGGGACCTTCGGCATCTGGGCTGGTTACCTGGCTGGGGGGGAGACCATCTACTTGGCCAACTACACCCTGCCCGATTCCCCCTTCCTCAAGATCTTCAAGCCTGCGGCCGCCTTCCTGCCCAACTGGATCGGGATCGACGCCGATCTCTCCCCACTGCGGAGTGGTACGACTGACTAAAGGAGGTCAGCTGGTGGCCACGGGCTCCCAACGGGATCCACCTGCCAGGACTTGGCGAGGAGCCGGGGGGGGGGGGGGGGAAGCTGATGGGGGGCTGCTGCCGTATTACTGTGGCTCTTTGGCAATGAACAATGGTAAATTCTGGCTCCTTCTCAGGCTCAGGTTGGCCACCCCTAGTCTGGACTGTAGCCCACTTTGCTCCAGTGGGTTAGAGCCGGGGGCTGGGAGCCAGGACTCCTGGGTTCTCTCCCGCTCTGGGAGGGGAGTGGGGTCTAGTGGTTAGGCCGGGGGCTGGGCGCCAGGACTCCTGGGTTCTCTCCCCGCTCTGGGAAGGGAGTGGGGTCTAGTGGTTAGAGCAGGGGGGGGCTGGGCGCCAGGACTCCTGGGTTCTCTCCCCGCTCTGGGAGGGGAGTGGGGTCTAGTGGTTAGAGCAGGGGGGGGCTGGGCACCAGGACTCCTGGGTTCTCTCCCGCTCTGGGAGGGGAGTGGGGTCTAGTGGTTAGGCCGGGGGCTGGGTGCCAGGACTCCTGGGTTCTCTCCCCGTTCTGGGAGGGGAGCGGGGAAGAAGCACGAGGCCTGGGTGTGTGCCAAGCCTGTAAGACGGAGGTGGGTTGGCAAACCACGATCATTACGAGAGACAATAAAATTCAAGCTTTATAACTACCCTATCTCAGCCCTGGGGGCCGATTCTTCCGCCCAAGGTTTCTGCCCCCTCCCCAGGGCGCTCAGTATTGTGTCATCAGGCCCAGCCCTTTCCGGGGGGGGGCAGTGATTTACACCCCGCCCACACACTCTCACCCACTAGACCCCACTCCTTTCCCAGAGCTGGGGAGAGAACCCAGGAGTCCTGAGTTCTAGTGGCTTGAGGTCTGGGAGGGGAGTGGGGTGTAGCAGTTAGACCAGGGGGCTGGGAGCCAAGACTCCCTCTCTCATTCGTTCTCTCTCCCCCGCCTCGTGCCTGTTTCCCTTCTCAGGCAGCGACGCGCGGGCCGCAACAGGAGACGGACCAGGGTTAAACAATACCAAAGCCTTTTTATTATAGCCCTCGGGCTGCGTGGTTCGGGGTGGGGACCCCCGGCTTCAGTTGGCAAAGATCTCCCCCATGGGGATCCAGATGTTCTTACTCTGGGTGGCCTGGTACAGAAACTCCTCACCTGCCCCCTGGGCTGGGTCCTCCCACTGCCGGGGGGCCCCGTGGCTCACCCAGGTCCGCTTCAGGTTACCGGCCGAGGCCCATTCCACAAATTGGGAGCCCTGTAGGAGAGAAAGGGTTAAAAGAGGAAGTGGGAGGTGGGGCCTTTCCCCTCTAGGGGGCACCGGCTCCCATCCGGCCCCAGGGCAGGGACCTGCTGGCTCAGGGGGGTGGGGAATGGGGCACCGGGCCTGTCCCCTCTAGGGGGCGCTGGCTCCCATCCGGCCCCAGGGCGGGGACTGGCTGGCCGAAGGGGGATGTGACGAAGTGGGACTGTTCTTAATGTTTCCTCTGAATACAGTGTGGGTGCCTCAGTTTCCCCTATGCATTTCTTAAGCCTCCAGTGTGCATAAATGGCCGACACCCTGTATCCTGGCAACAAATGGCTGGGGCCCTTCCCCCCTGCAAGGGAATAGCTAAAGGTGAACAAAGAGATCAGGTGACCTCCTGGCCCGGGAAAGAGACAAAGCCCAGAAAGGAGGGGCTGGAGGGGATTTCAGTTTGGGGCTGGCTGGGGACGGGAAGTGAGGGCAGACGGGGGTGTCTGGCTCGCTGGGCCCCAGAATGGACCCGGCCGAGGGGTCCCGTTCGCCGCTGTACCTACAAGCTCTGTTTTAGACCGTGTTCCTGTCATCTAATAAACCTCTGTTTTACTGGCTGGCTGAGAGTCACGTCTGACTGCGAAGTGAGGGTGCAGGACCCTCTGGCTTCCCCAGGACCCCGCCGGGGCGGACTCGCTGTGGGAAGCGCACGGAGGGGCATATGCTGAATGCTCCAAGGTCAGACCCAGGAGGTGAAGCCGTGTGAGCTTCTTGCCCTGAGGACAGTCTGCTCCGAGGGAGAGGAGGCTCCCCACAGTCCTGACTGGCTTTGGGGGGAGCAGTTCCAGAGCATCGCCCGGGGACTCCGTGACAGGGGGCACGCGGTGGGGGCAGAATCGATCTCACCTGCGGCGACCCGAAGTACCACATGGCCTGAACATCCTGGTGCTGGGCGAGCGTCCGGCTCAGATGGTCCCGATTCCCCGTCACAATATTCACCACCCCCCCGGGGACGTCCGAGGTGTCGAAGATCTGAGTGGGGGAGGAAGCAGATGGGCCCTATTAGCCGCTGGAACCAGCGGGGGCGGGGAGCCAGGACTCCTGGGTTCTATCCCAGTGTGGGGAGGGGAGTGGGGTCTACTGCTTAGAGCGGGGGGGGGGAGTTGGGAGCCAGGACTCCTGGGTTCTATCCCGGGGAGGGGAGGGGAGTGGGGTCTAGTGCTTAGAGCGGGGGGGGGGGGGGGGGGGGAGTTGGGAGCCAGGACTCCTTGGGTTCTCTCCTGTCTCGGGGAGCTGGTTGCATAGGTCAGGACAGAGAACCAGAGAACTGACGGGGGGGTTGCACAGACAAATCCCTGGCGGATGCTATGGGCCGAAGCGAGAAACGTCTGCGTGGTCGGATGCAGCCACCGGAAGGAACACGTGGGCCGTGCCCGGGGCTGGGCCAGCGGGATCCCCACGGGCCGGCGTTAATTGTTCCCAGCTCTTAGCAGCAGAAACAAGCGACTCGGGAAGGCAATTAACGGGCTCCTTAACGAGGAAGCGAACGGAAACGCTCCACTTGCACCGCCCCCTGAGGTCACGCAGGCCGGGAGCTGCGCTTTGTGCGCAGGACTCTTTTGCTGTATTTGGAGGAGTCCCCTGTGCGTGCCTCAGTTTCCCCATCGCTTTGCAGTGCTGCCCAGTGGGCGTGGAAACGTTAAAGCTGCTCCGTGCAGGGTGACTATGTTTGGGCCCTACCGACATCACAGCCGTGAAAAACACATCATGGATTGTGAAATCTCACCCCCTCCGGGACATCTGGCTGGTGTAGGGGAGACCAGATTTCACAGAGCTGGGTGGCCAGAGAGCGGCGGCTGCTGCTGGCTGGGGGCTCCTAATGTGCTCTGGGCTCTAGACACCCAGCTCTGAAGGCAGCAGAGCAGAAGTAAGGGTGGCAATACCATGACTCCCCCCAAAATAGCCTTGCGGACACCCCACCTTCTTTTGGGTGTCCCCCTCCCCCGCGTCCGGTGACAACACCGTGAGATTTCAGATGGAAAGATCTGAAACCGTGAAACAGACGCTGCGAAAAATCCGACGACCGTGAAATGGACCCAAAGGAGCCGGGAATTTGGTAGGGCCCCAACTAGGCGCTGCAGCCGCCGAACAATTTCGAACCCGTTTCCTCGTGTCGAGAAGAATCAAAGCGTCGATGCCGAGCGTGTGTGTCTGTGGTTACCGAGCTCCTGGGAGCCGGTTACCAATGCCATCAAAGGAGCTGGGAGGTGCGAAGTCCCTTTCATGTCTTAATGGCCTCTAGATTACGTGGTGACTGTCGTCAGCCATAAGATCAAAGATGTGAGACTACTTTGACCTACACGGTCTTCACTTAACGATTCCGGTTCTAATGAACGACCGGCTCATGCCGGTCCCCAAACTTTTGAGGGTGGGCCCCCCCTTACCCATATCCGCGCCCCCCCAGAGCCGGGGCCGTGACTCGGGGGGGGGGCCAGGGGTAAGGGGGCCGAGGCTGGGGGGGGGTCTGGGGCCGTGGCCAGGGGGCGGAACTGCAGGAGGGCTTGCCCCCAGACTCGGCCCCGGGGCCAGGTGAGCGGGCTGGCCCGGGCCCCGCTGTTGTCCCCCGCTGGATGTTCCTTTGTGCCCCCCCGCCAGGGGGTACGCGGACCTCCGCCTTATGTCAATGAGTGTAACGAGGAAATTGAACGGCTAGACACAGAACAGGGCTGTCCCACACGGGGCTCAAACTCCGGGACAGCGAGAAAAGAGAAACCACCGGCCCGAGCCGGCCACCTCTGACTTGTGCCCGGGGACAAGCCACAGGCAGGGGCTTGGGGTCTCCAAGGGCTCGGCCGCCCCACCTGTGCCGCCCCTGGGCTTCTAGCCGGTTGGGAGCGTCCCAGAGAGACGCGTGTGCCCGCCCGGAGACTGCGACAACTGTGCTTTAAGGACGTGAACCCGCTCGTAACCTACGTGGTTCTTTCCCCCCGTTAGTAACGCTCCGCTTTTCTGTTTTCTTCCAAATAAACCCGTTCGCTAGTTGGGCTGGCGGCCGGCGGGATGTTTGGGTGAGATGTGAAGTGACATGGACCGGGGGGTGGCAGATCCTTTGGGATCGGTAAAACCTCGTGCATGGGGAATTGGGTTTTTAGTAACTTCTCACTATAAAAACCCGCTGTGTGGCCGGTGAATCGGGCTGGAAATGCCTAACGGGGGATTGTGTTTCGGTTTCTTGTGAACCAGCGGGGGCCTGCAGAAACCCGTGTTACTGGTTGTAAACCACCAGGTTTTGGGGGTGGCTCCCCTGTTTCGTGCAGGCTGCCCCGAGCATGGCCTTCTCAGTCTTGATCTAGGTGTATAGAGCCTGGCAAATTGGTGGACAGCTGTGGACCATGTTTGCGGATCGGACGCGGGTCCAAACGTAGCCCTGCAGGGCTCTGCACAGGCATGGGGGTAACGCCTTGGGGACCCTCGCTTGAGATCGGGTGAGGGGAGGGGTCTGTGCAGCACCCAGCCCAATGGGGACCCCGATCTCAGGTTGGGGGGATGGGTCTGTTTCAAGCAGCGTAAGCCCAAATTGGCGTGTGGGGTCGCTCCCAGCCGGGGCAGCACAGAGGGGGCGGGACAGAAGCCAGCACCAGCAGAGCTATGGTTACTGCTCTCGGCTCTGGGAGGGGAGCGAGGGCTAGTGGTTAGAGCAGGGGGGCTGGGAGTCAGAGTCTAATGGCTCATACGCTCCCAGTAGCTACTTTTCCATCTCTCAACAGCCATGTCCTCCCTAGGGTGGGGTGATGACTCCCTTTTTGGCATGGGGAAACTGAGGCACACGGGGGGCGGGGCTAGCGGACTCCGGGGCGGGTACCTGGCAGAGGCCCAGGGCGGGCAGCGGGTAGCGTGGGCTGGGGACCATCACCACGGCGTTTCCCCGGGCCACGGCGGGGGCCAGCAGGCTGAGGAAGCTGAGCAGGGGGCGCTCGTCCGGGCAGGCGACCCCCACGACGCCCAGGGGCTGGCGGAGCTGCAGGGTGGTGCCGTGCAGGGGGGTTTCCTAGGGGAGGGGTAGAGCCAGAAGAATGATTCGGGGGGGTCCCCCTCCCCACTTCCAGCCCTAGCGACAAAGTAAACCCCGCCCCCAGGCACCTGCTGCTCTGTTCAGCCTGTGGGCAGAGCCCCCACCCCCATTCCTACCCCACATGTCCCACCCCCTCCTGGGTCCACTCCCAACCTTACACCCTCCCAGCCCCGTCCCCTGTTCTCACCCCTCTATCCCTCACCTCCCCAAGCCCTGCCCCCCCCACTGCGCCCTACCCCCACTTTCAAAGCCACCCCACCCCCGCCCCCTGGTGTTCCCCGCCTGCCCCATGGCCGAAGGGGGCGCTCTGGGGCCCACCTGCACGGCGCCCCCGGATTTATCGCAGAAGGCCGCCCAGTGGAAGAGGCGCTCCAGGGCCAGGTCCACCTCCCGCTGTGCCTCCTTGGGGGGGGCCCCGGTCAGCGCCCCCAGCCGGGACGCCACCTCCTCCCGCCGCAGCTCCAGGTTCTCCGCCACGTAGTACAGCACCTGCGCCCGGGCGTGGGCTGCCCGCTTCCCCCACCTGCCGGGAGAGAGATGGAGCCGGGATAGAACCCAGGAGTCCTGGCTCCCAGCCCCACCCCTGCTCTAACCACTAGCCCCCACTCCCCCCCCAGAGCCGGGATAGAACCCAGGAGTCCTGGCTCCCAGCCCCACCCCCACTCTAACCCAGTAGACTGCAGAGTTGATTCCCATTCTAACAGTGTTTTGCCCCTCCCCCAAGGGATCAGCCCCACCCCCCACCCCACCCCCAACCCAGTGCCCCTCTGGATCTGATTGGTGGACGAGGCCTGGCCCGGGAGCTGCCCCCCAGCCCCGATCAGATTACGCCAATCAACCCCCAGGCAATAAAGCAATAAAATGTAAGTGCCTCTGGGCTCCTCTCTCCACCCGGCTGCCACACCTGGCCCCCACCCTCCTGGCCCCGCTTTTCCCCACCAGCCCGGACGTCGAATCCCCAACGCCCCCGTCCGAGGCCCCCCCGAATTTCAGGGGCTGCCACTCAGCAGCGCTGGGCACGGCCCTGTGCATTGGGGGGCCGCTGCAAAGCAGGGCTAGGAAGGGAACTCCCATCAGGTCAGAGCGGGTGGGGGGTCTTCAGGGCGTGGCTCCCTGCTGGGGGAGGCGTAGTCCAGGAAGTGAGCCCGCCCGCCCTAGAGAACTACAACTCCCATGATGCACCACGGCTGTCTGGTTGAGAAGGGACCCTGGCGGCTCCCGGTCAGTGGCACCGCAGGGCTAAGGCAGGCTAGTCCCTACCTGTCCTGGCACCGCGCTGCGCCCCGGAAGTGGCCAGCAGGTCCGGCTCCTGGGCGGGGGGGCCATGGGGCTCCGTGCGCTGCCTCCGCCCCGAGCACCGGCCAAGGGGAGCTGGGTGGGGCGGGAGGAGCCTGCCATAGCCCTGCTGGGCCACTGACCGGGAGCCGCCCGAGGTAAACCTGTGCCCCAACCATGAGCTCCAACCCCCAGCTCTGAGCCCCTCCAAACCCCTCATCCCTGGCCCCAGCCCAGAGCCCTGCCCCCCTCCCACATCCCAACCCCTGCCCCAGCCCAGAGCCACCTCCCACACCCTGAATCCCTCTGCCCCACCCCCAAGCCTGGAGCCCTCACCCCCTCCTGCACCGCAACCCCCTGCCTCAACCCACAGCCCCCTCCCGCATACCAAATCCCTCGGCCCCACCCCCCAGCCTGGAGCCCCCTCCTGCACCCTGAACCCCTCATCCCCAGCCACATCCCAGAGCCCGCACCCCCTCCCGCACCCCAACTCCCTGCTCCAGCCCGGAGCCCCCTCCTGCACCCTGAACCGCTCAGTTCTGCAGAAAAGGACCTGGGGGTCACAGTGGACGAGAAGCTGGATATGAGTCAACAGTGTGCGCTTGTTGCCAAGAAGGCTAACGGCATTTTGGGCTGTATAAGTAGGGGCATTGCCAGCAGATCGAGGGACGTGATCGTTCCCCTCTATTCGACATTGGTGAGGCCTCATCTGGAGTATTGTGTCCAGTTTTGGGCCCCACACTACAAGAAGGATGTGGAAAAATTGGAAAGAGTCCAGCGGCGGGCAACAAAAATGATTAGGGGGTTGGAGCACATGACTTATGAGGAGAGGCTGAGGGAACTGGGATTGTTTAGTCTCCAGAAGAGAAGAGTGAGGGGGGATTTGATAGCTGCTTTCAACTACCTGAGGGGGGGTTCCAAAGAGGATGGAGCTCGGCTGTTCTCAGTGGGGGCAGATGACAGAACAAGGAGCAATGGTCTCAAGTTGCAGTGGGGGAGGTCTAGGTTGGATATTAGGAAACACTATTTCACTAGGAGGATGGTGAAGCACTGGAATGGGTTACCTAGGGAGGTGGTGGAGTCTCCATCCTTAGAGGTTTTTAAGGCCCGGCTTGACAAAGCCCTGGCTGGGATGATTTAGTTGGGAGATTGGTCCTGCTTTGAGCAGGGGGTTGGACTAGATACCTCCTGAGGCCCCTTCCAACCCTGAGATTCTATGATTATATGATTTCTGGCCCCACCCCAGAGTCCGCACCCCCATTTAGAGCCCCCCCCACCCCAACCCCCTCCCCAGCCCAGTGAAAGTGCAGGAGAGCGAGCCACCAAGGGAGGGGGAATGGAGTGAGCGGGGCGGGGCCTCGGGGAAGGGGTGAGGCAGGGGGTTGGGCCTCAGGGAAGGGGCGAGGCTAGGGTGTTCGGTTTTGTGCCGATAGAAAGTTGGCGATCCTAACCACAGCCAGGGGTTCCCATGATGCAACCCGCTCCCAGACCAGGGCAAGCTGGGGTGCATCATGGGAGATGATGCACGGCCAATGGAGGAGAATGTCTGAACTATAACTCCCATGAAGCACTGCAGCATCTCAGAAAGGGAGGACAGCTGAGGTGCATGATGGGGAGATGCAGTCCAGCCAAGGAACCCCTAGAGGAACAGGGGGCATATGAACTACCACTCCCATGATGCCCCACAGCCAGGGGCTCCCATAAGGCCGAGCAGCAGCAGTTCTGGATCTAAATTGTCCCTTGCTGGGCGGGGGCCAAAACCGTCCCAACTTCTCCAGCTTTCGCCCCAAACAACAAAATTGTCATTTTCCCTGGAAAATTTAGGCAAAAATTATTCTCCCCCGGTTTGATCAGATCTCAGCTCTATGGGACATGCCCCCCCCCGGCTCCCCGAGGAGGAAATCATTCCCAGCAGTACGAGATGCCGGGCAGGTCCCAGCCGCGATAAGCCGGGGTTCTCAGGGACTCTGGCCGCCTGTGCTGGTGAGGGAGAGATAAGAGAGGCGAGGCCAGGGAGCGGGGGGTGTTTATCTTCACCTGGCAGTGGGCCAGAAAGTGGGTGACACTTTGCTCCAGGCTGGCACCACCTGGCCTGGGAACTCAGAGAGGGCCCCAAACTGCAGCCAGGCCTCATACGGCGAGCAGCGACCTCGCTCGGTACACAGGGAAACTGAGGCACGAAGGGTAAACCGCGAGTTCAGGGGCAAAGCCAGGGATAGAACCCAGGAGTCCCGGCTCCCAGCCCCCCAGCTCTAACCTCTAGTCCCCCCCCCCCTCTCAGAGAATGGGAGAGAACCCAGGAGTCCTGGCGTCCAGCCCCCCCGCTCTAGCCACTAGACCCCACTCCCCTCCCAGAGCCAGGGAGAGAACCCAGGAGTCCTGGCTCTCAGCCCTCCCCCGCTCTCACCACTAGTCCGCACTCCCCTCCCAGAGCCGGGGAGAGAACCCAGGTGTCCCGAGCTGCTCCCCATCTCACCCCGGCGCGGCCTTGTGAGCAGCCTCCACAGCGTTGCGGATGTCCTTGGCGCTGCCGTCCGCCACATACGCCAGCACGTTGCCGGCGGGGTCGAGGACGGGGAGCGAGGCCATTCCCTCGGGTCGCTTCTGAGCCCCTCCGTAGTATAGCTTGTAGGTTCTGTCCACCCTGCAGAGACACAAGGAGGGGGGGGCGAGGTGAGCCCTGAACCCTCACGCTCATTGGAAAGCCCCCACGGCCCGTCCCATCGCCGGGCCGGGGATCCCTGTCTACCCAGCCCCTGCGCTCCACCCCAGAGGAGTCGCATCTCGGCGCCGGACGAGGGGTCCGCGTCTGTGTTCCCTCTAAGGTGCGCACACAGGTGAGTGTGGAGGATGTGTCGGGTGGGTGGGAGCAGTGGGGTGAGGTGGGGTGGTGGTGATGGGGCTTTGGGGGAACTTGGGCCATGCAGGGCTATGGGGGGGGGAGAGACGCCTCTCCCCCGGCCCCAGCCCCGGGGCTGCAGCAGGGATGGGAGTCCTCTCTCCTCGCCGCAGCCCCGGGTCTTTCCCCAGCTCTGCCACTGAGTTTCTGTGCGGCCTCGGGAAGTCACCTCACCCCCACGGTGCCTCAGTTTCCCCATTTCCCAGAGGGGAACAATGCTGTAAACCCCTTTGAGATTTACAAACGCAAAGCGCTAAAGAGCGTTGGCTTTTCGGTTTGTGTTTTAAACGGAAATGACCAAAACAGAAACGCCTGTGTCTAATTTCCAACGACAACCATCCCCCTTGGTGGGTTTAAACTCCCCCTCCCCGTGTTTGCAAAGTTTTTCACGGGCAGTGTCACCGAATGCGGGGGGAGTCAGGGCCCCGCACCCCCCACTTCCTGCAATTCACCGGGACTCTCAGCCAGCCAGTAACACAGAAGGTTTATTAGCCGACAGGAAGACAGTCTAGAACAGAGCTTGTAGGTACAGAGAACAGGACCCCTCAGTCAGGTCCCTCTTGGGGGGTTGGGGAGCCCAGATCCCGGGTGGGCGCCTCCCTCCATTTCCCCAGCCGGCTCCAAACTGACACCCCCTCCTCTGGCCTTTGTCTCTTTCCCGGGCCAGGAGCCACCTGATCTCCTTGTTCTCCAACACCTTCAGTTGGCACCTTGCAGGGGAGGGGCCCAGGCCATCAGTTGCCAGGATGTTGGCCCTTCTCTGTGCAAACAGCATCACACCTCCCTCTAGGGCTCTGCAACAATCACACCCTCTTACCCCCCCCACCTAAGAACTGCATAGGGGAAACTGAGGCACCCATCCAGTATTCCGAGAAAACATTAAGAACATTCCCACGTCATCACAGGCAGCAGGAGACGGGGTTTACCTAGAGGCCTGACCCTGCAGAGTTTTTCTCACGGAAAGGAGCGTGAGAAAAACGTCACGTCAAGTGAAAGTCTGCCCGAGCCCACGTGTTTGGAAAGTGCCGTGTAAACGTAGCGACCTATGAGTTTCACTGCAATAACCGAGACACTGGAACATTGTGTGCGGGCAGGAGATCCAAAGGTGAACCTGACTCATTGGCCGAGCTAATCCAGCAGAAAACATGAATAGTCAACAGGGCTTTTAAAGTGCTTCGTATTGTTAATATAGGAGGAGGGAAGTTGAGTTTTTTACAATTATTTTAAGCCTTAATGTCTTGATTTAGAAAGAAACGTTTACTTGGATTTCGAACGGGGCCGTATTATATTTTACCTCCAGAGGAGACTTTGACAGCCGAAGCCCCGTCTGAACATTAAATAGCTCCAGCATTTTGCATAAGAGGAAAAGACGCTTCCTATCCAAAATTCCCCGTCTCTTTCCAAATGACTGCCCAGGGCTCTCTGTGCTAGCTGGCTGCTGATTTCCCTCCCCAGAGGTGGCTGCATTTCATCCTCGTGGAAGGAGGCTGGAGGAATGAACTGATAGGTGCTGCAGACGTCACCCGAAGACAGACCTTCCCTGAGACCCAGCTAGGGACGAGCTGTGACCTCTCGGGGGGATAAGGGGTGCCCGAAAGTACGGAGGTGATGGCGCACAGCCGCATGTCACCTCCCTAGTGGTGCTTCACAGAACAAAATTCAGTCCGCACGTGGATGGAAAAATTTAGAGGGAACATTGGTCTCCGTATAACGAGCCCCCCGCGCTCCACCCCAGAGGGGCTGCGTCCCAGCGCCGGGCGAGGGGTCCCCATGTACCCAGCCCCCGCATCCCACCCCAGAGGGGCCGCGTCCCAGCACCGGGCGAGGGGTCCCCGCGTACCCAGCCCCCGCGCCCCACCCCAGAGGGGCCGCGTCCCAGCACCAGGCGAGGGATGCCAGCTCTGGGGGACCAGGAGTCGTTAGTACCTTGGCATGTTTTCCTCCAGTTCGGGGCGGGCGACCCCACTGCGCCCGGGAACGGGGGGCGGGGTGGCCCCAGAGGACGCAGCAAACGTTTTGTAGTCCAGCTCCGCGGGGCCGGGCCGGGGCCGGCTCTGCCAGCTTGGTCTGACATACTCGTACAGACCCTGGGAGGGGAAGGAAGGGACAAGTGAGCCCCATGGGCCCTCCAGCCTGATATCCCCCCCTTCCCGGCCCGGCCCCACGCACCTCCTTGCCTCCATCCCGGCCGTTCCCGCTCCCCTTGGTTCCCCCGACGCCCGCGGCCGCGTCAAACAGGTTCTGCCCGTTGATCCAGACGGTGCCGACCTGCAGGCTGCGACAGAGAGCGAGATCGGGGGGTGGGGGGAGGTCAGAGCCCAGGACCCCCAGGCTGGCCCCAGAGGGCGGGTACACAGTGACAAATGGGCACGTTTCCCCAGTGAGATCCCCCCACACCCCCGCCGCAGGGGCCTGCCAGAACGCGCCAAACGCGCCGCTCGTCTTGGGAGACCGAGCGGAAGCTCAGATATCGAACCAACGAGCCGAATCGGGGCCAGCAGCTGGGAGTCGGGGCGCGACGCCTTCAGACTGGAAACAAGACGTCAGTTTCTGACGGTGACCGTGATTAACCCCGGGCACAAAATCCAGCCCGGCTCTTTCTCTAACGGATCTGCCCCCGGGAACACTTCTCCGGCCGGCTAGCCAAGGATCTCTCTTCTCTCGGCTGGCCAGGCGCTGCCCGGACCAACCCTTGGGGGCGAAATCTCTCCTGAGCCAGGAGGAAGGCGCAGGCAGGTGGGGGAGGAGGGGTTTTTCATCTGCAAACGCCGCCCGCCCGCACCAAGCCACGGAAAGATTTTCCACCGAGAGCAGTCGAAGCGTAGGGCCAGGCCATGTGTGAAAACCCCCGCGGGGGAGCTGGCTTCCGCTGCAGACTGCCTCACGGGCTCAGACTGTAACTCTAGATCTCAGCGGCTGCGAGGCGTTAAATAGTGATCGGCCGGCGCCCCCCCCGCGACTGGGAATGTGTCAATCCAGCCAGAGAAACCCCCAAAACCCGCTTAAACCCCATAAGTCTGCCCCGTGAGAGTGAATTCAAAATCAAACCGACACCGACGCCGTGCGTCTACACGATACCCAAATGCAAAGCAGATTCTGCCACGCCGGCTTCTCCGTGAATCTTCGTCTTCTACCGCGGCCAATAAACTTTGCTTTGGTTTTACTGCGGGGACCTCCCAGTGCCGAGCGCCCGGGCGAGGGTTGAACTCAAGGGACGCTAGTGAAATTGGGGGCGCTGTGGCCCCGAGATTCGAGCGTAACCAAGTGGGGTGGACAGACAGGCCCTGGGTGGACCTGTGGCCCTGGGACTGGAGTTTCCTTGGCAGGGGGGTCGAAACCTGAACCGGATCCCTGCGGCTCTGGGAGCGGATTCACAGGGTGGGGTGGGGGGAGCAGGACCGTGGGCTCAGAACTAACCTTTGCGCCACCTCCATGGCCAGGGGCAGGTTCTCGGTCCAGACGCTGGCTGCCAGCCCGGAGGGGCGGTTGTTCCCCAGTGCCACGGCCTCCTTGGCGGTCCGGAAGGACAGGACCACCAGCACCGGCCCAGGGATCTGCAGCAGAGGACAAGAGAAGTCTTGGGAGGTAGGGGGTGCTGGGCTGCAGGGGGCGCTGGGCTGCAGGGAGGTGCAGGGGGCTCAGCAGGGGGCGCTGGCCTGCAGGGGGCAGGATGGGGGGCCAGCAGGGGGCGCTGGGCTGCGGGGAGCGGGGCGGGGGACAGCAGGGGGTGCTGGGCTGCGGGGAGTACTGGGCTCAGCAGGGAGCAAGGTGGAGGACAGCAGGGGGTGCTGGGCTGCAGGGAGCGGGGGACAGCAGGGGGTGCTGGGCTGCGGGGAGCGGGGCGGGGGACAGCAGGGGGCGCTGGGCTGCAGGGAGGGGGATAGCAGGGGGTACTGGGCTCAGCAGGGAGCAAGGTGGAGGACAGCAGGGGGCGCTGGGCTGCGGGGAGCGGGGGACAGCAGGGGGTGCTGGGCTGCGGGGAGGGGGATAGCAGGGGGTGCTGGGCTCAGCAGGGAGCAAGGTGGAGGACAGCAGGGGGCGCTGGGCTGCAGGGTGCGGGGGACAGCAGGGGGTGCTGGGCTGCGGGGAGGGGGATAGCAGGGGGTGCTGGGCTCAGCAGGGAGCAAGGTGGAGGACAGCAGGGGGCGCTGGGCTGCAGGGTGCGGGGGACAGCAGGGGGCGCTGGGCTGCAGGGAGCAGGGCAGGGAACAGCAGGGAGCGCTCTCCCCTGGCAGGAAGGGCTGGGGGAAAATCAGAGGAAAATCAGAGAACTGCAATTCTGATCGTGACCACCAGAGGTCACCACTTCCCCATGCATGGTCCAGCCCGCAGGCGGAGGGAGCCCGGGGTTGACCCCCAGGCGGGTGGGGGGAGCGCCCCCTACCTCCTCCCGGACGCAGCGCGAGGTGGTGGCCACTCCGGTGATCATAGTCGGGGGGTAGAAGGGCCCTCGGGCCGGGAGCGCTGCCCACGCCTGGAAGATCTGTGAGTGGGGAGACAGCAGCACATGAGCCCCAGAGACAGACACTCCCCTCCCAGAGCCGGGGAAAGAACCCAGGAGTCCGGGCTCCCAACCTCCCCCCCTGCGCTAACCACTAGACCCCCCTCCCCTCCCGGAGCCAGGGAGAGAACCCAGGAGTCCGAGCTCCCAATCCCTCCCCCCCCCCCCGCTCTAACCACTAGACTCCCCTCCCCTTCGCGAGCCAGGGAGAGAACCCAGGAGTCCGGGCTCCCAGCCCCCCCCCCCCCCGCTCTAACCACTAGATCCCCCTCCCCTCCCCTCCCGGAGCCAGGGAGAGAACCCAGGAGTCCGGGCTCCCAGCCTCCACCCTCTCTACACACTAGACCCAGCCCCTCACCTCAGCCCCCTCTGCCCGGGCCTCCTCCACGTAGGTGTCTATGGCATCCCGCTGGGCTTCGTCTGCCAGGGCCCCCCCATCCATGGCCTTGTCCAGTGGGTCCCCGACACGCAGCTTCCCCAGCCGCGTCCTCAGCCGCTGCAGCAGCGCCCCGGCCACGGCCTCCTGCACCAGCAGCAGCGCCCCGGCGCCAGGAGCCTGGGGGGAAAGGGGTTAATGACACACCAGCGCCCCCTGCAGGGCACAGGCCCTCACAGCAATGCAGTCACAATCCAGAGGGGGCCTGTTCCCTGCCCCCCTGATCCAGCCAGTCCCTGCCCTGGGGGCCAGATGGGAGCCAGCACCCCCTAGAGGGGTCAGGCCCCATGCCCCATCCCTCTGTGCCAGCCAGTCCCTGCCCTAGGGCCGGATGGGAGCTGGCGCCCCCTAGAGGGGACAGGCCCCGGGCCCCATTCCCCACGACAGCTGGCGCCCCCTAGGGGAAGGCTGCACTCCCTGCTCACCGGGCCCCGCTGGCAGCTCACGGCGTTGCTCAGCCCCACGGCGGCTCCATCCAGGTCAGCCGAGTCGAAGACGATGGCCAGGGCGTCACCCCCCAGCTGCAGCGAGAGCCGGGGGCCCCTGCCGGCCGTGGCGCGGCGCAGCGAGCGCCCCACCTGCGGGGAGGGGAGGGGGGGCGCTGGGAATGGGGCCAGGGCAGCCCCCAACTCCACCAGCCCAGCACCCCCCATGGCCTAGGTCCCCAGCCCCCCACCCTAGTCCAGCTACCCCCGGGGTCCAGCCCCCTCCCCCCAGGCCCCTCCAAGTCACAGCAGCCCCCTCCCTTCAGGGCACCCCACTCCCCTCTCAGCTCAGCTCTCCAGAGCCCCCTCCCATCCCCCCAGCCTAGACCATGGCAGCTCCCCCCAAGAAACCAGCCCCCCAATTCCACCCCCCCACAGACCAGCCCTCTGGCACCTGGGGTCAGGGGGAGAGCCCCCTCCTCCTCCTGGAAGCACGTACCTCCACGGAGCCAGCCACGGCCACAGCGTCCACCCCGGGGTGGGCAGCCAGCCCCCCGGCCAGCGCCCCCTCCCCTGTCAGCACATTCAGCACCCCTGGGGGCAGCCCAGCCTGGGCCCCCAGCTCGGCCAGCAGCAGGGCAGAGAGCCGGGCGCAGGGGGGTGGAAGGAGAACCACGGTGTTCCCTGGGGGGGTAGATGGGGGTCAAGAGGGGGGCGCATGGAGCTCAGGGCGGGGGACCCCCACAGAGGGGACCTCAGAGGGGGACCACATGTGGGGGGCTCAGGGCAGGGCCTGCAGGGGGCTCAGAGAAGGGGGACCCCCAAAAAGGGAAGAGGGGGCCTCAGAGGGGACCACACGGGGCAGGCACAGGGGGACCCCCGGACAGGGACAATCACAGGGGGGATCCCAGCTGGGCAACCCCTTCCCCTTAGAAGGGGGGTGTGGGGAAGCTCTGGGGGAGACACACAGGAGCTGGGGGGACTCAGAACCATGTGACACCCCCCAAGAGGACCTGGGGGATAGAAATATGGAGGTGGGGGGGGTGAACCCCGAGCGAGAGGGTTGGGCTGGCCCCCAAGAGGGGCGAGGGGATCCCAAGGGAACACACATGGGGGGCACAGAGTGGGGCAACCCCCCCACACACACACCTACCCATGGCTAGAGCTGGGCAGATTTTCCAGGCCAGCGGAAGCAATGGGGAATTCCAGGTAACCACGGCAGCGACCACCCCTGGGGGGGGAGGTAGAGGAAGAGAGAGGTCAGAGCAGGGAGCCAGGACTCCTGGGTTCTCTCCCCAGGTCTGAGGGGGAGTGGTGTCTAGTGGTTAGAGCAGGGGGGTGCTGGGAGACAGGACTCCTGGGTTCTGTCCTGGCTCTGGGAGGGGAATGGGGTCTGGTGGTTACAGGGGGGGGGGGGTGGCTGGGAGCCAGGACTCCTGGGTTCTCTCCCAGGCTCTGGGAGCAGAGGGGAGGTCAAGCAGTTACAGGAGGGAGCCCGGACCCCTGGGTTCTGTGCTGAGCTCTGCTACACACTCCTAAATCCCCATTCCCACATCAGGCCTCAGTTTCCCCCACGTAAACAGGCGCACGGCTCCAGCACGGGGCGAGGGAACCCCGCCGCGGTCCCTCACTCTCTGGGCGAGATACTCACCCAGGGGCTTCCAGCCCCCCATCTCGGTGCCCATGAGCTGGGCCCAGCCGGCGTGGTGGTAGAAATGTCGCACGACCAGGGGCAGGTCCCGGTCCCGGGCTTCCCCGATGGGCTTGCACCCGGTATCCAGGCTCTCCAGGAGCGCCAGCAGGCGCTGGTGTTTTTGGATGGTCCGGGCCACGCTGGAGAAGGGAGGGGGCCGGGGTCAGGCCGGGGCTGGCGTCACCGCAACGCAGGCTGCGGCCAGCGGGTGGCGACAGTCGCGAACCGAGCGTGCCAGGCAGCAGGGGGCGCCACGACGGCTCCGCGGGCGCCAGGCAGGCTGCCGTCACTAGGTGGCGACAGAACCACATGTCCAAACCGGGCGCCTTTCTCCCCCACCGCCCCAACCAACGCCCCCTCCCCGCCCCCCGGCACCCTCGCGGCCGGCGCTCACTTGTGCAGGTGCCGGGCTCGGGCGTGGCACGGCAGGCGACTCCAGGCTTCGAAGGCTTTCGCGGCAGCTTGGACCGCAGCTTCGACATCCTCCGGCGCCCCCTGGAGGGTGGTGGCCAGCAGCTCCCCTAGGGCCAGGGAGAAAGATCCCCACTTACGCATAGCCCCCCTCGCCACGGAGAGATCACCCCCCCAATCGCCACCCCATGGAGAGATCTCCCTGCTTCCCCCCCATCCACCCAGCCCCCCCCCCCCCCTCTGCTCAGAACTGAGCTGTGACCCAAACAACTCGGTTCACACATGGACTCACCAGCTGGGACGGGAGTCGGCACCCCCTAGAGGCCCCGTGTCCCATTTCCTGTCCCCTTGAGCCAGTCAGTCGCCCGCCCTGGGGCCGGATGGGAGCCGGCGCCCCCTATGGGGAGAAGCCCCCCGTCCCGTTCCCCGCCCCCCTCTCAAGATCCAGTTTAACCCATCAGGGTCAGACACGGTGAGCTGCTGCGGCCTGGGCTCGTACCGGTGGCTGGATTGGTGCTGCTGGCGGTTTCTCTGCCTTCCGGCTTCAACCATTTGCCATCCACTAAGTGCCCAAAGCTTCGACCGTGAGTTTCCAGCCAGGCCTGGGGTGGGGGGAAGCAGGAGAAATACACGCCCTTGAACGGTCAGACCGACCCTCGGCAATACACCGCACACCCACGAGGGGGCAACCGGCCCCACGCTGCCCTCTAGTGGCTGGAAGCAGAACGTGGTCACCGCGGGTCCTAAGCCCTATAGTGCAAAAAGGGGATTCTCTGCAGAATGCCCAGTCAGGTGCGGGAGGGGAGGGGTCCCGCTGTGGCAGGGACAGGGGGTGTTCCCAGCAGGATCGCTGTGTTCTGATTCTTAGCCCAGCATAACAGACGCACCCCTGCGAGCTGAAATGAAACGCTACCCACTGTTTGATTAAACAGACGGGGAAACTGAGATATGGAGAGGGGGAATGGACTTGACACACAGCCACAGAGGGTCAGACCTGGGCAGAAAACCCAGAAGTCCTGTCTCCCAGCCCCCCTGCTCTAACCACTAGACCCCCCTCTCTTCCCAGAGCCGGGGAGAGAACCCAGGAGTCCTGGCTGTCAATCATTGGATCCCAGCTCTTAGCAAACCCACTGTGATGTGTTTTAACATGGGCGTGTTTTGAGGATGGGAAATTAGGCAGCCAGGACTCCTGGGTTCTCTCCCCGGCTCGGGGAGGGGGGTCTAGTGGTTAGAGCAGGGGGGCTGCGAGTCAGGACTCCTGGGTTCTATTACTAATCCTGGGAGGGGAGTGGGATCTAGGAGGAGGTGACTGGGTACCAGGACACCTGGGTTCTATTCTTGTACTGTCATCCCGTCCCCGCCCCCACAAGGGAAGAACTCCTGAGTCTGGGCGCGGGGTCAGCGCAGCAGGACAAGAGCTCGGGCTGCAGTGGAAAAACCCAGGTGGGACAGGACAGGCCCGGGGCCCGGGCTCTCGGCACAGTGCAGCCATCACTCCCCCGCCCGCCCCGCCCCGGGTGCTGCCTCAGCTACACCAAGGTCAGGGCCGTGGGTGGGGGTAGGGAAGGGGAAGTGGAATCTCGCTGTCTTGGCAATTCTGCGTTGGCCGAGGGCCAGCCTGGCAGCCAGGCCCTAGCAGCTGAATCCCCACAGCCTCCTAGGAGCCAGCAGGGCTGTTGCCGCCTGTGGGGAAACTGAGGCACACAGCGCTGGTGGGACTCAACCACCTTAACGCAGCCTGGGGCAGAGCTGGAGAGAGAACCCAGGAGTCCTGGATCCCAACCTCCCCCCCCCCACACTATTACTAGCCACCCCTCCCCTCCCAGAGCCAGGGAGAGAACCCAGGAGTCCTAGCTCCCAGCCCCTCCCAGCACTGGGGAGAGAACCCAGGAGTCCGGGCTCCCAATGGGGGGGGGGGAGGGGGAGCTTACCTGGGCAGGCCCCGCCCCCTCTGGGGCAGGCCCATACTCCATGGAGCTGTAGATGCCCCACACGGACGGGCGCCCCCCAGCAGCTCCAGCCATTGACTCCCCGCCGGACTCTGCCCCCAGGCAGCCCGCCCCTGGCCGCTGGAGGGACCCAGCGCCACTTCCGGCCTCCGGAGCACCATAGAGACTAGGGTTTCGGGGACGGGCCATGACCTATATCTGTCACTTCCGCCGGAAGAAGGTAAAACCGCGCTGCGGAGAGACCGGAAGTATGGCGGACCGCAGCCGGAAGTGTGGCGTCCAAAAGCCGGAAAGGGCCTCTCTGAAATTGACAAAGAACCAATAAGTGAATCGCCGCAAGTCCCGCCTCCTCCGCCCCGTGATAGGAAATGTGGCAGAAGACGGGAAGTGCGGCGAAACCCCTACCCCGGAAGCGATACTGTCCTTACCGGAAGTGTGGCAACAGACACCGGAAGTTGGTTTAACGCTCCCGGAAGTGGGCGTCGCAGGCTTGGGCCAGGGTTGCCAATAGCAGCGGGGAGGCAAAGGGCAGGGGTCAGTGCCCGAGGGGCGGGGGGGGAAGCTGGTGTGACCTTCTGCCCTCCCTGACCCCGGACTCCTGGGTTCTCTCCCCAGCTCGGGGAGGGGAGTGGGGGCTAGTGGCTGGAGCAGGGGGGGCTGGGACCCAGGACTCCTGGGTTCTCTCCCCAGCTCGGGGAGGGGAGTGGGGGCTAGTGGCTGGAGCAGGGGGGGGCTGGGAGCCCGGACTCCTGGGTTCTCTCCCCAGCTCGGGGAGGGGAGTGGGGGCTAGTGGCTGGAGCAGGGGGGGCTGGGAGCCCGGACTCCTGGGTTCTCTCCCCGGCTCAGCGGGGGATGGGATGTGGGGGCTGGTATCAGAGCCTCCTCCGGGCACCCTGGGCTGGCAGCGCCGGCAGCCTGGCATGGTGCCGCGGGGGGTGACACCTTGTGGGGGGCTGCCGTCCCTTAGTCTGCATAGATCACCCCAGGGGCCAATGCCCCCCGGTGCCCCGATCT
The DNA here is from genome assembly GCA_023634205.1 of Actinemys pallida. Lineage (NCBI taxonomy): Eukaryota > Metazoa > Chordata > Testudines > Emydidae > Actinemys > Actinemys pallida. The sequence continues at coordinate 330,534 of JALMGD010000024.1, forward strand.
GCTCCGTGCAGCCGGTGGCCGGGCCTGGTGCCCCGGGCTCCAGCACTGCTCCGGAGTCCGCGCTGGCAGGGACCAGGCCTGCCCTGGGAGGCCGCGGGCCCCTCTGCCCATGGCGGTAGGGGGCAGTTTTGGGGCTGGCAGGGCTGCGTGGTCCCTCGCTCCCACGCCACGTGAGCGGGAACATCCGTCTGAAGTTCTGTCTGCTTTGCAGCCCCGTCCCCGGAGCAGAGCCCATGGCCTCCCAGACGGACAAGTCCCTGCTGTCGGCAGAGCTGGAGGAGGAAGACGATGAGGAGTTCAGACAGCTGCTGCTCCAGGTCTGTGAGTGGGCCCAGCTCCTGCCCGCACCCCCCCGGGTGCAGGGCTGCACTGGGGAGCGTTGTGGGGGCAGCAGGCTGGCTCTGCTTGTGGGGCCCTGTAGAGGAGTAGCAAGCCCTCGGAGCTGGCAGGGCTGGGTCCCAGCAGGGATCTCTCGGTGCGGTGTCGACCCAGTGGCCTCTGCTCCCTTCCCACCTGCAGGGTTTGCAGCACTCTGATAGCTGTGGTAGGTGGGATCTGGCCAAGGGAGCTGACAGAGGAATCAGCCCCTGGGAGGAGGAAGCGGGGGGCTGATGGGATCTGGTGGGGCAGGATCAACCCTGTGAGGACTGGTGAGATCGGATGGGGGAATCGGTGACTGGTGGGATCCCCCCTTGGTCCCACTCTCATTCGTTTTAGGTGATGCAGCGATTGAGTTGAGGCGAGCTGGGATCCGGGGGGGGGGGCGGTGAGGAGTTGTGGGTTCATTCACAAGGACCTGTCTGTGCTGGGGCCTCATCGCAGGCGTGTGGGTCTGGAGGGACCACGGGGTGGGTGTGGTGGGGTCCAGTGCCTGTCTCATCCCTCTTTCCCTGCAGGCCACCCAGAAGATCCAGAGCGCGATGCCTTCGGTGCGTGACTCGAAGCCGATCCAGCCTCAGCCTGGTATGGAGTTTGGGCCGGGGGAGCCCAGGGCTAGGGGGCTGCGGGTCGGGAGTGAGGGGCACCAACCCCTTCCTTTCCCTCTTCCTCCAGGCTTCTGCATTAAGACCCACGCGGGCTCCCAGGAGAAGGTGTTTGTGAACATCTGCCGGTCGCTGCACATCCCGGCGCCCCCCGACCTCAGCTGCCAGGAGCTGGAGTGTCTGATTGAGTCGGACAGCGCCTCGTCCTTCCGCATCCCCATGAGCCTTGGGGAGCCCCACGCCGAGCTGGACAACAGTGAGCCACCCCCACTGTGACCCCACAGCCCTATGGGTGGAACCTCCCACGGTGACCCCTGGCCCCCCCTGCATACAAACACCCACTGTTGGGATCTCTGTGACCCCCGACCCTCAGCAAGGAATCCTGTCCCTTATGCCTGTAGGGGGCGCCAGGGCGGGGACTGGCTGGCTCAGGGGGGCAAGGAATGGGACACGGGGCCTGTCCCCTCTGGGGGTGCCAGCTGCCATCCGGCTCCAGGGCGGGGGCTGGCTGGCTTGGGGGGGCAGGAAATGGGACACATGGCCTTTCCCTCTAGGGGGCGCTAACTCCCACCTGGCCCCATGGTAGGGACTGGCTGGCTCAGGGGGGTGGGGAATGGGGCACGGGGCTGTTCCCCTCCGGGGGTGCTGGCTCCCACCCGGCCCCAGAGATCAGGCTGCACTGGGTCTGATCCCCGGCCGCAGAGCGAGGGGAGCTCAGAGCGCTCACAGTCATTCTCTGTCGCAGGTGGGAACGGCTGCACTGCGTACGACGTGGTCATCAACTCCGGCTTCTTCAGCAAAGTGGAGGTAAGCACCCCCTGCTGGGCCGGGCCCCCCGCAGCTGTGGGTGGAGCAGGGGAGTTAATGGGGGGGCGGGCGGGGATGCAGCTCCCTAGTGGTCCCCAGGCTGTCCCCTGGGACCCGCTGACCCTGCCCTTTCTCTGTGCCAGGCTGACCCCTTCTTCAAAGAGTTCTTCATCACCGTAGCCCTGGAGGGGCTGGCAGACAAGTACAAGATGCACGTCAATCACCCGGGTACTGTCCAGGGTTGGGTGTGAGCAGCACCGGCAGAGCTGGGGGAGCCCAGGGCTGGGCTAGCAGGGGCTGCGGGTCAGGAGTGAGGGGCACCGGCAGGGCTGGGGGAGGGCTGGGCTGGGCTAGCAGGGGCTGCGGGTCGGGAATGAGGGGCACTGGCAGGGCTGGGGGGGGGCTGGGCTGGGCTAGCAGAGGCTGCGGGTCAGGAGTGAGGGGCACCGGCAGGGCTGGGATGGGGGAAGCCCAGGGCTGGGCTAGCAGGGGCTGTGGGTCGGGAATGAGGGGCACTGGCAGGACTGTGGGAGGTAGGGGGGCTCTTACTTCACTGCCCCCAATCTGCTCCTCCCCATTAACCCCTTCCCCACCACTCTGTAGGGTGGCGAATCCTGAAGAACCGGAAGTTCATGGGCTCCATCTCGGGACAGACCATCCGCACCAAGTCCAGCCCCGTCATACAGGAGATGGACTTCAGGTGAATGGGAGGGTGGGGGGTGTCTGATTACCCTCCCCCCCTAGACTCTGCCCCCTGGGGGTCTAGCTCCTTGGGATGCTGTGGATTTTAACAACCTCCTCCCCAATCCCATCGCCCGCCCCCCCCCCCCCCCCTCCCCCCCCCCCATGGCTGCTGTTCTCTGATTGCTGGCTGCTGCTCTGGAAATCCAGTGGCAGAGAGTTCCGCTGGCTCCATGTGTAGTGAGGAAAAAAGCTGGTGTGTCTGAACCCCCATCCCCCCAGGAGTGCAATGGGCTCTCCCCCATCTGGCACGCACCCAGGGATGGAAAATACAACTGATCTGAGCTGACCGTGCCCAGCTCCATCGGGGTGGGGGAAGCCTAGAACCGTGGGTCTCTTGTGAGCCTGAGGGGCTACAAAAGATTCTCCAGCACCCCCCAAAAGCCCAGCACCCCAGCTTTGCGATGGCGTCAGGCACAAGGGGCTCCGGGCAGCGGGATGGGAAGGGGGGGGCGATGAAATCCAGTGCGTGGGGGAGGCGATGTGGTAATCAGACTGACGTGATTGCAGGGGTCTGGCTGGCCTGGTTGAAATGGTTCCCTGGCTAGTTGATTGGTGGAGAGGGCTGTGTATGCTGGGGGGCGGGGTGTGTGCCTGTGGGAGAGGCTGCTGAAGCCCCATGGGGCTGTGCCGTCCCCAGACAGACTCGGGGGGGCTGGGTCCATGGCCGGGGCTTGGGGCAAAGGGGGATGGGGGGGGGGCAGACAGGGATTTTTACTGGGTACTGAAATCCCCTTCCCCCCACAGCTCCCTCCCTCTGCTGGGTCCCCCCTCACTGCCATGCGGCCCCTCCCCAGTGGGGCACTGGCTGTTGTGCTGTGTGGGGCAGGGAGCTCAGACCTGGCCCCCTCTGACCGCCTGCCCTCCCCACCCCCATTTCTTTCCACAGCTCCCCTGTGCTCCCCAAATTCACCATCCTGGCAGAGCCGGCGGGAGGGCCCCCCGAATTCCTGCTGGCTGAGATCCACCTGCCCAGAGTGGTGAGTTCTGCCCGGGGGAGCTCCTGGCTGCTCCAGCCTCAGGTCTGTCCCAGCAGGGGGGGCGGGAGGTGGGGCACTGGCCAGGGGGCAGGTCTGTCCCAGCAGGGGGTGCCGGGAGGCGGGACGCTGGCCGGGTCTGTCCCGGCGGGGGTGCTGGCCATGTGGCAGGTCTCTCCCCATAGGGGGTGCTGTGGGGCAGGGGTGCCAGCTGGGGGGTGGGTCTGTCCCCTCAGGGGGTGCTATGGGGCAGGTTTGTCCCCGCAGGGGGTGCTGTGAGGCAGGGGCGCCGCCTGGGGGCGGCTCTGTCCCTGCAGGGGGTGCTATGGGGCGGGTTTGTCCCCTCAGGGGGCGCTGTGGGGCGGGGGTGCCGGTTGGGGGCGGGTCTCTCCCTGCAGGGGGCGCTGTGGGTCAGGGGCGCCAGCTGGGGGCGGGTCTTTCCCCACAGGGGGTGCTGTGGGGCGGGTCTCTCCGTGCAGGGAGCGCTGGGGGGCGGGAGTGCTGGCTGTGGGGCGGGTCTCTCCGTGCAGGGGGCGCTGTGGGGTGGGTTCCTGCAGGGGGCGCTGTGGGGCAGGGGTGCTGGCTGTGGGGCGGGTCTCTCCCTGCAGGGGCACTGTGGGGTGGGGGTGCTGGCTGTGGGGCGGGTCTCTCCCCACAGGGGGGCGCTGTGGGGCAGGGGTGCCAGCCGTGGGATGGGTCTCTCCCCTCGGGAGTGCTCTGGGGCAGGTCTCTCCCCGCAGGGGGGCGCTGTGGGGCAGGGGTGCCAGCCGTGGGATGGGTCTCTCCCTGCAGGGGGTGCTGTGGGGCGGGGGTACTGGCTGGGGGTGGGTCTCTCCCTGCAGGGGGTGCTGTGGGGTGGGTCTCTCCCTGCAGGGGGGCGCTGTGGGGCGGGGGTGCCGGCCATGGGGCAGTTCTCTCCCCCCAGGCTCTCATGACCCCTCCCGCAGGGCTCGGCGCGAGAGCTCTCCCTGGAGCTGGGACAGGACCGGGTCGTGCTGCGGGGCGGCCCGGACCCCTACGTCCTCGACATCTACATCCCCCACGACGTCGTCCCGGAGCGCAGCCGCGCCCGCTTCCACCGGCGCACCGCGGTGAGCCCCCCGGGGAACCCCCCATTGCCCCCTGACAACCAGGCCCCCGGGGAACCCCCCATTGCCCCCCGGGGAGCCCCCCATTGCCCCCCGCCACCCAGCCCCCTAGGGAACCCCCCCATTCCTGGCCCCCTGGGGATCCCCCCATTGCCCTCTGCCATCCAGTCCCCCGGGTATCCCCCCATTTCCCCCCTCCATCCAGTTCTCTTGGGAAACCCCCTCGTCCCTGCCCATCTGGGGAACCACCCTATTGCCCACCGCCATCCAGCCCCCCGGGAACCCCCCATTGCCCACTGTGCCCCCTGGGGAACCCCCCATTGCCCCCCGCCATCCAGCCCCCTGGGGAACCCCTCCTGTTCCTGCCCCCCCGAGGAACCCCCCCATTGGCCCCAGCCCCCTGGGGAACCCCCCCTGTTCCTGCCCCCCCGAGGAACCCCCCCATTGGCTCCAGCCCCCTAGGGAACCACCCCATCACTGCCCCCCCAAGGGAACCCCCGCATTCTCCCTCCTGTCCCTGCCCCCATAGGGAATCCCGCCCCTCTGCATCAGGGTGGGGCAAGCTCTCATCCCCTAGGGCAAAAACTCCCATACCACAAGACAGTGACTCCTCCCCCGCCCCAGGGTGTGACTCCTCCCCCGCCCCAGGGTGTGACTCCTCCCCCTCTGGCTGTGGCCTCGCCTTCTGTGCCTCTGCTGTGGCCCCCTCTTTTCTGTCGTGACCCCGCCCCTTCAGGTGTGCCCCCTCCCACCAGGCTGGGACTCCTCCCCCTTCTCAGTGGCCCCTGCCCCATGAGCCCGCCCCCCGCCCCGCTGCTCAGCTTTAGCTCTACGCCCCCCGGCCTCCCTCCCCACTCATCGCCCCCTCGTCTCCCCACAGGTGCTGACTGTGAAGATGCCCGTCCAGCCCCAGCTGGGGCCCCCCTGAGCAGACCCTCCCTCTGCCCGCAGGAGAGACTCCAGGATCCAGAGTGGGGGGGCCCCCACCAGACCAAGGGGGAGCCGGCATGTGGGGGGTTGGGGCTGTGATGCCCAGCAGCAATGGGTGGACAGAGAAAACCAGGACTCCTGGGTTCTTTCCCCGGCTCTGGGAGGGGAGCGAGGCGTAGTGGTTAGAGCAGTGGGGTGGGGCTGGGAGCCAGGACTCCTGGGTTTTTCTTTCCAGCTCTTGCTCCTGGCCTGCCCAGAGACCAGCTGTCCGTGGGGGGGCTGGGACCCTGCTGCCCTGGCGTGGGGATGGGGGGGGCAGCTGGCTTGTTGGGGGGCTGGCTCGTGCCATGTCAAATCTGCACCCGAAGGAGCGGAATAAACAGTGCGACGGAACCACAGCGGCGTCCGTCTGTGCCCGGCCGCGCCCGGCTGGAGGGGGACGGGGCAGGAGCACCGGCTGGGGGGGCAGTGCCCGGCCTTGTCCATCTGGGGGTGCTGGTTGGGCTCAGTGTGCGCGTCTCCAGCTCTGATTTCTGTCCCAGTCCGGTTTTCTCTCCCTCCCTCCTCTGTTCTGCCAGCTCCGCCTTCCCCGCGCTGTTTTCTCACCTTCCCTGCGTACAGCCTGTTCTCCCCCTTCGCAGCCAGCCCCCTCTCCGCCCCCCAGCCATCTGCCAGCCGCGCCAGGCGCTGCAGGATTTTCTCTGCCGCCTCATGCGGGGCCTTTTCCCTCTGCCGGGGACGGGCTGGCTCAGGGGGGTGGGGAATGGGGCGCGGGGCCTGTCCCCTCTAGGGGGCGCCGGCTCCCATCCGGCCCCGGGGCGGGGACTGGCTGGATCAGGGGGGCGGGGAATGGGGCACAGGGCCTGTCCCCTCTAGGGGGCGCCGGCTCCCATCCGGCCCCGAGGCGGGGACTGGCTGGTTCAGGGGGGTGGGGGATGGGGCCTTTTTCTTTGGGGGGGGGGGCGCACCTGCAGCCTTTCCCTGAGGCCAGTTAAGGCCTCATTGCTGTGCTGGGGGGGGTGTCTGTCTAATGGTGTCCCTGGCTCCTCCCCCCACCCCAGAAACTCAGACTAGGGGGGCCCCAAGCCCGTTCTCTCTTTACCCCCAGACCCTGTCCGCACTCCCTCTGTGCATATATTTGCATCTCATTATCCCACCCACCCATTCAATCTGGTGTTGGATAGTTTCCATTGCTCCTGGGATGTAATTCTCACTAGTGGGGGGGGGGGGGGCGCAGGACTCCTGGGTTCTCTCCCCAGCTCTCAGAAGAGAGTGGGGGTCTGGTGGTTAGAGCAGGCCAGGACTCCTGGGTTCTCTCCCTGGCTCAGGGAGGGGAGTGGGGTCTGGTGGGTTGTGGGGGACACAGATTTGCTCAAGGCTGCCGGCTGCTCCCCCCTCACCTGCCAAGAAGGGGCTGTGCCCTGCGTAGCTCGCACCATCTGTCTCCCACTGGGGCACGTTCCCCCCACACACACACCTCGGTCTGGGCAGCTGCCTCCCTGCCGACAGCTGGCAGATCCGGGGCCCAGGGGAGGGCGAGCTCGGTGCTCGCCAGGACCACTGCCTTGGGAGGGGAGCAGGGTCCAGTGGTCAGAGCAGGGGGGGCTGGCAGCCAGGACTCCTGGGTTCTCTCCCTCGCTCTGGGAGGGGGGTCTAGTGGTTAGAGCAGGGGGGGCTGGGAGTCCGGACTCCTGGGTTCTATCCCCGGTTCTGGGAGGGGAGTGGGGTCTAGTGGTTAGAGCATGGGGGGGCTGGGATCCAGGACTCCTGGGTTCTCTCCCTGGCTCTGGGAAGGGGATGGGCTGCAGAGGTTGAGAGTCCTGGAAAGAACCCAGGAGTCCTGGCTCCCAGCCCTCACTTCCCCCCCCCTTGTCCCCCACGGGCTCCTCTCCAGAAGAACCCGCTCCACCTCGGAGCTGTCCCTGGTGCTGCTCCCGGCCCCTCCCCGTGGCCTCGGGGCTGGCCTGGCAGAGCCTGGAGTGGGGGGGGCAGAGCCGGCGGCAGCGTCCCACGCAGGATCGCCTGGATTGAGAGCCAGTGACGCGGGAGGCTCAGCGTGGGGCGGGGGGGGGGGAGCAGCTGGGGCTGGGACAGATCGGTCCTGGGCAGCCGGCGGCTGAGAGCTCCTGCCTTGCTCGGGAGCCAGCGAAGGGCAGGAAAGAGAGAGCGAGAGAAAGGAGGAGAGAAAAGCGAGGGAGAGAAGGAAGGAAGGAAAGAGGGAGAGAAAAGCGAGGGAGAGAAGGAAGGAAGGAAAGAGGGAGAGAAAAGCGAGGGAGAGAAGCGGAGAGAAGGAAGGAAAGAAGAAGCGAAGGAGAGAGAAGGAAGGAGGAAGGAAACCGAGGGAGGAAGGCGAGAGAGACAGACCCCCCCGGTGCCAGAGCCGGCGCATGGTGCTGTGACCTGGCCCGGTCCCGCTCGCCGCCATGCAGTTCAACAAGGAGGAATTCCAGAAGTTGGCCGGGAAGACGCTGGGCCAGGTGCACAGGTGAGGAGTGCGGGGGGGGGGGGGGGTGTCAGGATCGGGGCCCCGGTCCCTGCTTTGCTGGGATCGGGCCCTGGCAGGCTGGGGGCAGATGGTGGCCAGCGAGTGGCGGGTTACTGCTTGACCCGGGCTGGGTTAAGAGCCCCAACCCTCTGAGTCTTCGCCTGCCTGCCCTCCACGTTCACCCCCTCCCTCAGGCCCCTGCCCCCCAAATCCACCCCCTCTATCTCAGCCCCCTGTCCCTAAGATTCACTTCTCTCCCTCAGCCCCCTGCTCCCCACATTCACTCCGTCCCCCACATTCATGCCACATTCACCCCCAGCCCCCTGCCCCCACATTCACCCCGTCCCCCACATTCACCCCCTGCCCCCACATTCACCCCCCCTCCCTGAGCCTCCTGACCCCCAGATCCCCCCTTCCCTGATCCCCCGGACCCCCAGATCCACCCCCTCTCCCGTCCTCCTGCCCCCCAGATCCTCCCTCAGCCCCCTGCCCCCCACATTCACCCACCTGCTCCCCAGATCCACTTCTTCTCCATCAGCCCCCCCCCCCACCATCTCCTCCCCTCCAACCCTGGATTTAGCCCCTCCACACTGCCCCCTAGATTTACCCCATTTCTCAGCCCCCCACGCTCACCCCCTGGATTTACCCCCTATCGTTCAGCCCCCCACTCTTAACCCTAGACTCCCCCTCCGCACCCCCATACACACTCACTCACCCCACCCACACACTCCCACCCCCCATCTGCTCTTCGCCACGCACGCCCCTCCCTTCCCAACCCCCGCCTTGATGCCCAGGGCCAGATGCCAGGGACTTACCCCCCCCCCCATACACAACTCTTTGGGGTGGGGTGCTGGGGCTGGCGATTCGCTCCGGGGTGCGCCCCAGATCTGCCTTGGGAAGCATCTCCCTCCCCATCAGCCCTTCCTGGGGCGGATGCGATGGAGGGATATTTGCTTTCTATTTATAACCTTCATCCATTCATCCCCCCCTGCCCCCCTCCCCGGCCCTATCTAATCCCCCCGCTGTGGCCTTCTGTAGCTCGGTGCAGTTTTCCCCACCCCACTCCCTTGCTTCAGTTTGAACCCTTCATTGGGTTGGGAGATCTGGGGGGGTTGCGATGAGCGTGGCGGGGATCACAAAATGTTGGGGTTGCCCTGCAAGTGGGGGCGGGGGAGAGGGAGAGGGTAAAAAAAATGCAAGAAGAATATTGCAGGTCATGGAGTAGCCGGAGTGGGGCTGGGATAGGGCCTGGTGTGGGTCCCTGCTGCCCCCTGCTGGAGGGGACAGACCCTGCGCTGTGTGCGTGTTGGCGCACGAGCGTGTGCATGTGGGTATCTCTTGCGGGGGGAGGGGGATGTGCCGTGTGGGGGTGTGCTGGGGGGTTGAACAAGGTTGAACGTAAGCCGTGAATTCCCGCCTCGGGCCCCAGCCCTCCTGTCTGGTCCGTAGCCAGCCGGCGCTGCCGCACCCGGGGGAGGTGGGGCGGAGGTAGATCGATGCCGAGCCGGGACATCGTGTTGTTCGCAAACCGCCGAGCGAGCAAAACAGATCCCGGCGCTGGCGTGGAGAAGGACCCCCGGTGCCCTTACGTAACTGGCCTGGATTCCAGCGAAGAGTGGGTCCCGCTAGAGCCAAACCTCATGAAATATGCACCAGGTTTATAAATGGAGCCCGCGCGATTTATTTATACAGCGAGCGAGAAACCCCGCGCAAGAGGCTCCGGCCAGGAGCTGTGCAAAGCGGGCGGTGGTTAGATCGAAGGCCTCCGTGTGTGTCATAAACATTTCTGTGCGGCTGATAGAGACAGGCACTTCGATATCGAATCAGATGTGTGTCGATTATATAATCATCCCATCGGTGAGCGTATCTGTGTGTTACATACAATAAAATATACACCCACCGATGGGATGATCTGTCATACGTACCTAGCTACACAAACTTTTGCACAAATACACAGATGTCTGCCTGTATGTATATAAAACACTGTAAGTGCATGGGTGTGTATGTAATAGATATGCACACACACCCAGATTTGGTTATATATCATATACGTACACACGTAATAAAAATGATGCAAAAGACACGCATACATATATACGCACCCATGTATATATGGAGACGTTCCCAGGTGTGTGTCTATATATTGTATATAGAATGGGAGGAGTGGCAGGGACCGTGAGGGTCATCTAGACCAGTCCCCTGCGCTCACGGCAGGACTAAGTCTTATCTAGAGCAGTGGGTCACGGTGGCTCTGGTTAGCACCGCTGACCGGGCTGTTAAAAGTCCCGTTGGCAGCACTGCCCGGGTCAGGCAGACTAGTCCCGACCTGTTCTGACACCACGCTGCGCCCCGGAAGAGCCCAGCAGCAGGTCCGGCTCCTAGGCAGAGGGGCTACAGGGCTCCGCGCGCTGCCCCCGCCCCGAGCACTGGCTCTGCATTGCCAATGGGAGCTGGGGAGGTGGTGTCTGCGGGCGCGCCTCCGCCTAGGAGCCAGACCTGCTGCTGCCACTTCCGGGGCGCAGCGCGGCCCCCAGTGCCAGGACACTTGGGAAACTGCCTCTGCACCCCTGCTGCGCCATTGACTGGGAGCTGCCTGAGGTAACCCCGCACCCCGATCCCCTGCCCCAGCCCTGAGCCCCCACAAACCTGGAGCTCCCTCCTGCACCCCAAACCCCTCATCTCTGGCCCCACCCTAGAGCCTGCACCCCCAGACCAGAGCCCTGACCCCCTCCTGCACCCCAGCCCTGAGCCCCCACAAACCTGGAGCCCCTTCCTGCACCCCAAACCCCTCATCTGTGGCCCCACCCCAGAGCCTGCACCCCCAGCCCAGAGCCCTGACCCCCTCCCACATCCCAAACCCCTCATCCCCGGCCCTGCCCCAGAGCCCTGATCCCCTCCCGCACCCCAAACACCTGCCCCAGTCCTGAGCCCCCCCCCCAACCCGGAGCCACCTCCTCCACCCCAAACCCCTCATCCCCGGTCCCACCCTAGAGCCCTGATCCCTTCCCACACGGTAACCCTTTGCCCTAGACCTAAGCTCCCCCTGCACCCCAAACCCCTCATCTCTGGCCCCACCCCAGAGCCTGCACCCCCAGCCCAGAGCCCTGACCCCCTCCCATACCCCAACCCCCTCATCCCCAGCTCCGTTGGGTCGCAGGCATCAACAATTTTCTTCATCTGGGTCGCCAGAAACAAAGTTTGAAAACCACTGGTCTAGACCTTTCATCCGTTGTATGTATAAAATCATGAATACGGACGAAATAAAACCTATTTGCATAGATGTATCTCTCTCTATTACATGGACACGCCGATTTGAGAGAGATACAGACACATGCATGTGTGTGAAAGTGTCCATAGAATAGAGATCCACACACATCGTTTATTATCTATAATTATAATATATAAACACACACTGGCTGTGAAGCTCAAGCCAAATCTTTGTGTAGCTACTACAATCCGGGGGGCGCAGATCTGGGTGCGTATCTGTTCCCTCGACCAAAGCGCTGGGTGCGCGTGGATGAAACCGGCGTTAAAAGACCAGTTGAAGGTGCTTCGGCGTCCTTAATTCGGGTCCCCTTGTGCGCCGGCCTTTCCAGACCATCCCTAACTCCGGCTGTACCCGCTTCTTTCAACGCCGGGCACGGCCGGGGCCCGTCACAGGGCGGCTCTTCCGTGCCGAGTTTTGGCCTCCTGGCTCGACGTTCGCTTTTCTCTTCATCCCTCCGCGTGTGGCCTCGCGCCATGTTCCCGGCACGTGGTTCACGCCGCCCCCTGCTGGCTGCTCAGAGCTTGATCCCTTCTGGGCCTTCCTCCGGGACCCGCCAGCTTCCCACGGGTGGATTCCTTTCTCCCCGCGCCGGCGAGGGACCGAGCCCCGTGATCGACGCCGGGGAGCTGAGACGCCGGGCAGGAGCACCCGCTTGGCGGGGCGTAGGGCCTGCGTGTGCAGGGCGCTCCCAGCACGACGGGAGCCTGGAAGCCCTGCCTGGCCTCACCCAGGAGCTGCGGGGCAGAGGCTCCTGTCCCTTCCTCCAACGCCCCGCCGCATGGCCCGCCCGGCTCCTGGCGTCGGCAGCAAACCCGGCAGGGGCCGGGCCGAGTCGCCCCCGGAGCCGGGCTGGCTCGGGAGCACGTGCACCAGGGGGCGCGGATAAGGTCGCACGGCCCACCTGAGTTATGGCATCGTTGACTTCGCACCCTTAACGAGGGGCTTTTCCTCCAGCTGGTTTAGACTCTAATGAAATCGCCCTGGGGACAGGAGCATGTCCAGTGACTGGGGGTGACAAAACATCCACCCACTGTCTGGCCATCTATCCCCATCCACCCCTTTATCTATCCATCCATCTATCTATCTATCCACATTCACCTCCTCTATCTATCTATCCACATTCACCTCTATCTATCTATCTATCCATCCATCTATCCACCCCCCCCCCATCTGTTTCTCACACACACACACAGGAGATTTTTGCGGGCCGCGTTGGGTCGTTTGCCAGCAGCCGACACCTTTCAGGGTCACGGGAGGCCAGTACGAAGCCGAAAGGCCGCTCGATATTTTTCCCTTCGCTGCTGTGAACTTGACAGCTGGGCCAGGGCTTATCCTCCAGCCCGGCTCCCAATGTGAAATTGCTTCTTGTCGTGTGCCAAGGCCGGATCCTGTGTGTGCCTGTGTCCCGGCCTCCCCCTGCTTGAGCGGATGAGTCCTGCTGTCTGTGTGTGTGTGTGTGTGTGTGTGTGTGTGTCAGAGAGAGAGAGAGAAATTGGGCCCAAATTTCTCAAGAGATTTAGGCGCCCAAAGATGCAGCAAGAGGCACCCCAGGGGTTTTGACAGCACCTCGGTGTCTGGCGACAGTCTCTGTTTCTCTCCAAATCCCCAGCTCCCAGAGTCCTGGGATTTTGTGAAAATGTCAGCTTCCATTAAAAAAAAAAATAGTAATTGTTTTAGACATTCCGGTTGGGGGAGAAAACTTAAAAACACGATCCTTAGAGTCATTTGAGGGGGGGGGGGGGGCACACACAGCTACCCCGGCCCAGGAGAGCACACTGGGAGACCCGGGTATGGGAGGTGGCAGGAATGGCAGGGCACATGCAGCCCCTAGCATGGGGGACAATCGGGGGGTTGTAGGGAATCTCTGGGAGGGAAGCGGGGCGCCCAGGGAGCTGGGGGGGGGGAGGGGGATGGAGGTTTTCAAGGAGTTCCTGGTTTGTTCCACCTGACCCCCGAGTGTGCGTGGGGGAGACAATGTTGCTCCCCTAGAGCTGCTATTTCCCTTGACCCGGGGCAGGACGGCCCAGTGGTTAGGACCCGGCCTAGGACATGACAAACCTGGTTTGAGCCTGTACTCTGCCACAAACTCCCCAGGTGACCCTGGTTCAGTCACTTAGCCTCTCTCCCCCGCTCTGTACCATGGGATAATAGCCTGCTCCCTGCGGGAGCTAAATAGAGGGCGTGAGGCGCCCAGACGCCAGGGCGGGAGTCGGGTGGGTGACCCAGGTAGATTCGAGCAAATCGTCTCTGGGCGGGAACTTGAAAACCTGCCTCATGGGTTAAACTGTTAACACCCCAGGCCGTGAAAACTACCCACAACTGCCAGCCATGTTTGGGGTGGCTCCACCTGGGAAAGGGGCTGGGAGCCAGGACTCCTGGGTTCTCTCCCTGGCTCTGGGAGGGGAGTGGGGTCTAGTGGTTAGATCAGGACAGGGCCTGGGAGCCAGGATGCCTGGGTTCTGCCCTGGCTCTGGGAGGGGAGTGGGGTCTAGTGATTAGAGCTGGGGGGCTGGGAGCCAGGACTCCTGGGTTCTCTCCCCGGTTCAGGGAGGGGAATGGCGTCTAGTGGTTAGAGCAGGGGGGCTGGGAGCCAGGACTCCTGGGTTCTCTCCCCGGTTCAGGGAGGGGAATGGAGTCTAGTGGTTAGAGCAGGGGGGCTGGGAGCCAGGGCTCCTGGGTTCTCTCCCCAGCTCGGGGAGGGGAGTGGGGTCTAACGGTTAGAGCGGTGGGGGGGCTGGGAGCCAGGACTCCTGGGTTCTCTCCCCAGCTCAGGGAGGGGAGTGGGGTCTAGTGGTTAGAGGAGGGAGTGCTGGGAACCGGGACGTGTGCAACCTTTCCCCTCACTCCAAGGACTTTCGCCAAGGCAGGGAGAGGCCCAGGTTCCTTCCGACCAGCCCGTCCAGAGCGCGCTGAATAATTCAGGCCTTTTCTAGCAATAGCTGCATCCTGCCTCATCTATATTTCATGGCGCTGAAGTTGGCTCCATAGACATTTTTTTCCTTCCAACACCCTGTGTCTAAATCTCACCACTCTGGGAATCCCTGAACCCGCCCAAAGCCCCGAGCAAAGAACCAGCCCTGATTTCAGCTCCATTTGCCTCCCAGCCTGGAGAATTCTTGTCATTGGACTGAAGGGTTTAAATTGTCTTTAGAGCAGGGGAGGGGTGGGGAGCCAGGACTCCTGGGTTCTATCCCTGGCTTTGAGAGGGGAGTGGGGTCTAGTGGTTAGAGCGTGGGGGTGGGGCTGGGAGCCAGGACTCCTGGGTTCTGGCCCTGGCTGTGGGCAGAGGAGTTTAGTGCTATTTTATTTGAATTTGAGTGTCTGTTTTGTGTGTGCATTGAATTTTCTCTCCTTTGACTGGAGAATTTGAACTGTATGTTTTTAATATATGTATATCAATCTCTCTCTCTCTATCTCTCTATCTATATATTGCAGATTTTTTTTCAATCGAGCGCAACTGCCTTCTGGTTTTTGGTTTTTGAGAGCATTTGGTTGTTTTTATTTGATTCTGGTTGCTTAGGGTTGCATTTGGCTTTGAGTTTTAATTTGTACAGCCAATTTCGTGGTTTGCTTCCCTTCTTCGTTCGAGGCACAAGGATTATTTAATTAATTAGCATCATTGGCTATAATTAACCACCTCATTTAGCCAATTTTATTTAGTTTGTTAGCTTAATTTCAATTGTTTCCCGCCCTGTTGAGTTTGATTCATGACAGTTGTGCTGGTTTCTTATTTGCATGTTGCTTAATTGCAGTGAATTCATTTATGATGTCATTTGGGCGCTTTCGCACGATTTAATTTGATTTCGCCATCATGTTCCTTCGCCGCCGTAGGATTACTTTGATTTGATGGATCGCCGTGACTGAAATCCGTTTTGGTGGCCTTTGATTGCTTCGGGTCGCTGGGGATTGTGAATTTTTTTCTTTGATTTCATTTTTATTTTGATAAATTCGGATCAAATCGAGTGGCTTTTGGGCTATTTTGTCCTGGCCAATTCCAAAGATTTCGTTGCCTATTTATCGGCTTTCGGGAGGCTAATGTTTCATCTTGATGGGTTGGTTTCCTTTCGGATCCATTGTGGTTTGATTTGTCAGGATCCCGGTTTGCTTCCGCGCTGTGTTCTTGTCACGGAGTGTGGGGGAGTCAGGGCCCTGCACCCCCCACTTCCTGCGATTCACCGTGATTCTCTGCCAGCCAGTAACACAGAAGGTTTATTAGCCAACAGGAACACAGTCTAAACAGAGCTTTGTAGGTACAGGAAACAGGACCCCTCAGTCAGGTCCCTCTTGGGGGGGTGGGGAGCCCAGATCCCCATCTGGGCCTCCCTCTGTTTCCCCAGCCAGCTCCAAACTGAAGCCCCCTCCAGCCCCTGCTCTGGCCTTTGTCTCTTTCCCAGACCAGGAGGCCACCTGATCTCTCTGTTCTCCAACACCTTCAGTTGGCACCTTGCAGGGGGGGGGGGGGGGCAGGCCATCAGTTGCCAGGAGACAGAGTGTCGGCCATTCTCTTTGCAGACACCATCACACTGGCCCTCTCGGGCTCTGCAACAATCACACCCCCTTATCCCACCACCTAGATACTTAAGAACTGCATAGGGGAAACTGAGGCACCCACCCAGTATTCAGAGAAAACATTAAGAACATTCCTGCTTCGTCACAGTTCTCCAACTCTGCGCTGCCCGGGCTGGCCTTGCCGCGCTTCCTCGCTGCTCCTGCCCTGTCCGCTGCGTAGAGCAGAAATCTCAGAGGGGTAGCCGTGTTAGTCTGAATCTGTAAAAAGCAACAGAGGGTCCTGTGGCACCTTTAAGACTAACAGAAGTATTGGGAGCATAAGCTTTCGTGGGTAAGAACCTCACTTCTTCAGATGCAAGTAATGGAAATCTCCAGAGGCAGGTATAAATCAGTGTGGAGATAACGAGGTTAGTTCAATCAGGGAGGGTGAGGTGCTCTGCTAGCAGTAGAGGTGTGAACACCAAGGGAGGAGAAACTGCTTCTGTAGTTGGATAGCCATTCACAGTCTTTGTTTAATCCTGATCTGATGGTGTCAAATTTGCAAATGAACTGGAGCTCAGCAGTTTCTCTTTGGAGTCTGGTCCTGAAGTTTTTTTGCTGTAAGATGGCTACCCTAACATCTGCTATTGTGTGGCCAGGGAGGTTAAAGTGTTCTCCTACAGGTTTTTGTATATTGCCATTCCTGATATCTGACTTGTGTCCATTTATCCTCTTGCGTAGTGACTGTCCAGTTTGGCCAATGTACATAGCAGAGGGGCATTGCTGGCACATGATGGCATATATAACATTGGTGGACGTGCAGGTGAATGAGCCGGTGATGTTGTAGCTGATCTGGTTAGGTCCTGTGATAGTGCTGCTGGTGTAGATATGTGGGCAGAGTTGGCATCGAGGTTTGTTGCATGGGTTGGTTCCTGAGTTAGAGTTGTTATGGTGCGGTGCGTGGTTGCTGGTGAGAATATGCTTAAGGTTGGCGGGTTGTCTGTGGGCGAGGACTGGCCTGCCTCCCAAGGTCTGTGAAAGTGAGGGATCATTGTCCAGGATGGGTTGTAGATCACTGATGATGCGTTGGAGAGGTTTAAGCTGAGGGCTGTAGGTGATGGCCAGTGGAGTTCTGTTGGTTTCTTTTTTGGGCCTGTCTTGTAGTAGGAGGCTTCTGGGTACACGTCTGGCTCTGTTGATTTGTTCCTTTATTTCCTTGTGTGGGTATCGTAGTTTTGAGAATGCTTGGTGAAGATCTTGTAGGTGTTGGTCTCTGTCTGAGGGGTTGGAGCAGATGCGGTTGTACCTCAGCGCTTGGCTGTAGACGATGGATCGTGTGGTGTGTCCGGGGTGGAAGCTGGAGGCATGAAGGTAGGCATAGCGGTCGGTGGGTTTTCGGTATAGGGTGGTGTTAACATGGCCATTGCTTATTTGTACTGTGGTGTCCAGGAAGTGGACCTCCCGTGTAGATTGGTCCAGGCTGAGGTTGATGGTGGGGTGGAAGCTGTTGAAATCATGGTGGAATTCTTCCAGGGTCTCCTTCCCATGGGTCCAGATGATAAAGATGTCATCAATGTAGCGTAGGTAGAGAAGGGGCGTGAGTGGACGAGAGCTGAGGAAGCGTTGTTCCAGGTCAGCCATAAAGATGTTGGCATATTGTGGGGCCATGCGGGTGCCCATAGCGGTGCCACTGGTCTGGAGGTATATATTGTCACCAAATTTGAAATAATTGTGCGTGATGATAAAGTCACAGAGCTCAGCAATAAGTTGTGCTGTGTCATCATCAGGGATACTGTTCCTGACAGCTTGTATTCCATCTGTGTGTGGGATGTTTGTGTAGAGAGCCTCTACATCCATGGTGGCTAGGATGGTGTTTTCTGGGAGGTCACCAATGCATTGTAGTTTTCTCAGGAAATCTGTGGTGTCACGGAGATAGCTGGGAGTGCTGGTGGCGTAGGGTCTGAGTAGGGAGTCCACATATCCAGACAGTCCTTCAGTGAGAGTGCCAATGCCCGAGATGATGGGGCGTCCAGGATTTCCAGGTTTGTGGATCTTGGGTAGTAGATAGAATAACCCCGGTCGGGGCTCTAAGGGTATGTTGATTTGTTCCTGTGTTAGTGTAGGGAGTGTCCTGAGTAGATGGTGCAGTTTCTTAGTGTATTCCTCAGTGGGATCCGAGGAAAGTGGCCTGTAGAATTTGGTATTGGAAAGTTGTCTGGCAGCCTCCTTCTGGTAGTCAGACCTGTTCATGATGACAACAGCACCTCCTTTATCAGCCTCTTTGATGATAATGTCAGGGTGGTTTCTGAGGCTGTGGATGGCATTGCGTTCTGCACGACTTAGGTTATGAGGCAAGCGATGTTGTTTTTCCACAATTTCTGCCTGTGCACGTCGGCGGAAGCATTCTATGTATAGGTCCAGACTGTCATTTCGACCCTCAGGAGGAGTCCATGTGGAGTTCTTCTTCCTGTGTTGTTGGTGGGAGGGTATCTGTGTATCAGTGCGCTGTTCAGTGTTATCTTGAAAGTATTCTTTGAGTCGGAGGCGGCGAAAGTAGGCTTCCAGATCACCGCAGAACTGTATCATGTTCGTGGGGGTGCTGGGGCAAAAAGAGAGCCATGTTAACACCACCCTATACCGAAAACCCACCGACCGCTATGCCTACCTTCATGCCTCCAGCTTCCACCCCGGACACACCACACGATCCATCGTCTACAGCCAAGCGCTGAGGTACAACCGCATCTGCTCCAACCCCTCAGACAGAGACCAACACCTACAAGATCTTCACCAAGCATTCTCAAAACTACGATACCCACACAAGGAAATAAAGGAACAAATCAACAGAGCCAGACGTGTACCCAGAAGCCTCCTACTACAAGACAGGCCCAAAAAAGAAACCAACAGAACTCCACTGGCCATCACCTACAGCCCTCAGCTTAAACCTCTCCAACGCATCATCAGTGATCTACAACCCATCCTGGACAATGATCCCTCACTTTCACAGACCTTGGGAGGCAGGCCAGTCCTCGCCCACAGACAACCCGCCAACCTTAAGCATATTCTCACCAGCAACCACGCACCGCACCATAACAACTCTAACTCAGGAACCAACCCATGCAACAAACCTCGATGCCAACTCTGCCCACATATCTACACCAGCAGCACTATCACAGGACCTAACCAGATCAGCTACAACATCACCGGCTCATTCACCTGCACGTCCACCAATGTTATATATGCCATCATGTGCCAGCAATGCCCCTCTGCTATGTACATTGGCCAAACTGGACAGTCACTACGCAAGAGGATAAATGGACACAAGTCAGATATCAGGAATGGCAATATACAAAAACCTGTAGGAGAACACTTTAACCTCCCTGGCCACACAATAGCAGATGTTAGGGTAGCCATCTTACAGCAAAAAAACTTCAGGACCAGACTCCAAAGAGAAACTGCTGAGCTCCAGTTCATTTGCAAATTTGACACCATCAGATCAGGATTAAACAAAGACTGTGAATGGCTATCCAACTACAGAAGCAGTTTCTCCTCCCTTGGTGTTCACACCTCTACTGCTAGCAGAGCACCTCACCCTCCCTGATTGAACTAACCTCGTTATCTCCACACTGATTTATACCTGCCTCTGGAGATTTCCATTACTTGCATCTGAAGAAGTGAGGTTCTTACCCACGAAAGCTTATGCTCCCAATACTTCTGTTAGTCTTAAAGGTGCCACAGGACCCTCTGTTGCTTCTTAGAGCAGAAATGGGATCCTCGTGGGCACTAGCAGGCAAAGGTCTGTCACGCCCCAAATGGCTGGAAATCGGGTGCCCATTTTCCCCAGGGACAGGAATTAACCATTGGACCAACCGGCCGAGCCGTTTTGAAATGCCGAGGATCGAGTCACCCCTGCGGCGGCTCTTTGCCCAGCGAAACGTCTCACGCGCTGGGAGTCTTTCACTTGAAGGCAGGTTTCGCAAACCTTTCGCCCCCCCCCCCCATGGCAGCTCCTCTCCGGACCCGCTCCGGCTTCTCCAGTCTGTCGCTGCGCTCGCCCTGGCTGTCAGACAGCCCGGACGTGCTGCACGTTCAACCTGGGGCAGATCCGTTTGGGAAAAAACTGCCCAGCACCATCGGAAACTTCCCAGAGTGGATACCCCTGCAACGCTCGGACCAGCCTGGCTTTTGTGATGAACGCGGCCAGCTTCACACCCAGCGTTTTCCTTCGCTTCAGGACTCCTGGGTTCTCTCCCCGGCTCTGGGAGGGGAGTGGGGTCCAGTGGGTTAGAGCAGCGGGGGCTGGGAGCCAGGACTCCTGGGTTCTGTAGCAATGCCCTAAATTAGTTCCTGCTCGGCTTTGGGTTTCATTTTGGGGCAGCACGGCCTAGTGTGTGATGCCCTGGACCGGGTGCGAGGAGGTATGGTAATCTGATGGCTGAGCTTCGTCGGGCCTGGCTTTCGTTCCACTTGGTTGTGAGGCATGCGGATGTGGATACGGATCTATTATCTGTATTATGGTAGCACTTAGGAGGCCTGGTCATGGAGCAGCACCCCCATGGTGCGAGGTGCTGCGCATTATTATGTGTATTATGGTAGTGCCTAGGCGCTCCAGTCATGCATTGTGCTAGGGGTGCTGTGAATTTGTATTGCTATTAGGTGTATTACGGTAGCACCCAGGAGCCCAGAGACGGCCCAGGGCCCCACGGTGCCAGGCTCTGCGCAGTATTAGGTGTATTACGGTAGCACCCAGGAGCCCAGAGACAGCCCAGGACCCCACGGTGCCAGGCGCTGCACATTATTGGGTGTATTACGGTAGCACCCAGGAGCCCAGAGACGGCCCAGGGTGCCAGGTGCTGCACATTATTAGGTGTATTACGGTAGCACCCAGGAACCCAGAGACGGCCCAGGACCCCACGGCTGCACAGACCTGAACTAAAAGCCGGCCCCTGCCCCGCAGAGCCACCAGTGCCAGACAAGAGGCGCTGGCTACAGACGGACGGGGGAACCTGGGGCAGGACCCAGACGCTATGGGGGGGCAGCACGGGAGCCCCCCAGAGCCTGGCCCCACTGGCATCCTGGCCGGGACGAGCCTGAGGAGGGAGCCAAAGGCGGATAACGAGGTGGCTGTGTCAGTGCTCACGGGGGCGCCTGCCCTGCGCGGGGGGCAGCCGGGAGCTGACAGCACGGCTGTGAATGGGCGAGGCCATGGGGGCAGGGCGGGGAGAGACGGAGACGGGCAGCCAGGCCTGACGCGGGCACAGCAATGGGCACGGAGAAGAAGCGGTGCAGTGGCGTACGAGCAGGCCATGTCTGTGTTTCCCAAGAGCAGAGAACCGGGGTGTATTTACGTGGTAAGGGGGCCCCTGGGTCTTCCGGAGCGGGCGGTCAGGCCGCCTGCCAAGCGCCCCCCCCCCCCCCCCCGAGTACAGCGGTCTGAGCTGCGTCTGGCTGCCGCGGGAGCAGCCTGTTTTCTTTCTCTCTGGTTTTGGGTCCTGAGTCTTCGAAGAACCAAACAAACTCCCGAGCTTGGCTTTGAAACTCCTGAGATTTTCCAACCAACGTCCAGGCGCTGCTTTGACTTGGCCGCTTGAAAAGCTTTTCTCTGCAACTTTGAAAATGAAAACCTTGAATTATAACGACGGTCATCGACCTCTGCCCCCCCTCGGTTTAGCCAAGATTTGCGGCCGGGGGAGGCTCTTTCCTAGGAGTGCGAAATGGATGATACAAGACGAGCCAATTGGATAATTTTTTTCCTTTCTGCATTTTTTATTGGTTTCCTAAATTTGACTCATGGCCACCAATTTGGGAGGAGGCAACAATGCCTCAACGTTTCGCTTTGAAACTTCCTCCCGTTTTATGAAAGAAAGAAACACAAAACCAGTTCAGAAAAAAGATTTTTTTTTTCCCCTTTAACTTTTGGATTTGCCGAAAATTTCGAACCATTTTCCTGATTGGCAGAGTACCGAAATCTCCAGGAATTTCCTGGCCCCAGATAGGAGGCGGGGAGATTTAGAGGGCCACATCCTTCGTAGACTGGCCTCCGCTAACCTGACCGGCTGGAGGGCCCAGGCTGGAGGCCGGCCTGGCATTAATTCTTGCCTCAGCTGGAGCAGATCGGTTCGGAAACCGGCCACATTTACCATGTGCCGGTGGAGGATCCACCCAGACAGTCGTTAATTCTCCCGGGGGTTAAACATTTGCACCGTGGCTGCAGGCTGAATCGGTCCAGCTTCCGCGTTAGACCTTTGCCAGATTAAAGATGCCTTCGCTTGCAAATTTCCCCACGTTGGTCACCCCCTAAACTTCTTCTTAAGCTGCATCCGTGCACCCCCCCTGCATTCCTGCCCCAGTTGTGCCCCACGGGGGGCGGCCGGGCCCGTTTAGGTGGGCAGCTGCTCTCCACCCTCCCCGGTCACCTTATGCGGCTGGATTTAGCCAGGTGGCTAATTCCCCTGCAGCGAGGGTCATCCCCGGCCCCATATAGTAAGGGAGGGGGAGATTGGGGGAGAGCAGATGGATACGCCCGTCGCCAGGTGGGGTGAGGGGCTGGGGGGGTTAGCCCCGGAGGGGGGGCTCACACATACTGCCCCACACACTGCCCCCCAGAGGAACACACATTCACACCCAACCCTAACCCGGGACCCCCTGCTGCCCCCAGCTGGATCTCGAGACTTGGGCCAGGGGTCCCTGCTCCCCAATATCGCCTCCCAACTGCCCCCTCTCAGAGCAGGACTCGTTCCCCCCAGCAATGTGGGCCAGGGACACACACACAGCGCGGGGCCCGGCCCCTCCAGCAGGGGGCGCCAGGGACACACACACACAGCGCAGGGTCCGGCCCCTCCAGCAGGGGGCGCAGGGACACACACAGAGCGCAGGGCCCGGCCCCTCCAGCAGGGGGCGCCAGGGACACACACACACAGCGCAGGGTCCGGCCCCTCCAGCAGGGGGCGCCAGGGACATACACAGAGCGCAGGGCCCGGCCCCTCCAGCAGGGGGCGCAGGGACACACACACAGCGCGGGGCCTGGCCCCTCCAGCAGGGGGCGCCAGGGACACACACACAGCGCGGGGCCTGGCCCCTCCAGCAGGGGGCGCCAGGGACATACACACAGCGCGGGGCCCGGCCCCTCCAGCAGGGGGCGCCAGGGACACACCCAGAGCGCAGGGCCCGGCCCCTCCAGCAGGGGGCGCCAGGGACACACACAGAGCGCAGGGCCTGGCCCCTCCAGCAGGGGGCGCCAGGGACACACACACAGCGCGGGGCCCGGCCCCTCCAGCAGGGGGCGCCGGGGACACACACAGAGCGCAGGGCCCGGCCCCTCCAGCAGGGGGCGCCAGGGACATACACAGCGCGCAGGGCCTGGCCCCTCCAGCAGGGGGCGCCAGGGACACACACAGAGCGCAGGGCCTGGCCCCTCCAGCAGGGGGCGCCAGGGACACACACACAGCGCGGGGTCCGGCCCCTCCGGCAGGGGGCGTCAGGGACACACACAGAGCGCGGGGTCCGGCCCCTCCGGCAGGGGGCGTCAGGGACATACACAGCGCGCAGGGCCCGGCCCCTCCAGCAGGGGGCGGTAGACACCCCCCCCACACACACACACACACTCGGGGCCGGTTCTGCTCTCACTAGCGGGGGGGGGGGCTGGAGCAGCTTGTGCGGGGGGGGGGGGCTCCCAGCTCCAGCCCGGTGTATTAAGAAGCGGATGAGGCAGCTTGGCCGGGAGCCCAGAGCGGGGGGTTAGCGCCGCTTCCATATGGTCCCGCTGCGCCCAGCGCTCGCCACGTGGAGTCGGCACCGGCGCCAACCCCCCCCCCCCGTCCGCCCCCCCAACATATCGGGCTGGGATTGCAGCGGGCGGAGGGGGGGGGTCAGTAGGGGGCTCTCCCCCGGCAGTCGGGGCTGGCCCCCATGCGGCACTAGGGGGCGCTGCGCTGTGGGGGGGGGGCGGGAGGCTCCGTTTCTCTCACCGGCTCTTGCGGAGCTGCTGGTGCTAAGAAGATGCGGCGTGAAACGGGGCAAGAATTAGCAGCTGCCTCTTAACACCAGGCGGGGAGGAAAGGGGGGCGGGGCGAGGAGGGGATGCGGGGGAGGAAAGGGGGGCGGGGTGAGGAAAGGGGGGCGGGCGAGGAGGGGATGCGGGCGAGGAGGGGATGCGGGGGAGGAAAGGGGGGCGGGGTGAGGAAAGGGGGGCGGGGTGAGGAAAGGGGGGCGGGCGAGGAGGGGATGCGGGCGAGGAGGGGATGCGGGGGAGGAAAGGGGGGCGGGGGAGGAGGGGATGCGGGGGGAGGAAAGGGGGGCGGGGGGAGGAAAGGGGGGCGGGGAGGAAAGGGGGGCGGGGCGAGGAGGGGATGCGGGGGAGGAAAGGGGGGCGGGGTGAGGAAAGGGGGGCGGGCGAGGAGGGGATGCGGGCGAGGAGGGGATGCGGGGGAGGAAAGGGGGGCGGGGTGAGGAAAGGGGGGCGGGCGAGGAGGGGATGCGGGCGAGGAGGGGATGCGGGGGAGGAAAGGGGGGCGGGGGAGGAGGGGATGCGGGGGGAGGAAAGGGGGGCGGGGGGAGGAAAGGGGGGCGGGGAGGAAAGGGGGGCGGGGCGAGGAGGGGATGCGGGGGAGGAAAGGGGGGCGGGGGAGGAGGGGATGCGGGGGAGGAAAGGGGGGCGGGGGGAGGAGGGGATGCGGGGGGAGGAAAGGGGGGCGGGGAGGAAAGGGGGGCGGGGGAGAAGGGGATGCGGGGAGGAAAGGGGGGCGGGGCGAGAAGGGGATGCGGGGGAGGAGGGGAGGGGGTGGGGTAGCAGGGAGGGGGTGGGTGTTGGGATGGAGGTAGAGGGGAAGGAGTGGGGGTAGGGAATTGGGGAAGGGCTAGGGGTGGGGTGGGGATAGGAGGCAGCGGAGGGGGGGGGTAGAGAGGAGCACGGGGGATGGCGCCAGGACCAGAAATTAGAGGCAGGTTCTGCTCTCAGATCACCCAGGGTCAATCCGGAGTCACTCCTGTTTGCAAGGGCAGGGCCGGGTTCTGCTCTCAGCTATCCCCCCCCTCTCCCCCCCGGGATCAATCCAGAGTCACTCTGTCTGCAGTGGGGATAGGGCCAGGTTCTGATCTCAGCTCCCCGGACTCCTGGGGTCAATCTGGAGTCACTCTTGTTTGCAATGGGGGCAGGGCACGGTTCTGCTCTCAGCTCCTCCAATGCCTGCGCCCCGGGTCTATACAGAGTCACTCCTGTTTGCAGTGGGGACAAAGGCAGGTTCTGATCTCAGCTCCCCCATGGTCAATCCAGAGTCACTCCTGTTTGCAATGGGGGCAGGGCCGCGCATTTTACCAACTGAAGAGAAACAAAAACCTGAAGGCTTCAATATCTGTTAACTAGGAGCAAACCCTGGGAATAGGCTGGAGGGACGGGTTGGGGGAGATGGATGGATTGTGGCAGCTGCACCTCAGTGCTGGGCGAGGGGTCCCCGTATACCCAGTCCCTGCCCCATGGGGGTCCCCGTATACCCAGCCCCCTGCGCCACCCCAGGGGGGCCACGTCCTACCGCCGAGCGAGGGGTCCCCGTATACCCAGCTCCCACGCTCTGCCCCAGAGGGGCCACGTCGTAGCACCGGGTGAGGGGTCCCCGTACACCCAGCCCCCGTGCCCCGTCCCAGGGGGCCCTGGCAGGAAGCAGTGGGGAAAGCTGGCACCAGAGGAGCGGAGGGCACTGGGGAAGGTCAGGTCAGCTCGGGCCGGGCGCCGGGCGGGGAGCTCAGCCAGGGATATTTAAAACCGTCCTTGTGATCTGCTAACGCAGCCACCTGCACCGTGACCCCACAGCTCCATGTGCTGAGCAAGGCCAGCAGCCGGGGTGGGGGTGGGGGGGGGGCTGGCCCCAAGTCCCCAAGTCCCCAGGGCAGCGCTAGGGGGGCCTGTGCTGCAGGGAGGGGGGGATCAACCTACCCACCCACCCCATCCATCCCAATCCACCAATACATCTATCTATCTATCTATCTATCTATCTATCTATCTATCTATCTATCCCCAGCCACCCTATCTATCTATCTATCTATCTATCTATCTATCTATCTATCTATCTATCTATCCCCAGCCACCCTATCTATCTATCTATCTATCTATCTATCTATCTATCCATCTATCCCCAGCCACCCCATCTATCTATCTATCTATCTATCTATCTATCTATCGATCTATCTATCTCTCTGTCTCTCTCGCTCTCTCCGTGTCCCTGGGCCAGGCTGCTGGAGCGGCGCCAGCCGGGCGGGGAGACGATCGAGCTGACGCAGGAGGGGCGCGCAGTGGAGGTGTTGGAGAAGCACCAGCCGGTCGTGGACTGCACCTGCTTCGGCCTCCCGCGCCGGTACATCATTGCCATGCTCTGCGGCTTCGGCTTCTGCATCAGCTTCGGCATCCGCTGCAACCTGGGCGTGGCCATCGTCAGCATGGTCAACAACAACACGGTGTACAGGGGCGACAAGGTGGTGGTGGAGGTGAGCAGCCTGTCCCCTCTAGGGGGCG
Organism: Actinemys pallida; assembly: GCA_023634205.1. NCBI lineage: Eukaryota > Metazoa > Chordata > Testudines > Emydidae > Actinemys > Actinemys pallida. The sequence goes on from JALMGD010000024.1 coordinate 356,802, forward strand.
CTGCCTCCCATCTGGCCCCAGGTCGGGGACTGGCTGGCTCAGGGGGGCGGGGAATGGGGTGCAGGGCCTGTCCCCTCTAGGGGGCGCCAGCTCCCACCAGGCCCCAGGGCGGGGACTGGCTGGCTCAGGGGGGCAGGGAATGGGGTGCAGGGCCTGTCCCCTCTAGGGGGCGCCAGCTCCCACCAGGCCCCAGGGCGGGGACTGGCTGGCTCAGGGGGGCAGGGAATGGGGTGCGGGACCTGTCCCCTCTAGGGGGCGCTGGCTCCCATCCAGCCCCAGGGCAGGGGCTGGCTGGCTGGGGGGGAGGGGGGGGAAATGGGCTGACTCAGGGGGGCGGGCGGGGGATGGGGGCGCGGGGGGCAGGGGATGGGCCCGGGGTCTTTCCTCTGTTTCTTTTCCTCCACAGAAAGCCCAGTTCACCTGGGACCCCGAAACGGTTGGGATGATTCACGGCTCCTTCTTCTGGGGCTACATCGTCACACAAATCCCCGGGGGCTTCATCGCCCAGAAATTCGCTGCCAATCGGTTAGAGGAGAGACACAGCCGGCCCCACTGCCCAGGGCGGGGTTAGGGGGCACTGGGCTGCGGAGGGGGGCGGGGGTTCAGCAAGGGGGGGCTGGGCTGTGGGTGGGGGGCAGGGAGACGTTTCAGATCAGGTACAAAATCTCAATCTCATTAAATCTCCCCAGGCTCCTTTCTGCCCCGTCAAGGCCTGGCCCCTTTCCAAATGGGCTAATCCTCGGTTGGTTCTTGTCCCGCTGCGCTGCAGCCAGCCCCCGCGCCCCACCCCAGAGGCACCGCATCCTAGCACTGGGCGAGGAGTCCCCGTGCACCCAGCCCCCACGCCCCACCCCAGAGGGGCCGCATCCTAGCTCCGGGCGAGGGGTCCCCGTGCCCCCAGCCCCCGCGCCCCACCCCAGAGGGGCCGCATCCTAGCACCGGGCGAGGGGTCCCCGTGCACCCAGCCCCCGTGCCCCACCCCACAGGGGCCGGGTCCCACTGCTGGTTGGGGTGACAGTGTGAGGTAGGCAAAATGCACTAGTGAGCAGCTGTTATGATCAGGGACAATGCGGCTCCAGCCATGACCAGCAGTGGCATAAATAGAGAGCAGCCATTGTGCCAACACAATAGCGTCACTAGTGTTAGCGCAATGCACTAGTGAGCAGCAAGCATGCAAACGCTAGTGATCAGTAAGCGTGCGATGCACTGTTGTGCAGTGAGCATGCAAACCCAATAGGAGCAGTGAGCATTCAATGCACAAGTGAGCGGCAACCATCCAGTGCACTAGTGAACAATGTGTGTGCAAACACAATAGTGAGCAGCCAGCATGTGATGCCCTTTTGAGCAGTGAACCTGGAAACATACAATCGAGTTGCACGTATACAAACACAATAGTGTGCAACATGTGTTTAGTGTACTAGTGAGCACTGAGCATGCAAACACAGTGGTGACCCTCGAGAGTGCTAATACTATAGTGAGCAGTGAGTGTGCAATACACTAATGTGCAGTGAGTATTTGAATGCACCAGCAAGCACACAAATACACTAGCACTCCCTGAGCATGCACACACTGTAGTGAGCTGCAAATGTGCAAACACTGTGAGCAGCGAGCGTGCAAACACAGTCACAAGCAGCAAGCGTGCAAGACTCTACTGAGCAGCAACCATGCAAACACAACAGTGTGCCTTGCACCAGTGAGCATGCAAATGCAATCGGAAGCAGCGAGCATGCAATGCACTAGTGAGAAGCAAAGACAACAGTGAGCAGTGAATGTACAATGCACTAGTGAGCAGCGAGCGGGCAAACACAAGAGTGACCAACAAGCGTGCGACACACTAGCATGCAGGGAGCGTGCCATGCCCCGGCGAGCATGCAGTCCTGGTGTATGTTGCCGACAAGCAGCCACCCCGCTGCACAATGGTGAGTCGCGTAGGTGCGATTGCACGAGCGCCCCACCCCTGCCCTGACCCTCCCCTCCCCCCGCAGGGTGTTTGGCTTTGCCATTGTGGCCACCTCGACTCTGAACATGCTGATCCCGTCGGCCGCCCGGGTTCACTACGGCTGCGTCATCTTCGTCCGCATCCTGCAGGGGCTGGTGGAGGTGAGCGCCCCTGGGGGCGGGGACCGAGGAGGAGGGGGTGGGGCTTGCCTTCCTGGCCACGCCCCCATCCCCATGGGGGAAGCTTGGGAGGGAAGGGTTAGGGGGTGGGGCTTGATATGTTGGCCACACCCCTTCCCCCACATGGAGGTGGTGGGGTAAGAGGGCGGGGCTTGCTTTTCTGGCCACACCCCTTCCTAGTCTGGGTGGGAGAGGGCAACCTGTTGAAGCGGGTGGAGCTGCTGGTAGGGGGCGGGTCTCCCTCTAGCCACGCCTTCTTTGCCTATTGGGAGGTGGGCCTGAAAGTGCAACACGGTATGGGGTGTGGCCTGATGTGCTAGCCACGCCCCCTTCCTAATGGAGGGGGCTTGTCAGTGCAGGGGGGGAAGGGTGCCGGTGAAGGGGCGGAGCCTGGTAGCCTGGCCACGCCCCCCAAGCCCTAACATCTGTCTGTCCATCTGTCCCAGGGGGTGACGTACCCAGCCTGCCACGGGATCTGGAGCAAGTGGGCCCCCCCTCTGGAGCGCAGCCGCCTGGCCACCACGGCCTTCTGTGGTAAGGGAACCTCCCCTGCCGAGCCCGGACGCCTGGGTTCTTGCCCCGGCACCGGGAGGGGAGTGGGGGTCTAGTGGTTAGAGCAAGGTGGGCTGGGAGCCAGGACTCCTGGGTTCTCCCCCGGTTCAGGGGAGGGGAGCGGTGTCTAGTGGTTAGAGCAAGTGGGGCTGGGAGCCAGGACTCCTGGGTTCTCCCCCCAGTTGGGGGGGGGGGGAGTGGGGTTTGTTCAGTTCACACCGCGGGGCTTTGGCTAACGTGGGCCACAACTTCCCGCAGGCTCCTACGCGGGCGCAGTGGTGGCCATGCCGCTGGCCGGGGTCCTGGTCCAGTACTCGGGGTGGAGTTCGGTCTTCTATGTCTATGGTAAGGTCAGACCCACGGGCCCATCTACCCTGGCGTCCAGCCTCCCCCCACCTGCCCACGGGCCCATCTACTCCGGTGTCCAGCCTCCCCCCACCCGCCCACAGGCCCATCTACCCTGGCGTCCAGCCTCCCCCCACCTGCCCACGGGCCCATCTACTCCGGTGTCCAGCCTCCCCCCACCCGCCCACGGGCCCATCTACCCCGGCGTCCAGCCTCCCCCCTCACACCTATGGGCCCTCCTGCCCAGTATCCCCACACAGAGGCGGGGGGGGCTCTCCCAGCTGGCTGTCCCCCCGCCCCTGCAGTGACTCCCCCCCCCTCCCATCGACAGGCAGCTTTGGGATCTTCTGGTACATGTTCTGGTTGCTGGTTTCCTATGAGAGCCCAGCTCAGCACCCCACCATCACGGAGGAGGAGCGCCGGTACATCGAGGAGAGCATCGGGGAGAGCGCCAGCCTCATGAACCCCCTGGTGGTGAGACTCCACGGCAAGCAGGCTGGGGGCACTGCTGTGGGGAAGCTCGCAGCGCCGGGACGCCCTGGGCTGGGGGCACTGCTGTGGGGAAGCTCGCAGCGCCGGGATGCCATAGGCTGGGGGCACTGCTGTGGGGAAGCTTGCAGCGCCGGGACACCCTGGCCTGGGGGTACTGCTGTGGGGAAGCTTGCAGCACCGGGACACCCTGGCCTGGGGGCACTGCTGTGGGGAAGCTCGCAGCGCTGGGATGTCCTGGGCTGGGGGCACTGCTGTGGGGAAGCTCGCAGCACCGGGACGCCCTGGGCTGGGGGCACTGCTGTGGGGAAGGTCGCAGCGCCGGGATGCCATAGGCTGGGGGCACTGCTGTGGGGAAGCTCGCAGCGCCGGGATGCCCTGGGTTGGGGGCACTGCTGTGGGGAAGCTCGCAGCGCCGGGACGCCCTGGCCTGGGGGCACTGCTGTGGGGAAGCTCGCAGCCTGGCTATCTCACCCTTCCCCTGGCAGAAATTCAAGGCCCCCTGGCGCAAGTTCTTCACCTCCATGCCCGTCTACGCCATCATCGTCGCCAACTTCTGCCGCAGCTGGACCTTCTACCTGCTGCTCATCAGCCAGCCGGCCTACTTCGAGGAGGTCTTCGGCTTCGAGATCAGCAAGGTACTGGCCCCAGCCCAGTAGTCCGGGCCCCCAACACCCACCCCACCCCGCTGCCTTCCCCAGGAGAGAACCCAAGAGTCCGGGCCCCCAGCACCCACCCCACCCCGCTGCCTTCCCCAGGAGAGAACCCAGGAGTCCGGGCACCCAGCCCCCGCGCTGCCCTCCCCAAGCAAGGAGAGAACCCAGGAGTCCGGGCGCCCAGCCCGCATGCTGCCCTACCCGAGCCGGGAGAGAAACCAGGAATCCGGGCTCCCAGCCCCCGCGCTGCCCTCCCCGAGCCGGGACAGAACCCAGGCATCCGGGCTTCCAGGCCCCTGTCCCGCTCTAAACACTAGTCCCCAGAGCCGGGACAGAACCCAGGCCCCCCACCCTGAGCAGGGAATCCGGGGGTCGAATCCTGCCTCCTCCCATCAGTGTCATGAGTTGGTTGGGGCCCAGACTCAGCTGGGTGGGACCCAGGAAAGAGGGGGCGGGGGGGTGGGGGAGGCTCCCCGCGGGTGCCAGGGCAGGTGACTCCCCCTCTCCCTGCCCCCCCCCAGGTGGGCCTGCTCTCCGCCCTGCCCCACCTGGTCATGACCATCATCGTCCCCATCGGGGGGCAGATCGCGGATTTCCTGCGCAGCCGCAGGATCATGTCCACCACCAACGTCCGCAAGATGATGAACTGCGGAGGTGAGACGGGGCTGCGGGTCGGGGAGTGAGGGGCACCGGCAGGGCTGGGGGGGGCAGGGGGCTGCGGGTCGGGAGTGAGGGGCACCGGCAGGGCCGGGGGTGTGTGTGACTCAGTTTCTCTCTCTGCCCCCCCCCCCCCAGGCTTTGGCATGGAGGCGACTCTGCTGCTGGTGGTGGGTTATTCCCACAGTAAAGGCGTCGCCATCTCATTCTTGGTCCTTGCTGTGGGCTTCAGTGGCTTCGCTATTTCAGGTCAGCAGAGGGTGCCGTGGGGCAGGAAAGAGAGTGGGGGCTCAGTGGGGAGCACCGTGGGGCAAGGAGCAGGACAGGGGCCCAGCAGGGGCGATGTGGGGCAGGGAGTAGGGCAGGGGGCGCCGGGAGGAAAGGAAGGAGGGTGGGGTCTCGGCAGGGGATGCCGTGGGGCAGAGAGTGGTGTGGGGGCTCAGCGCGGGATGCTGTGGGGCAGGGAAGGGGATGGGAGCGTGGCAGGGGGTGCCATGGGGCAGGGCAGGGGGGTAGGGTGTGGTAGGGGGTGCCGTGGGGCAGAAAAGGGGGTGGGGGCGCGGCAGTGGGCACCATGGAGCGGGGCGGGGAGTACGGCAGGGGGTGTCGTGGGGCAGGGGGTGCTGTGGGGCAGGACAGGGGGCAGGGTGTGCTGTGGGGCAGGGTAGGGGGCAGGGGCATGGCAGGGAGCACCGTGGGGCAGGGGGCAGGGGCGTGGCAGGGGGTACCATGGAGCAGGGCAGGGGGCGCTGTGGGGCAGGGCAGGGGGTGGGGGTGCAGCAGGGGGCACCGTGGGGCAGGGCAGGGGGCAGTGGTGCGGCAGGGTGTGCCATGGGGCAGGGCAGGGAGCGCCATGGGGCAGGGCAGGGGGTGTGGCAGGGGGCACTGTGGGGCAGGGCAGGGGGTGCCGTGGGGCAGGGCAGGGGGCTCTGACCTACTGTCTTTGGTCCCCCGTCCCCACAGGGTTCAACGTGAATCACCTGGACATCGCCCCACGTTACGCCAGCATCCTCATGGGCATCTCCAATGGGGTGGGCACCCTCTCGGGCATGGTCTGCCCCATCATCGTCGGGGCCATGACCAAGCACAAGGTGCGGCGGGGCTGGGGGGGGCTGGGTGATCGGGGGGCTGCGGGTCGGGAGTGAGGGGCACCGCAGAGCTGTGGGGGCTGTTGAAGCTGGTGCTCATGGGGGGGAACACTCAGGATCCCGGTGTTGGGGGGTTGCTGATCTCACCCCCATCTCACCCCCCCCCCCCCACCCCCATCCAGGTCAAAAGGTTTAAAAGGAGGGAAATAAAATATTATTTTGTCTCTTCCTTCTCCCCCTCCCCCACTCCCTGCCCTGCCCCTGCCCCCTCTTCCTCCCCCTCCCCCACTCCCTGCCCTTCTCACCCCTCCCATTCTCCCTACTCCTCCCCCTCCCATCCCCTCCACTCCCCCTCCCCCCAACTCCCTGCCCTGCTCCCTGCTGCTCCCAACCCCCCCAATTCCTCCTCAATCCCCCTGCCCTGCCCCCGCCCCCTGCCCTGTTCACCCCTCCCCTCCTGTCCCCCCACTTCTCCCCCTCCCCCACTCCCTGCCCTGCTCATCCCTCCCCTCCTGTCCCCCTACTCCTCCCCCTCGCCCACTCCCTGCCCTCCTCACCCCTCCCGCTCCCACGCCCCCAACTCCCCACTGGCCCCACCCCCCCAATTCCTGGGGGGCGCAGACGCGGGAGGAGTGGCAGTACGTGTTCCTCATCGCCTCGCTGGTGCACTACGGGGGGGTCGTGTTCTACGGGATCTTCGCCTCGGGCGAGAAGCAGCCCTGGGCCGAGCCGGAGGAGACCAGCTCCGAGAAATGCGGCTTCATCCATGAGGACGAACTGGCCGACGAGGAGGACGAGGCCGCCCGGGGGGCGGGCGATGGGGGCGGGGGCGGCTACGGGGCCACCAAGAGCACCAGCTTCGCCAACGGGGGGCTGGGCGGCCGACTGGGACAAGAAGGAGGAGTTCGTGCAGGAGCCCGGCAAGGACACCTACATGTACGGGGCGCCGCGGGAGAGGGACCTGTCCTAGGGACCCCCCGAATCTCCGCCTCCCCCCGGGCACCTCTGCGGTGGTACAGTCCAGGGGGGTGGGACCACACTTGGCCACACCCCTATTCTGCAGGCCACACCCCAATCCCCCCCCGGTGTGTTGGTACGGTCCAGGGGGACGGGACTGACTTTGGCCACACACCCCCATTCCTCCACTGCATTGGTACAATCCAGCAAGGTGAGGTGGAGCTGAGTTAGGCCACACCCAAATCCGCCCCAAGTGCCACTGAGCAAGGGGGTGGGATTTATTTTGGCCACGCCTAAATCCCCCACGGCATTGGTATAATCCGAGGGGGCGGGGCTGAGTTAGGCCACACCCCCACACTATAGGCCACAGCCCCCTTCATTGGTGCCATCCAGGAGGGCGAAGGAGTGGAGCTGAGTCAAGCCACACCCCCAAGCCCTCAAGCCACAGCCAACCCCACTCACTGGTACAACCCCCCTCTATTGGTACAATCCTCTCCCCACCCCCCTCCACAGGCCACGCCCAAATCTCTTCCTCTCTGGGCACCACCATTTGGTATGACCCATGAGGGCGAGGGGGTGGCACTTAGGGTTAAGTTGCCCTACCCCCCGGGCCAGCGGCAATGGTACGACCCATTGGAGCAGTGAGGGGGAAGTCCCCATATCCCACTGACAAGGGTCTGGGGGGAGGGCGGGGCAGAGGTTAGACCTTTGACCCTGAGGTCAGAAGGTCTTGACCTTTGACCCTTGGCCTCTGCAGGGGCACCACTTGACCTTGAGATCAAAAAGCCTTTGGCCTCAGGGCTTGGCCTTGAGCCCAAGTTGACCGTGAGGTTGGTGGTGCCTGACCTTTGACCTTGAGACTCCCACGTGCCCCATAATAAATTAACCCCTCCCCCCAGCAGGCCTGGGGGGCAGCACTAGAGATCCATGGGGGGGGGGAGAGCAGTGGAGGGGGGGGGGGGATGCCCCAGACTGTGACCCCGGGGTTCATTCTGACAGCGTCTTTACAAAGTGACATGACAAATGGCGGTTTTGAGCCACCCCTCATGAGCCAGTCGGCGGTTTTGAGACGCCCCCCCGCTCCTTCTCCGAGCTGCCCGCCCTGGCGGCTCCCAGCCACGGCCGAGATGACGGTTTCAAGCTGCTCCCTGCATTCTCGATTGGCAGGTTCAACACCCCCACACGCTGCCGGTGGTGGGTTCGAGACACCCCGTGCGCTCCAGCTGGCAGTTTCAAGTTACCCTGCATATTTTATGTGACGGTTTCATGTTACCCTGTACAGCTCTAACCAGCAATTTCAAGCTGCTCTGCATGTCCTAGCGGGCATCCAGGCATCCTGCCTCATCCAATTCTAGCTGGTAGTTTCGGGACACCCCACACAATCCAGCCACCGGTGTCAAGCCGCCCTGCATGTCCTAGCTTGCCGGGTCACCGTTGCTGCATTGCAATTCTCCTGGGTATTTTCCAACTGCCTTGCTTCCTCCAGCCGGTGGCTTCAAGTCACCCCACAGCATCCAGCTGGCAGTTTCAGGCCATCCCAACCCAGCCAGCTGGCGGTTTCAAGCCACCCAGCACATTCTTAGCCAAGGGCTTCAAACAAGTCAGCGCCCTCTAGTTGGCGGTTTCATGCCCCCTCTTACATGTGACAGTTTCAAGTCCCCCCTTGCATTCTCTCGAGCTGCGTAGCCACCTGTGGAGTGAGGCCCGGCCCTACCCAACATCCCACCCCGCCCACCCCCGCGCTGGTTCGGCCCTGGCACCGCCCAGTTCCGCCCAGTTAGAGGCAGGTGGCGATGCTGTGGGCTGGGGGATACCCCCAAAAGTGGTGGTGGGGGGAGACCTGAGCCCACCTGTCCCTTCCCCCGCCCCACAGCTCCAGCATTGGAGGGTCCGCCTGGCGTTGAGTGTACGTGTCCCCCCCCCCCCATTGGAATAAACCAATTCTTGTGTAAATATATAAATATAAATTATATACGGGACCGAGAGCGGGGCCGGGCCTGTGAGAGCTTCCTTCCTGCGCCGGGGGGGGGAGTGCGGGGGCGGATCGCTGCCCCTTTGTCCAGCCCCACGGCCCCCTGTCTGTCCATCCATCCCCATCTGCCCCCTCTGCCGGCCTATCCCCATATACCTCCTCATCCAGCCCCATGGCCCCCCGTCTGTCCACCCATCCCCATCTGCCCCCTCTGCCTGCCTGGCCCCATCCACCCCCTCTGTCCATCCCCACGGCCCCCCGTCTGTCCACCCATCCCCATCTGCCCCCTCTGCCTGCCTGGCCCCACCTGCCCCCTCTATCCAGCCCCACGGCCCCCTGTCCATCCACCCATCCCCATCTGCCCCCTCTGCCGGCCTAGCCCCATATACCTCTCCGTCTAGCCCCACGGCCCCCCCGCCTGTCCATCCATCCCCATCCGCCCCCTCTGTCCCTCCCCACGGCCCCCCGTCTGTCTACCCATCCCCATCCGCCCCCTCTGCCTGTCTATCCCCATAGTTGGGAATTGGTCCTGCTTTGAGCAGGGGGTTGGACTAGATGACCTCCTGAGGTCCCTTCCAACCCTGATATTTTCTATGATTCTATGATATACCTATCTGTCCAGCCCCACAGCCCCCCGTCTGTCCATCCATCCCCATCCGCCCCCTCTGTCCCTCCCCACAGCCCCCTGTCTGTCCACCCATCCCCATCCACCCCCTCTGCCTGCCTGCCCCATCCGCCCCCTCTGTCCGTCCCCATGGCCCCCCATCCATCCCCATACGGCCTTCAGCCTGCCTATCCCCATATACCTCTCCATCCAGCCCCACACCCCGCATCTGTCCATCCATCCCCATAAGCCCCCTCTGCCTGCCTGTCTGCCCCAAGGCCTCCCATCTGTCCATCCATCCCCATCTATCTATCCCCAGACACCCCCCCTCATCCACCCCCTCTATCATTGGTGCTGTAGTTCAAAGGCACGGCACCAGGGGGCGCTGTGCTGCAGGGAGCGGGGGTGGAGGGCTCCGGAGGGGGTGCTCCCCCCTTACTGGGATGGGACTCGTGGATGTGGGGGGGCAGGGAAGAGCTGGTTCAAACTGTGGCTAATGGGGGCTCGATGGTCCCTGTTTCTGGGCTCATCTGTCCATTGGGGGGGGGGAGGGCTGCTAAACCACCATGGCCCATCTGTGATGCCCCTCACTCCTGACCCGCAGCCCTTGTTAGCCCAGCCCTGACCCCCCCCCCAGCCCTGCCGGTGCCCCTCACTCCCAACCCGCAGCCCCCTGGTAGCCCAGCCCTGGGCTCCCCCCCAGCCCTGTCAGTGCCCCTCACTCCCGACCCGCAGCCCCCTGCTAGCCCAGCCCTGGGCTCCCCCCCCAGCCCTGTCGGTGCCCCTCACTCCCAACCCGCAGCCCCCTGGTAGCCCAGCCCTGCCCCCCCCAGCCCTGCCGGTGCCCCTCACTCCCGACCCGCAGCCCCCTGCTAACCCAGCCCTGCCCCCCCCAGCCCTGCCGGTGCCCCTCACTCCCGACCCGCAGCCCCCTGCTAGCCTATGAACAGGGGGTCCCGAAAGCAGCTGCTGGCTGCTGAGTGTTCAGGTGGGGCCTGGGCTGCTCGGAGGCAGGTGGCCTGGGAGGGGCCGGGCGCTCCGCACATGGCCTGGGCAGATGCGGCAGGATTAGGCTGGGGCCAGAAATAGACATTTGGCTCCGGGATTGGGGGGGGGGGGGGGCGGGGATGGAGCCAGAGATATAGTGCGGGGGAGGGGCTGGGGATGAATTCCCAGCATCAGCCCCTCCCCCAGTGCCCCTCACTCCCGACCCGCAGCCCCTGCTAGCCCAGACCTGACCCCCCCAGCCCTGCCGGTGCCCCTCACTCCCGACCCGCAGCCCCTGCTAGCCCAGACCTGACCCCCCAGCCCTGCCGGTGCCCCTCACTCCCGACCCGCAGCCCCTGCTAGCCCAGACCTGACCCCCCAGCCCTGCCGGTGCCTCTCACTCCCGACCCGCAGCCCCTGCTAGCCCAGCCCTGGCCTCCCCCAGCCCTGCCGGTGCCCCTCACTCCTGACCCGCAGCCCCTGCTAGCCCAGCCCTGGGCTCCCCCCAGCCCTGCCAGTGCCCCTCACTCCCGACCCGCAGCCCCCTGCTAGCCCAGCCCTGACCCCCCAGCTCTGCCGATGCCCCTCACTCCCGACCCGCAGCCCCTGCTAGCCCAGACCTGACCCCCCAGCCCTGCCGGTGCCTCTCACTCCCGACCCGCAGCCCCTGCTAGCCCAGCCCTGGCCTCCCCCCAGCCCTGCCGGTGCCCCTCACTCCCGACCCGCAGCCCCTGCTAGCCCAGCCCTGACCCCCCAGCTCTGCCGATGCCCCTCACTCCCGACCCGCAGGCCAGGTGCCACGTTGTGGCTGACAGTAGCGGGGCCAGCTGGGAGCAGCGACAAGGACGGGCAGGGGTGGTGGGGGGGGCACAGATGGACCCAGTGGGGGACCCGTGAGCAAGGCCAACCCAGCCCCCCAGCCCGGCTGTTCTGAGGGGCGCAGCCTGCAGCCCCCGACGTTTATATGGAAGTTTCCCCATCAAACTGCTGACCTGGACACCACCAGCAGGGGGCAGCAGAGACCAGCCATGGAACGAGACACGGGGGCTTCTCCCTCCAGGGGGCGCCAGCGTCTGCTCTGGGAGGGGAGTGGGGACTAGTGGTTGGAGCGGGGGGGGGCGGGGAGCCAGGACTCCTGGGTTCTCTCCCCGGCTCTGGGAGGGGAGTGGGGACTAGTGGTTGGAGCGGGGGAGGGGGAGCTGGGAGCCAGGACTCCTTGGTTCTCTCCCTGGCTCTGGGAGGGGATTGGGGTCTGGTGGTTAGAGCAGGGGGGGCTGGGAGCCAGGACTCCTGGGTTCTCTCCCCAGCTCTGGGAGGGGAGTGGGGACTAGTGGTTGGAGCGGGGGGGGGGGAGCTGGGACCCCTGACTCCTGGGTTCTCATACAGTTTGCCCGGTGAGTCTCTCGCCTGACTCTGGGAATAACGGCGGGAAGCCACAGTCAGCGCGGGAGGATGCTGCCAAGTCGGGGGATGGAGTCTCTGGGGTGCCCATGGCTTAGCCAAGTGATCCCAACGAGGGGAGAGAAGGGACACTATGGGGGGGGCATAGTCTGTGGGAACAGCCCCCAGCTCAGCTCTCCCGGCTGCCGTAAAAGGTCCCCAAATTAGCGGGGGGGGGAGCGGGGGCGCAGACCTCGGGGTTGCGTTTCATTCGTCCTCCGGGTCAGAACCACTCCCAGAGAGCCAGAGCCGGGGAGAGAACCCAGGAGTCCTGGCTCCCAGCCCCCGCCCCCGCCGCTCTAACCCCTAGACCCCACTCCCCTCCCAGAGCTGCAGGACGGGGGGGGGGGAGAAGAGAACCCAGGCGTTCCGGCGCGGGGCGGAGCTAGCTGCAGGCTGGGCGGGGCTCCCCAGTGACTTTACCTTTCGGCCCCGCGGGTTCCGGGTCCGCCCCCAGAGACACCCCCCGCACCAAGGCCATGGCCACCCGCTGGGGCATCTGCTCCGCCGGCAAAATCAGCCACGATTTCCTGGTGGCCCTGAAGACCCTCCCGGCCACGGAGCATCAGGTGGGCGGGGCTGGACTAGGAGGGGGCTGTGGGTCGGGAGTGAGGGGCACTGGCAGGGCTGGGGGGGGCAGGGCTGGGCTAGGAGGGGCTGTGGGTCGGGAGTGAGGGGCACTGGCAGGGCTGGGGGGGTCAGGGCTGGGCTAGGAGGGGCTGTGGGTCGGGAGTGAGGGGCACTGGCAGGGCTGGGGGGGTCAGGGCTGGGCTAGGAGGGGCTGTGGGTCGGGAGTGAGGGGCACTGGCAGGGCTGGGGAGTCAGGGCTGGGCTAGGAGGGGCTGTGGGTCGGGAGTGAGGGGCACTGGCAGGGCTGGGGGGTCAGGGCTGGGCTAGGAGGGGCTGTGGGTCGGGAGTGAGGGGCACTGGCAGGGCTGGGGGGGGCAGGGCTGGGCTAGGAGGGGCTGTGGGTCGGGAGTGAGGGGCACTGGCAGGGCTGGGGGGGGCAGAGCTAGGCTAGCAGGGGGTCGGGAGTGAGGGGCACTGGCAGGGCAGGGGACGAGTCTAGTGGTTGGGGAGGGGCTGGGAGCCACTAGACCCCACTCTGCTCTCAAAGGCGGGCACGGAACCCAGGCGTCCGGGCACTGCGTGGACCCAGCCCTGCGGTCCAGAGTTCACAGGCTGGACTTTCCACACCAACCCCCCCCCCCCCCCTCCGCGGGTTCTGGATCTGTTCCAGTTTCGGCACCGAGCCCCTCCCCCTCCCGTGCCCCCCACCCTGGGCCGTGGCCACCCGCTGGGGCATCTGCCAGGCTGGGAAAAGCAGCCAGGGTGTCCTGGTGGCCTTGGGGCCCCTCCGGGCGAGGAGGATCCGAGTGGAGGGGGCAGGGGAAATCTGGGAGGTCCCAGCAGGGGGGGTTCTGGGGGACCCAGCCCATGGCTCAGAGGGATCTCTGGGGGGCAGGGGACTGTAGTGGGAGGGGTTTGGGGGAAGACTGAGAATAGATTAATGGGGGTCCTGTGTGGGGGCTCATGGGGGGGACCCTCCAGAAACAGGGACTCAGGACTCCTGGATTCTCTCCCCGGCTCTGGGAGGGGAGTGGGGTCTGGTGGTTAGAGCAGGGGGTGGGCTGGGAGCCAGGACTCCTGGGTTCTTGGCTCAGTGCTCGCTGACTGGGAGGGGGGTTGGTTCTGGGGGAGTCCCGGTTGCCTCACCTGCCCTTTAACCTTCCCCCCCCCAGGCTGTGGCCATCGCCGCGCGTGATCTCTCCCGGGCTCAGGAATACGCCCAGAAACACGGGATCCCCCGAGCGTACGGGAGTTACGAGGAGCTGGCGCGGGACCCTGACGTGGGTGAGCCCCCCCGGGAACCCCCCATGGGACCTGACCCAGAGAGAACCCCCTGGGGGGCAGGACATGGAGCCTTTCCCCTCTAGGGGGCGCCGGCTCCCACCCGGCCCCAGGACAGGGACTGGCTGGCTCAGGGGGGCAGGGAATGGGGCATGGGGCCTTTCCCCTCTGGGGACAGTGTGTGTGTCCAGGGATACCTTGGGGCAGGCTGAGACCCCCGAATGTGGGGACTGACCTGGGAGGGGTGAATGGCAGCACGAGGGGTGGCCAGGAGCCAGGACAGCTGGGTTCTCTCCCTGGCTCTGGGAGGGGAGTGGGGTCCAGTGGTTAGAGCTGGGGGGGGGGAGGGCTGGGAGCCAGGACTCCTGGGTTCCACCCCCATTTCCCACCTCCCGTGGCAGACGTGGTCTACGTGGGGGTCATACACCCCGAGCACCTGCCCGTGGGGCGGCTCTTCCTGGGGGCTGGGAAGCCCGTGCTGCTGGAGAAGCCCCTGGGGATGAACGCGGCGGAGGTGAGGGAGCTGGCGCAGCTGGCCCGGAGCCACGGGGTCTTCCTGATGGAGGTGAGTGACCCCCCTAGAGCCCCTCTGCAGCCCAGCGCCCCCCAACACCGCCCTGGGGCATCAGGGCCAGGCCTGAGCACCGGAGAGAGCGCCCCCTGCTGAGCCCCCCGGGTCCCTCTGCAGCCCAGCACCCCCCGCTGAGCCCCCCGCAGTCCAGCGCCCCCTACTGAGCCCCCTGCCCCGCTCAGCCCTGCGCCCCCTAGGGTCACTGGGGCCAGCCCTGATGGCCAGGGGAGAGCGACCGAAGAGTGAGGCTGGCCAGGGGAGAGCGACCGAAGAGTGAGGCTGGCCAGGGGGCGTTTGCTCGCGGTTTAAGACAGGGACTCGCAGTTTTGGGCCGTGGCACTTAATAGTCAGTTTGAAAAGGCCCCTGGTTCATAGTGCCTGGGAAAGCCGCCAGTGTCCTCGTTCAAGCGAAAGTCTAGGGCTCGGGGGAATTCGATCTGCCGTGCAAACCAGGGGAGCTTCCCAAGAGCGGTGCTTGGCCGGCTGGAACAAACACCTGGCCAGTTGGAGATCTGTGAGGACCCGAGTTAGCAGCCCCGGGCGGAGGCAGACGGTCAGTGGACAGGGCAGGAGAAGTCGTCCAAAAGAAACGGCTTGTCTAGAAATGTAACCAGAAAGAAACGGTTTTGTCGAAACGACCGTACCCTTCGCTCGCATCTCGCCTTGTCCCAGTGCTCGCCCGTTTGGAAAACCCTGCACAGTGCAAATATGTGAACATCAGAGCGGCCAGACTGGGTCACACCAATGGTCCATCTAGCCCGGTGTCCTGTCTGCTGACAGTGGCCGATGCCAGGTGACCCAGAGGGAATGAACAGAACAGGGGATCGTCAAGTGATCCATCCCCTGTCGCCCATTCCCAGCTTCTGGCAAACAGAGGCCAGGGACCATCCCTGCCTATCCTGGCTAATAGCCATTGACCGACCTATTGTCCAGGAACTTATCTACAGGGCCGGCTCTAACTTTTTTGCCGCCCCAGGCAAAAAAGAAGAGCGCCGCCCTGCCGTACCCCCCCCGCCCCGCGAGCGCCGCCGAAATCCCCCCCCCCGCACCACGCCACCCGAAGCCCTGCCCCCCCAGCGCCCCGCCGCCCGAAGCCCCCACCCCCTCTCCGAGTGCCGCACCGCGCCAGCCCCCGCCCCCCCGAGCACCACACTGCCCGAAGCCCCGCCCCCCCAAGCACCACGTCGCCCGAAGCCCCCGCCCCCCACTCCGAGCACCGCACCGCCCGAAGCCCCGCCCCCCCTCCGAGCACCACGCCGCCTGAAGCCCCCGCCCTCCCTCTGAGCACCGCCCGAAGCCTCCACCCCCCCTCCGAGCACCGTGCCGCCCGAAGCCCCGCCCCCCCGAGCACCGCCCGAAGCCCCCGCCCCCCTTCCGAGCACCGCGCCGCCGGAAGCCCCGCCCCCTCGAGCCCTGCCGGAAGCCCCCGCCCTCTCTCCGAGCACCGCGCCGCCCGAAGCCCCTCCCCCCTCCGAGCGCCGCGCCGCCAAATCCAAAAAAATAATAATAAAAAATCGGGCGCCGCCCTGCCCCAAGGTGCCGCCCCAAGCACGTGCTTGGTCGGCTGGTGCCTGGAGCCGGCCCTGCTTATCTAGGTCTTTTTTTAACCCTGTTCTAGTCTTGGCCTTCACAACATCCTGTGGCAAGGAGTTCCACAGGTTGACTGTGCGTTGTGTGAAGAAATACTTCCTTTTGTTTGTGTCAAACCTGCGGCCTGTTCATTTCACTGGGTGACTCTCTGGTTCTTAAGTATCAGAGGGGTAGCCGTGTTAGTCTGAATCTGTAAAAAGCAACAGAGGGTCCCGTGGCACCTTTAAGACTAACAGAAGTATTGGGAGCATAAGCTTTCGTGGGTAAGAACCTCACTTCTTCAGATGCAAGTTGCATCTGAAGAAGTGAGGTTCTTACCCACGAAAGCTTATGCTCCCAATACTTCTGTTAGTCTTAAAGGTGCCACAGGACCCTCGGTTGCTTTTCTCTGGTTCTTGTGTTACGAGAAGGAGTAAATAACCCTCAGATGGGGCTAGGGTGACCAGATAGCACGTATGAAAAATCGGGACGGGGTGGCGGGTAATAGGCACTTATATAAGAAAAAACCCCAAATATTGGGACTGTCCCTATAAAATCGGGACATCTGGTCACCCTAGATGGGCGACCCGATCTGGATTTGGTTTGCATATAATATATTGCTCGTATCACCTTCACCGCAAACGGAAACAAAAGTCACCACATTCCCAAAGGAAGAAATGCAAAATTCATTCCCGCCATTAAAATAAAACCCAGCCCAACAATCCACGGCAGGAATGTAAACAGAAATCCGGCCGTTAAATTGCATTTAATTCATTCGACACAAACAAAGCGTAGAGAAAAGATTCAGATTCCCCAGTTTGTCTGTTTTCTTCCCGGGCGTGGTTACGTTACTTGGCTGTTTTTATAACGTCTTTCGCTGGCTCAGACTTGCAGCAAGGGTCACTTGGCTACCAGAGGCCAGCGTCCCGTCTCGTCCGAGGGCTGGGCTGAACGGGCTCTGATTCTTTCGAAGCAGACCGAACGCTCTCTCTTCTCCTTCTGGGGGTAAATCAAAGCCAAGCCAGTTTTGGGAGCCTGAGAAGACAGGCAGGGCTTTGAACGGTGCTAAGATCTCCCCACCCCGCGCCGCTCCGGTATTGCCTCGCAGTGTTATCGGTGTCCGTCTGCAGTGCGGCGTCGTGCCCCCCTCTGTAACGTGTCGCCGGCCCACAGCGGCTACGCTCGCACCCAGGCCTCTGGCTCCCAAAGGAGCTTCCGGTTTGCAAGAGGACCCGTCTCCCCCCGGCTCGGCCAGCTTCTGGCCGTGCCCGAGTACAAATCGGTTTAGACCGTTAGCGGTTTACTCGGCACGAGTGAGCTGAGGGGGGGGAGTGAGTGTGAGAGGGAGGGAGCGGGCGAATGGGGGAGTCTCTGGACATGGCTGCCCATCTGGGCCCCTGCCCAGCCCTCCGCAGCACGGCGCCCCCAGGACCCACTCCCGTGTGTGTGTGTGTGTGTGTGTGTGTGTGTGTCCCACCAGGCCTACTGGACCCGATTCTTCCCAGCCTCGGAGCGGCTCTACTCCCTGCTCTCCCAGGGAGCGCTGGGGGAGCCGAAGGTGGTGAGGATCGAGTTCGGTGCGCCCCTCTCGGGCTGCCCCCGGGTGGTGCAGAAGGAGCTGGGGGGCGGCGCCCTGCTGGACATTGGCTGCTACTGCGTCCAGTTCGCCACCATGGTCTTCGGGGAGGAGAGACCGGAGTCCATCCTCGCCTCGGGCTTCCTCCAACCCACCGGTAACAGGGGCTGCGGGTCGGGAGTGAGGGACACCGGCAGGGCTGGGGGAGCCCAGGACTGGGCTAGCAGGGGCTGCGGGTCGGGAGTGAGGGGCACTGGCAGGGCTGGGCTAGCAGGGGCTGCGGGTCGGGAGTGAGGGGCACCGGCAGGGATGGGGGGAGCCCAGGGCTGGGCTAGCAGGGGCTGCGGGTCGGGAGTGAGGGGCACCGGCAGGGATGGGGGGGAGCCCAGGGCTGGGCTAGCAGGGGCTGCGGGTCGGGAGTGAGGGGCACCGGCAGGGATGGGGGGGAGCCCAGGGCTGGGCTAGTAGGGGCTGCGGGTCGGGAGTGAGGGGCACCGACAGGGCTGGGGGGGCCCCAGGGCGGGGCTAGCAGGGGCTGCGGGTCGGGAGTGAGGGGCACCGGCAGGGCTGTGGGGAGCCCAGGGCTGGGCTAGGGGGCTGCGGGTCGGGAGTGAGGGGCACCAGCAGGGCTGGGGGGGGGGGGCTGTGCTAGGGGGCTGCGGGTCGGGAGTGAGGGGCACCGGCAGGGCTGGGGGGGGCCCCAGGGCTGGGCTAGCAGGGGCTGCGGGTCGGGAGTGAGGGGCACCGGCAGGGCTGGGGGGGGGGGGCAGGGCTGGGCTAGCAGGGGCTGCGGGTCGGGAGTGAGGGGCACCGGCAGAGCTGGGGGGGGCAGGGCTGGGCTAGCAGGGGCTGTGGGTCGGGAGTGAGGGGCACCGGCCGAGGAGGGGGCTGCGGGTCGGGAGTGAGAGGCACCGGCAGGGCTGGGGGTGGCAGGGCTGGGCTAGCAGGGGCTGTGGGTCGGGAGTGAGGGGGCACCGGCAGGGCTGGGGGTGGGTGGGGGTGGGGGCTGGGCTAGCAGGGGCTGCGGGTCGGGAGTGAGGGGCACCGACAGGGCTGGGGAGGCCAGGGCTGGGCTAGCAGGGGCTGCGGGTCGGGAGTGAGGGGCACCGGCAGGGCTGGTTCTAGGCTCCCACCCTGCTCTCTCTTTCCCAGGTGTTGATGAAGCGTTGTCCATCATCCTGAACTACCGGGGGAAGCGCCAGGCCGTGATCACCTGCTCCATGCTGACCTGGCTGCCCAACCAGGCCGCCATCAGTGGCACCAAGGGTATCATCCAGGTACCTGAGGGGGGAAACTGAGGCACACAGAGGGCTGGGGACTCTGCAGTGTGGGACAGAACCCAGGAGTCCTGGCTCCCAGCCCTCCTCTAACCACTGGATTCTTTGTTCCCCTGGCAGCTCCCGTCCCAGATGTGGAGCCCGACTGAGCTGGTGGTGAATGGGCAGCATGAAGAGTTCCCCCTGCCGCCCCCCCCCCTCCCAGCCCCTCAACTTCTCCAAAAGCACCGGGCTTCGTTACGAGGCCCAGCACGTGCGCCAGTGTCTGCTGAAAGGTAATGGGGAGGGGCGAGCACTGCTGTGGGAAAGGTCGCAGCGCTCAGCGTATCCAGCGGGGGCACTGCCATGGGGAAGTTTGCAGCACCTGGGTACCTGGATGGGGGCACTGCTGTGGGGAAGGTCGCAGCGCCGGAGCCCCCAGCTGGGGAAGTGCTTTGTGGCATCTCACAGTGCTGGAGTCCTCAACTGGGGGCACTGCTCTGGGGAAGCTCGCAGCACCTCCCATACTGACACCCCTCCCCCCCACCCCCCCAGGCATGAAGGAAAGCCCCCTGATGAGCTTGGCTCACTCCGAGCTGGTGGCCTCCATCCTGGATGAGGTGCGGCGGCAGGTAGGGGTGACGTACGCCCAGGATCGGGCCTGACTCCCGCTGCCCGGGAACGGGAGTCGCCCGGTGTTTTGGATGCGATTGCAGGTTGGGTCGATACAAGGAGCAGCAGCGTGGCGCTAACAGACCTCGGCTGCTGGGTGGCGTTTGACCTGGTGCCGAGCGACATTGTGGTTAAAAAAACAACAACCGAGAACACTAGAAAATGAAACGGATTAAAACCTGGCTAATGGAGTGTTCTGACTACGTCCCTGTGACCGGGGAAGCGCCATGGAGCGGGGGGTGTTTCCTGCGGGGTCCTTGGTCCTGTAAGCAGGGGAATGGTCTGTTAGAGAGCGTATTCCTTCACTCTCACACTTCCCTGGTCCTTCTCGCGTGAACAGAGAGCAACAATACCCCAAGTCCGAAGGTGCAAACAATTCGATGTTTATTGGGGTGAACTTCCAACAAGCTTAAACCCAAGTTCCTTTTTCCTTATTTTCGAATCCCAACTTACTTCCTGTTTGTCCCTAATTTATATAGTAATATTTTTAGCTATACCTTATGTCACGGACTCACAGATCGTGCCCACTCTTGGCCCCGTGAGGTCCATGGGGGGTGCCCCTTTTAGTGAGACAGCCCTTCTCGGGGGTCCACTCTCTCTCGGGGTCAGGTCCCTCCACCTCCTGGATCCACACCTCTCTGAGCCTTAGCACGTCTGTCTCTGCTGTGGGCCCCCTCAGGGAGTCCACTCACTCTGGACCCCCGGGGCCTCCACCCCCGAAGGGGTTGATGCAACCCTGTTCTCTAGACCGGAGTGACTCTCAGCCAGCATGAAACAGGAGGGTTTATTGAGAGTTGAACACAGCACAGGAAACTCTCAGGGCCTCAGGCCTGGCCTCCCTCAGCCCAGCACATCCCAGTCTCCCTGCATCCAGGTGGGCTCTGCCTGCTCCCCCTCTCCAGCCCCGAGCCCCCCTGCTTCCCAGCTCGGCATCTGAGCTCACCGGCCCCAAGCCCCACCTCTGTCCATTGTCTTCTCTCCAGGTAAACAGGGTGTAAACTGGGGCCTCCTCTCCTCGCTTCTGTCCTCTGGCTGGAACCAGCTGGTTCGGTCACTGGGTCCTCACTCTGCAGCCCATTGTCCGCCCACTGGCCAGAACCGGCTGCGTCTCCTCAGCTGGGCCTCCAGGTCGCCAGGTCACCGGTCGCTGGGGTATCCATCCTCCCGGCCATCGGCTGGGTCCCCACGTCCTCTCTCCGGTCCTCTGCAAAACACACTCCCTCTCCCCTCACCTCGTTAAACCAGTAACACCCAAGGAAACTGAGTCCCACCCCCTCCGCATGCAAACCATTGAAACGCCACAGAAAACAAGAAAAACCCCCACTTCGTCACACCTTAATCAATCATTCTACTAAAATTTACCTAACCAATCCTAACATATTGTAACATGATTAATATACAATTGTGCCCTCCTCTCCCCCCCCCCGCCCCCCAGCGCCTCCCGGCCCGCAGAAACAAACCCTGCTTCCGCAGCGCCGCCCTGCCAAAACAGCTGTGGGCCGAAAAGGAAGAAAAGGAAGGTTTGGGGGGGGGGGGTGACATAGGGTGACCAGATCACAGCAGTAAAATAGGACCCGACCCTCCCCGCTCGGCCCCCACCATCACACCCCTCTTCACCCCCTAGCCCCCCGCTGGCTTGCTGTGTCCCTCCTAGTCAGTCCCCCACCCACCACTTGCCTCCTTTCACCTTCTCCCTCCCCTGCCAGAAACCCCTATGCCCGCCCCTAGAACCCCTGCTGGCTCACTATTTGCCTCTTTGCCCACCCGCCGCTTGCCCACCCGCTCGCCGCTCGCCCCCCCCCCCAGTATAAAGCCTCATTCAAAGACCCAGGGGTCACTATATTACTGCACACAGCAGTCAATCAGTGCAGTTGTAGATAAATCTCTGCATTATGCATTTTTGTATAACTTTTATATGACTTTGTATTGAACCTTGGTAATGTTATAGCTGGCCCCTAAGGTAGTATAATTAAGGTAAAAGAAAAATGTCTTTTTGCTAGAAGTAGAATAAGATCTTCCCCCCACTTTGTAATCAATTGCCCTGTTGAATGAACGAGGTGTGAATGAGGAAGGTGTGGAAGGCAGCACCTCCAGACAGCTGCAACCCTTGGAGAGGGGCTGGGAGCCAGCCAAGGAGAGCGTTGCCCAGGGCTGAGTGGGACAGAGTTTGGGTGCAGGCTCCGGGCTGGGGCACGGTGTGGGGTGCAGGATGGGTGGAGGGGTGCAGGCTCTGGGAGGGAGTGCGGAGGGGTGGGTGCAGGCTCTGGGACAGAGTTTGGGGGCCGGAGAGGGGGTGGTGGGTGCTGGGGGGGGAGGGGACTGCCATCACATGTGGCTTCCTTCCTCCCCTGCTGCCCCTCACCATAGCCTCGGTGGGGGATGGGGCTGCCCCTTGCCCAGTGTTTGCAGGAGTGGTGGCTGGGGGCAAACCCAGTCAAACTCTGGTTTTACTCTTTCGTTGATGGGTCACTTTAACCCCTTACAACCCCCTTCCCGCCTCTCTCACCCCCCTTTTCTACTGGGCTTGTTTGATCTTTCGGTGGAGCCAGATGAAAACCACAAACCCCAGCGAGAGCAACAGGCTGGAAGACTAGACTGAACCCACCACCCACCCAGCCTAGTCCATCCCAGAGCCCAGGACTGAGGGCAAATGTCCCCCCACCCCCGGGCCACCTGCTTCCACTCCTGGCCTCTCCTAGCACCGCCAGCGATTCTGTGTGGCTGCATCGGGTGGGATTTCAATCGGACCCCCCCTCGCTAAATTCACCCCTGTTTTGCGACCACTCTGCACCAAGAGCACCTTCCTTCCCTGCCCTAGAGCTGCTGGATGGCTAGAAAGCTGAGCGAGTGTTTGATCGATCCAGAATATTATCGTGCCCCCACCCAAAAAAACTTAATGTCCACACAGCTTGGGGGGGGGGGGGGGGGGCTATTCCTCCCCCCCCAAAGCCGGTCTATTTTATTGTTGCAGGGCAAACGAAGGAGCCAGAGTTTAATGGAAATATTCAGCCCCTACAGTGGTCTTGCAGCAGGGGAAGCAGAGTTGATGGGAAGGGAACTGGTTTGGATAGGAGCCCCCGTCCCCCTCCTTTGCAAAATAATTTGGGGAGGGGAATCAGATCACTCCGTGCCTCAGTTTCCCCTCTCTCGGGGGAGGGGGGAGAGATAAAAGTCTCAGCCTGCCGTGTTGCAGACCTTTCGCATTCTCCCCTCTTGATGTATTTGATTTCCTCCTCCAAACCTCCCTCTCTCTCTCACCTGGAATTCACAGCACTAAGTACCGGTTTGGGGCTTTCTTCCTGGGTTACATGATCCCGACATGAAACAGACGCAGGCAGGCACAAACTCACCCTCAAACAGCAACACCACCGAAACCCACAAAACCAACCCAATACTACAAACCTATGGGGAATCACGGGGTCACTCACTCACCGACCGAAGCCCCAGCAGCTGCTCAGGGGAGTGAGGTCCACTGCAGAGATTCCTGTATCCCACCAGACCGGAAGCCCCCTCCGTGTCTCCTCCAGATGAGTGCCGGAGGGGAGGGGAAGGCTGCAAAGCACATGTGCCTTCTCCCCCCTCCTGACCTGCAACAGCTGCTGCTGCCGGGAGAGCCACAGAGCTTTGCTTGAGGCAGGGACACTGCCCGATCTGCGCGGAGCCCTCTTAGGGAAAGAAAGCATGAACTAAAATTAGCAAGGGCTCGGCAAAATAATCCAGCCAACCCTAGCAACCCCTCTCCAGGTACCGCTTCCCATCCCAGAAAATTCCCCACCTACAAGGCAAGCGATGATACTGAGGCCTTCTTAGAAAATTTCGAAAGGGCCTGCCTTGGGTACAGCATCATTCCAACCCAGTACATGGTAGAGCTGAGGCCGCAGCTCAGTGGACCCTTAGCAGAGGTGGCGGCTGAAATGCCTAAGGAACACATGAACAGTTATGAACTTTTTAAAAACAAGGCCAGACTCAGAATGGGGCTAACACCCGAGCATGCCCGTCGGCGGTTCAGAGCCCTAAGGTGGAAACCAGACGTGTCAAAAATTGGGAGGCCTGAATATCAGGAGCAAATGTTAAATCTACTAAAAAGTTGCCCTTCCTAATGCAAATAAAGCAGTTTTTAAAAAGTGTTCGTAAAAAAATAAAAAGGTACATCCTAAATGGGAAGCCCAAAACTGTAACCGAAGCGGGGAAAATTAAAGCCAAATGGGTGAAGGTGGCAAAAAACAAACAAAAAACTAGTAGCACTTAAAGCAAATATCAGAAGGGGCAACCCGAAACAAAACCTTACCACCGGGGACAACTCAAGGCCCCACCTACATCCCAAGGGAAACCCCAGACGCCTTCTCACCCCACCACACCAGTCTCCACCAACCAACATCGCCCCGGTGATACCTTAGCAGGGCGATGTTTTAAATGTAATGAACTGGGACATATAAAGGCTCACTGCCCCAAGAACCCCAACCGATTACAGTTCATTACACCCCAATCACACCAAAAATCCCCAGGCCCAGATGCCTCTCTCATACCCTCGGAGCAAACGGAAACCTTAAGAGTGGGCAAAAAGAAGGTTATCGCTTGGAGGGACACTGGGGGACAAGTGTCGACTATCCACCAATCCCTAGTGGACCCCAAACTCATCAACCCGGAGGCTACAGTGACAATTCAACCCTTCGTGTCACAGTCTGTAACCTTGCCTACAGCCAAGTTGCATGTCCAGTACAAGGGCTGGTCAGGAATGTGGACTTTTGCAGTCTATGACAATTATCCCATCCCCATGCTGCTGGGGGAAGACTTGGCCAACCATGTGAAGCTAGCCAAGAGGGTGGGAATAGTCACCCGCAGCCAGGCTAAGCAAGCTTTCACCCCCATCCCTGTTCCTGAGCCGTCCACCAGAGCTCCGTCTGTGTTACCAGAGACCCAGACAAAGGTGGTGGAACCGGATCCCCTGCCAACGACTGCAACAGCCGTAGTGGATCCAATCCCAGAGACCCAGCCAAAGCCAGTCCCAGAACCGGAACTGGCAACGCAACCAGCACCAGAACCATTGCCAGCACTGAGTCCAGCGCTTGCAAACCCGTCTACAACTCCAATGCCAGAGGGCACCAGCGAGTCTGAACTGGTGGAAGCAGCAGATAACCCTACCCAAGAGGCTCAGCCAGAGCCTGAAATATCACATAGTGCACCAGCGGACAGCGGTTCACAGTCAATGGAAACAGCCCCAGCACCTGCATCGCTTCCAGAGGGACCAAGCCCCAGTCCACAGTCCAAGGAGGAACTGATGTCTCCAGCATCAAGGGAACAGTTCCAGGCCGAGCAGGAAGCAGATGACAGCCTTCAGAAAGCTTGGGCGGCGGCACGGAGCACCCCACCGCCTCTCAGCTCTTCTAACCGATCCCGGTTTGTTGTAGAACAAGGACTTTTATACAAGTAGACTCTTTCTGGTGGGCACCAGGAAGACTGGCATCCTCAAAAACAGTTGGTAGTTCCCACTAAGTATCGGGTAAAGCTCTTGAGCTTAGCCCATGATCATCCCAGTGGCCATTCTGGGGTGAACAGAACCAAACACCGGTTGGGGAAGTCCTTCCACTGGGAGGGAATAGGCAAGGATGTTGCTAATTATGTCCGGTCTTGTGAGGTGTGCCAACGAGTGGGAAAGCCCCAAGACCAGGTCAAAGCCCCTCTCCAGCCACTACCCATAATTGAGGTCCCATTTCAGCGAGTAGCTGTGGATATTCTGGGTCCTTTCCCAAAGAAGACACCCAGAGGAAAGCAGTACGTACTGACTTTCATGGATTTTGCTACCCGATGGCCGGAAGCTGTACCCTTAAGCAACACCAAGGCTAAAAGTGTGTGCCAGGCATTAGCAGACATTTTTGCCAGGGTAGGGTGGCCCTCCGACATCCTTACAGATTCGGGAACTAATTTCCTGGCAGGGACCATAAAAAACCTGTGGGAAGCTCATGGGGTGAATCACTTGGTTGCCACCCCTCATCACCATCAAACCAATGGTCTGGTGGAGAGGTTTAATGGAACTTTGGGGGCCATGATACGTAAATTCGTAAATGAACACTCCAATGATTGGGACCTAGTGTTGCAGCAGTTGCTTTTTGCCTACAGGGCTGTACCACATCCCAGTTTAGGGTTTTCACCATTTGAACTTGTGTATGGCCGCGAGGTTAAGGGGCCATTACAGTTGGTGAAGCAGCAATGGGAGGGGTTTACGCCTTCTCCAGGAACTAACATTCTAGACTTTGTAAGCAACCTACAAATCACCCTCTGACACTCTTTAGCCCTTGCTAAAGAAAACCTAAAGAATGCTCAAAAAAAGCAAAAGGCCTGGTATGATAAACATTCCAGAGAACGGTCCTTCAAAGTAGGAGACCAAGTCATGGTCTTAAGGGCGCTCCAGGCCCATAAAATAAAAGCGTTGTGGGAAGGACCATTCACGGTCCAGGAGCGCCTAGGAGCTGTTAACTATCTCATAGCCTCCCCCACCTCCAACATAAAGCCTAAGGTATACCATGTTAATTCTCTTAAGCCCTTTTATTCCAGAGAATTAAAGGTTTCCCAGTTTACA
Organism: Actinemys pallida; assembly: GCA_023634205.1. Classification (NCBI taxonomy): domain Eukaryota; kingdom Metazoa; phylum Chordata; order Testudines; family Emydidae; genus Actinemys; species Actinemys pallida. The sequence continues at coordinate 382,739 of JALMGD010000024.1, forward strand.
GCCCAGGAAACAAGTGACGCGGAGTGCCCTAAAGGTGTCTACTACAAAAAAAAAAGTAATGGTGGCGTGGAAAAGGTGAACCTCTCCGCGACCCTTGAACGTCTGCAGCGGCAGCAGATCAAGGAGCTGTGCACTAGCTTTGCGCCAATTTTCTCAGCCACTCCAGGACGGACCGAACGGGCATACCACTCCATTGACACAGGTAATGCTCACCCAATTAGAACCCCACCCTACCGGGAGTCACCTCATGCCCAAGCGGCTATACAAAGGGAGATCCAGGACATGCTACAAATGGGTATAATCCGCCCCTCTAAAAGTGCATGGGCATCTCCAGTGGTTCTAGTTCCCAAACCAGATGGGGAAATACGTTTTTGTGTGGACTACCGTAAGCTAAATGCTGTAACTCGTCCTGACACCTATCCAATGCCACGCAAAAATGAGCTATTAAAAAAACTGGGACATGCCCAATTCATCTCTACCTTAGACTTAACCAAGGAGTACTGGCAAGTACCACTAAATAAACCCGCCAAGGAAAGGTCAGCCTTCGTCACCCAGGCAGGGGTGTATAAATTCAATGTACTCCCTTTCGGGCTGCGAAATGCACCCGCCACCTTCCAAAGACTTGTAGATGGTCTGCTAGCGGGATTGGGAGAATCTGCAGTTGCCTACCTCGATGATGTGGCCATTTTTTCTAATTCATGGGCAAAACACCTGGAGCACCTGAAAAAAGTCTTCGAGCACATCAGGCAGGCAGGACTAACTGTTAAGGCTAAAAAGTGTCAAATAGGCCAAAACAAAGTGACTTACCTGGGGCACCAGGTGGGTCAAGGAACTATAAATCCCCTACAGGCCAAAGTAAATGCGATCCAAAAGTGGCCGGTTCCAAAGTCAAAAAAACAGGTCCAATCCTTCTTAGGCTTGGCCGAATATTATAGGCGATTTGTACTACACTATAGCCAAATCGCCGCCCCACTAACAGACCTAACCAAAAAAACCAGCCAAATGCAGTTCAGTGGACTAATGAATGTCAAAAGGCCTTTAACCAGCTTAAGGCAACACTCATGTCTAACCCTGTGCTAAGGGCCCCAGACTTTGACAAACCGTTCCTAGTAACCACAAATGCGTCCGAGCGAGGCGTGGGAGCAGTTTTAATGCAAAAAAGACCGAATCAAAAATTCCATCCTGTCGTGTTTCTCAGCAAAAAACTGTCTAAAAGGAAGAGCCACTGGTCAATCAGCAAAAAAAAATGCTACACCATTATGTAAGCGCTAAAAAAGCTACGACCATACGTTTGGGGACGGCGTTTCCAACTACAAACAGACCATGCTGCGCTACAGTAGCTTCATACCGCCAAAAAAAATAACCACTGCCCAGGGTCCCCCTCGCTCTCCCCAGCTGCTCACCGCACCCGGCTCCGGACTGCTCCAGCTCCAGCTCCAGCTCCAGCTCCAGCTCCACACTGCCTCCAGCCCCCTGGGCTGCTTCTCTGGCCCCTCTGGCGCTGGCCCAGCTCCACTCCCCAGCCCAGCTCTGGCCCCTGCTTTCTCCTTAGCTCGGCCCCACTCGGTCTGACCCAGGCAATTCCAGCTCACAGGGAGGACGGGACCCCCCCCGGCCTCCTGACTCCCTGATTAGCCCGTCCTGTTCCTGGGGACTGTCAGTCTCAGGGTCCTGATTTCCCATCCACCCGTCCCCTTCCTTTTGGTGCTGGGAGCTAGCAACCAAAACACCCCCCCCCCCCCACTGAGTGTTAGGAAGGGGACAACAGTCCGCTTACACCTGCGCTAGTTCCCAGCTTTACCGAGGAGCTGAAAGACACCAGGACATGGTCCCTGTCCACGTTTCCCGCGGACGCACGGCCTGGGGGCGGGGGGAAGGATGCCGAGCCCGGGGCAGGGACACGGAGCCACGGGGGTCGTTGGGGGCATTTTCCTACGGCGACATGTCAGCGTGTCCGTCTGGGAGCGGAGAACGCCGGCCGGCCGCACGCACAGGCTGGGGGTCGCCCTCCGGGGCAGCCGGGACTCCGGGAGAGATTTGGGGTCGTGGTGGGGACCCAGCCGCACCTGAGCTCCCTGGGCAGCGCTGGGGCCGACGGGCTGACGGGGGATCCCCGCCTGGGAGCAGGGAGGGGGTTTGGCCTCTGGATCCGGCCCGGGGGCGACGCTGCGCCCAGCTCTGGGGGCTGCAGGGCCGGGGGGAGGGGGGCAACGTGGCCGAGGGGCTGGTGTGGGGGTGTTGGGGCAGGGGGGATCGGGGGAGGGGGAGGATGTGGGGGGGGGAGGGGAGGGGGCAGGCGTGTGGGGTGTTGGGGGAGGATTAGGGGGGAGAGGGCAGGGGGAGTCCCTGTGGTGGGGGGGGAGGGGCGGGGGGGGGGTCGCTGGGGTAGTGGCGGGGGCAGTAGGGACTGAGGAGCCCCTTGAGTGGGGGAGGGGCATCTTCACCCCATGGGGGGAGGGGCATTTTGGGGTCCCATTTCCTGTGACCCCTTCTCTATGGGATCATGTGGGGGGGGTTCCCCCTCATTTACATAACAGAATGTACACGAAGTGGGCGGGGCTTGATTTGGCCCCGCCCCTTTGGGGGTTTGGCACCACTTCCGGTTTGGTTGCCCAAAATGGCGGCCTTCTGGGCGGCTACCGCTGTCACTTCCAGTCAGGATCTCCCTGTGATTCCCCCTGTTGCGCCCTCCTCCTGCGTCACTTCCGCCCTTCCGTCCCGACCCCCCGACTACGTCACTTCCGGCGCCGCGCCGCCCTTAATGGCGGCCCCGGAGCCGCCTTCACTTCCCGCCCGACCCGCGCTCACTTCCGCCCCTGGCCGCCGGAAGGGGAGACCCCGCGGCGTGCGCGAGGCGGAGCCTCTTTCCCGTGCGGCCGGCGAGCATGGCGGAGCTCAAGGTGCGCGCGGGGCCCGAACCCCTCCCCCGCCCGGGCCTCTGGGCCCCCCCCCCGGGGCGGGGCACGTGGGGGGGGGCAAAGGGAGCCCCATAGGGGGGAGGGCCTTGGGGGAGGGCAATGGGGGGTTCATGGGGTGGCTGGGCCATGGGGCAGGGGGGTGTATGGGGCAGGGGAGCTGGGGGGTTGGGCCATGGGGCAGGGGGGTGTATGGGGTGGGAGGAGGGGCAGGGGAGCTGGGGGGTTGGGCCCTGGGGCAGGGGGGTGTATGGGGCGGGAGGAGGGGCAGGGGAGCTGGGGGGTTGGGCCCTGGGGCAGGGGGGTGTATGGGGTGGGAGGAGGGGCAGGGGAGCTGGGGGGCTGGGCCATGGGGCAGGGGGGTGTATGGGGTGGGAGGAGGGGCAGGGGAGCTCTGGGGGGTTGGGCCCTGGGGCAGGGGGGTGTATGGGGCGGGAGGAGGGGCAGGGGAGCTCTGGGGGGGGAGGGCCATGGGGCAGGGGGGTGTATGGGGTGGGAGGAGGGGCAGGGGAGCTGGGGGGTTGGGCCCTGGGGCAGGGGGGTGTATGGGGTGGGAGGAGGGGCAGGGGAGCTGGGGGGCTGGGCCATGGGGCAGGGGGGTGTATGGGGCGGGAGGAGGGGCAGGGGAGCTGGGGGGTTGGGCCCTGGGGCAGGGGGGTGTATGGGGCGGGAGGAGGGGCAGGGGAGCTCTGGGGGGGGAGGGCCATGGGGCAGGGGGGTGTATGGGGTGGGAGGAGGGGCAGGGGAGCTGGGGGGTTGGGCCCTGGGGCAGGGGGGTGTATGGGGTGGGAGGAGGGGCAGGGGAGCTGGGGGGCTGGGCCATGGGGCAGGGGGGTGTATGGGGTGGGAGGAGGGGCAGGGGAGCTGGGGGTCCGGGTCAGAGAGGTGTATGGGGTGGGAGGAGGGGAGCTGGGGGTTGGGCCATAGGGCAGGGGGGTGTATGGGGTGGGAGGAGGGGCAGGGGAGCTCTGGGGGGGAGGGCCATGGGGCGGAGAGAAGATTGGGCTGGGGGCTGAAACGTGGGGTGCTGAGGGGATTGGGGGAGGGGCCATGGGGCCGGGACGAGAAGATCAGGTTGGGCAGAAAGAAGGGGGGGGCTTAAGTGGAACCTCCTCTGTGTGGGAAGCGAGACCCCTGTAGTGGTATATGGAGCCCCCCAGTGGGATCCTAGTGGCGCTGGGGGAAGGGTGCCAGCCCCCCCAAGTGGGGGGACCCCAGAGCTGGCCGGTGCTTCCCCAACACGAGCACCCCCCGGTCACCCTATGAGGCAGGAGCTAGGACCCCCCAAACCAATGACCTTCCCCGCCCCCCCCACTCACCCCTCTCCCCCTTCCCCCCAGGTTCTGGTCATCGATGGACGTGGCCACCTTTTGGGGCGCCTGGCGGCCATGGTGGCCAAGCAGGTCCTGCTGGGTGAGTGTTGCCGGGGGGGCGCCCCCCAAGCCTGGTAACCCCTCCCCCCGCCTGGTTCCTGCTCCGGTGGAGGGGGTCTGTGATGATGCTCTCGGTGTTCGAGTCTCATGACCGTGAGAACACCCCATCCATGCACTACCATCTGAGACTGCTCCCCGAGGGCCAGGACGCCTGGGTTCTCTCCCCGGCTTTGGGTGGGGAGCGGGGTCTAGCAGGATAGAGCAGGGGATTGGGAGCCAGGACTCCTGGGTTCTCTAGATCCATGCCGTTTGCTAAGGGTGGGTCTCCTGACCCTGCTATTAAACGCTCCAGTCTCCTCTGCCTCTCCTACCCCCGGCCTGAGTCCATGGCGGTGGGCTCATTGCTTGCGTGGCAAGACCCCAGCTCAGCCGCTGACCCCCGGCAGCGCGTCCGGAGCTCAGCAGCACTGGGCCTGCGTGGCCAGGAACCCCCTGAGTCGCTGAGCCCAGGCTCACTGCTGGCCGTGGGGCCTCGTTAACGTCCCTCTTTGGCTTCCTCCCAGGGCGCAAGGTGGTGGTGGTGAGATGCGAGGGCATCAACATCTCCGGGAACTTCTACCGCAACAAACGTGAGTGCCTCTGCCGGGGCCGGGAGCCAGGACGCCTGGGTTCTCTCCCAGCGTGGGGGGGTTAAAGCAGGGGGAGCTGGGAGCCAGGACTCCTGGGTCCTTTTCTGATCCACCTTTTCCCTTGCAGCTTGGGTATTGGGCTGCCTACCACCAGCTCCTCCTCCACGTTGTCTGTTGCAGGCAGAGAGCTGTCCCCGGGAAGGGGGCAGTGCCCCACAGTATTATGGTAGTGTCGGGGGCTGTACAGATCCTCCCCCCCAGCACTTGGGGTGCGGGACCTCCCTATGGTACCGAGTGCTGCAGAGACAGGCCCTGTCCTGACTGGCTCACGAGCTCTCTACCCCGAGGGTGGGAGGGGAAACCGAGGCCCAGGGAGGGGGCGTCCTCCCGCGAACTCGGTGGCAGAGCTGGGCCTGGGACCCAGGTGTCCGGGAGAATGGCTGACCCCGCCCCGCTCTCGTTCCAGTGAAGTACCTGGCCTTCCTCCGCAAACGCATGAACACCAACCCGTCCCGTGGGCCCTACCACTTCCGCGCTCCCAGCCGCATCTTCTGGCGCACGGTCCGAGGTAATGACCCCCCTGCTTAGGCTGGGCTTCAAGGGGACAGTACGGGGGGGGGGAACAACCACAGCGCAGGGGCCCGGGCACACCCTGATCCATCCCCTATGGGCCCTGTGGGGCAGAGAATACCCACAGCGCAGTGTGTCCCCGCCATGCTCCGTGGAGCCTGGGGGGCTGAGACCCACAGCACAGGGCACCTGGGCCACACCATGATCCATCCATCTGCTATGGGCCCTGGGGGGCAGAGAATACCCACAGTGCAGTGTGTCCCCGCCATGCCCCTATGGAGCCTGGGGGGACGGAGACCCACAGCGCAGTGTGTCCCAGCCACGCCCCTATGGAGCCTGGGGGGCAGAGACCCACAGCGCACTGTGTCATGGCCGCAGCCCCGCTCCCAGCAGCTGGTCTCCTCTCCTTGCAGGTATGCTGCCCCACAAGACCAAGCGAGGCCAGGCCGCCCTGGAGAGACTGAAGGTCTTTGATGGGATTCCGCCCCCGTATGACAAGGTAACGGTGCCCCCGGGGGGCCGCGGGGGGGGATGCTGGGGCCCCGTGTCCATGATGTTCCATCTACCTACATTGTTTGATGCTGGATGAGAAAAATTTTGACCCTGAGACACCCCAGACCCGCTGCTCTGCCCTCCACCCCGTCTCCTTCGTACCCGTAAACCTCTCCTCTCCCCCCACGCAGAGGAAACGGATGGTGGTACCCGCTGCACTGAAAGTCGTACGCCTGAAGCCGACGCGCAAGGTACGTCCCTCCCAGAGCCCCCTTTCCACACGGGAGTAGGGGCGGGAGGTTGAAACCTGATCGAAGGCAGCACCGTGATGAGGCAGGTAGTTCCACAGCCCGTCAGAACAAAGGACTTGTCAAAGGCAAAACTCAGGAGGAGTCATTAAATTCATTTGCCAGTGGTATTAACTTGGGGAACTGGCGGCCACATGATATTGGAGACCAGCCATTCATCAGAGGTAATGGGTGCGGTGTTAACCTATGGGACTACTTACCACATGACTCCATGGTCTTTGATATCATGTGGCAGCTAGCGGCCAGTCATGGAACAGCCTTGTTCATGCAGGTGTCATCTGTCTAGTGATGCCCTGGCCATGCCTAGCCAGTGCCTGTGCCCTACCCTGTGCTGGGAGCTGGCACCTCGGGTGGTCGGTGATGATGCTAACTCACTTCTCTTCGAGTCTCACGACCATGAGACAACATCCTACATGCACTACCATCTGAGACCACCTGGGGGCACTGCACGACCTGGCTTAGTGGGGCTGGTGAGTTAGAGCAGGGTGTGGGGGCTGGGAGTCAGGACTCCTGGGTTCTCTCCTGACCCGTCTCTTCCTTGCCCCCTGCAGTTCGCCTTCCTGGGGCGCCTGGCCCATGAGGTTGGCTGGAAGTACCAAGCCATCACCTCGACCCTGGAGGAGAAACGCAAGGAGAAGGCCAAGCTGCATTACAACAAGAAGAAGAAGCTGATGGTGAGTGTCCCTGGGGGTCATCGGGCCTCACAGTCCCCCTTTGAGAGGAGCTGCATCTAAGCACTGGGGGAGGGGGGTCCCCATTTAGCCAGCCCCAATGCCCCACCCCAGAGGTGCCGCATTCCACCGCTGGGTTCCCGTATCCCCCCCCGCAGGGGGATGGGCTCATTTCCTGGGGGCTCCCCTGAATCTTGGTCTGATTCCTCCTGGGGCATCTCTTCCAGAAACTACAGAAGCAGGCGGAGAAGAACGTGGAAGGCAAGATCGCCAGGTACACCGACGTGCTGAAGCAGTACGGGATCCTGGTCTGAGCCTTGAACCTCAATAAAACCAGCCCCTCCACTTCCACCCAGCCCCTCTTTGCGTCTCTCACAGGGCCTAGCTCCGGCTGCCTGGCCTGGGCCTCCGGGACGCTCTGGGGCTTGGCCAGGTCGGACGGGCCGATGAAATCCCCTCAGCTCCTGTCCCGTGTAGCACACGGCAGAGAACTGACCCGCGGCTTCGCGCCCCTCCCAGAACGGCCCTGGGCCGGGACGAGAGCCAGAAAAGCCGCCGCGCGGGCGTTGGAGCCGACAGTGCCTCCCCGGCGCTGGCTTCCAATTGCTGGCCCTTTCGGTGCCGGTGTTTTCTCCCCTTCTATCGTTACCCGGCTCTCCCCTCCGCTTTTCTGTCAGTTGCTCTGTTTTGCGTGGGGGCCGCGTCTCGGGGGCATTTCGCCGAGGGCTGCCCGAATTCCCGTCGCCCACCCCGTCCCGCAGCAGCCCGGGTCACTGTGGGTTTTAGAACGCTTCGCGGGCGTCTTCAAGGCCCTCTCCCCTGTGGGGCCTTCACTCCACTGCGCTGGCCGCTTCCCCCGAGGAGAGACGCGTTGAGCTCTTTGCGGGGCTCCCCGGCACCCCCAAACCCCAGCCAAACCCCTCGGGGGCCTGTGGTTCCCCCCCTCTCGCCAGCAGCGTGCTAAGGACGTGGCTGCTAATCCAGTGGCTCTGGGCCGCTTCTCTTCGTAAATCCTCAGGGGGGAAGGGGAGTCTCAGCCCCTCGTCTGACCTCCTGGGGCTGCCCTGGCTTCGGGCCTGGGACGGAGAATCCATCCCACCCCTGGGGGAGCAGCTCCAAGGGTTAATTTCCCCCCCCCCCCCCGGGGTCTTTGCTTCCACTGGGAATTTCTCTCGCCTTGCTTGGTGGATCTGGTAGCCAGGGGTTTTGGCCCTTTTTTCATGGGTGGATCCCTTAAAGATTTCAAATGCAGGGCTGGCCCCCTGTGGAAATCTCAGGCCTAGTCTATGGGGGGGGGGAAGCACTGCGGGAACCCTGTTATCAAACCGCCAAGAGCCGGGGATCAAGTCCGTCCCCCCCATCCCCATCTCTGGGCTCAGCTACACAGCTGGTGCGCCTCGCGCTCGGGCAGCTTTTCCGATCCTCGAATCGTCCTTGGGGCTCTTCCCCAGCCCCTCTGATTTATCCACCCCCTTGAGTGGCGAACGCTGGCTGGTGGGGGGGGGGGGGATCCCGCAGCGTCGCCCCCGGGCCAGGCCCAGAGCTCCCATGACCCCTCTGCTCCGACTCGCCAATTCTGTTAGCCCTTCGGCTGGGGGAAAGGCTCGGGAGCGGCCGATTCTCCACCATGCCGCCCCCTTTCAATCGCTGTGGCCCCCAGCCCCTGAGGCCGGCCTGGATTCTGTGACCCTAGAGGTAGGCTGGGGGTTAGAGGCAGGTTTCTTCCTCCCCCCCTCCCCCCCCCCCTCTTGCGGTAGTGCCTCTGCCCTGCTCTGCCCCCAGCCTGGGGACGTTGGGATTTAGGTGGTGCCCCGGATACAGAGAGGGGGAGTCCCTGAGGGACCCTCATGCCCCTAAGACTCAGCCGCAGGCTTCTAAGAATTGGCTTAAGAAGGAGGCTGTGTTGGGGGGGGAGCATCGCCCCCTGCTGGTGGGGTGCGTGTATGGCAACAGCTTGAAATTAGAGGGTGTCCCCCCCTTTCCTCTGAGAGTAGCTCCACCCACAAGGGGCAGGGGGCTGTACCTTGCTCTGAAGGCAGTGGGCGGGGGGTATTTGCCCAAAATAGGGTGCCCTGATCTCAGCTGGGGTCTCCCCCCAATTGGTGGGGGGGTTGCTTGGATGGTGCTGGGGGGAGGGCTCTAAGGGTGTGTTCTCTGGGGAAGAACCCAGGCGTCCTGCGCCCGCCCACCCCCCCAGATCTGTCCCGCAAGGAATCACACGGCAGTGGGGCAGGGTCCTGTTTATTGCAGCCTCTGCATTGATGCCGGGGCGGGTCCCCTGGCAGCCGCCCGCTCAGCTCTGCCGGTCCGCGGTGAAGGTCACCCCAAGCTGCCGTCGCACCTCGTCCACAAGGGAGGCCACCAGCTCGCTCTCTGCCAGGCTCATGATGGGGCTCTCCTTCAGGCCTGCGGGGAGAGAGACCTGAGCCGGGGCTGTGAGCTTCCCCCAGCCAGGGCTGAGCAAGCGGCTGCCTGCTACTGCTAGATGTGTGGAGAGACCCTGGAGCTTGGGCTCTCTGCTCTAACCACTAGCCCCCACTCCCCTCCCAGCGCCAAGGAGAGAACCCCGGAGGCCTGGCTCCCGGCCCTTACCTTGCAGCAGACACTGGCGCACGTGCTGGGCCTCGTAGCGCATGCCGGTGCCGTTGGAAAAGTTGAGGGGCTGAGCGGGGGGCGGCAGGGGGCACTCGTGGCGCTGGTTGTTCACGATCAGGGTGGTAGGGGCGTACCAGGGGGCGGGGACCTAGGAGGGTGCAGGCAAGAAAGGGTTAACAAGGGGCCCCCCTGCTAGGATCTGACCCAGCTGCCCCCACCCCTCACACACGTTGTTCTTGGAGGCAGGGGAGAACCCAGGAGTCCTGGCTCCCAGCCCCCCCTGCTCTAACCACCAGACCCCACTCCCCTCCCAGAGCCAGGCAGAGAACCCAGGAGTCCTGGTTCCTGGCCAGTTTTTCTGGTCCTTTCTTCCCCTTGGGCTGCCCTCTCTGTGCCCTCCTGCCCCTCCCCCACCTCGATGGAGCCCTTGGTGCCGCAGATCCGGGCCTGGTTGGGGAGCTCGATGCGCATGGTGCAGGACAGCACGGCCTGGCGCTTGCCCGCGTAGTTCAGGATCACCGAGGTGGTTTCGTCCACACCTGGGAAACGGAAACAGCAGCACCTCAGTCCTGCCCCACCGGTGCCCCTCACTCCCGACCCGCACCCCCCCACACACACTGCCAGTGCCCCTGAGTCCTGCCCCGCCGGGGCCCCTCACGCCCGACCTGCAGCTCCCCCGCCCCGCCGGTGCCCCTCACTCCACCCCGGTACCGGAGGGCTGGAGAAAGCCCGAGGCGAGGATGGACTCCGGCCGCTCCCCCCCGAAGACCATGCTGGCGAACTGGACACAGTAGCAGCCGATGTCCAGAATGGCGCCGCCCCCCAACTTCTTCTCCACCAGCCGGGGGATGTTCTCCATGGGGTGCCCCACGGTCACCGAGATCAGCGTCACCTTGCCCAGTGCCCCCTGGGCGAGCAGCTGCCGGATCTGCTCCGAGATGGGGAAGAAGCGGGTCCAGAAGGCCTGGGAGGCAGGGGCAGAATCAGTGCTGGGCGCTGGGCTGCGGGTGCCGGCGGGCGGCGCTGGGGAGTGGGGTGAGGGCTCAGCAGGGGGCACTGGGCTGTGGGGAGCAAGGGGGGGTCCCATTGGGAGTGCTAGAGGGTGGGGTCCCAGCAGGGGGCGCTGGCCCCTGCCCGTCAGTGCTGGCCCCACGGCAATGCGGGGGGCGCTGTGCCAGAGCCGGATCAGGGGTGGCTCTACCGCTCCCTCAGCACCCGTGACCTGGGGTTGGGTCCCCTCGGGGCCGCCTCACGGGCGGGGCCGGCTGCAGCCTGTCGGGGCCTGTCCCCCAGCAGTTCCCCCGGGATCGTCACGCGGGGCCTTCCCTGCGCCCGCCCCCCACCCGGGCTACTCACCAGCATGCCACGCCGGGCGCGCCCCTGGCCGGGGGATCCCCGCGCCTTTCCCAGCGCTCAGCCATCGCCGAGCTGGGGGGACGTGGGTGAAGGACTAAGGGACGTCCCGTCTGCGGAGGGTTCAGCCCATGTCTCTGTGCGCCCTCGGTGTTGCCCCCTAGGGGGCGCTGGGCTGTGGGGGGCTCGGCTGGGGGTGCTGGGGTGCAGGGGGGTGGGGGCCCAGCAGGGGGCGCTGGGATGCAGGGGGGTGGGGGGCCCGTCAGGGGGCACTGGGCTGCGGGGGGATGCGGGGGGCCCAACAGGGGGCACTCTCCCCGGTGCTCAGGCCTGGCCCTGATGCCCCAGGGCGGTGTTGGGGGGCGCTGGGCTGTAGGGGGGTCACTCACCTCCATCAGGAAGACCCCATGGCTCCGGGCCAGCTGCACCAGCTCCCTCACCTCCGCCGCGTTCATCCCCAGGGGCTTCTCCAGCAGCACGGGCTTCCCGGCCCCCAGGAAGAGCCGCCCCACGGGCAGGTGCTCGGGGTGTATGACCCCCACGTAGACCACGTCTGCCACGGGAGGTGGGAAATGGGGGTGGAACCCAGGAGTCCTGGCTCCCAGCCCTCCCCCCCCCCAGCTCTAACCACTGGACCCCACTCCCCTCCCAGAGCCAGGGAGAGAACCCAGCTGTCCTGGCTCCTGGCCACCCCTCATGCTGCCATTCACCCCTCCCAGGTCAGTCCCCACATTCGGGGGTCTCAGCCTGCCCCAAGGTATCCCTGGACACACACACTGTCCCCAGAGGGGAAAGGCCCCATGCCCCATTCCCTGCCCCCCTGAGCCAGCCAGTCCCTGTCCTGGGGCCGGGTGGGAGGCGGCGCCCCCTAGAGGGGAAAGGCTCCATGTCCTGCCCCCCAGGGGGTTCTCTCTGGGTCAGGTCCCATGGGGGGTTCCCGGGGGGGCTCACCCACGTCGGGGTCCCGCGCCAGCTCCTCGTAACTCCCGTACGCTCGGGGGATCCCGTGTTTCTGGGCGTATTCCTGAGCCCGGGAGAGATCACGCGCTGCGATGGCCACAGCCTGGGGGGCGGGGAAGGGTTAAAGGGCAGGTGAGGCAACCGGGACTCCCCCAGAACCAACCCCCCTCCCAGTCAGCGAGCACTGAGCCAAGAACCCAGGAGTCCTGGCTCCCAGCCCACCCCCTGCTCTAACCACCAGACCCCACTCCCCTCCCAGAGCCGGGGAGAGAATCCAGAAGTCCTAGACCCCACTCCCCTCCCAGAGCCAGGGATGGATCCCAGGCGTCCTGCAGCCTCTCCCCCACCTGATGCTCCGTGGCCGGGAGGGTCTTCAGGGCCACCAGGAAGTCATGGCTGATCCTGCCGGCGGAGCAGATGCCCCAGCGGGTGGCCATGGTCCTGGGGGGGCTGGGCTGCGGGTGGGTCCTGGCTCCTGGGGGACGCGGGGGGCAGCAGCGTCTCTCCTGCTCCAGGCTGGGCTGGTGCATGGTGGAGCTGGCTGAGCAGCTGCCCAGGCGTGGGGGCGGGATGGGGTGGGGCGGCCCGGGGCAGAGTGGCACACCCTAGGTCACTGCGCATGGTTCGGGTTCGACGGGGGGTGGAGTGGCGGGGGAGGATCAGCCCCTGCCTCCAGGGCACAGATGGGGGGGCATGGGAGGCGGGGGGGGGGGGAGATTTCTGCTCATCTCTTTCTCCTTCACTGCCCCCAGCCCACCAGGATTGGGGGAGTGGGTGAAGGAATAGAGGGGTCACTGGGGTGGGGAGGCCCTGGGGTTGAGGGGGAGGGAGAAGGGGTCGGGGGGGGCTCATCGGGGTGGGGGGTTATGGGTGTCACAGACCCACGGGGGCTGCTCTGTGCCCCAGCCTGGAACCAGTCTCCTGGGCGTGACCCCTTAGTGGACAGGGCCCCGTGGCCTCTGAGACTAAGCCGTGATCCCCCCGGGTGCCCCCTCCCCCTCTCCGTGGCCCCCGGCCGCGAGTCCAGCCCCCCCTGCGCCCTTTGCCAACCGCAGGCCTGTCTGCGGGCTGGCACCGGGGTGAGGAGTCTGGCAGGGTCCGGGCGGGTCAGCCCAGCACACAGCCAAGCTGCTGTGAGCCCCATGGCCCGGCCCCACTTGTTCAACACCAGCCCTTTATCCCCCCCTCAGAGTGTCTGTAGGTTGGGGGGGGGCATAGCCAGGTGGGGGCCTTGGGGTTGCCCTTGTTGGCTCAGATCCTTGGTGCTCCCCCGACCTCCCCACCCCCTGAGAGCAAACAGACCCCACCCAACACACCGGGCAGCCATGCGAAACAGAAGGGAAACTGAGGCAGGCACGGGCCTCATAATAATAGTCCAGACAAGGCCTACTTTGTCACAGCCGGTAACCCCCAGCCGTGGGATTCTGGGGTGTCTGAGGTACGGGACATCTGGTGGGGTCAGCGCTGGTGGTGAGGGGGGTTGCAGGGCTCAGGGCAGGGGGGGCTGGAGAGGAGCAGCGCCCTGAGGGGACCCCAAGATGAAGGAAACGCCCATGGAATCCAGCAACCTGAGGGTGAGGTTGGCAGGGCACCCCCAAATTGGACTCAACAACCAGCCCCCCTCGGGGGGTCTCGCTTCTGGGTAGATTTTATTTGGATCAAGAATCTGTTACACTCTCGGGGGTGAGGGGCACTTCACAGTCCGTGGATTGGGGGGTCCCCCAGAACAGCCCTGACCCCCCTTCTTTGGGGGCGGGGGACACTGAATCAATCAAGATGGTGGCTGCAGCTGCTGTCACGGCAACGTCTTCGAAAGAGGTGAAATGGTTCAGGGCCAGAGGGGAAAGGTCAGGACAAAGGGTCAGAGGTCAAGGGCGAAAGGGAAGGGTCAGAGGTCAAGGGTCAAATAGACCACAGGCCAAGGATGACACCAGAGGGCCACAAGGAAAGTCAGGGGTCATAGGTCAAGGATGAGCTAGGCCCAAATAGGCGAGAGGCTAAGATGGGGAGGTCAAAGGTCAAGAATGACATTAAAAATGCCAGAGGTCAGAGTAGTGAGAGGTCAAAGGGTAAAGTCAAGGAATCAGAGGTCAAGGGTGACAAGGCCCCGTCAGAGAGGAACCAGCCACTCAGAGTAGGTCAGCATAGGTCAGAGGTCTCAGGGTCGGAGATCCTGTGATCATGTCAGAGGGTCAGAGGTCGCAGGGTCAGAGGTTGTGGGGTCATTCCAAGGTTGTGGGGTCAGAGGTCATGACTGAGGTCGTGGGGTCGGAGGTTGGAGGGGGCGGGGGCTACTCGCAGGCGAGTTTCCCGTCGAAGCTGGACAGGCAGATGGCGAAGGCCTGCAGGGCGCAGAGGGGGGCGCGATAGTCCATGGTGAAGACGTCCGGCGCCACCCGGCCAAACTGCAGCACGATGTACTCGGCTGGGGGGAGAGGGGGATGGGGGGTTAGTGTGTGGGGCACAGCCCCCCAAACCTTCCCGAGCCCCCCAGAATCCCCCCAATCCTCACCCCAGATACCCCCTGTTCCCCCCCAATCTGCACCCCACTGGTCTCCCCAAATCCCCCCAGTTCCCCCTGATCCCCCCCAAATCCCCCCGATCCTCACCCCAGATACCCCCCAATCCACCCCTCTGGCCTCCCCAAATCCCCCCAGTTCCCTGCAATCCCCCCAATCCACCCCTCCGGCCTCCCCAAATCCCCACAATCCCCCCCAAATTGCCCCCAATCCACCCCTCTGGCCTCCCCAAATCCTCCCGATCCTGACCCCAGATATGCCCCGCCCCACCGGCCTCCCCAAATCCCCATGATCCCCCCCAAATTGCCCCCAATGCACCCCACCGGCCTCCCCAAATCCCCCCGATACCACCCAATCCATCCCAATGGCCTCCTCAAGTCTCCCCAGTCCTCACCCCCAGATACCCTTCAACCCGCCCCAGCGGTCTCCCCAAATCCCCCCAATCTGCCCCTCCAGCTCTGATCTGTCTCCAACGCCCCCCAATCCATACCCCCCCCCACAAACTCCAGCACGGTGTGCTCCGCTGGGGGGTGAGTGTGTGGGGCACAGACCCCCAAATCCAGCCCAATCCCCCCCGCAAGCCCTGTCCTGCCCCCCCAACACACCTAACAGCCGATGGGGGGGAGAGAGGGGGGACAGCCCTGATCCCTCCCACGTCGCCCCCCTCTTCCCCCCCCCCAAGTTCCCCCCATCTCCCCCCCACTCACAGTCGTGGTCGGGGACGATCTGGAAGTTCTTGACGGAGGCCTGGGTGACGCGTCCGTGGAAGTTGAGCACGTACGACTGGGTCTCCTCGTTCCAGGCCGGCACCTTGTTCTGCAGAACCAGCAGGTTCTGGAGGTTCTGGTTCTGGAACCGGGTCAGCAGGGTCTCGTGTTCCTGGAGAGAGACAGCAGGTGGGGTGGGGTGTGTCAGAGCCCGGCGCTGCGAGCTTCCCTCCAGCAGTGCCCTGGCTGGGGTTCCCCAGCGCTGCGAGCTTCCCCGCAGCAGTGCCGTGGCCGGGGTTCCCCGGCGCTGCGAGCTTCCCCGCAGCAGTGTCCCTGCAACAGTGCCCCGGCCAGCGTTCCACAGCCCTGCAAGCTTCCCCACAGCAGTGCCCCGGCCAGCGTTCGCCAGCGCTGCGAGCTTCCCCACAGCAGTGCCCTGGTTGGGGTTCCCTGGCACCGCGAGCTTCCACGCAGCAGTGTCCCCGCAGCAGTGCCCAGCCTGGGGTCCCCTGGCTCTGTGAGCTTCCCCACAGCAGTGTCCCGGCTGGGATTCCCCAGTGCTGCGAGCTTCCCCCCGGCAGTGCCCCAGCCAGCGTTCCCCAGCAGCCTCACGTTTTTCGGGCGGATGCTGATTCTCTCGTTGTCCGTGTTCATGCCGGGGATAATCACAGTCATTTTTCGGGGTCCCCTGAACCCCAACACATTGGTCTCCTGTTGTGAGGAGCAGCAGAGAATCTATGACCCCGTCGTCCCCCAACATCCCCCTGCCCCAAAAACCCTCCACACCCTTGTCATATCCGTGACAGCGGCCAGCTGGGGACACCAGCGCTGCGAGCTTCCCCACAACAGTGCCCCCAGCTGGGGTTTCCAGCACTGTGAGCTTCCCTGCAGCAGTGTCCCCAGCTAGGGACGCCGGCGCTGCGAGCTTCCCCACAGCAGTGCCCCAGCCGGGGACGCCGGCGCTGCGAGCTTCCCCACAGCAGTGCCCCAGCCGGGGATCCCGGTGCTGTGAGCTTCCCCACAGCAGTGCCCCAGCCGGGGATCCCGGTGCTGTGAGCTTCCCCACAGCAGTGCCCCAGCCGGGGATCCCGGTGCTGTGAGCTTCCCCACAGCAGTGCCCCGGCTCCAAGGTTTTCTCACGTACGTAGCAAATGGCTGCCAGCTCCTGCCGGATCGGAGCCGTTTCAGGGACGAAGGGTTTTTTATCCGGATTCGTCCCATTATCGAATACTGTGAACCTGGTGCCCAGCACATTGGACCTGCCAGGAGATCAGAAAGGCCTGGTCACCGGGGGACCCCTCGCCCGGCGCTGGGATGTGACCGCCTCTGGGGTGGGGCGCGGGGGCTGGGTATACGGGGACCCCTCGCCCAGGTGGAGACACGGCCCCTCTGGGGTGGGCGCAGGACCCACCTGACTTTCCCGATGAAGCCGTCCCCATCCCGGGACAGGTCGATGGGGTCGAGGGAAATGAGGTAATTGGAGGTTTTGCTTTTCTTTCTCTTCCGGCCAGACATGAGAAACAGCTGAGAGAGACGGAAATGAACAACTTGCCCCAGCCTCTGCCCCACGGTGACTCCTCTTCCACTGCCTTCCCCGGCCTCTGCCCCACGGCGCCCCCCTCTTCCACTGCCTCCCCTGGCCTCTGCCCCACGGCGCCCCCCTCTTCCACTGCCTCCCCTGGCCTCTGCCCCACGATGCCCCCCTCTTCCACTGCCTCCCCTGGCCTCTGCCCCATGGTGCCCCCCTCTTCTGCTGCCTCTCCTCAGCCTGCGCCCCATGGCGCCCCCTTCTTCTCTGCTTCCCCCCCCCCGGCCTCTGCCTCACGGCACCCCCTTCTTCGGCTGCCTCCCTCCAGCCTGTGCCCCACAGTGCCCCCCTCTTCCACTGCCTCCCCCAGCCTCTGCCCCACGGCACCCCCTTCTTCCGCTGCCTCCCCCCGGCCTCTGCCCCACGGCACCCCCCTCTTCCACTGCCTCCCCCCGGCCTCTGCCCCATGGCACCCCCATCTTCTGCTGCCTCCCTCCAGCCTGTGCCCCACAGCACCCCCCTCTTTCACTGCCTCCCCCTGGACCCTGCCCCACAGTGCCCCCCTATTCTGCTGCCTCCCCCCAGCCTGCACCACACGGCATCTCCCTCTTCCGCTACCTCCTCCCCAGCCTGTGCCCCATGGCGCCCCCGTCTTCCGCTGCCTCCCCCCGGCCTCTGCCCCACGGTGCCTCCCTCTTCTGCTGCCTCCCCCGGCCTCTGCCCCACGGTGCCCCCCTCTTCTCCTGCCTCCCCCCAGCCTGTACCCCATGGTGCCAGCCTCTTCCACTGCCTCCCCCAAGCCTGTGCCCCACGGCGCCCCCTTTCTCTGCCTTCCCCTGGCCTGTGCCCCAAGGTGCCCCCCTCTTCTGCTGCCTCCCCTCAGCCTGCGCCCCATAGCGCCCCCCTCTTCTCTGCTTCCCCCCCCCCGGCCTCTGCCCCATGGCACCCCCCTCTTCTCTGCCTCCCCCCAGCCTGCACCCCATGGCGCCTCCCTCTTCCGCTGACTCCCCCCCCCAGCATCTGCCCCCCAGTGCCCCCCTCTTCTGCTGCCTCCCCCCAGCCTGCACCACATGGCATCTCCCTCTTCCGCTGCCTCCTCCCCGGCCTCTGCCCCATGGCGTCCCCCTCTTCTCTGCCTCCCCCCAGCCTGCACCCCACGGCACCTCCCTCTTCCGCTGCCTCCCCCCTGGCCTCTGCCCCCCGGCGCCCCCCTCTTCCACTGCCTCCCCCTGGCCTCTGCCCCACGGCGCCCCCCTCTTCCGCTGCCTCCCCTAAGCCTGTGCCCCATGGCGCCTCCCTCTTCCGCTGCTTCCATCCAGCCTCTGCCCCACGGCGCCCCCCTCTTCCACTGCCTCCCCCCAGCCTCTGCCCCACGGCACCCACCTCTTCCGCTGCCTCCCCACGGCACCCACCTCTTCCACTGCCTCCCCCCAGCCTCTGCCCCACTGCGCTCCCCTCTTCCACTGCCTCCCCAGGCCTCTGCCCCACAGTGTCCGCTTCCCCCCCCACACTGTTATCCCCCCCCAGTACCTTCCTGCCATCGTCTCTCTCCAGGTGCAGGTAGTAGAAGGGGAAGACGCCCTTGTCCACCCCCTTGCGGTCCCGGCTGATGCGGCACCGGACGGTCACCCCGGGGGGCGCTGGGCGCAGCACGAACCCCTCCAGCTCCTCTGGCCGCGGAGGCCACGGGGTCCCCGGCGCCTCCTCCGGCAGCTGCGGGAGAGGGAGAGGGGTGAGGCCTGCCGGGGGGAGGGGGTGACGAGAGGCCAGGCCTTGTGTGCCCCGGGGTGGGGAGTCTGGGGGGGAGGGTCACGGGGCCGGGGGCAAACGCCCAGGGCAGATACTAGTGCAGGAGGCGTGTGTGGGGCACGGGGGCCTCGTGCAAAGGGGTGCAAGGGGCCATCCCGATGGGTGGGAGCCAGGCGCGGGGGCCCTTACGCTGGGGGTGTCGGCCTCCGGTGCGGGCTCCAGGGATCTGCAGAGGATGTCAGGGTCTCCTTCCTCCTCCTCCTCCGCGCTCCCGGGGGGGCTGCCGAGAGACCCTAGGAGGGAGATCGGGGGGAAGGTCAGAGAAAGCCCTGCCCCCCCCCAAGCCGCCCTGAGTGCCCCCCCGAGAGCCCTTATCCCCTGAGCCCCCCTCGCTGGCAGCCCCCCCACCTGGCACACACACCCCTGGCCCGCCCTACCCCCATCCCCACCGGGCGCTCCCCCCACCTCACCCCTCTGTCCCAGAATCCTTTGCACTGAGCCGAACCCATCAGCACAGAGGGATCAATCGATCCACCCCCCAGCCTTCCCTACCCACAATGCCCCTCTCCCTCGCCCCCCCACCCCCTCACCTCTGCTGGGGAGCTTCCTGTCCTGTCTTCTCTTGACGGGGGAGGGGGGCACGGGGGGGTCCTGGGGCAGTTGCCCTTCCCCCTCCGAGTCCCCCTCCAGGGCTGACTCCCAGCCCGCAGCGCTGGCCTCCAGGGGGGCGTCCCCGTCGCTGCTGTCCTGAGGGTCTGGGGGGATGGGGAGGGGGGGCTTAGTGCTGGAGGAGGCGCCCCCCATGCCGGAGCCACTCTCACCCCAGCCTTGCATGGGCGCTTGGCAGTGAAACCCCCTCATGCCCGCTCACACACGAGGGATGCACCCTCGCCCCCCTTGCACGCCCACCTCCACGCTCCACTCCCCCGCCCGGGCCAGTTGCACCAGGGCCGCAGTCTCCATGCCCCCCCCTCCCATGTCCAGTCCCGCCCCGCCGTTCCCACCTCCCCCCGCCAGATCCCGGTAGTGCCCCACCTCTGAACTCCACGAGGACAGAGGGGACTCGCTCCCCTCGTGCGGGCGATGGGGCATTCGGCTTCGAGCTCCGGGGGCGTCGTGCATCGGCATGGCCGGCTGTGGGGCAGAGAGGGGGCCGGGGGGTAGAGGTGCGGGGTCAAAGGGTGCACTGTCCCCTTTAAAAGGCCGGGCCAGGGGCGTCATAGCAACCGTTGCTAAGGGGTTAGGAGTGTGACAACACAGCAACGAGGTGGGGCACCCACTGCAACGGTTGCATAGCAACGGAACGGTGTGAGCAGCAGTATGGCAACGGTTGCATAGCAACGGAACGGTGTGAGCGGCATGGCAACGGTTGCATAGCAATGGAATGGTGCACATATTATGGTGCACATGCGTGGCAACGGTTGCCCCTGTTTCCTGCCACGTGCTCACCCCCGCTACGCTTGGCCGGCCAACCCTTGCGCGTGGAGCGGAGCGCTGCCTTGGCCTTGTTGATGGGCCGCGTGTCCTCCAGGACGGCCTCTTCCAGCTCCGCGTCGGAGGCACCTGGATGGGGGAGGCAGAGAGTGACTGAGCGGGCGGAGCCGGGGGGGTCCCACCAGGGACTGGCCCCGCACCGAGGATCTGCCCCCCCCGTTACCTGCAGCCTCGCCCCCGGCTCGGGGACCCCGGTCCAGGTGCACGGAGCTGCCCCAGGCGTCAGTGGGGCGATGGGCCTCCGGGACTGACTCCACCAGGAAGGGGTTGCTGGTTCCTACGGGCAGAGAGAGTCCGTCACCTCCTGTGGCGCCAGCCCCGCCCCCGGCAGACAAGCCCCGCCCCGTTGGGTGAGACAAGGGGCGCTTTGCCATGCCACAGTTTAGAGTGGGTGGGGCCTAATGGTCATTGGCCACACCCCCAAATGCCACGCCTTCTTGCCTGGGCCTAAATACTGGAAGCCCCGCCCACAACAGACAAGCCCCACCGCTTCCCTGCCCTATTTTGGTTAAGAGGGGGAGCAGTTGTGCCCTCTGTATTAAGCCACCTGCTAGTGGGCGGAGTCTAATTGCTATCAGCCCTGCCCACAAATAACAGGCCACGCCCACATATGCCACACCCCTTCTCTCTTTTTCCAATGGGATGGCTGCCTGCACTACTGCTGGTAGAGGCGGGGCCTAATTCTTGGAAGCCCCGCCCACTCTTAGCAAGCCTCAACCCCAAGAGGACCCACCCCTTCCACCTCTCTCTTGACTGACAGACTGATACCCGGACAGCCACGCCCTCTGTTGTGGGCGTGACTTTTGTTTAGGAAGCCCCGCCCCAGTTGACAAGCCACACACCCACGGACAAACCACGCCCCTTTCCCCTGACTTCTTCTCTGACACAGGCAAACTATTAACCCCCCTTGCCGCATTAGCTCTGACAGGGGGGCGAGGCCTAATTTTGGAAGCCACGCCCCTAATTGATGAGCCACGCCCCTACCTTGGTGTTGGAGGAGGGAGAGTCCCCCCTCCACCGTGATCCGACTGTGTGGGATTTCACCAGCCGCCCAATCACCCCAGTAGGGGCAGGGCTAGCCCATAAGCCCCGCCCACCTGGTGAAGAACCAGAGCTGAGACCGGAGGGGAACTCATTACATGGGTGAGGATGGACCCCTCTCACCGTTGCAGAGGCTGTGGTCGCTGCAGGACTCCATCAGAGGGGTGCGCTCCTCGGGCCGGCGGCCCCGGCGGCCCGTCACCTTGGCGTCGGGATTAGCCTGGACCATGAGCGGCTCCTGGCGCTTCCGACGCTGCTTCTTCTCAAAAATGCGGCGCTGGGGGTGGGGGGAAGGTGGCAGGAAAGGAGAACAGGCCCTGGAGGCACTGTCCTGGGGAGACACCCCCCAGCCCTGCCTTGGGATCTAGCCTCAGCCCCAATCCCCTTGATCCCAGACCCCTTGGGGGCACCGCTCCCAGCCCCGATCCCCTCGATCCCAGACCCCTCGGGGGCTCCGCTCCCAGCCCCGATCCCCTCGATCCTAGAAACCCCTGGAGACCAGGGGGCACCGCTCCCAGCCCTGATCCCAGAACCCCCCAGAGACCAGGGGGCACCGCTCCCAGCCCCGATCCCCTCAATCCTAGAACCCCCCGGAGACCAGGGGACACCGCTCCTAGCCCCGATCCCCTCGATCCCAGAACCCCCTAGGAGGTGCGAGGGTACCGCCCCGGGCACCTACCTGCAGCTCCAGCTTCTGCTGCCGCAGGGATGCGGGCTCCTCGACCAGGCGGCTGGAAAAGAAGGAGCCGGGGGCGTCGGGTGGCGAGGCGGGGCGGGAGGGCAGGCGCCGGTAGGAGCGCCGCGCCATCTCGCCGCCGGCCACCCACCCAGGGGCCACCCCAGCAGACCCTGCCTTCGCCAGGCCCAGGGGCGGCCACGGCCAGGGTGGGGGGTTCCGATCGCCACGGCGCCAGGGTTTGTGATGTCATAAGTGCCCCCGGACGTACCCTGGCCATGCAGCGCTGGGATGGGGCGTGGGGGCTGGGTCTACGGGGGCCCCTCGCCCGGCGCTGGGACGCGGCCCCTCTGGGGTGATGTCTGAGAGCCTCGGGGGGGGGGGTTGTCACAAAGCAGGGGCTATCTAAGGAGGGGAATTTGGGGGCCTTGGCCTGGGGAGGCCCCTGGAAGAGTCTAAGAGACCCTGGGGGGGCCAGAGTAGAGACCTCCTGCAAGGAGGGACCCCAGCAAGTAGGGAAGGGGGAGTGAGGGAAGCAACAACTGCTAATTAAGCCCCCTCCCCCGCCCCGATAAAGCAGGATTAGCTCATTAGGGATTAACAAGGACTGGATGGGCTGAGCGCACAGACACCCCGCCCCCGCACACTGCCCCCCGCCCCTTAACGCACCCCCCCACCCCCTTCCAATCCCCGAGCTTACGTGTCTCCCCGCCCCGTCGCGTTCATGGGTGGTGTGTGGTCGGTCTCCGGCTGGGCCTGGGGAGACAAATTCACTGAGCGCCACAGGCCCCCTGTGTCCTCCCTGGTCATAGAGACGGAAACTGAGGCATGGGGAGGCGATGGACTTGTTCATGTTTTCCCCTTGGACACATGGAACCCAGGAGTCCT
Source organism: Actinemys pallida (assembly GCA_023634205.1). Lineage (NCBI taxonomy): Eukaryota > Metazoa > Chordata > Testudines > Emydidae > Actinemys > Actinemys pallida. Next base: position 405,207 of record JALMGD010000024.1, read on the forward strand.
GGCTCCCAGCCCCTCCCTCCCCCGGCTCTAACCATTAGACTCTCCTCCCAGAGCCAGGGAGAAAACCCAGGAGTCCTGGCTCCCAGCCCCCCTGACTCTAACCAGTAGACCCCACTCCCCTCCCAGAGGTGGGAAGAGAACCCAGGAGTCCTGGCTCTCAGCCCCTCCCACCCCCGGCTCTAACCACTAGACTTTCCTCCCCTCCCAGAGTAGGGGAGAGAACCCAGGAGTCCTGGCTCCCAGCCCCTCTTTTCATTCTGGCTGTCAGTCTTCAGGGATAGGAGAGGGGCGTCCTCCCACACCCCCACCCCAATCTCAGACCTGCGAGCGTTGAGGGAAACGGGGATACCGGCTCTGGGTCTGGCTCCAGCTCCGGCTCTGGCAGGTCTGACCTGGGGGGCGGGGAGGGATGGATGAGATCTGACACCCCCCCCCCCCCCCCGGCTCCAGCCCCCGGCAGGAGGAGGCCATCGGATTGTCTCCTCCATAATCGGCTTTGGTTTCTTATCCTGCCAGGCCCTGTGGCTGGCTTTAAAGGTGCCCACGTTGCACAGGGCCAGGGCAAAGACAGTCCCTGCCCCAGCTGAGATCAGGGCCCCGTCATGCCAGGCGCTGCCCAGACCCACGGCGGGAGAGAGGCCCTGCCTGGTGGGCTGCCAGCAAAGGGCAGGACAGGCCCATGATTTTGGGGGGTCACCTCAGAGGGGATCGGCTAACCGGCAAGGAAAGGGGAGGGGAGGGTGTCTGTGTGTGTGTGTGGGTGATTGTATGAACTCACTTCCTGCCCCTCATGCCCCTTTACACACCCACCCCCTCCGCCCCCCAGCCCGAGCTGGTCCCAGGCCCCTTCCCTGCCGGGGAGGGGGCAGGGGGAAATCACCCCATGCCACTTGGGGTCAGATCATCCCCCTCCAAGGGGGACTTCACAGCAAACCACCCCCGACCCCCCGCACTGCACAGACACCCTCCATCACCTCTCGGGGGGGGGGGGGAGGGGGGGGGAGGGCAAACACTTCGCTGCCTTCTGATTGGACTGTGGTCACCGTGGCAGCGCTGGGCAACAAGGGATGAAGGCGAATTCCCTCCTGGACTCTTGCATTTCCTCTGTAGGGACTGGCTGGCTCAGGGGTAGGGTGACCAGACAGCAAGTGTGAAAAATCGGGACAGGGGGTGGGGGGTAATAGGAGCCTATATAAGAAAAAGACCCCAAAATCGGGACTGTCCCTATAAAATCGGGACATCTGGTCACCCTACTCAGGGGGGCGGGGAATGGGGCCCGGGGCCTGTCCCCTCTAGGGGGCGCTGGCTCCCATCCGGCCCCAGGGCAGGGACTGGCTGGCTCAGGGGGGCAGGGAATGGGGCGCGTGGCCTGTCCCCTCTACCCTAGTCACCCCTTCCTGTCCCCAGTTACCACTTTACTCTCGCTTGCCCCTGTCCCGGGGTGGAGGATTCCACCTTCCCGAGCGGCCCCCTGGATGGCGAATTCGGATGGGACAGGGGCGACGTCGCGTCCCTGTGATCCCGCGTTCGCTCTGCGTCGCCTGGGGAAGCGCGTCGGCTGCTGCTGGGAGTGGTGCGAGGCGCTGGGAGTGCTGGTGCCGCAAATCAGGTTGGAGGCCAACACCATCGTCACCCCGAGCACCAGGGGCTTGCTGGAGAGGACTCCGATGGCTGCCGTCCACTTGCTGTACGTAGAAACCGTGAAGCGTAAACCGGACCAGGGTAAAGCCTTCAAGTTGACCATCAAGTCACCAACGAGGCCCAGGAAAAGATCCTCCTCGTCGACGTCGGGGTCTCCTTTGAGAACAGGACCCCGGCCTTTCGTGAAGCCCGGCCTCGTGAGCTGGAAAAGTACGCACGCCCCGGCTGACGCCCTGCGAGTGAGGTGCAGATGGACGCCCTGATCGTCGGAGCCCCGGGCCCCTGGGACCCCTGCCACGAGCGCGTGCTGCGGACCTGCGGGATCGGTCGACGCTACGCACGGCTCGTGCGGCGCCTCCTGGTCTCAGACACCCTCCGCTGGTCCAGGGACATCTGCCCCAGGAGGCCTGAGCCGGAGCCGCATCGAGCATCGACTTTGCCCCTTGGATGATAGGAACTGGACCCATCAACTCAGCGAATGTTAAATCTCACCAAATCAGGGTCAATCCAGCCTCCTCACGTACCCACCCCGGAACAAGGCCATTATATGGACAACAGGCCCTCCTATCTCAATGGCTGTACTTTGACCCGTTAACCTTTGACCCCAATCAGGGATATTGCAGATGACGGATTCCTGACGCCACCCGATCTCACCCCGAACTTCGCACCCCTCGAGAATCTGGAGGTGAGTCCCTGAGCTCCAGAAACTTCTGCGTTCACTGTTCTTAAACAGCAGCCTAATAACAGCTTCAGGTGGGGGCAGGGGGCGTGGCTGTGCATGCAAATATTGACCAGTGGGCGTGGCTAGACGGGCAAATATCGCCCAGGGGGCGTGGCCTGCGCGGGAGAAAACAACGTGGAGCAATAGGGGGAAGGGGGCGTGGTCCAGCGGAGGGGGGCGCGGCTTGCCGCGGAGGAGGGGGTGGTATATAAGCGGGAGGGCGGGGCTCTGTATGCAAACGAGGGGGCGGGGCATCCGGGCGGCAGGAAGCGTCGTTTCCGCTGCTGTCTGTGTCGAGTGGAGCCGGAGTCGGGAGTGGGGCTGTCGCGTGAGTCCGGGAGAGACCGAGACCGGGACCTGCCCCCGCCCCGGTGTCCCCCTCACCGGGACCTGCCCCCCGACCCCCCCCCGGGGTCCCCCTCCCCCACCGCCGGGCTCTGCCCCCCCCGGGGTCCCCCTCCCCCACCGCCGGGACCTGACCCCCCCCGGGTCCCCTCTCCCCCACCGCCGGGACCTGACCCCCCCCGGGTCCCCTCTCCCCCACCGCCGGGCTCTGCCCCCCCGGGACCTGACCCCCCCCCGGGGTCCCCCTCCCCCACCGCCGGGACCTGACCCCCCCCCGGGTCCCCTCTCCCCCACCGCCGGGACCTGACCCCCCCCGGGTCCCCTCTCCCCCACCGCCGGGCTCTGCCCCCCCCGGGACCTGACCCCCCCCCGGGGTCCCCCTCCCCCACCGCCGGGACCTGACCCCCCCCCGGGTCCCCTCTCCCCCACCGGCAGGCTCTGCCCCCCCCCGGGACCTGCCTCCCCCCGGGATCCCCCTCACCGGGACCTGCCCCCCGACCCCCCCTGGCCTCCCTCCCTCACCGCTGGGCTCTGCCCCCCCCCCGGGTCTACCTCCTCCACCGCCTGGCTCTGCCCCCCTGATACCCCTCCCCCACCGCTGGCATCTACCCCAGCCCCTCTCCCAACCGCCGGGATGTGCCCCCCTTCCCGGCTGGCCCCTACCCCTACTGCTGGGATCTCCCGCCCTCCCCCACCCCGAAGCTCCAGCCCTCCCCCACCCCGGAATGTGTCCCCCCAGAGAACACCTCCCCCCACCGCCAGCATCTGCCCCCATTCCCGGGTGGCCCCTCCCGCCACCACTGGGATCTGCCCCCCCCCCGGGAGCCCCGATCCCCTCCTCTCTAGGGATCCCCTGGATTCTCCCTCTGCCCCCCCTGCAAATCCCCCTGGAATCTGCTCCCCAGCCCCTCCTTCTCTGCTCCCCTCCTCCCCCCCCCCGAATCCTCCATGGGAATCCCCCGGCCCACCTCGAAGACCTGCCCCTCCCCCCGAGATCTTCCCCCTCCCTCACTCCATGGGGATTTCCCCCCCCCAACACCTTCCACCCATCTCCTCCACGGGGACCCCATGTCCCCAGGCAGTCCCTCCCTTTTGGAGAAGGATCCTCTGACCCCCCCTCCCCGGGCATCACCCCCTGTAACATCCCCGTCCAGCACAGGGACCCCCTTTGCTCCCTGCCCCCCAGTATCACAGCGGATGGGGGTGAGCCCCACATATTCCAGGAGCCCCCTGCTCACGGAGAGACCCTCCCCCAGCCTCCTTCTGGGCTCCACCCCCCCAGTAACACCCTGTTCTGCCCCCCACCCAGCACTGGGACCCCCTGCCCCCCAACATCACAGCAGATGGGAGTGAACCCCATATAAGGATCCCCCAAGAATGAGACCCCCTGTACCCACCCCACATACAACCTCCCCCGACCCCCACATTTCTCCCCAGCACGCCAGTTGCCCCCTCCCCCGCTAACCACACGCCTTTCCCCTCCCCCGTTCTCTGCAGGCGAACTCCAGAAACCATGCAGCTCTCCTGGCTTTTGGCCACCGTCCTGTTTGCCGCCGCGGCGTCTGTGCCCATCGACCGGCCCAAGGCAGAGAAGAAGGCGGAAGAGACGCCCCCAGAACCGCCGGTAAGAGGCCCCTCTTCGGACCGGATGGCGCCCCATCACCTTGTAGCAGGGAGTTCCGCCGGCTGCCGGCAAGGCCGAGTCAATCCCAAGCCCCGTGTTTAGTCCCTGGCCACTTCGTTGGCCCTGTGATGCCCGGTTTTGGTCTCAGACCCCCTCCCCCCGTTTTTTTTTGTTTGGACCCAACAATGCGCGGTTGTCTTGTAGCAGAGAGTTCCGCTGGCTTATCGCCAAGTTGCTTCTGTGTGTCTGGGGTACCTGTCTGGCCTCTGTGACCCTCGTGTCTGAGCCCCACATGATCTTTAATCCTCACCCCTCCTCCTGTGAGCTAGGGCGGTGCTATTCCTCCATGTTATAGACAAGGGGAAACTGAGGCACGGGTCACCGTCTGAGCCTCTTTTCTCTCCCCCCCCCCCCCCCCGAGCCTGGCCTTCTTTTTATAAAACCTCTCAGGCATTGGTGTTTAGCTGCTGCTAGGGGGTGTCACGGACTCACAGGTCGTGCCCACTCTTGGCCCCGTACGGTCCCTGGAGGGAACCCTTCAGTATGACACCCCCCACTTCGTCACAGGGGGTCACGGCGAGACCTAAATGTGTGGGGCAGATCTCCCGCTCCCTGGTTCCCACCCCTTCCTTTGATAGAGGGCTGCTTTCCGATGCAATCTCTCACGGTTTGTCCCTGATTCTCTCGGGGAATAACCAGAGACCGGCTGGGTGGTGGGTGCCAGGGACCCCGGCTAATAACGGTTCGGCTAAAAACAACAGATTCCCAACCCCCCCGGCGAGGGCGAAGGGAAAAATCTGGCTTGTGGATGCTGGGAAGACAGACATCGAAGGGTTTCCTGGTATGGGTGTTACAGCAGGAAAGCTGAGAGCCCCCCACTTAGGGGGCTGCGTGTTTGAATTTAACAAGACAACTAACTCGGCTGGAATAGGATTGAAGTCAGACAATAAATCGATACTTCATCCGGCCGGCGCGCAGAGGAAGTGCACATGACGCGTGGTGGCCCCCAAATTCAGCTCGGTTCTAACGCACTCCCCAAAATTAACGCCGCGAACGCTGGCCAGGGAGGAAGAAACCCCTTGGACGTCTCTTTGGCTCGCAGCTTCGTTTGAAAATGATCAACTGACCTAATCAATAAGCCAAGGACATCTGGGGCTGATTGGTTGCTGCTGAGATCAGCTGTTGCCGTAGTTGGCTTTTAAGGACTTAGACGTGAATGAAAACATCAAGCCACTGTTCCGTGGATTAAACCGAGGCTTGGCCGATTTGATTTTGATGGATCATTTCAGCAGCGAAGCTCCGTGTTTATTTTTACGCCGATTTTTGGTTTTTCTCAACGTCGGTTTTCACGGGGGCGTGAAATTTGGAAATTGGAAAGCTTTCGAGGCGCTAAAACGCGCGTGGTCAACGTCGTGTGGCGAACTAGCCCACGGAAATAGCCTTCAATCAAACCGTAATAGGTTTCCCAGCAGCGTTTTCTCCCTCTTTGCCTCCCTGGGAGCTTCGATTTGCCTCCACGGCACTGGTTTTTTCCATGTGTCCGGGGAAAACAACGCTTACGATCCAAAATCGGCTCCTGTCACCGCGCCTCCTTACCGAACACACCTGAATGTTCCCTGCTTGTCTTGTCAATTATCGATCTGATCATTAAGGGAATCATTAAGAAAGAGAGAGATAACAAGACAGAAAAGTGGGGGAGGGACAGCTCAGTGGTTTGAGCATTGGCCTGCTAAACCCAGGGTTGTGAGTTCAATCCTTGAGGGGGCCACTTAGGAATCTGGGGCAAAAATCAGTACTTGGTCCTGCTAGTGAAGGCAGGGGGCTGGACTCGATGACCTTTTGAGGTTTCTTCCAGTTTGATGAGATAGGTATTTTAAAATATCATATTGCCTCTATATAAACCCATGGGACGCCCACACCTTGAATACTGCGTGCAGATGTGGTCGCCCCATCTCAAAAAAGATATATTGGAATTGGAAAAGGTTCAGAAAAGGGCAACAAAAATGATTAGGGTTCTGGAACGGCTGCCATAGGAGAGATTAATAAGAATGGGACTTTTCAGCTTGGAAAAGAGACACCTAAGGGGGGATATGAGAGAGGTCTATAAAATCATGCCTGGTGTGGAAAAAGTAAATCAGGAAGTGTTATTTACTCATAACACAAGAACTAGGGGTCACCCAATGAAATGAACAGGCAGCAGGTTTGACACAAACAAAGGGAAGTATTTCTTCACACAGCCCACAGTCAACCTGTCGAGCTAGTTGCCGGGGGACGTTGTGAAGGCCAATAGTATAACCCTGTCCTAACAAGAATCAGATACGTTCACAGAGGATAACTCTACCCGTTCCTGTTAGCCAAGCTGGTCAGAGAGGCAACCCCATGCTCTGAGGGTCCCTAAACATCTGACTGCCAGCAGCTGGGAGTGGACGGGATGGGTCACTGGATACTAGTCCCGAGCCCCCCTGCTTCCCAGCTGGGCATCTGAGATCACCTCCCCCAGGCCCGCCTCTGTCCATTGTCTTCTCTCCAGGGAAACCAGGTCACTGGGCCTCCTCTCCTCTCTTCTGTCCTCTGGTCCCTCTGGCTGGAACCGGCTGGTCAGGTCACCGAGGTCCTCTCTTTGCAGCCCATTGTCCTCCCACTGGCCAGAACCGGCTGCAACTCCTGAGCTGGGTCTCCGGGTCACCCGGTCACCAGTTGCTGGGGTGTCCAGCCTCCAGGCCATTGGCTGGGGTCCCAAATTTCCTCTCTGTTCCTCTGTAACCACAAACTCCCTCTCTCCTCACCTCGTTAAACCAGTAACCCCCAGGGAAACTGAGTCCCACCCCGTCGGCATGCAAACCATTGGAAAACAAGACAATCCCCCACTTCGTCACAGGACCTTTGGTCTGATCTAGTAGGGCCGTTCTTATGATTAATTCCTTGTTTCATCAATTCCATCAGTTACAGACAAGATCTATGTCTTCTGCCTTAAAGGCTTGGTCAGCAGTTAGAGGAATTCCTGATAAGTTGGAAGCGTCTCTCATTAGTTTATTAATTACAGACAACACCTGCCTCTCAGCCATGAGAAGTTGTCTCTCTCTGGGCTAAATCAATGGGGCCAGAGGGAGAGGACACACGATCCATGAATAACACGCTACGGTCTGGTTAAAATTTGATGGCGGCTCCCACACAGTTCAGGGGGCCTGAGATGAGACCAAAGACTCCCCGGCCCCCCCGCCCCCCACGGGATTCCAGGACCAGCATTAACCCTTTTGCACCTGCTGGCGAGCACTGCAGCGTACGAGGGAAACTGAGGCAGGCTGCGGCCTGCTGAAAAAGATAGCGGAAAATTCCCCACTGGCTCACGCAGGCGGCACCCCCTGGATCGGGCCCCGTGGGCACGGTCACGTTTTGGCTGGTGGGTTCTGGGAAGGCGGATCTTGAAGACTCTCCTCTTGGGAAGATTACGGTAATGCCGAGTGCCCCCCACAGCTCAACTAGGCAAAGGGAGGATCATATACAGATGGGGAAACTGAGGCCTAGCCCCCCCTCCCCGCTCTAACCACTAGACCCCACTCCCCTTCCAGAGCCGAGGAGAGAACCCAGGAGTCCTGGCTCCCAACTACGAGCCCCTCGTGGTGCAAGTAAGGCGTCACCTGAAGCAGGATGGGCGACCGTGTTCTGTGTGGTCGCTGTACGTCCCCGGCAGATTCTGTGTGTCCTGGAGGAGATGGAGGGGGGGCGCGGATCCGGGGGGGGTCCCCCCCTGGCCGGGAGGGGCCCGTGGCCTGACCTCTCACTGTCCCTCGGCAGGACACGGGGCTGTATTACCATCGCTACCTGCAGGAGGTGATCAACGTGCTGGAGACGGACAGTCACTTCCGGGAGAAGCTGCAGGCAGCCAATGCCGAAGACATCAAGGTGAGAGAGACGGGACAGGGACGTGGGGCCTTTCCCCTCTGGGGGGCGCCCTATCTGGCCCCAGGGTGGGCTGGCTGGGGACAGGGCGTGTCTTTTCCTGCCCCAGGGTGGGTTGGCAGGGGGCGGGGCATGGGAAAGGGGGCGGGTCTTTTCCTGCCCCAGGGTGGGCTGGCTGTGGGGCAGGGCATGGGGAAGGGGGCGTGTCTTTTCCAGCCCCAGGGTGGGCTGGCTGGGGGTTGGGGCATAGGGAAGGGGGCGTGTCATTTCCTGCCCCAGGGTGGGTGGGCTGGCTGGGGGGGCGGGGCATGGGGAAGGGGGCGTGTCTTTACAGCAGCTCCTCCCCCCTGTCCGTGGCAGAGCGGGAAGTTGAGCAAGGAGCTGGACTTCGTGAGCCATCACGTCCGCACCAAGCTGGATGAGCTGAAGCGCCAGGAGGTCTCCCGGCTCCGCATGCTGCTCAAGGCCAAGATGGACGCCACCATGGAGCAGAGTGAGTGGGGAGCCCAGCGCTGGGAGGGGATGGGGGTCAAGTGTGTGTGTGTGTGGGGGGGAGGGCTGGGAGAACTCGGGTACTTTTCCCAGCTGTGTTAGTGGTACCTGGTGAACTTTCACCTTTCCCTCTCTGCCTCAGTTTCCCCACCTAAGCAAGGGAGGATGGGGGGCTGGAACCCCCCAGAGGGGAACGGCCCCATTCCCTGCCCTCCCCCGAGCCAGCCAGTCCCTGCCCTGGGGCCGGGTGGGAGCCGGCGTCCCCTAGAGGGGACAGGCCCCGCGCCCCATTCCCCACCCCCTGAGCCAGTCCCTGCCCTGTGTCTCCCCCAGACGTGCAGATCGATCACCTGGGGCTGCTGAAGCAGTTCGAGCACCTGGACCCCCAGAACCAGCATACCTTTGAGGCCCGCGACCTGGAGCTGCTCATCCAGGCGGTGAGTGCGGGGGGGGAGGAGAGGTTCGGAAGGAACCAATTCTTTGGGGGGGAATGGGGCAGACAGGGAGGGGGCAGCAAGGGGGTTCGTGGGGGGGGTTCATCCCATCCTCGTCCCGGATACAGCGATGGGAACCCCCCCCTTGAGCGGGGAAACCCCCTTCTGTTAACCCTTTCACCCCCTCGTGGGGGTTCCCTTGGGTCCATTGGACTCGCCCAGCATGGGGTGGAGGGTAGAGGGTGGGGGCTGGTGAGTCTGCATGTGGTTGGGTCAGAGCAGGGGCGGGGCTGGGAGCCAGGACTCCTGGGTTCTCTCCCTGGCTCTGGGAGGGGAGTGGGGTCTAGTGGTTAGAGCAGGGGGGGTGGGGGGGCTGGGAGTCAGGACTCCTGGGTTCCATGCTGACGGCCGCCCCTCCTGCAGGCCACCAAGGACCTGGAGAACTACGACGCGGCCCATCACGAGGAGTTCAAACGATACGAGATGCTGAAGGAGCACGAACGGCGCGAATATCTCAAGTCCCTGGACGAGGAGAAGCGGCGGGCGGAGGAGGCCCGGTTCCAGGAGCTGCGCCAGAAGCACAAGGAGCACCCCAAAATCAACGTCCCGGTAATGACCCCTCCTCCCCCCCCCGTGGGGGGCTGGGCTCACCCCCAGCTGGGCAGGGGGAGGGGGCAGAGCAGGACATGGGGGTTACCTGGGGAACTCCTTGCTACAGGGTGTGTGTGTGTGGGGGGGGACGGGATGCATTTGCCTGCAGTACCTGTTTCTGCAGGGGTCACAGATCAGCGTTAATCTGTAGAACTCCCTGCTTGGGGGGCGGGGGGTTACCCCAGAGAGCCCACCGCTGTGGGGGATGGGAGGTTAGGGGGGTTGCCTGCCTCTGTCCAGCTACGAGCCACTAGAGGGTGCCACGGAGCCAACGGCCAGGCTTGCGCGGAATTCATCTGCGGAACTCCATGCTGCAGGGGGCGGAGGTGGTCTCCGGTTGTGGGCTCGGGCAAGGGGAGGGAATTAGCGCATACACACACACACCCCCGCTCTGGGAAAATGTGGCGTAATTGCAGGGGGAAGTCAAGTGGGGCAGAACCTGAATGATGATTGGCAGGCGGGGGGCTTGGAGCCAGGAGACCTGGGTTTTATCTCCTCCTCCCCTTGACTCTGGCCCCTACAGGGCAGCCGAGATCAGCTCAAGGAAGTCTGGGAGGAGACAGACGGGCTGGACCCCAGCGAGTTCAATCCCAAAACCTTCTTCAAACTGCACGGTGAGGGGCCTATCTCCCGCTCCCCCTGCCCCGTGACACTCCCCACCCTTGCCCCAGACAGTCCAGAGTCCTCTGCCCAGCTCCCCCCTCCATACGGGGCCAGTGCCCCCTGCTGAGGTCACCGCAGGGGAGTCAGGCACATCCCGTCCTCTGTTCAGGGGATTTAGGGGCTGGGGGAGGGGGGCAGGCTTGGTAACACACTAGACCCCTTGGGGTGGGATGGGGGGGCTGTAGGAGGGAGCCCCCCCAAGCCACCTCTCCCCCCCCAGCATTTTCACAGACCCGACCATCCCACCCCATAGTGGGTGGAGAGAAATTGACAAACACACCCAACCCTCCCACCCCCCCGCAGCCCTTGGCCCCCCTGCGGGGCGGGCGGGGTTTGACACGGGGACGTCTGGCTCCTGGGAACTAGGAAACTTATCACCCGTCGGGGGCCACTGGGGGAGAGTGAGGTGGGACTGGCGCCCCCTAGAGGGGAAAGGCCCCATTCCCTGCCCCCCTGAGCCAGCCAGTCCCCACCCTGGGGCTGGGTGGGAGCCGGCGCCCCCTAGAGGGGAAAGACCCCGTGTCCCATTCTCTGCCCCCCTGAGCCAGCCAGTACCTGCCCTGGGGCCAGGAAGGAGCCGGCGCCCCCTAGAGGGGACAGGCCCCGAGCCCCATTTCCCCACCCCCTGAGCCAGCCAGTCCCTGCCCTGGGGCCAGATGGGAGACGGCGCCCCCTAGTGGGGAGATTCCCCTGCCCCGGCTGCGCTCACCCACCGTCTGTTGCAGACACGAACAGCGACGGGGTTCTCGACGAACAAGAGTTGGAAGCGCTTTTCACCAAGGAGGTGAGCTCCCCTGGGTGTGTGGGGGGGCCAGGTGGGGGGTGAAGGCCTGTGCAGGAGGGTCCTGGACTCCAGGGCTCCCTATTATCCTTCCTCCTGAACCCCAAGGGAGTGGGGGAAGCCGCCCCATGGCTGTGCTGGGGTGCCGGGGGCGGGGGGGTGGGCAGGAGGGGTAGTTGGACAGCAGGGGGTGGCAAACAGAGGGGGAGTATGTCGGGGGAGAGTCGGGAAGGGAGCTGGGATGGGGTGACGAAGATGGGGGGGGGGCTGGCGGCAGAGGACAGGGAGGTGCTGAAGGGCAGATCTTCTGTGGGTCTGTATATTTGCGGGGGAGGGGAGCTAAGCTGTGGGGATAGCAGTGGGACGGGGTTGAGGAACGGGGTGGGGCTGATCTATGGGGGCAGGCAGAGTATTGGAGGTAGCGGTGGGATGGGACCGGCGGGGCTGAGCAGTGAGGAGGATGGAATGGGCGGGGCCCTTGTGGGCAGTGGTGGGTGGGCGGGGCTGAGCCGTGTGGGTGGGCAGGGGCGGGGCTAAGCAGCTGGGGAGGCGTTGATCAGGTGTCTCCCCCCAGCTGGAGAAGGTTTACGACCCCCGGAACGAGGAGGACGACATGCTGGAGATGGAGGAGGAGCGGCTGCGTATGCGGGAGCACGTCATGAAGAACGTGAGTGACACACACTCCCGGCGGGAGGGAGAGGGGGGGTCCTGGCCCTCAGTCTATTCTAGGGGGTCCTGGATTCCTGGCACCGGCAGATCGGTGGGTTGCGGCATCTTCATTAGTGTTGGGTCCTATGTGTCCATTTTCGGTGCAGCTCGGCAGCCTGGGAAAACGGTCCCTGGAAATCCAGAAAGAGCCGTCCCCGGGTACCCGGCACGTTACCCGTCTCTGGGATGTTTCTCAATCAAGCTGTCGGTTCAGCGCGGCTCGTTTTCCAGCGAGCGATCCGCGTTGTCCGTAGTTCCCGGAACGCTTTCGTCCGTGGTCGGCTGCACTGTGTCCGGGGGGTTCCTGTTTTGGGGGGGTCCCCGTTGCAGCCTGCGGCTCCAGTACCTGCTCTGGTCTCCCATGGGGCAGGGAGAAACACCAACCCGCCCACACACCCCAACACACACCCCACGGGGCCACAGTGCCAGGGAGATGGGCACAGAGTTAGACAGAAAATTCCCATGTTGGGGCCCAGTATGGGGGATCAGAAAGGGGGTGGATGGGGGACAGAGGGAGAGGTAGGGAGTGCTGGGGGGCCCAGACCCCATCTCACCCCTTTATCTCCCCCCCTCACCCCCCAAGGTGGACTTGAACCAGGACCGGCTGGTGACGCTGGAGGAATTCCTGAAGTCCACCGAGAAGAAGGAGTTTAACGAGGCCGGAGGCTGGGAGGTGGGTGTCGGGGGGCGGCTGGGAGGTTGGGATTTGGGGGGCTGTGTCTCCTGGGGGGGCAGGGGGAGGCTGGGTTGGGGAGTCTGTATTGCCTAACGGGGGTGGTGGTGGAGGGGATGGGGGCTGAGTGTGGGGAGGTGAGGGGTCGTTCCCGGCTCTCACCTCCCTCCCCCCGCAGACCGTGGACGAGACCCAGGTGTACTCGGAGGCGGAGCTGCAGCGGTTCGAGGCGGAGCTAGCGGCCCAGGAGGCGGAGCTTGGCCGGCGGGCGGAACAGCTGAAGCGCCAGCATCAGGATCTGCAGGAGCAGCAGGTCCGGCTGGACGCCCAGAAGAAGGAGTATCAGCAGGTGGGGGTGCTGTGGGGTCCCCCCCTCCCATCCCCCCCTGAAAGAGCCCCCCCCCCTTTCCCCACCCCCTCCCTTGCTCCATCCACCGAGGGGTTGGGGAGGGAGAGCGGCTTTGGGTCCCCCCTTGCTCCTCCTCCCGTGGGCGGTCTGCCCCTCTCCTGCCTAAGGTGGGGATCTTCCCCCCCCCCCCCCCGGGAAGTGACACTGCAGGGGGCAGGCCTGTGCCCCTTGAAGTTGGGGGATGGGGGCCGCCCCCCTTCCATGGGTCTGGCCCCCCCGGGGAGTCAGGAATTTTGGGGTGGGGGATCAGCTGCCCCCCTCTCCCCCGCCCCCCACTGCTGTCACCGGGGGGGGTGGGGATCGGCACGTGGGCGGGAAATCTAGTCGCAGTAGCAGAGTTGTCTTTCCCTGCCCCCCATGTATCTGTCCCCTGGGGAGGGGGGATTCGGAGCAGGAGGAGGGCAGACACCAGCAATTCCCATCCCAGTGGGGGAGGGGTAAAGGCTGCCCCGCCTCCCCCATCAGCAGGGGCCAATGTGGGAGCAGGCCCAGGATTAACCCTTTCCTCCCCCCTCCCCCCCCCCCCCCCCAAGGCCGTGCTGCACATGGAACAGAGGAAAACCCAGCAGGGGGAGGCACCGGCGGAGGAGCTGAAATTCCAGGCCCAGGCCCCGCACGCCGCCTCGGCGGGTAAGATGGCGGTTCAGGACTCCTGGGTTCTCTCCTAGGCTCTGGGGAGGGGAGTGGGGTCTAGTGGTTAGAGCCGGGGGATGCTGGGAGCCAGGACTCCTGGGTTCTCCACTCTGGGAGGGGAGTGAGGGTCTAGTTGCTTCGTGCCGACCACCCTTCTCCTGTCTCCGTTCCAGATCCGGCCGCGCCGGCAGCCCCAGCCCATGCCCCTGAACAGAACCACGTGGAACCTCCCCAGAACCAGCAGCAGACGCCGCCACAGCCCGAAGTCCAGATCCAGTGAAACCCTGTGTGAGCTGGACATGGGCGAGGCCTCGTATTGGCCCCACCCCTCCCCCTCCTGGGCCCTGCCCCTCTTCCTTCCCCCCGGCGCAGGGCTGGGGTCCTAGTATAGCTTCCAGGCCAGGGGCTGGGCTGTCTGCAGTCCCTTTTTTGGCCACCGGGGGGGTGACATTGAGCCTTGTCTGTTTTCGGAGCAGGGGCATTGGTTGGAGCTGGGGGCTTCCTGCCCCATAGTGCTGCATTGTGTTTCCCAGCTTCCCCCACTTGCCCGTGGGGGGCGGTGAGGGGCTGCTGCAGTGCATGCTGGGTAGGCCCAGCTCAGTCTTTTCCCTTCCCCATCCCACACACTAGCAGGTATTCTGGAGGTGGGGGCGGAGTTGCAGTGCAGGATGGGTAACCACCTCCTCCCCCCCGAATCCCCATCATAGAAAGCTGCCTTGCCATTGGGTGGTGCATTATGGGTAACCCAGCCCCCCATCATGGAAATAGATTGTGCTATTAGCGCTGTCTTCCCCCCCCCACACACACACACGCCAAAAAGCCTCCTGCTTTTAGGGGGTGGGTCTTGAGTACTCCCCCCAGAACCCATCTCCCCGTGTTCCTGGAGGGGGAGTTCGAATGGGGTTTGGCGAAGGGGGGGTGTCTTGATTTGGGGTGGCAGGGAGCCCCCCCAAATTCTCTCAGCTCCCACGTCTTTCCATATTGCTCGTGGGCCCCACTGCCCCTTCCACCCCCATCTCTGCTCCACCTCCCCACCCTGTGCTGGTCGAGGCGATGAAATAGATGAACCCCCCCCCCCCATCGTCCTGAGCCCCTGGGTTTATAACACAGGGGGACAGACCCCCCCCTTAAAATCCTTCATCCCCTGACCGCCTTCCCGAGCTGTGAGTGGGGTTCACTTGACTGCCCCCCTCCAAATTCTAGCTGCAGTCTTAATGCCAATAGAAACAGGTTCATTAAAGGTGGAGGGGTGGAGCTTCACAGGGGGCAGAGCTTCCCCTCAGCTGGGCGGACCCAACCAGACCAGGGGCAGGGTGTGAGCAGACCCATGTTAGAAATTATGGGACGTGGCACCAGACTGTTCGAATCATGGGCATTCTGGGGGAGATGGGATGGGACCTAGACCTGGCAGGAGTTTGGGAGTGATCTGGTGGTGGTAATAGACCCCAATGCACCCCTAGCAGCACTTCCCAGCTGCTGTGGAACGAAACTGACCAGGCCCCTGGTGTCTCCCCAACTCTCCCCTCCAACTCATACCAGCTTTAGGGGTGCTCTGCTGTCCCCCCAAATCCACAGTCTCTGCCCCGCAGCACGGGGAGCAGTTGTGTGTGTCTTTCTGCCTCACTGTTTTCCCCACATAAAGGGATAATTTAAGACACAAACTGGTCTCATTTTTGGGCTGGCGTGGGGGGCTGCTTTTAGCCAGCACTGGGTCCGACTGAGACTGGGATCCTCTGTCCTGGGCTCCAAAGGATGTCAGAGAAGCTGAGAAAGTGACGGGGGGTGTGTGTGTGCAGTTTTTTAATCGGTTTGCTGATCGAAGGGAGGGGTTGGAGCCTGTGTGGGACTATTTTCTAAATCCTGCCCTACAATTCCCACCTTGTTTCTTGCATTTTTATCCCCCTGCCAATCCCATGAGAGATTCTCCCATGCTATGAAAAAAAATTTTTTTTCACACAATGCACAGTCAACCTGTGGAACTCCTTGCCACAGGATGTTGTGAAGGCCAAGACTATAGCAGTGTTCAAAAAAGAACCAGACAAATTCATGGAGGACAGGCCCATCAATAGCCATTAACCAGGAGGAACAGGGATGGTGGCCCTGGCCTCTGTTTGCCAGAGGCTGGGAATGGGCCACATGGGACAGATCACTTGATCATTACCTGTTCTGTTCACTCCCTCTGGGGCACCCAGCATTGGCCACTGTCAGAGGACAGGACACTGGGCTGGATGGACCTTTGGTCTGACCCAGTCTGGCTGTTCTTATCAGTGAATATATTATGTTTATCAATGGAATTGAGATGCAATTTTTACCACTAGAAATAAAACCAATCTTGCTTAAAGCAGCTCAGAAAATACTTTCCCTCCCTGTGATCAGACCCATCCAATCACCTTCGCTTACATTTAAGTATTAAAAAGTTTAATGGGGCTGGAGTTTTTTGCCCCCACCCTGTGGGGCCCCAAAGTATATTTTACCCCCATTCCTGCTGGTATGGCAGTGGGACATCCCAGTCCAGCTTCAGTGCTCGGGGGGAGTGGTTCATGACCGTGGAGTGGGGAGAGACTTACTATTGCTAACAGGATTTTTGTATGGAGCAGGAGAGAGACCCTGAACCAGGCCCTAGCAAATGGTGGTGGGGAGTGTTGTCTTCCTGGGCAGCTGGGACTCCAGGAAAGATTTAGGGGGCTGTGGTGGGGAACCAGCCACACCTGAGCAGCGCTGGGATCAAAGGGCTACCGGGACACATCAACCAGGGAACCCCATGTGGGAGCAGCAAGGTGGTTTGGCCTCTGGATCAGGCCCTGAGGGCAATGCTGGGGGGAATCATACGCCCAGTTCTAGGGCCTGCAGTTACCAGGGGAGGTGGGGGCTTAATCAGCACAAGGCAGATTTCGGTTGGAGTTTAGGGAAAAGTTTGTGGCTCTAAGGGGAGGTCAGCGGTGGCCCTGACTTCCTGGGCAGGTGGGGAGGGTTAAGGCTTGGTTGGACAAACAGCAGGCTGGGCTAGTCTAGACTCGCTCAGCTCCATTCTAGGTGACAGAGGTCAGCCCACCTGATCCATGTGTCTTTGGTGGGCAGGGAGCCACTGGGTCAGGCATGTGTAATCAGTGACTCAGGCCAGCCTTAGGAAGAGCTTTAAACACCTACCCTGTGCCCATGAGTCACCTGCCATTGCACCCAGTCTCTGTGCATCTTGGGAGTCTTCCACTCAACAACTGGGTGGTGAGCTCCCCCTCCGGCCAAGCCAGATCCTCCCCCTGGCTTGCACCCAGCTGTCAAAGCAATCCAGAACAGGTGTCCCCCCCCCCCCCCCCCCCCCGCCAGTAATACAGCTGAGAGCAAGGGCCAGCCCCTGCTCCCTAAAGAGTCCAGTCTTCACATCAGGAAGGAGCCTTCTCTCCTTGTACAGATGGGGAAACTGAGGCAGGGTCCAGGCCCCTCTGAGGGAGAATGCCAGGGATAGAACCCTGGAGTCCTGGCACCTCCCTGCTCTAGGGTGTAGACCCACCTCACCCCTCCCCACAGCTGGGGAGAGAACCCAGGAGTCCCAGCCCCCTTGCCCCAACTCTGACCTCCCCTCACAAGAGAGGGGATCAAGGAGTCCTGGTCCCTAGAACCTACTTTAAGTTTAAGAGGCTGATGTAACGAGGCCTTGGGCCAATTATAAAATACCCCACCCTCAAGGGGGGAGCTGGGAGGTTTATTAACCCTTTGTGCTCATACCAATCTTTATCTGCACCCCCCCCGAGGCTGCGTTACAGAGACCAGCCTACATCTAATGGCTCAGCCTGGCCGGAGATGTCCAGGAAATTCTCGCCATTCGGACGCCGGGGGGTTGGTTTGAACACCACCACGAAGAACAAGCAGCTGTGTATTAAACCTTTATTAACAGACTTGGAGCAGTTAAAAAGCAGCCCAGAGTCAGGGTGGCAGGGGAATAAAATACCAAGGCGATTCAGAAACGCAAGGAAGAGGCCATGTCCTCTTGAGAAATCGGCTCTCCCCTCCCCCGTTCATCCAGGTATAAAAAAAATATTTAGTCCCCTCCGAGGCCAGATGGACCAGCCAGAAAATAATTTAACAGTAATAAATAAACGCAACAGATCGGAGCAGACGCAGGTTAGAGATTGAGGTAGGTAAAGGGGTGTCATCCCCAAAGAAACCCAGGAGTCCTGGCTCCCAACCCCCCCTGCTCTACCTATTAGACCCCACTCCCCTCCCAGAGCCAGGGAGAGAACTCAGGAGTTCTGGCTCCAGAGCCAGAAGGGTTAATGCAATCACCACTGGGGGGGGCGCCAGGGGGAACAGAGTCTGTGGCCTAGCCCAGTCTTCCATCCCGGATGCCTGGGTCCTCCACTCCCCTATAATCGGAGGGGAGGGGCGTGTGCTTCCCAGCCTGACCCTCCCGGACACCTGGGTCCTCCATCCTTTCAGAGCAGAGCTGGAGAGACATGTCCCGCATCCCCTGCCCCTGTCCTGGGTTCTCCTTTCCCTCATGGAGGGGGAAGGGCGTCTCCTGTCCTGCCAGCTCTGGGGCTGCCCCATGGATCTTCCTCCAGGCTCGGGCCCGATGTCCTGGCTCCAGGCAGGGCCCCAGGATGGCCCCCAGCTGCTCGATGCGCCGGCGAAAGCGGCTCCGGTCCCGGGCCAGCTCCTCCCAGGGCCCCCGGCGGGCAGCCCGGCTGGCAAAGGGCCAGACCAGCAGGGGGCGCACGGTGACGACGGGGGAGAATCGAACCTGGACCGGGGGGGGGGGGGGGAAAGAAAGAGGGTGAGAGGAGAACCCAGACACTAAGGACATGGGGGAGAGGCCCATAGCCACTAGACCCCCCTCCCCTCCCAGAGCCAGGGAGAGAACCCAGGAGTCCTGGCTCCCAGCCCCCCCTGCTCTAACCACTAGACCCCACTCCCCTCCCTTCTGCACCACCGGGCCAGCCTGTCTCCGTAGGGGGAGGGAGGGGGAAAGGCAGCCAATGACTCACCCGCTGACGTCACCCCCTTCCGGGAAAGCCCAGGGTTACACAGAAATTACTAGATGTTTCCTAGCAAAGGGGGTGGGGTAGGGCTGCGGGTCGGGAGTGAGGGGCACCGGCAGAGCTGGGGGGGGCAGGGCTGGGCTAGCAGGGGCTGCGGGTCAGGAGTGAGGGGCCCTGTGTAGCTCTTGGGGCAGATGGGGGGGCTGAGGGTGAGATGCCCGCCTAGGGGAACCCCCCCCCCCAGGACCCAGCAGGTCCCATTTCACTCCATTGCGTAAGATTCCGCCTCCCTCACGGGAAGGCAGGTGAATCTGATGTCACCCCCTGAAATTACCCAGCAGGCCACTGGGCCTGTGCTTAGGGAAACTGGTCGGAGGAGAACCCAGGAGTCCTGGCTCCCAGCCCCCCTTGCTCTAACCCACCAGCCCCCACTCCCCTCCCAGAGCCAGGGAGAGAACCCAGGAGTCCTGGCTCCCAGCCCTCACCATTCTAACCACTAGACCCCACTCCCCTCCCAGACCTATTGGGATCCAGGAAGTCAGGAGTCCTGGCCCCAGCTCACCTTCTTAGCTGTCCGGTTGCCCTCAGAGTCCGAGGTCTCCGCCTTGACGGGGTCCCTGGCTCCCCGGGATCCCAGCTCACAGCAGTGAGTCCTACCAGGGACACTCCGTCTCATAGGCCAGGGCTTTTCTGGGGGTTTCCAGGGGTCCCCCACTTTCTCAGCCTCAGAGTCCGACCCGCAGAGGTAGAAGGAAACCCGGAATTCCTGGTCCTTGGGCCGTGGCGGGGTGGGGCCCAGGGGGGCCCTGGCCAAGCGTAGCGGGTTGAAGGGGTCCTGCCCATGGCACAGGGCCCCCCACAGCGCTTCGTTCTCCTCACGCCAGGCGTCGTCTTCCAGCTCCCCCTCCGAATCGGTCCAGTCTGTGCCGGAGCAGCCACCTCCATCATCTCCCTCCTCCTCGCTGGGCCAGTCCCCGGCCTCCTCCTCCTCCGAGGGGCAGTAGAACAAGGACAGGACCAGGGGGTTCCCGGTGATGGGGTGCCCTGGGTCTGTGCCACCCTGAGGGCAGCTGGGGGCATCTCCCCCAGGCAGCTTGAGGCCTCCTTCAGGTTTCCCACCAGCCCCGTGACATTTCCTGTCCTGTGGGGACCTGGATGGATCATCCCGAGGTTGCTTCTGACCATCTTCAAGCTCCTCCAGATGTTCCTCCATCTCCAGCCGTGCCCTGGCCTCTTCCCCACAGCGCTCGGGGCCTTCTCCACGGCTCGCTCCCTCCTCCTGGTCGTGGGACACAGAAGGAGCTCGGGGGTATCCCCCCGAATTCTCCTCTCCTTCCCGACGGGGGGCTGGCCCCTGGGACACAGCAGGACCAGCCGCAAAGTCCTCCCCTTTCTCCAGGGCTTCCAGATGTGCTAGGAGCCGGGTGGCCAAGCCGCAGCATGGGCGGGCCGGCCCACAGCTCTTCTTCCTCCTCTGCCGCCTCCTCATCATCACGGCCGCGGGGAGGCGACGCCAGTAACCCAGGAGCGGCAGCGCGGCCCAGGTGAGCACATCCAGGAGGCCACCCAGTTGCGGGGACAAGACGCAGAGCATCTCAACCGGGCTGGGAGTCGTGGTTCCCTCGGGGGCTGGAATGGGGAAGGGAGACACGTCAGTGCCGGAGAATCCAGCGGCCAGGTGTGTATGTGGGGGGGATGGGGCATCATCCATTGGGAAATTTCCCAGCCACAGACATCCCCCACTTCCCCCAAGCAGGGAAAGAACCCAGGAGTCCAAGCTCTCCCGGCCCTGGCAGATGGCTCCTGAGTGCCAGCCCCTGGTACCATCAGCCCTCGGTAACCAGCCTGGTGGGACCCCCCCCCCCCCCTCCCCTCCCTGCTCTGGAGTTTGTCAATGTCTCAGCAGTGACTCAGAACAAAGGGGGGGGGGGGGCTGGGAGCCCGGACTCCTGGGTTCTCTCCCTAACTCGGAGAGGGGCGTGAGGGTGAAGTGGTTAGAACAGGGGGGATGGGAACCAGGACTCCTGGGTTCTATCCCTGGCTCTGTGCCTCAGTTTCCCCTCTAGTTTTCAGGGTGTTTTTTTCTTTTGGGCAGGGGCACCCAGAGGCTTCCATGCCTCTGGAGTCTCCGGTTGAATGACTCTGAGGGAGACCTGGGAGTGTCTGGCTACACCCCAACCTGGAAACTGGGGATGCGCACGCGCACACACACAGCCACCCACCCCTGGCTAGGTCCCCAGAGCTGCAGGGGGGGCAGTGTCAGATCGTCACAGGTTCAGTCTGGTGTTGGGGCTTGGAGCTAGATTGGGGGGCTGCTGGTGGGACAGGGGGTGATCAGTGGGAGAAATAGGGATCAGTGTCAGAGGGAGGAGGGGCTGTGGGAGCACCCTGGGAGGCTGGTATGCAGCCCTCCTGAAGGAGCGGGGTCCCCTGAACAGTGGGGAAACACCCCAAGTTTTGACACCCCTCCCACAGCACAGCTCACCCCATTGCAGGGCACAGATCCCGAGGGGAAGAAATGTACAGTGGGGTGTTGAATAAACAGGGGACAGGATCACCTCAATGTGGGGTGCTTGGGGTCAGAATGGGGGCCTCAGAATAAGAGGGGGAACAGACCCCCTAAAATGGGACACAACAGGGTGGGGCCGTTGGCCAGGGAGTGGGGGGTGGACAGGGTCAAGGATGGGGGAGGGAGGAATGAGATGAGAGGGGTCAGGGAAGAAGAGCAGTTTGGCTAAGGCAGAATAAGGGTGCAGGGCCCTCAACTGAGCAGGGGGAAACACAGGGGTGCAGGTTGATTTGTGGGGTGCAGGGAAGAATGGGGGCAGGGAAGCTAAGGGGGCACAGGAGAGAATAGAGGGAGTCAGTGGGGCAGGGGGAAGCTAAGGGGCACAGGGGAGAATGGGGGTGCAGGGGGAAGCTAAGGGGGAATAGAGGGGCACAGGGGAGCCGGGTCAGGGAGAAGCTAAGGGGAGAATAGAGGGAGTCAGTGGGAAGCTAAGGGGCGCAGGGGAGAATTGGGGGCAGGAAGACGCTAAGGGGGCACAGGGGAGCCGGGTCAGGGGGAAGCTAAGGGGGCACAGGAGAGAATAGAGGGAGTCAGTGGGGCAGGGGGAAGCTAAGGGGGCACGGGGGGAATAGAGGGGCACAGGGGAGCCGGGTCAGGGGGAAGCTAAGGGGTGCAGGGGAGAATAGAGGGAGTCAGTGGGGCAGGGGAGAATTGGGGGCGCAGGGGAGCCGGATCAGGGGGAAGCGGGGGGGTCCGTGTCGCCGCCCCCCAGGGCAGCAGGGCGTTGGGGTCCCCCCCTTACCGGCTCAGCCGGTGAGCAGGGCGCTCCAGCAGCGGGCGGGATCCGTGGGGCGGGCGGGATCCGTGGGGCGGGCAGCAGCGTGCGGCTCCATCAGTGCTGATTGTTCTGTGGCTGGAGGCAGAGAAGTGATGGGCGGGGCCGGGCGCGCTGGGCTATATAGCGCCTGGCGCTGACGTCAGCGGGGCGTCACGGGGGTGGGGGGAGGGCGACAGAGCGCAACGCAGCCCGGCACGTAGCCAGCAACACACCACACAGCACGCGCCCAGCCGTGCAACACAACACACACAACCCACACCACCCAGCACGTGCCCAGACGTGCAATGCAACACACACCACACAGCACGTGCCCAGCAGTGCAACACAACACAACACACACAACCCAGCACGTGCCCAGCCGTGCAACACAACACACACAACCCACACAACCCAGCACGTGCCCAGCAGTGCATCACAACACAACACACACAACCCAGCACGTGCCCAGCAGTGCAACACACCACACACCACACAGCACGTGCCCAGCAGTGCAACACAACACAACACACACAACCCAGCACGTGCCCAGATGTGCAACACAACACAACACACACAACCCAGCACATGCCCAGCAGTGCAACACACCACAACACACACAACCCAGCACGTGCCCAGCCGTGCAACACAACACAACACACACAGCCCAGCAAGTGCCCAGCAGTACAACAACGCAACACAACATACACAACACACACAACCCAGCACATCCCTAGCAGTGCAACGCAACACAACATACACAATACACACAGCCCAGCAAGTGCCCAGCAGTGCAATGCAACACAACACACACAACCCAGCACATCCCCAGCAGTGTAACAACACAACACAACATACACAACACACACAACCCAACACTTGCCCAGCAGTGCAACACAACACAACATACACAACACACTCAGCCCAGCACGTACCCATCAGTGCAACACAACACAATACAACATACACAACCCAGCATGTGCCAAGCAGTGCAATGCAACACAACACACGCAAAACAGTGCAATTCGAGACAATACAGCTCATACCCAGCAACATGTACACAACCCAACCCAGCACAGCACAACACAGCATGTACCCAGCAGTGCAATGCAACACATACACAACACACAACACACTGGTTCATAGCACAGCGCGTGAACAACTGAGCACCACAGAACCCCCCTCCCCGACACATACACAATAGTCCACAATGCAGCACGTACACAACACAACACACATAACAATACACAATGCGGTACATGCACAACAGAGTGCAAGACAACAATTCCAGACACATCACAACATGCACACACAACATAACCCCTCACAATGCAGCCCCTATCCTGCCCCACCCAACACATACACCAACACACACAGCACAACGGAGCATCCAGAGTGCCACACACCTCACGCACAGCACAGTGCAAACCACGCAGAACAATTGCCACACAACCGAGCAAATACACAACACAGTCACAATCCAACACACACACAACCCGACAGAGCAAACGCACAACACACTCACAAACCAACACACGCAACATAATGGTACAAACACACAACACAGTCACAATCCAACACACATACAACAGAGCAAATACACAACACAGTCACAATCCAATGCATGCACAACACATCAGTGCAAATGCACAACACAGTCATAATCCAAAACACACAGCACAACGGAACAAATATACAACACAGTCGCAATCCAACACAGCACGCACAAAAACCTGCCCAGTGCACACACAACAGAATCACAACACCACATCCACAATAGAGCCTGCACACAACCATACACCCATTGCACATACAACCCAATCAAAGCAACACAATCCCAAGCAATACACAACACAGGCAACGCAACCACAACATGGCAACTCAGCACAATCACAACCCGCTCCAGGAGCCCGCCCAGCACACTGAATACACACCACTCAACAATACTGCACAAGCTCAACACACACACACACAACACCACAACCTAGCAAAACTCAACACAAAGCACCACCAGACAATATAACACCATCGCACAACACAACACAACAGTAGGCACAGCACACAGCACAGAGCCCCTGGAAACACAGCACAACCCAGGGATGTTTAACACACCATGCAAACACACAGTGCAATACAACACCCTCTGGCAGAGCAGCACAAAAGGTGACATGGCATGTGGCACACAACGCAACCCACACAATGCTGCGCTCCAGAGATACACAACAACACAACCACCACTAAACGTAATACCAAACTAAACATTGTATATGTGGGAGCCAGGACTCCTGGGTTCTCTCCCTGGCTCTGGGAGGGGAGTGGGGGTCTGGTGGTTAGAGCAGGGGGGACTGGGGGCCAGGACTCCTGGGTTCTCTGTGTGTCTTGTTGCCACCCTGTGCCTCAGTTTCCCTGTTTGTGAAATGGGATAATGACCCCCTTAGGGACGCACCAGGGACATTAACAGGGTCCCCTTTATGGATCCCCATTACTCAGGGCGGACTTCTCGGGCAAGCCCTGCCCCTCATCTGCAGCGTGGGGGGGGGGCGTGGCCAGACATGCAGCGCCCCCGGGAGCCATGGGCAGGTGCAGGGGCCGAGACGCCGCTCTGTCCTGAAGGCGTCCAGCCACACGGGGGCGCCAGATGCTCAGGCCAAGTGTGTGTGTGTGTGGGGGGGGGGGAATGACCCTGTATCTGTGGGGCGCATGGGTCAGCCCCCCCCCCCAACACACACCCCTCCACCTCCAGGCACCTCTCTGGGTTCCCAACCCCCCACGCTAACCTACCCCCTCCCGAGCCAGGGAGAGAACCCAGGAGTCCTGGCTCCCAGCTCCCCTCCTCTAACCAGCAGACCCCTCTCCCTTCCCAGAGCCGGGGAGAGAACCCAGGAGTCCTGGCTCCCAGCCCCCCTGCTCTAACCACTAGACCCCAGTCCCCTCCCAGAGCCAGGGAGTAGGGTGACCAGACGGCAAGTGTGAAAAATTGGGACGGGGGTGGGGGGTAATAGGAGCCTATATAAGAAAAAGACCCAAAAATCAGAACTGTCCCTATAAAATCAGGACATCTGGTCACCCTACCAGGGAGAGAACCCAGGAGTCCTGGCCCCGAGCCCCCCTGCTCTCTGTCCCCGCCCGGCCCTGGTGAGGCTGTGGTGGGAGGGGAGTGGACGGAGGAGAAATTCTCTTTGTCCCAGTCTCCTCTGTGGAGCCGGGCAGTTACTCCGGGCCGGGGGGCGAGAAACAGCTGAGAGCGAGAGAAGGGGCAGCTGGGGATAGATAGATAGATAGATAGATAGATAGATAGAAGAGGTGGCTGGGGATAGATAGATAGAGGGGGTGGATGGGGATAGATAGATAGAGGGGGTGGATGGGGATGGAAGGCTAGAGGGGTGTAGGGGGACGGATGGTAGAGGGGTGTAGGGGGACAGGAAGAGGGGTGTTGGGGGATAGAAGGATAGAGGGGTGTAGGGGGATAGGTAGAGGGGTGTAGGGGGACGGATGGTAGAGGGACATAGGGGGACAGGAAGAGGGGTGTAGGGGGACAGGAAGAGGGGTGTTGGGGGATAGAAGGCTAGAGGGGTGTAGGGGGACGGATGGTAGAGGGGTGGTGCGGGACAGGAAGAGGGGTGTAGGGGGATAGGTAGAGGGGTGTAGGGGATAGGAAGAGGGGTGTAGGGGGACAGGAAGAGGGGTGTAGGGGGACGGATGGTAGAGGGGTGTAGGGGGACAGGAAGAGGGGTGTAGGGGGATGGATGGTAGAGGGGCATAGAGGGACAGGAAGAGGGGTGTAGGGGGACGGATGGTAGAGGGGTGTAGGGGGACAGGAAGAGGGGTGCAGGGGGACAGATGGTAGAGGGGCATAGAGGGACAGGAAGAGGGATGTAGGGGACAGGAAGAGGGGTGTAGGAGGACGGATGGTAGAGGGGTGTAGGGGGACAGGAAGAGGGGTGTAGGGGGACAGATGGTAGAGGGGCATAGAGGGACAGGAAGAGGGGCGTAGTGGGACAGGAAGAGGGGTGTAGGGGACGGATGGTAGAGGGGTGTAGGGGGACAGGAAGAGGGGTGTAGGGGGACAGGAAGAGGGTTGAGGATGGGGATGGACAGAAGAAAATAGAGAGAAAGGAAGGTGGAGTGAGGGGAGGAGGAGGAGGAACAGGAAGCGAGGAGGGGGCAGGCGGCCGGGCTGGGGGACTGAGCGAAGAAAGGGGGCCGGGGGGGGCAGAGAGGGAGCTGGGGGGGAGTGAGGGAAGGAGACAGGCACTGGCCCAGTGGGGTGTCGCTAAGATCCCCCCCGAGCGGCCCGGACCCCAGCGTGCTCCATTGGGAGCCAGGTAAGAACTGCCCCCCAACCCTGTCCTGTCCGTCCACAGCGCCCCCCCCCCCCGTCTGTTCATCCCTCCTGGAGTCTCGGGGGGGGGGGGGCGCAGAGCAACTGGAATCAATGGGATGGGTTGTGTGTCTGCCCCCCGCCCAGGCCCGTGGGCGCGGATTCCTTAGGGGGTGCGCATACCATGCCCCGCCCCGGGCACCAGCTGGCATGGGGTGGGCAAGGGGGGAGCTCAGGCTGGGGGGGGTCAGAGGGCTAAGGGGGGGTGGGGGAATTTGAGGGGGGGTGATTTGCCCCCCGTGGGGGGAACCCCGCAGTTGTGCGGGGAGATGGGGGGCAGGCCGGCTGGGGGACACGGGGGAGAGGGGGCTCCAGCCAGGGCACTGAGCCAAGGAGGAGGGGGGGGCTCTGGGATGTGGGGGGAGGGACGGGGGGGGGGACGCAGCTGCCGTGGGGGGGAGGCGGGGAGACCAGGGAGTTTTGTCCTGCTCTGAATTCCAGCTAAATACCTCGGGCCTGCTGGGGCCTGACGCTGCGAGCTTCCCCCCAGCAGTGCCCCAGCCAGGGACCCCGGCGCTGCGAGCTTCCCCCCAGCAGTGCCTCAGCCAGGGAACCCTGACGCTGCGAGCTTCCCTCCAGCAGTGCCCGAGCCAGAGACCCTGGCGCTGCGAGCTTCCCCCCAGCAGTGCCTCAGCCAGGGACCCTGACGCTGCGAGCTTCCCTCCAGCAGTGCCCGAGCCAGAGACCCTGCCGCTGCGAGCTTCCCCCCAGCAGTGCCTCAGCCAGGGACCCTGACGCTGCGAGCTTCCCCCCCGCAGTGCCCCAAGCCGGGGAACGGGTTAAATCCAGGCCCGCCGGGTCTCTGACCCCGGGGTGGGGCCGAGCCGTGTCGGATCAGGAATTCCTGGCTCCCTGCGCCCCCCGCCCCCGCCGGCAGCTGGTCCCTGCGTCCCAGCCGGCGCCGCAGCCGGAGCTGGGAACAGAGCAAGCGGCTCTGTCTGCCGGGTCCCCCCGCCCCGGGCCCGGCGTCCGCCCGGGGCTCCGCCGCCTCAGCTCCCCACTTGATTGATCTGCAGTAAGGGGGGGGGCAGCAGGGCGTGTTTTGGGTGCCCGTGTCTGGGTGCCGGGGGTCGGGTTATAGCGGGGGGGGGGGCGTTACTGGGTCGGGTGCTGGGGGTCCTGGGGGCTGGCGTATAGCGGGTCGGAGGGGGGTTATGTCTGGGTGCCGGGGGTCCCCAGGGGATGGGGTGTAGCGAGGGGGGGCGTGTCTCCGTTCTGAGGGTCCTGGGGGCCGGGGTATAGCGGGGGGGGGGCAGGACCATGTCTGGGTATCGGGGCTCCCAGGGGCTGGGGTGTAGCGAGGGGGGGCGTGTCTCCGTTCTGAGGGTCCCGAGGGGCTGGGATACGGGGGAGGGGACGGGGCCATGTCTGGGTGCCGGGGGTCCCCATGGGGATGGGGTATAGCGGGGTGGGGGCAGGACCGTGTCTGGGTACTGGGGGTCCCCATGGGGATGGGGTGTAGTGGGGGGATGGGGACGTGTCTCCATGCCGGTGGGTCCCCGGCTGGGGGCACTGCTGTGGGGAAGCTCGCAGCTTTGCACTGGCCCTTGCCATGGGGCCTTGCTAGCCGCCGCTCTCACCCCCTAGCACAGCCCCCCCCCCCCCCCAGCTGTGCCCAGGCCTCCCACCCCCATCCCAGTGCCCAGGCCAGGGGCATGAATGGCTCCATTCATCCTCCGCCCCCCTCGGGCCCCCCCCTCCTTCGCCCCCCCCCCCCCGGGAATCTGGGGCCGCCGCTAGCTCAGGTCTCGCTTTGTTCTCCCACCCACGGGCCACCCTGGACCCTGCGCGCCGGGTCAGGGGAAATGCCAGCCTGTCCGCCTGCTGCGAGCTTCCCCGCAGCGGTGCCCCAGCCGGAGACCCCAGCGCTGCGAGCTTCCCCACAGCAGTGCCCCAGCCGGAGACCCCCAGCGCTGCGAGCTTCCCCGCAGCGGTTCCCCAGCTGGGATCCCAGCGCTGCGAGCTTCCCCGCAGCGGTGCCCCAGCGAGGGACCCCGGTGCTGCGAGCTTCCCCACAGCGGTGCCCCAGCCGGGGACCCCAGCGCTGCGAGCTTCCCCGCAGCAGTGCCCCAGCCGGGGACCCTGGTGCTGCGAGCTTCCCTGCAGCGGTGCCCCAGCCGGGGACCCCGGTGCTGCGAGCTTCCCTGCAGCGGTGCCCCAGCCAGGGACCCGAGCTGTGAGCTTCCCTGGAGCAGTGCCCCAGCCGGAGACCCCAGCGCTGCGAGCTTCCTCACTGCAGTGCCCCAGCTGGAGACCCCAGTGCTGCGAACTTACCTGCAGCAGTGCCCCCAGCTGGGACCCCGGTGCTGCGAGCTTCCTTGCAGCAGTGCCCCAGCTGGAGACCCCAGTGCTGTGAACTTCCCTGCAGCAGTGCCCCCAGTCGGGGACTCTGGTGCTGCGAGCTTCCGCACAGTAGTGCCCTGACGCCCCAGGCCCATGTTCTGTTCCAGGCGTGGGCTGGGCCGGCCCGGAGCCATGGCCGACGGGGAACGTCCCAGGAGCAGCCTGAGCCAGGCCAGCAGCGTCCTCACCATCTCCTCCGTCAGCCTGGGGGCCGCCAAGGTGTGTGGGGCGGGGCTGGGGCTCTGCCACGGGGCGGCCTGTGGGGGGGGGGGGGGGGCTCCGACTCACCACCTCCTGCTCCCCACATCCACCCTCTCCTCTTCTCCCGCCCACAGCTCCCACCTTAACTCCCACAACACCTACCCCCAAACCTGGGCCCCATTCCCTGCCCCCCTGAGCCAGCCACTCCCTGCCCTGGGGCCGGGTGGGAGCCGGCGCCCCCTAGTGGCTGATGTGTGTGTGTGTGTGTGGGGGGGGGGATTAACCCTTTCCTGTCCGCCCCCCCCCAGCCGTCGCGCTCCCTGCGGAGGGTTCACACCTTCGGGAAAAGGGGAAATTCCATCAAGCGCGACCCCAACGCCCCCGTCGTCATTCGGGGCTGGCTCTGCAAACAGGTACCAGGGGGGTGGCCGGGGGGGCTGCCTTGGGGGGGGGGGACAGAGGCTGGTAGATTGGGGCCAAGGGGGTGTTAGGTTGGGGGGGCGACAGGGCGGGGAGGTGATCGCTTGGGGGGTGATGGGGCAGAGGGGTCTGGGAGTTCGGGGGGGCAAGATCATTGAGGTGGGCATAGGGCAGGGACACTCAATGGGGTGGGGGGATGGTGAGGTGGGGTGCTGGAGGAGGGGCTGTTGGGGGGCATGGGGAGGGGCTTAGTTCTGGGGGGCTGTTGGGGGTCATGGGGGAGGGGCTGTTGGGGAGCCTGGGGGAGGGGCTGTTAGTTTTGGGGGGTGATGTAGGGGGCTGGCTCTCTATGGGGCGATCAGGCTGGGAACAGGGCCTCGGGGTTGGATGGGGAGGGTGGTAGGTTTGGGGGAATGGGGTGGGGGCTGTTAGTCAGGGTGTGGGGTGCCATGGGGCTGGTGCTCGGGGGGGGTCGATGTGAGGCGGGGGCTTTTTCTTCTAATAGGGCAAATGGTCTGATCCCCTGGCGAGGGACTGATACCCTGGGGGGGCAGGGAGTTGGGGGGCCGCTGGGGGGCAGAGCCCTGGAGGGGCGAGGGGAAAGGCTGGGCCCCCACCCCCCAATTGCTGCCTGTGCCCCTCACCCTGCTGTCGGGGCGGTTCTCGTTCCAGGACAGCTCCGGCCTGAAGCTGTGGAAGCGACGCTGGTTTGTGCTGGCCGATTACTGCCTCTTCTACTACCGAGGTACTGGCCCCCCAACCCCCCCGGCAGGGGGCGCTGTGGGGAGCGGGGCAGGGAGCGGCAGCCCATTAATCCCCCCTTCCTTTTGGGGTCCCCCAGACAGCAGGGAGGAGGCGGTTTTGGGGAGCATCCCGCTCCCCAGCTACGAGATCCGGCCGCTGCCCGGGGAGGGGAAGAGCCGAAGATTCACATTCAAGGTCAGTCCGGGGGGAGTCGGTCTGGTCAGAGCGCCCCCCCCCCAGGAACCCCATTCGGGGTCCCCCACTTGGAGACACCCGGGCGCCTGGGTTCTATTCCCCAGCTCTGGGAGGGGAGTGGGGGCTGGTGGTTAGAATGGGAGGGGGCTGGGAGGCAGGACTCCTGGGTTCTCTCCCAGCTCTGGGGAGGGGAGTGGGGGCTAGGGGGTTAGAGCGGGGGAGGGGGGCTCTCTGGAGCCGACGGTCAGGGCCCCTCCCCGCTAACTGGCGCCCCTCCCACCATCTGTGCCCCAGGCCGAGCACCGGGGGATGCGGACGTACCACTTCAGTGCGGACACCCAGGAGGACATGAACGGCTGGATCCGAGCCATGAGCCAGTCCGCTGCGGCCGAGAGTGATCCCAGCACCATGTAGGGGTGGGGGGGTCTAGTGGTTAGATCGGGGGGGCTGGGAGCCAGGACTCCTGGGTTCTCTCCCTAGCTCTGGGAAGGGAGTGGGGTCTAGTGGTTAGAGCTGAGGGGGGCTGGGAGCCAGGACTCCTGGGTTCTCTCCCAGCTCTGGGGAGGGGAGTGGGGTCTAGTGGTTAAAACATGGGGGTGGGGGGACTGGGAGCCAGGACTCCTGGGTTGTGGAGTAACTATTCTGTCTCTCACCCCATAGCAGCAGCCGGCCCCCCCAGCTGCTCAGCCGGCCGGTGCCCCCCCAGGCCCATCTCTTCGAGGATGTCAGGCCGCTCACGCCCGACCTGGGTCTCACCAAAAGCGTCGAGTCCTTGGAAATCGCCCGGCTCTCGGGGCCCCACTCGTCTGCAGAGAGTCTGTCTGCGACGGGCCGGGGGGCACAGGGCGAGGGGGGGGCCCCTGCCCAGCGGCCCTGCCCCACCCCCCAGTCCGGTCAATGGGGAAGGGCTCGGGGGGGAGCTGCAGGGGCTAAGGTAAGAGTCTTTCGCCCTGGCCTCCTCTAGAAGGGGGCGCTGTGTGGGGGGGGGCAGGGGTACCTCACCGTCTGATTAACCCTTTCATCTCTGCTCCTCTTCCCCCAGCTCTCTCTCGTCCCGCATTCTGCGGGGCCAGGAGCCCTCGGCAGCCAAACGCCCCCATCCCGGCCCCCCCAGACCCTCCCCACCCCCCCCTGAGTCCGAACAGCCCCCCCTGGAGCCCCCCTCCCCCTGGGAGCCCTCTGCAGCTGCCCAGTCCCACGTCCGCTCCTCCCGTTCCTACTCCCTTCCCCCCACCCCCGCCGAGCTCAGGGGGGCACGGGGGGGCCAGGGGGGTGCAGGGGCATCCTCCGGGAGGGTTCGAGCCCCTGAGTTGGCTGCATCCTGCGAAGATCTCCCCCTGCTGGTCCAGGCAGGGTCCAGCCTGACCCGGCCCCACACCCCCGTGGGGAGGGTAGATATCGCCCCCGGGGGGGCCAGGCGGGGCAGCAGGCCCATCCCTGGGCGCCCCCAGACTCCCGCCGACCGCTACGATGTGCGGCCCTCCGAGGAGCCCTGTGCCCGGCCCCCCGGGCGCTACCCCCGCAGTCCCCACCCCAGCCACTGCTTGGCGCGGCCCGGGACCCCGGCGGAGGAGAGCCCCCCGCAGACGGCCACACTGGGACCTGCCCTGGGGAGACAGCTCCGGAGCCGGGTAGGCTGGGGGGGGCGCTGGACTGTGGGGAGCGGGGCGGGGGTCAGCAGGGGGCGCTGGGCTGTGGGGAGCGGGGTGGGGGGGGTCAGCAGGGGGCGCTGGGCTGCGGGGAGCGGGGTGGGGGCTCGGCAGGGGGTGTGCTTCGGGGTGGGGGGTCGGCGCTGTCTGACCCCTGTCTTCTCTTCCCCCCTGCAGTTCACAGACCGGGTGTACCCCTCCCTGGGGGCCACCCCACCGCGTGCCCGTCTCCACGGACGATTGGTGAGTGACCCTCCTCCCGCACCCGCCTTCCCCTGGCCCCCCATGTCCTCCCACTGCTGACCCTGTCCTCGCCCCTTTCTCCCTAGATCTCCCCACATTCGGCCTCCTCCAGCTACCTCCACCTGCCCCCACTGCCCCCGCTCGCCAGCCGCCCCCCGGGGAAGAGGACCTCACTGGGAGCTCCGGTACGTACCCCCCGCCAAGTCTGTGCCTCAGTTTCCCCCTCCATCCTCTGATCAGCCCCTTGCAGGGGCGCCCTGTGGCTAGGCCCGCAGGATTCTGGCATGGGAGTGGGGAGGGGAACATGGGGGAGGGCTGGACTCCTGGGTTCTCCGCTCCTCACCCTCTTGTTCTTTTTTCTTCCCCAGCCCTGGACCGTGGCCCCTCTGTCCCGGGACAGGACCCTGCTGGCGCAGCCCAGGGCTGAAAGTGACACCGATGTGAGTGTGTGTGTCTGTGTCCTCTGCCCCCCCATGCAGAGCGTCACCCACATGCCCCGGACACCCCAAAATCCCCCCTGGATCAGACCCAAGGGCCCATCTACCCCTGTATCCTGCTACCCCAGATCAGACCCATGGGCCCATCTACCCCAGTATCCCGCCTCCCCCGGATCGGACCCCGGGCCCATCTACCCTGGTATCCCGCCTCCTCCCTGGTTTTTACAGCTGAGCATTTTTGGGTATTTGGCCAGGCCTTTGGCACACGAGACGCTCCCCAGGGTCACTTCCTGCCCGAGACGCCCCAAACCTGAACCCCATGTCCGCCCCACGCCGGTAACCCCCACCCCCCACTAACCAGGGCGCCACCTGGAGGCCGCAGCTGAAACAACCCAGTTTTCTCACCCCCACCCCCCGGGGGTGTCTTTTTTTTTCTTCCCTCCCACCCTAGATTCTCCTGACTAAACTCTGCGGCCAGGACAAGCTGCTTCGGGGGCTGGAGGAGGAGACGGGGCAGCTGCGGGCTGAGAAGGTGATTTCACCCCCCACACACACACACCAGCCTGGGCAAGGAGTCCCCATATACCCAGCCCCCGCGCCCCACCCCAGAGCCAGCCGCATCCCAGCACCGGGCGAGGGGTCCCCCGATACCCAGCCTCCGCGCCCCATCCCAGAGCCAGCCGCATCCCAGCGCCGGCTGAGGGGTCCCCGTATACCCAGCCCCCGTGCCCCACCGGCAGGCTTGGCAATTGCTTTCACCAGGTGGTGCTGGGTGAAAACAGAGGCTGCCCCCGAGTGGCGGTGGTAGTGGGGGCAATGGGGCATTAACCCCTTAATTGCTGGGCTGTTCGGAAGGGGGTGACCCAGCAGAGGAAAGGGGCCACAGGGGATTTCCCCCATGCCCCCCAAGACGGGGTGGGAGGGCAGGAACTTCCCCACCCCTCCTGGCCCCGCCCCGTCCCATCCAAGGGGTAACCAGGTTGGACCCCCCAGGAGAGGCTGGAGAAGGCCCTGGAGCTGGTCCGGCACCAGCTGGATGAATGCCAAGGCCCGGAGCTGGCGGAGGAGAAAATCTGGTACCAGCAGAGGCAGCTGCAGGACGAGCTGGTGCAAGTCAGAGCCCGGCTCTGCGACCTGGCGCTGGTGAGTGTGAGCGGCCCCGAACCCCACCCCAGAGGGGCCGCACCTCGGCGCCGGGTCCCCGTACACCCAGCCCCCCGCCCCACCCCAGAGGGGCCGCGTCTCGGCGCCGGGTCCCCGTATAGCCAGCCCCCTGCCCCACCCCAGAGGGGCTGCACCTCGGCGCCGGGTCCCCGTACACCCAGCCCCCTGCCCCACCCCAGAGGGGCTGCGTCTCGGCGCCGGGTCCCCGTACAGCCAGCCCCCTGCCCCACCCCAGAGGGGCTGCACCTCGGCGCCAGGTCCCCCTATAGCCAGCCCCCTACCCCACCCCAGAGGGGCTGCACCTCGGCGCCGGGTCCCCATATAGCCAGCCCCCCGCCCCACCCCAGAGGGGCTGCACCTCGGCGCCGGGTCCCCGTATAGCCAGCCCCCTGCCCCACCCCAGAGGGGCTGCACCTCGGCGCCGGGTCCCCGTATAGCCAGCCCCCTGCTCCACCCCAGAGGGGCCGCGTCCCGGCCCTGTGTCCTGTATAAGCAGCTGTGAGTTTCCCGTTCAGGACAGCGAGAGGGCTTGGGGAGATTTCGCCGCCCTAGAAAATGAGCTGCTGACGCTGCGGGAAACGCTGGCTCAGATCCGACAGCTCGGGCACCCCCAGGTACGTCACCCCGCTAGGGCACCTCCATCTTGCCGCTGCGCTGAAGGGATGGGCCTGTGGGACTCC
Organism: Actinemys pallida; assembly: GCA_023634205.1. Lineage (NCBI taxonomy): Eukaryota > Metazoa > Chordata > Testudines > Emydidae > Actinemys > Actinemys pallida. The sequence continues at coordinate 439,638 of JALMGD010000024.1, forward strand.
CTGCCACATGATTTCCCTGGGGCGAATCGCTCAGCAAGTCCCTAAAGCAAACCGGGATTGTACAGAGGGCGCCGGACTGCGGGGAGCGGGGCGGGGGGCTCGGCCGGGGGCGCCGGGCTGCGGGGTGGGGGGCTCGGCAGGGGGCGCTCTCCCCTCACAGCTATAGGGATGTGGGAGCGCTGGCTAGGAGACACAGGGCCTGGGAGAACCGCCTGGTCTGTCTGGCTGCACCAGCCGTAGACGATATTCTGGGAGCAGGCGGGATACCGGGGTAGATGGGCCCGTAGGTGGCGCTGGGGTCCGATGCTAATTACTGTGCCGTGACCTTTCCCCTCTGCCCTTTGCCCTCAGGAGCAGGGGGCTGCCCAGCAGGAACTGTGGATGATCGATGACATCATTGCGGGGTTGGGAGCCAGCCCTGCCCCCTACCCCGCCCTGGACCCCAGGACAAGTCCAGGTGCTGGCTGCAATGTCCCAGGGTGGTGCTAGGGGGCGCTGTGCTGTGGGGGGCAGGGTGGGGCTATGGGGGCGCTGTGCTGTGGGGGACAGGGTGGGGCTATCGGGGGTGCTGTGCTGTGGGGGGGCAGGGTGGGGCTATGGGGGCGCTGTGCTGTGGGGGACAGGGTGGGGCTATCGGGGGTGCTGTGCTGTGGGGGGGCAGGGTGGGGCTATGGGGGCGCTGTGCTGTGGGGGGCAGGGTGGGGCTCTCGGGGGCGCTGTGGTGTGGGGGCAGGGTGAGGCTCTCGGGGGCGCTGTGGTGTGGGGGGCAGGGTGGGGCTATGGGGGCGCTGTGCTGTGGGGGGCAGGGTGGGGCTCTCAGGGGGCGCTGTGCTGTGGGGGGCAGGGTGGGGCTATGGGGGCGCTGTGCTGTGGGGGGCAGGGTGGGGCTATCGGGGGCGCTGTGCTGTGGGGGGGCAGGGTGGGGCTCTCAGGGGGCGCTGTGCTGTGGGGGGCAGGGTGGGGCTATGGGGGCGCTGTGCTGTGGGGGGCAGGGTGGGGCTCTCGGGGGCGCTGTGCTGTGGGGGGCAGGGTGAGGCTCTCGGGGGCGCTGTGCTGTGGGGGCAGGGTGGGGCTCTCGGGGGCGCTGTGGTGTGGGGGCAGGGTGGGGCTCTCGGGGGCGCTGTGGTGTGGGGGGCAGGGTGGGGCTCTCAGGGGGCGCTGTGGTGTGGGGGGCAGGGTGGGGCTATCGGGGGCGCTGTGCTGTGGGGGGCAGGGTGGGGCTCTCAGGGGGCGCTGTGCTGTGGGGGGCAGGGTGGGGCTCTCGGGGGCGCTGTGGTGTGGGGGCAGGGTGGGGCTCTCGGGGGCGCTGTGCTGTGGGGGGCAGGGTGGGGCTATGGGGGCGCTGTGCTGTGGGGGGCAGGGTGGGGCTCTCAGGGGGCGCTGTGCTGTGGGGGGCAGGGTGGGGCTATCGGGGGCGCTGTGCTGTGGGGGGCAGGGTGGGGCTATCGGGGGCGCTGTGCTGTGTTGTGGGGGGTGGGGGCTCAGCAGGAGGACCCGGGCTGTGGGTCGCTGACGCTGTCTCGTCTCCTTTTCAGGCTTCTCTCTGGCTGCCTCCCCCATTCTGGAGCATGGGGGGGGCTCAGCCCGGAGCCACCTGCCTCTCCTGGGGCCGGATGGGGGGGGCCAGCACCACGAGGTGCCCCTCAGGGTGAGGGGCCTGTTTTCCGGGGGGGGAGGCACCCAGGCCCTCACTCCCGAGCTGCAGCCCCCTGCTAGCCCAGCCCTGCCCCCCCAGCCCTGCCGGTGCCCCTCACTCCTGACCCACAGCCCCTGCTAGCCCAGCCCTGGCCTCCCCCAGCCCTGCCAGTGCCCCTCACTCCCAACCCGCAGCCCCTGCCAGCCCAGCCCTGGCCTCCCCCAGCCCTGCCAGTGCCCCTCACTCCCAACCCGCAGCCCCTGCTAGCCCAGCCCTGGCCTCCCCCAGCCCTGCCAGTGCCCCTCACTCCCAACCCGCAGCCCCTGCTAGCCCAGCCCTGCCTCCCCGTCTGTGCCCCTCACTCCCGACCCGCAGCCCCTGCTAGCCCAGCCCTGGGCTCCCCCCAGCCCTGCCGGTGCCCCTCACTCCCGACCCGCAGCCCCTGCTAGCATAGCCCAGCCCCCCCAGCCCTGCCGGTGCCCCTCACTCCCGACCTGCAGCCCCTGCTAGCCCAGCCCTGCCCCACCAAGCCCTGCCGGTAGCCCCCTGCTAGCCCGGCCCTGGGTTTCTCTCTGTTCCCCTGCAGGCCGTGCCAGCTGGCGGCCTGGAAGAGGGCCGAGCAATGAGGGGAGATGCCTGGGGCTCCCAGCCCCCTCAGAGCCCCTCTAGAAGAGGGGCCGGGTCCCCCGAGCTGGACGGAGGGCGCCCCCTGCAGGAGACGGATGTTGCGGCACCAGGTGCGGTCCCCCCCGTGCCCAGCTCGGCTGGGGCAGCATTCGCCCTTCGTCTCCCTTCCCAGCCCCCTCTTTAACCCCTGCTTCTCCCCCCCACAGGTCTCAGCTCGCCTCCGGCCGCACCCCACCTGCCCCGGAGCCCCAGCCCAGGCCCCCATGAGCCCCGAGAGCAGAGAACCGAGGAGCTGCCAGCCAAGGTAGCAGGGCTCCCCCCTTCCCCTGGGGGTCAGCGTGTGGGAGCCCGGACACCTGGGTCCTATCCCCAACTCTGGGAGGGGAGTGGGGTTTAGTGGTTAGAGCGGGGAGAGGGGGGGCTGGGAGCCAGGACGCCTGGGTTCTCTCCCTGGCTCTGGGAGGGGATTGTGGGTGAGTGGTTAGAGCAGGGGAGGGGGGAACCTGGGAGCCAGGACGCCTGGGTTCTATCTCTGGCTCTGGGAGGGGAGTGGGGCCTAGTGGTTAGAGTGTGGGGTTGGGAGCCAGGACGCCTGGGTTCCCTCCTGCCATTCTCCCCCCCCTCCCAGGTGATCACAACGGACCCCCCTGGTCCCCACCGGGCCCGGATGAGCGTCCAGGAGCAGTTGGAGCGGATGCGCCGGCACCAGGAAGGCCAGAGGCAGCAGGAGGGGGGCAGGCCGAACCCCTGGGGCTCCCGGCAGGGCTCTGTCCGGGCCAGCGCCAGCCGGGTGGGTACGCAGCCTGCGGGGGAGGGGCTGACTGGCTGCCAGGGGGTGGGGCATGGCCCAAGGCCACACCGACTGTCTCCCCCAGTAAAGCCCATATCTCACCCACCCTGTGAGGGGAGGGGAGGGCTGGGAGCCAGGACTCCTGGGTTCTCTCCCCAGCTCTGGGAGGGGAGTGGGGGCTAGTGGTTGGAGCAGGGAGCTGGGAGCCAGGACTCCTGGGTTCTCTCTCTGGTGCTGGGAGGGGAGTGGGGGCTAGTGGGTTAGAGCAGGGAGCTGGGAGCCAGGACTCCTGGGTTCTCTCTCTGGTGCTGGGAGGGGAGTGGGGGCTAGTGGGTTAGAGCAGGGGGCTGGGAGCCAGGAATCCTGGTTTAGAAGATGGGTACTGCTCTGGGGGGCAGCGCTGGCTAGCGGGGTGGAGTGGTTCTCCCCAGAGCTCGGATTCCTGGATGGAGCTTCCCCCGCGTTCACTTCCCCCTCCTAAAATTCCTCCTCCAGCTCCCTCTTCGGACTCACTCCCCCGACCTCGGGCCAGAGCCAGCCCAGACCCACATGGAGCCACCGCCGAGGGGGAGCCAGACCGGGGGGCCCTGGGGCCGGTCTCCCCCACCCCTCGAGAGAGACCGTCACCGGGTCATCACCCTGGCATACGCGCTAGCCACCGAGGCCTCCGAGCGCAGGAAACTCATCACAGGTAACGGGGCTGTGAGCCCGGACTCCTGGGTTCTGTCCCCCCACAGTGATCTCTCTTTCCCATCCCCCCCAGCACCACTCCCATCCCAGCTGGGGAAATAGCTGAACAAATGAAGTGAAAAATGGCCGGAATCTGGTTCAGCTGTTGGGGAAATTTCTGACTCCTGCTGGCAGGTCCCTGGGGTGGGAACAGGTGTGTGTGTGGGGGGGTCCCTGGGGCGGCTGGGGGGGCTGGAGGATGGGAAAGGCCACGTTTCTCTCTGTGTCTAATTCATTAAAGCTCCCAGGAACCAGACAGACGCCTGAAGGGGTCCCCATGTCCCCAGCCCCCGCGGCCCACCCCAGAGGTAGCCGCATGTCGGCGCCGGGCGAGGAGTCCCCGTATAACCAGCCCCCGTGCCCCACCCCAGAGGTGGCCGCATCTGCACGCCTGGCGAGGGGTCCCCGTATAACCAGCCCCTGCGCCCCACCCCAGAGGTGGCCGCATCTCCACGCCCAGCCAGGGGTCCCCGTATCACCAGCCCCGTGCCCCACCCCAGAGGTGGCCGCATCTCCACGCCCAGCCAGGGGTCCCCGTATCACCAGCCCCGTGCCCCACCCCAGAGGTGGCCGCATCTCAGCACCAGGGATGGGGGTCGGTGACTCTGGTCTCCTCTCTCTGTGCAGGGAAGACCCCGCCTGAGCCCCAGTTGGCGGCCAATCCGGACCCTTCCCCAGAGCCGCTGGATGCAGTGACCAATCAGCACATGCTGTTTACTCCCGCACTCCCCCGGGGGCACCCAGAGGCCAATCACGTCGAGGCGGAACCGTGTGGCCCAGCCAATCGGAACACAGCATTTAGCGCCAATTCAGTGCAGCGGACGGGAGCGGCCAATCAGGCGTCGTCTCGATTTCAAGCGGCCAATTGGGCCTTGCCTGTTCCCGAGCTTTCCAATTGGTTTTCACCCTTGCCTGAAGCAGCCAATCAGGCAGCATGTCTGTCAGAGGCAGCCAATCGAGCATCGCCCCTGTCCGAGGGGTCTCAGTGGGCACCCCCTTTGCCCACATTGGCCAATCAGACATCGACTGCACACAAGGCGTCGCCTCCGTTCTGGGCCGCCCAAAAGGAATGTGGGGATTGGGCGCCGGAGCAAAGGATTGTGGGTAACAAGGACGTGGCCAATGGGGGGTTTCGGGGGCAGGGCGGGCGTGCCGTGCCCAGGCAGGTGGTGGCATACTTAGGCGAGGGGAGCCAGCCAATCAGGATCACCCTACTGCAGTCCAGCTTCTAACCCATTGGCTGAGAGGCAGGGTCAAGTCACGCCCCCTAGGGTGGGCTCTAGGGCAGGGCGGGGGGCTGTATAGGGGGATGTGCCCAAAGATGGGGCAGGGCTCAGAGGTTTGGGGTCCCTGCCCCCAGAGAGGGGACCCCTTAACCCCACCTAGGGTCCCATCGCCTTGCTGCCCCATGGTGGGCAGAGTGGGAAGTGCAACCCCCTGGGCCCCTCACTCCCGACCCGCAGCCCCTGCTAGCCCGGCCCTGGGCTCCCCCCAGCTCTCCCGGTGCCCCTCACTCCCGACCCGCAGCCCCCTGCTAGCCCAGCCCTGGGGTCCCCCCAAACACCCACCCTGCTGAACCTGACAATGAGGGGGGGGTCTCATGAGCACCCAGAGGGAAGGGGGATTTATGGGGACACCTGATCCTCCCCCACTGTCGTGGGACTCTGTACGGGGGCATCGGGGGGAGGGAGAATCCTTCAAATGGCCCCCTCACCCCCCAGGCAGCTCCCTCCCCTGTTACCCCCTTTTCCTGCCTGTTGGTGTCTCCGGGGCTCCCCTGCGGAGGGGTACGGGAGTTGGGGAGACCTTCGAGCTCGCCGGGGCCTGGGCAGGGGTTTATACCGGGCACTGGCGGCAGAATACGCTGCAGTCTGTACAGGGAAGCGGTCACTACACGGGGGCCTGTGGAATTTGTCCCCTGTGTGTGTGCGGGAATGGCCCGTGTTAGAGTTCGAGTCTGCCCAGAGGCAGGCTGCTGCAGGAAGCCGGGCGGCCGGACGACCGAGGAGGGGCCAGGCGGGGTTGTTAAGTGGGGGCTGCTGGAAGATGGGGAGACTCCTGAACTGGGGGACAAGAGGGCTCAGGGGGCGCCGGGCTGAGGAAGCTGGACCCTGGTGTAACTTTGGGTTCTCTGCGCTAACCCGACGGCTCTTACCCCACGGGGTGAATGTCCCTGCAGCTCCTGGAGGGGGGGGGGGGGCTCGGCTCGCTGAGGGGCCCACCGCAGGTGGAGCTGTGGAGGGAGCTCACGGCGTGAAGCCGGGGGGCTGAAGAGCCTGAGGTTCGGTCCCAGGAGGGGGTGAAGCCAAGGGGCGGCTGACCCTAGTGACACAGCATCACGGACTCACAGGTCGGGCCCACTCTTGGCCCCGTGCGGTCTGTGGGGGGGACCCCCTTCAGCGCAACAGCCCTTCTCAGGGGTCCCCTCTCTCCCGGGGTCAGGCCCCTCCACCTCCTGGAGCCGCACCTCTCTGAGCCTGAGCACATCTGTCTCTGCCGTGGGCCCCCTCAGGGAGTCCACTCGCTCCGGACCCCTGGGGCCTCCACCCCCGAAGTGGACGATGCCCCCCCCCCCGCCCTGTTCTCTAGCCCGGAGCGACTCTCAGCCGGCGTAACACAGAGGGTTTAGTGAGCGTCTGAACAGGACTTTGGGCCCAGAGATTAAACCAACTGTCCCAACGCAGCTGGAGACAGGCCGCGGGGACGTGATAAAACGTGGCAGCCCCAGAGGGGCCGCTTCCCAGCACCGGGCGAGGGGTCCCTGCATACCCAGCCCCCACGCCCCACCCCAGAGGGGCCACGTCCCAGCGCTGGGTGAGGGGTCCCTGCATACCCAGCCCCTGCGCCCCACCCCAAAGGGGCCGTGTCCTGGCGAGGGGTCCCTGCATACCCAGCCCCCGCACCCCACCCCAGAGGTGGCTGGGAACTCATCCTAGATTTAACCTGGCCCCTCTGGGGGTACGTTGGGGGGTTTCTTCCTTCTGGAGTATATTGCAGAGAAATGTAACCAATAAATCTCATTTATTTAACCCTCATTTAACCCATGAATCTCAGCCGCTTTATTCCAGAGACAAATCCCCCGGCTTTTCACAAGGCTGGTCAGAGCCGGCGCCCCCTAGAGGGGAAAGGCCCCGTGCCCCATTCCCTGCCCCCCGAGCCAGCCAGTCCCTGCCCTGGGGCCGGGTGGGAGCCGGCGCCCCCTAGAGGGGAAAGGCCCCGTGCCCCATTCCCTGCACCCCGAGCCAGCCAGTCCCTGCCCTGGGGCCGGGTGGGAGCCGGCGCCCCCTAGAGGGGACAAGCCCCCTGCCCCGCCCCCTTTCGGGACAGGACTACATTTCCCAGGATGCACCGTTCTCTCGGCCTCCCCCCCCCCGCCCATGTGCCCTCTGAGCTGCAGCTTCCCCTTTCCCGGCTCCGCTGCGGCCCGGGGGCGCCCTGCACCATGGCCTCGGGGCTGCGCTACCCGGGCAAGGTGGCCGTAGTGACCGGGGGCAGCCGGGGCATCGGGGAGGCGATCGTCAGGGAGTTCGGTGAGGGGCGGGCCCGGGGGGGGCACAGCGGGAGCTGGGGCAGCAGGGACCCCTGGGGGTCTGTAGGGGGGGGTCTTGGGGCGCTGCGGGAGGGGGGAGCAGAGCCCTGCGGGGGGGGGCTGGGGATCAGGGCGTGTGTGGTTGGGGGGGGAGTCGGTATATTGCAGGATGGTGGATGTGGGTGTCGGAGGGGGGGGGGCTGCAGGGCCGGGGGGGAGACTCCAGGGCTGGGCTCCTTCCGTCTTGGATCTTCCTGGACTTTGTCCGTCTGTCCCGTGTCCGCCCGGCCGCTCACTGACCCTGGGAGTTGCGGGCAGCAGTGAGATTTATGTGCCTTGCGATGTGTGGGGCTGGCCAGCAGGGGGCAGCAGAGACCCATCGTCTCCCAGGAGCACTGCTGTGGGGATGCTCGCAGCGCTGGGGGGAGGGGGGAAGTTCTTGTCTGGGGGCACTGCTGTGGGGAAGCTTGCAGCACTTGGGGCGAGGGGGAAGTTCCTGCTTAGGGGCACTGCTGTGGGGAAGCTCGCAGCGCTGTGGGGAGGGGAGAAGTTCCTGTCTGGGGGCACTGCTGTGGGGAAGCTCGCAGCGCTGGGGGAGGCGTTCCTGTCTGGGGACACTGCTGTGGGGAAGCTCGCAGCGCTGGGGGGAGGGGAGAAGTTCCTGTCTGGGGGCACTGCTGCGGGGAAGCTCGCAGCGCTGGGGGAGGCGTTCCTGTCTGGGGACACTGCTGTGGGGAAGCTCGCAGCGCTGGGGGGAGGGGAGAAGTTCCTGTCTGGGGGCACTGCTGCGGGGAAGCTCGCAGTGCTGGGGGAGGCGTTCCCGTCTGGGGACACTGCTGTGGGGAAGCTCACAGCGCTTGGGGGAGGGGGAAGTTCCTGTCTGGGGACACTGCTGCGGTGAAGCTTGCAGCGCTGGGGGAGGCGTTCCCCTCTGGGGACACTGCTGTGGGGAAGCTCACAGCGCTGGGGGGAGGGGGAAAGTTCCTGTCTGGGGACACTGCTGTGGGGAAGCTCGCAGCACCGGGGGGGGGTTACTGGCGCTGGTGTTTTTGATGCTAACTTTATTCTCTCATACCCCTCCCCCATTGTGCCCTGCTTTTTCTCCTCCCCCCTTTGTCCCCCTCCTGGCCCCCTCTTTCCCCTGTCCCCCCAGTTCGGCAGGGGACTCACGTGGTCTTCTGTGCCCCCGAAGCTGAAGGTGAGAAATCACTCCCCACTTTTCTGGGTACCCGCACGCCGCATGTTGGGAGCTCTGGGCTGGGGGCGCTGGGCAGGGGATGTGGGGTGCTGGTTTGGGGGGGTGGATATTTCTCTCTCTGAGCCCCCAAATCTGTCCTCCCCCCTGTGATGGATGCGCCCCCCCCCCCCAGTGTCTGCGGTATCCGGCTCCTCCCCACTCCTGGATACCCACCCCCCCCGTGTTTGGCTGCCCCCTCCCCCCACCCTCCTTTTCCCTGCCCCCTCCTGGGATCCCACCTCCCCTGGTGTCCAGCCTCCCCCTGGGCTGTCACCATCCCCTCCTTTCCCTTGCAGGGGCTGCGGGGCGGGCACTGGAGCAGGCGCTGCGGGACTCGGGGGGCCCCGGAGACCCCCATTTCCAGCCCTGTGACGTCACCAGCGAACGGGACATCCAGGTGGGCAGGGGGGTCTGTCCCAGTTGGAGGGAGGGGGCAGATGCTGCAGGGGGGGGGCATTGTCCCCAGGCCTCCCCCCCCAGACTTTCTGTGGCGGGATGGGCAGTGCCCGGGGGTGGAGGTCGGAGTCACCTCAGCGTGGAACCGAACGGGTCAGATTCCTCCCACCTCTGTCCTGCCCCCCAACACCCCTCCCCTCCTCCTGCCCCCTGCTTCCCCCCTCCCTGCCCCAACTCCCCCTCCCCTTGCCCCCACCCCAACTCTCCCCACACGTGCTCCCCCTACACCCTCCCCACAACCCCCCCCACATGCTCCCCCTGCCACCCCTACCCACAACCCCCCCCATTCTCTCTCACCCAGGCACTGATCGCGGTGACCCGGGAGCGTTATGGACGCATCGACTGTCTGGTGAACAACGCTGGACGCCGTGAGTCGCCCCGATCATTGGGGGCGGGGGGGGGGTGTCCCTGGGCCCATCCTGGAATGGGGGGTGGAACCCCTGAGCTGGGGGCAATTAGGGGGCACATGGGCCCCGCTGTCCTGTTGGAAGGGGAAATGGAGATCTCCGGGTCTGAGCTTCGGGGGGGGGGGGGGCGTTTTCAGGGGCCTGCGTCCTGCTTTTCACACCCCCTCCCCAGATCCCCCCGAAGAGCAAATCGACGACGTCACTTCCCAGCATTTCCGGGAACTTCTCGAGGTCAACTTGGTCGGCTACTTCCTGACAGCAAAGGTGAGAGACGCTCCTGCCCTCCACCCCAGAGCCAGCCGCAGCCCAGCGCCGGGGAGGGTCCCCGTAGAACCAGCCCCCGCGCCCCACCCCAGAGCCAGGCACAGCCCAGCGCCGGGGAGGGTCCCCGTATAACCACCGCCCGCGCTCCACCCCAGAGCCAGCCGCAGCCCAGCGCCGGGGAGGGTCCCCGTAGAACCAGCCCCTGCACCCCCCCAGAAGTGGCTGCATCTCCCCCACCTCCCTCTCATCTCTCCGGTGCAGTTCGCCCTGCCCTATCTACGGGAGACCCGGGGCAACATTATCAACATCTCCAGTCTCGTTGGCATCATCGGACAGAGGCAGGCTGTTCCCTACGTCGCCACCAAGGTACCGGCAGAATCAGGGAGAAAACCCAGGAGTCCTGGCTCCCAGCCCCACCCCCTGCTCTAACCACTAGCCCCCACTCCCCTCCCAGAGCCGGGGAGAGAACCCAGGAGTCCTGGCTCCCAGCCCCCTTCCTCCCACCAATAGCCTCCACTCCCCTCCCAGAGCCGGGGAGAGAACCCAGGAGTCCTGTGCCTCTAGCCAATGCTGATCAGACGTTTGGGGGCTGGGTCTATTCCGAGTGACCTCCCCTCCCCCCCGGGGCCCGGTGTTTGGGGGGGGAGTGTATCTCAGGAGCCCCTCGAGCCGGAGTCTGTCCCCAGGGCGCAGTGACGGCGATGACGAAGGCCATGGCGGTGGATGAGAGCAGATATGGGGTGCGAGTTAACAGGTATCTTATGAACCCCAACCCCCCCATGCACACACAACTTCAGGGCTGGGGGGAACTGCTGTGCGGAAGCTCGCAATGTCTGGGACAGTCACTGGCTGGGGGCACTGTTGTGGGGAAGCTCGCAGCACCCCTGGGGGTGTCACAGGCTGCGGGCACTGCCGTGGGGAAGCTCGCAGCATCCGGGACACTCACTGCCTGGGGGCACTGCTGTGGGGAAGCTTGCAGCATCCGGGACAATCACTGCCTGGGGGCACTGCTGTGAGGAAGCTCACAGCGCCTGGGACAATCACTGCCTGGGGGCACTGCTGCGGGGAAGCTCACAGCATCTGGGACAGTCACCAGCTGGGGGCACTGTCGTGGGGAAAGCTCTCAGCACCCCTGGGGGTGTCACAGGCTGGGGGGCACTGCTGTGGGGAAGCTCGCAGCATCCGGGACAATCACTGCCTGGGGGCACTGCTGTGAGGAAGCTCACAGCGCCTGGGACAATCACTGCCTGGGGGCACTGCTGCAGGGAAGCTCACAGTATCTGGGACACTCACTGCCTGGGGCACTGCTGCGGGGAAGCTCACAGCCCTGGTCTCTTGGTCAGGAAGGGGTAAGAATTTAAGGGCAGGGTCAATACCAAATGATTGTGGTTCCTCCCCCCCACCACCACCACTCCAGTATCTCTCCTGGGAACATCTGGACCCCCATGTGGGCGGAGACAGCCGGGCAGACGGCCAATCCGGAGGCCACGATCCAGGCTGGGAAGGATGCCCAGGCAAGTGCATTATGGGAAAAGTGTGTGGGGGGGAGGGGTTTGCCATATGAGGGGAGGGGAAGGGCTGGGGCTGGTGGAAAGGGGGCATCTCAGGGGGGGAGGAGGAAACTGGGGAGTAGGAGGGGAAAAGTGAGGTGGTGGGCGGATCTCTGAGAGGGGCTGGCATAGGTGGGGGCATAAGTGGGAGGGCAGAGGAGGGGGGCCGGGTCGATGGGGCACTGGAGGGGCAGGTGGTATCTCAGTGGGGAGCAGGGGGCCGGAGGGGGATCTCAGTGGGAGGGTGGAGGAGGGGCCCCAGGTCGATGGGGCACTGGAGGGGCAGGGGGGATCTCAGTGGGGGGGGCAGGGTGAGTGGGGAGCAGGGGGGGCAGGGTCAGTGGCTGATCTCTCTCCCTTCCCCCACCCCCCCAGTTGCTGGGCCGGATGGGCACGCCGGAGGAGTGCGCCCTGGCAGTGATCTACCTGGCTGCCGACGGCACCTTCTGCACCGGGATCGACCTGCTGCTGAGCGGGGGGGCCGAGCTGGCCTATGGCCCCAAGAGCTGGCTGGGCCCCAGCTAGGGGGCAGTGGGGGAGCCAGGACTCCTGGGTTCTCTCCCTGGCGCTGGCTCGGAGTTTGCCAGGAGGATCCGTACCTCCGAGTTATTCGCATTCAAAATGCTTCACGGAGCTGAGCGTAAACGCTGCTGGTCATTTCCCTCCCTCTGCGCCCACTAGGCCCCACTCCCCCTCCCAAACCTGGGGAGAGAACCGAGGAGTCCTGCCCCCCCCGCTCTAACCACTAGCCCCCACTCCCCTCCAGAGGCAACCACTGCCACAGAGACCCTCAGCCTCTGGTGCCTCTGGAGGGGGTCTGGGCAGCGAGGGGGCACCCCAATCTCCATTGTGGGGGTCTGGGTAGTGATGGGGGACCCCAATCTCTGTGTGTGGGGCAGGGTCTGGGTGCCAACAGAGGACCCCAAGCTCACATGGTTAATAAAGATGATTTGCAAACAAATATTGTTTCCATTGTTTTTTATTCGGGGGTACGTGTCTCCTCACCGCCAGCTTCGCACGGCCGTGCCGGAGGAGCTGCCCGAGTGGGGCGCTGACTCCTGCGAGCGGCGGCCCGACCTGCTGCCGCTTTCGCCGCTGCGGTTCCTGGCCCCGGGCCGCGCTGGGAGCCCTGGAGCGCCGCGGATCGAAATCGCCTCTCCGCTCACGGCTCTAGCCAAGAGTTTGAAAAGAGCTGGCGGGCCCGTGACCGTTGCTTTTCAATCCGTGTCGGAGCCCGGGGGGCAGTTCCCGAAGCCGGGGAGAAAGCGAATGTTGGGGCAATATTTAAAAAGGGGGACCCGGGTTGTTGTCGGCCTGACCTCGATCCTGGGCACGACATTGGAGCAGCTGATCCAAGACTCGGAGGGGAACATAATTAATGCCGTGCAACTTGCGTTCCTGGACAATGGAGCCTCTCAGACTAACCTGGACCCTGGGACGCTTCCACCGGGGATCCCCGTGTGGGAGCAGAGAGGTGCATCGGCCTCTGGATCTGGCCGGGGGGCGAATCCTGCGCCCAGCTCTGGGGCCTGCAGTGCCGGGGGGATGTGGCGAAACAGCAGAGGGGCCGGAGAAGAGCCAGGGGGACGAGTGAAGGGTTTGTAAACCTGCCGGAGGGTGAGAGACGCCAGGAACTCCAGTTGTCGCGGAGACGGTTCGGGGGGGACTCGACCCCCGGCTCTAGGGAACGAATATTTCATCACAGGCGCCTCAGGCGGGCAGAGGCAGGTCGAACCCGGCCCCAGGCTGGACGTTGGAGTGAGATGAACCCTAGGCTGGAAAGGGGGCACACGTGGAGGGGAATGAACCCTCGGACCGGCTGGCCAAGGGCCCCGGGGGCTTCTCGGGCGCTGGCCACTTTGAAATCCAGGTTGGCCGTTGTGAGGGGTCCCCGGATACCCAGCCCCCGCGCCCCACCCCAGAGGTGGCTGCAGCTCCAGCCCCCTGAGGGCAGGCTGGGGAAGATAATCGCTCAGTAAATGTATTACAGGTTCTGATCTCGGGGAGCCTGGGTCCCCTCGCTCGTTAGGGGAGCAGGCTGGGGGTTAATTAACACAGTCCCCCAGGGCAGTGGGTGGCTAATTCTGTCCCCAGCCGCTAAGCACGGCAGGTGCTTCTCATCTGGGGGCAGCTGATCTGCCCTGGGGGGTGGGGGGCTACATGTCACTGAGGGGGGGTCTTCCCTTGGAGGAGTGGGGGGCCGTGGCGCAGCTGTGGGGGAGGGGGGCCGGCCCAGCCTGGGAAAGGGAAATCTCAGGGAGTCCCATAAGCCAGCAATGAGATCGCCCTCCCCCTGCCCCCAAGATCCTGCCTAGCCCCCCAGCCTGGGGAACAGCAGCCCCCTGCCCCCCATCTCTCCCCTGCCCCCCAACCTAGGGAACAGCACCCCCCTGCCCCCCAGCCTGGGGAACAGCAGCCCCCTGCCCCCCATCTCCCCCCTGCCCCCCAGCCTGGGGAACAGCAGCCCCCTGCCCCCCATCTCCCCCCTGCCCCCCAGCCAGGGGAACAGCAGCCCCCTGCCCCCCAGCTCCCAGTTCCCGCCCTTGCCCGGTACCAGGCGGATCAGCCCACGCTGGGTGAGGAGGCGGGGCGGGGCCAGCCCCATGCTTAGGGGGGAGCTGCCCTCCCATTGGCTACAGCGGGGGGTGTGGGGGGCGGGAGCGGGTGTGATTGGACGGCCCCCCCCCCCGCCCTCCCCCCAAAATAAGTAAGGGGGGAACAGGGCTCCTCTGCAAAACCCGGGGAGGGTAAGGGGGGAGGAGGCACGGGGGGAGGGGGGCTGCACCCCTGCCCTGCCCCACTCCCCATCCCCCCGCCCCACATCTCTTCCCTCCTGAGCCCTCCCCCCCGGGGGGGGCGGAACCTTCCACGCGCCGCCGTGGCCCGGCCCGGTCCCATTAATCCGCGGCACCGGCCATGGCAGCGGCGGGGGTTCGAGCCCGGATCGGGGCCGCTGGGAGGGTGAGTCCAGCCCCCCCCCCGAGTTTGCCCCCCCCGATCCGTAGCCCCCCCCAAGCCCCGCCCCACCTGTGCCCCTCACTCCCGACCCGCAGCCCCTGCTAGCCCGGCCCTGGGCTCCCCCCCCCAGGGTGACTGGACAGCAAGTGTGAAAAATCAGGACGGGGGTGGGGGGTAATAGGAGCCTATATAAGAAAAAGACCCAAAAATCAGAACTGTCCCGATCAGATCGGGACATCTGGTCACCCTCCCCCCCTCCCAGCCGGTGCCCCTCACTCCCGCCCCGCAGCCCCCTGCCAGCCCAGCCCCTGGGCTCCCCCCTCCCGCTCTCACCTGAGCGACTCTCTCACCTTGAACGTTTTGTTTCCGCCTTTCAAGGACCCGGGGGGGAGGGGGGAGACGAGCGGGGGGGGGGGGCTGGCGTGATTCCTGCGGGGGGGAGGATAGACGAGCCCTGGGGGCTGGGAGCGGCCCAGGGACCCCGGATGCGGCTGATCCAACTTCCCCCCCACTGGGTTGGGGCAGGCAGGGGAGAGTGACCTGAAGTTACCCAGTTTTCACTGTCCCGGGCTAGTCCGCGCCGTGCAGCCAGCGAGGCTGCGAGACCCGGTGGATAGAGCTGGATTTAGTTCTCGGCTCGGCCACGGGCAAGTCCCTGCTGTGCCTCAGTTTCATAGGGGGCAGCGGGTCAGGAGTGAGGGGCACCGACAGGGCTGGGGAGAGCCCAGGACTGGGCTGGCAGGGGGGCTGCGGGTCAGGAGTGAGGGGCACCGGCAGGGCTGGGGGGGGGCTGGGCTGGGCTAGCAGGGGCTGCGGGTCGGGCGTGAGGGGCACCGGCAGGGCTGGGGAGAGCCCAGGGCTGGGCTAGCAGGGGCTGCGGGTCGGGAGTGAGGGGCACCGGCAGGGCTGGGGAGAGCCCAGGACTGGGCTAGCAGGGGCTGCGGGTCGGGAGTGAGGGGCACCGGCAGGGCTGGGGAGAGCCCAGGGCTGGGCTAGCAGGGGGCTGCGGGTCGGGAGTGAGGGGCACCGGCATGGCTGGGGAGAGCCCAGGGCTGGGCTAGCAGGGGCTGCGGGTCGGGAGTGAGGGGCACCGGCAGGGCTGGGGAGAGCCCAGGGCTGGGCTAGCAGGGGCTGCGGGTCGGGAGTGAGGGGCACCGCCGGGGGGGGGGGGGGCAGGGGCTGTGGGTCGGGAGTGAGGGGCACCGGCAGGGCTGGGGGGGCAGGGCTGGGCTAGCAGGGGGCTGTGGGTCGGGAGTGAGGGGCCTCCCAGTGCACCGGCCTTGAGTCGGGGATGGGCTGGTTGGACACTCTGGTGACCCCTCCCCCCCATCAGCGCGTGGTCGGGGGAATATGGGTTTCCCCAGCAGGCCTGGCCGCCGGCTGGCTGAGCGGGGCTGCAGGGCTCGTTCAGGCCATGGGCGTGCGGGCCGCTAACGAGGGCGGCCGCGGTCACGTGGCAAAGGGGTGAACGGAGCCCCATGCTCAGGCTCCAGGGCTGGAGAATCTGGCTGGGGAAGGTCAGGAGGGAACGGGGAAGCGGGTCGTCCCCGAAAGGGCCACTAGGGGGCGTTGTTTGTAATCTCTGGCCGGGCAGCTAGATGGGCCCCTTGGCCTGAGCTAATAAGGCCACCCCTGGGTGTTTCAGTGAGGTGCCCCTCACTCCCGACCCACAGCCCTGCTAGCCCAGCCCTGCCCCCCCCCCAGCTGTGCTGGTGCCCCTCACTCCCGACCCGGAGGTGGCTGCCCCAGGGCAGTGTGGGGCAGGGGCTGGGTGTGGCGGTGGCTCCGGGCCCCGCTGCCCTGGCTGCCCCACGGAGCCGCGCTGGGGGCTGGTGCGGAGCCAGGCGCTCCGGGGGTTGCCCGGCCCTGGGGGCACCTCTGGTGCCTGACGGCTGCGGCTGGAGTCCCCGGCCAAGGGCACAGAACTATCGCCCTGCCCCAGTGCATGCCGGGAAAGTGTGGGAGGGGTGTAAGCTGGAGCCCTCTGGTGCCAGGCCGGGCAGGACAGGGCGTGGCTGCAGAGGACAGAGGGTGGGGTCCCCTCACGCCAGGCTGGGGAGATGGGGCTCGGCTGTAGGGGGTGGGGGGCGGTGCCCCATAGCACTAGGCAGGGGTGCAGATGGGGGGGGCAGGGAGAGTGGTGCCCCTAGTGCCTGGCTGGGGAGAGGGTCTTTGTCAGCTCAGGGAGCCCCCAGCCCTGTGATCCAGGCCCTGCTTGTCCTCAACTCCCGGCCCCTCCCCGAGCCGGGGAGAGAACCCAGGAGTCCTGACCCCCAGGCCCCCCCCGCTCTAACCACTAGACCCCCCCTACCCTCCCCGAGCTAGGGAGAGAACCCAGGAGTCCTGGCTCCAAGCCCCCTCCCCCCCATATCTTTATCCCTTTTCTCCCCTTTCTTTCCCCCCCTTGCACGGGAATAAACTACCCCCCCATGTTCCCATATCCCTCCCCAGCCCCAGTGCTCCACTCCCACTACTGACAACCCCCCCCCCCCACCGACATGAACCCAGGCGTCCGGGGGACGGGGTGGTGGAATTTACCAATTTATTACGAGCCCACATGTTGGGGGGCTGGCTGGGCATCGGGGGGAGCATGTGGGGGGGGGGGTTGGCTGCAAACCCTGCTGTGGGGGGAGGGAATTTACCACTTTACCATAAACGCCGTGGTAGGGGTTTCGGGGGTGGGTCGCGAACCCAGGAGTCCGGGGTGGGGGAAGGAGTTGACTGTGAACACACACGCTGGAGGTTTGGGGGGGGGCGGGGGCTGCAAACCCAGGAATCTGGGGGGGAATCTACCAGGACCCCAGGCCTGTGATTCGGGGGGTGGGGGCACTGACACTGAACCCAGGCATCCGGTGCCGCGGGGGAGAAACTTACCGGGGACCCAGGCGTCCGGCTGGCTTGCACCCCGGCACGTTGGGGGGCGACAGCCCCGGGGTCTCTGCTGCGTGGTCCCCGGCTCCGTGTCTCCTGCCTGGAGGCCAGCACGGCTCAGTGGGGAGCGAAGTCCAGGCGGGGGGGGGGGGGGGGGGGGGACGCAGGGGGGACGGACGGACGCGGCTGATCCTGCTGGCGGGGGCAGGTTCCCACGCCTGGCGCTGCCAACTGCATCCCCAATGAGGGGCCCTGTGTGGGGGGCCTGGCACGGCGCCCGTGGTGCCCCCTGCCTGGAGGGGGGGGCGGTCCTTCCTCGGGGACTCTGCCTCCCCCCCGCCCGGAGCCGGGTTACACATTAACCCCCTGTTTGCTCAGATGGCGAGAAACGGGGTCAGAGAGTGATGGGCGGGGCAGCAGGGGGCGCTCTCCCCCAGCAGGCAGGGCTGGCCCCAGGCCGGGGGACCTCTCCAGCCTGCACCCCGGGAAATGGGGGCTCCCTTAGCCCCTGCCACCCCAGCCACTCGTCCCTCTGTCCCGCAGGTTTTGCCAGGTGGATTCTGTGCCGCCCTGGACCGGCTGCTGCCCGTCGGCCCCTGGAGACCCATCAGCACCTTCTTCAAGGTTAGTGCCAGCCCGGACACCTGGGTTCTCTGTGTCTAGTAGTTAGGGGGCGGGGGGGGGCTGGGAGCTGGGAGCTGGGACACCTGGGTTCTCTCCCTGGCTCTGGGAGGGGAGTGGGGTCTAGTGGTTAGAGCAGGGGGGGCTGGGAGCCAGGATGCCTGGGTTCTCTCCCCGGCTCTGGGAGGGGAGTAGGGTCTGGTGGTTAGAGCCAGGGGCCAGGACGCCTGGGTTCTTTTCCAGGCCTCGGACCTGCGGGTGGACTTGACCAATGAGCCGAAGACCAAGCCGGAAGTGGGGCAGCTGCAGTTCGGGAAGCACTTCACCGACCACATGCTGACGGTGGAGTGGGACCGGGAGCGGGGCTGGGGCCAGCCCCACATCAAACCCTTCCAGAACCTGAGCCTGCACCCGGCCTCCTCCGCCCTGCACTACGCTGTGGAGGTGAGTTGGGGGGGGCTATTCCCGGCCCCTGCAATCCCAGGGGGGCGGCGTCGCAGCCTGGGCAAGGAGGCCCTGGATAACCAGACCCCACCCCAGAGCCAGCCGCATCCCAGCCCGGGTGAGGGGTGCCCAGATACCTCCCCCACCCCAGAGCCAGCTGCATCCCAGCCCGGGTGAGGGGTGCCCAGATACCTCCCCCAGAGCCAGCCGCATGCCAGCCCGAGCGAGGGGTGCCCAGATACCTCCCCCACCCCAGAGCCAGCCGCACCTCTGTGCCAGGCGAGGGGGCCCCAGATCCTCCCACCAGAGGGGCCGCGTCCCAGCCCCATGCTGACGGTGCCGGCTCTCCCCAGCTCTTCGAGGGGATGAAGGCTTTCCGGGGCCCGGATCAGCGTGTCCGTCTCTTCCGCCCCCTGATGAACATGGAGCGTATGTCCCGCTCGGCCGCCCGGGCCAGCCTGCCGGTGAGTGACCCCCCGAGGCCTCCTGCATGGGGCCCTGGGGCCCCCGGCCACCACTTATACCCTCCCCCTGCTGGGGGAACTTCACGGGGGGCTGGGAGCCAGGACGCCTGGGTTCTCTCCCTGGCTCTGGCAGCAGAGTGAGGACTGGTGGTTAGAGCAGAGGGGGGCTGGGAGCCAGGACTCCTGGGTTCTCTCCCCGGCTCTGGGAGGGGAGTGGGGTCTAGTGGTTAGAGCGGTGGGGGGGGGCTGGGAGCCAGGACACCTAGGTTCTCTTCTGGCTCTGGGAGGGGAGTGGGGTCTAGTGGTTAGAGCGGGGGGGGGGGGGGGGGGGCTGGGAGCCAGGACACCTAGGTTCTCTTCTGGCTCTGGGAGGGGAGTGGGGTCTAGTGGTTAGAGCGGGGGTAGGGGGGCTGGGAGCCAGGACTCCTGGGTTCTCTCCTGGCCCCGGGGGCTTCCCCGTGTCTCCAGCGCTGCCCCCTCTCCCCCAGCCCTTCGACCAGCTGCAGCTCCTGGAGTGCATCCGCCAGCTTGTGGCCCTCGACCAGGACTGGGTGCCGCACTCGGACAGCGCCAGCCTCTACATCCGGCCAACCTTCATCGGCACCGAGGTGGGGAGCCCAGCCCCTGGGGCGCCCCGACGGTCCCCCCCCCCCCACGGGACTGGCTGGGGGGGCCACATCCCGCCTGCATCCAACCTTGCGACACCCACGCCCCCAGATCCGTCTCCTGCCCGCGTCCCTCCCACGCCCCCGGACCTGTCTCCCTCCCGTGCCCCCGGATCTGTCTCCCGCCCGCGTCCGTTCCCCCCCCACGCCCCCAGATCTGTCTCCTGCCTGCCTCCCCCGGCGCTGCCGGATCTGTCTCCGGCCCACGTTCCCCCGGATCTGTCTCCCGCCCGTGTCCCTCCTGCGCCCCCGGATCTGTCTCCCGCCCACGTCCCTCCCGCGCCCCTGGATCTGTCTCCCGCCCGCGTCCGTTCCCCCCACACCCCCAGATCTGTCTCCCGCCCGCGTCCCTCCCACACCCCCGGACCTGTCTCCCTCCCGTGCCCCCGGATCTGTCTCCCGCCCGCGTCCGTTCCCCCCCCACGCCCCCAAATCTGTCTCTCGCCCGCCTCCCCCCGCATCCCCAGATCTGTCTCCTGCCCGCGTCCGTTCCCCCCACACCCCCAGATCTGTCTCCCACCAGCGTCCCCCTGCGTCCCCCCGGTTCTGTCTCCTGCCCGCGTCCCTCCCACGCCCCCGGACCTGTCTCCCTCCCATGCCCCCGGATCTGTCTCCCGCCCGCGTCCGTTCCCCCCCCCCACGCCCCCAAATCTGTCTCCCGCCCGCCTCCCCCCGCATCCCCAGATCTGTCTCCCGCCCGCGTCCCCCCGGATCTGTCTCCTGCCTGTGTCCGTCCCCCCCACGCCCCCAGATCTGTCTCCCACCCGCGTCCTCCTGGATCTGCCTCCCGCCTGTGTCCCCCCATGACCCCGGATCTGTCTCCTGTCTGCGTCCCCTGCGCCCCCATATCTGCTTCTTCCCTGGCACCCCGACTCTGGGCTTCCCCAGCCTTGTACTCCTTGACCTTTTGAAGGCCCCCACCCCGCCGCCTGGGCCCTGGTGTGGGGCGCGGCCGTGGGGTGCTGGGATTCTGACACTTTGCTTCCCCCCCCGGCAGCCGTCCCTGGGGGTGTCCCGTCCCGGCCACGCTCTCCTTTTCGTCATCCTCTCGCCGGTGGGGGCCTACTTCGCCTCTGGCCCCATGGGCGCCGTGGGGCTGCTGGCCGAGCCGCGCTACGTCCGTGCCTGGTTGGGGGGCGTCGGTGACTACAAGATGGGGGGGTGAGTATGAGCTTCCGGGCCCACGCCTGCTGCTAGGGGGCGGTGCCCTCCCACCCCACGCCCCGGCTCTGCCCTGTCTGCCCCCGCCTGCCGCTAGGGGGTGCGGCCCTCCGGGCCCCCCGGCCGTGTCCCCCTCCCCCCGCCAGCCACTAGGAGGCGCTGTCCCCTGCCCCATCCCCCTCTCCCCGCTAGCCACTAGGAGGCGCTGCTGTCCCTTTCTGCCCCCCCCCAGCCCTGCCTCGTCTCCCCCTGCCCGCCACCAGGGGGTGCTGCCCTCCCCCCCCCGCTGTGCCCCCCTCTCTGAGGGTGCCGCCCCCTGCGTCCCCAGGAACTACGCCCCCACCATCCTGGTACAGGACGAGGCGGTGCGGGCCGGGTGCCAGCAGGCCCTATGGCTCTACGGGGACGATCACCAGATCACCGAGGTCGGCACCATGAATATCTTCCTCTTCTGGACGGACCCGCAGGGCGGTGAGAGCCGGAGCTTCCTGCCCCCCCCCCCCGGGGGGGTCCCCGAGTGCCCTGTGTCCCATCCCAGGGGGGTCCCCCTGTACCCCTCTCCTGCCCCAGGGGGTCCCCCTATGCCCATCCCCACCCAGGGGGGTCCCTATACCCATCCCCCACCTAGGGGTCCCCCCGAGTGCCTTGTGCCCCATCTCAGGGGGGTCCCCCTATACCCATCCCCCACCCAGGGGGGTCCCCAAGTGCCATGGCTCCACCCTGGGGGTCCCTCTATGCCCATCCTCCATCCCAGGGGGGCCCCCTATACCCATCCCCCGCATCCTGCCCCACAGGGATCCCCGAGTGCCCCGCTCCATGTCCCGTCCCAGGGGGGTCCCCATATACCCGTCCCCCATGCCCGCCCTACAGGGGTCCCCGCGTGCCCTGCACACCCCAGAGTGCACACCCCAGAGTCAGCCGCATCCCAGCACCGGGGAAGGGGTCCCTGTATACCCAGCCCCCGCCCCACCCCAGAGGGGCTGCGTCCTCGCGCTGGCAGGAGCCGGGCCGGGATGGGGGCGCGTGTGACGGGGGTTTTCTTTTCCAGACCTAGAGCTGGTGACCCCACCGTTGAACGGCATCATTCTGCCCGGGGTGACCCGGCAGAGCCTGCTGGACTTGGGGCGCAAGTGGGTGAGTGGGGGGGCGGATCGGAGGGGGAGGGGGGCCTCTCCTTTCTCCCACTCGCAGACTGGGGACGGGGGACTCCCCCCTCAGCTAGGAGCCGGCGGCGCGAAAGGACCGGGTCTCTGGGGGTCACTGAGCCCCCCCCGCGTGAGCTCTGCCCCAGCGATTCCCGGGGGGCCAGTCTTTGGCCACTGCGATTTGGGGGCCCGGGGGGGGGGGCGCGGTGGAGGAGGGGGAAGCTGGGAAGCTCTGAGAGGCCACTTTGCGGCCAAGGGGAGCCTGGGAGGGGCTTGGGGGCTGGAGCAGAGTAGGGGGGGCGGCTGGGGAACCCCCACTTGGGCAGACCCCTGCCAGGGCTGGGCGAGGGTTTGGGGGGCCCGGCCGACCCCTTGGGCACCTTCAGCGTGGTGGGGTTTAATTCTGCCTCCGCCCCAGGGGGGAGCCGGTCAGTTTGCTCCTGGGGGTGACACTGGCACAGGACCCCACGGCACACGATCCCCAGCTCCCCCGCCTGGCACCAGGGGGCGCCATCCTTCATCCTCTGCCCCTCCCCCAATCGTGCCCCATCTCTCCTGGCACCCGGGGGTGCTGCCTCCGTGCCCCTGACCCTCCCCTCCCCCGCAGGGCGAGTTCAAGGTATCCGAGCGCAGCATCACCATGGCCGAACTCCTCCGGGGGCTGCAGGAGAAGCGGGTCCGGGAGGTGTTCGGCTCGGGCACGGCCTGCGTCGTCTCGCCCGTCAGCCACATCCTGTACCAGGGCAAGGTGGGGCGCCGGGGTGACGGGCCCGCCGGGCGAGCTGGGGGTGCCGCGGGGCGGACCGGGTCCGATGGGGGTGGGGGTGGGGCCGGGCTGGGGGGAGCCGGATCCGATGGGGGGCGTGAAGGGACTGGGCTGGGGGAGCCGGATCCGATGGGGGACGGGGGGGGCCGGGCTGGGGGGAGCCGGATCCGATGGGGGACGGGGGGGAGACTGGGCTGGGGGGAGCTGGGTCTGATGGGGGGTGGGGGGGGTCACCGGCTTGGGGGGAGCCAGATCTGATGGGGGGCGGGGGGGACTGGGCTGGTGGGAGCTGGATCCGATGGGGGGAGCTGGGTCTGATGGGGGGGCACCGGGCTGGGGGGAGCCAGATCCGTGGGGGGCGGGGGGGGACTGGGCTGGGGGGAGCCAGGTCCGATGGGGGGAGCTGGGCTTGGGGGAGCCGGGTCCGATTGGGGGGCGGGGGGGCCGGCTGGGGGGAGCCAGGTCCGATGCGGGGGACCGGGCTGTGGGGAGCCGCATCCGATGGGGGGAGCTGGGACCGATGGGGGGGGCCAGGCTGGGGGGAGCCGGGTCCGATGGGGGCAGGGCGGGCCGGGCTGGGGGGAGCCAGGTATGATGGTGTCTCGTCTCCTTCCAGAACTATCCCATCCCCACCATGGAGAATGGCCCCGACCTGGCCAAGCGGTTCCTGAAGGAGCTGACAGACATCCAGGTACCGGCCCGCGGGGAGGGGGGGGGGGGGGGCTGGGGTTAGTGCTGGGGGGCGGGGGGAACAGTGCTGGGGGGGGCAGTGGGGAGGGGGTCAGAGCCCCGGGGTGGTGTTTTAGGTGTATAGAAAAGATCCGGCCCCAGAGCAGGGACTGGCTGGCTCAGGGGGGTGGGGAATGGGGCTCGGGTCCTGTCCCCTCTGGGGGCGCCGGCTCCCCCCCGCTCTGACCCTCCCCCCATCTGTCTGTCTGTCTCCTTGCAGTACGGCCGCGTGCCCAGCGACTGGGTGCTGCCCGTCTGAGCCGGACCGGACCCCCCGCCATTGGAAACGGGGGGGGGGGGGGGGGCTTTGGCTTTAACACTCCCCAGAGCAACCCCCCAGCTGCCCCTCGTGCTCCCCACCCAGCCCAGACCACCCCCTCCCCCCACTCAGCCCAGGGCACCTGTCCTGGCTACCCCCCGACCCAGCTCCCCTGGGGCAGAACCAGACCCACCCCGGGAGGGTCCAGCCGCCCAAAGATCCCAGCCTCCAGGTCTCCCTTCGGGGGGACACGGGGCATGGGACAGCCCCTCCTTTCAAAGTGCAATATAGAGAGAGAGCGCCCCTGGGATTCCCCTGTGCCCGGTGCCTGCGTCCCCCCCCACCCCGAACTTCCCTCTGCCCGTGTCCCCTCCCCCCCCGGACTCCCCTCTGCCTGGTGCCCGCCTCCCGTCCCCCCCCCCCCCCGGGATCCCCCTCTGCCCGGTACCTGCGGCCCCTCCCCCCCGCAGGATCCCCCGTGCCTGTGTCCCCACCCCTCCTGCTCGGGGCCGGATGGATCGGGACCGGGTCAAGCCCCACCCCGCCAGCACCAGCCGAGCCGAGCCACTGCTGGGGAATCCCGCCAGGCTGGGCGCCCGGGAGCAGTGCATTATGGGAGACCGGATCGACCAGTTGCAATGCCTTCTGGGTAAATTATCCCATCATGCAATTTTTACCCCCCCTACACACACTACGCCCCATCCAGCAGCTGGAGGGTGGGCTGAGACCGCCCGAGCTAGCCCGGCTCCGCTGGCCCGGGCGGGGGGGGGGGGCGAGCGAAATGCCGGGCGCTGACCCAAAAAGCTTTTCTATTAAACTCAATGAAACCAACCGGCTGGGTCCAGAGTCTGTGTCGGGGGATGGGGGACAGCGCGTGCTACAGGAGTCGTGTCCCCCCCTCCCACTGAGATCAGGGCCCCATCGCGCCAGGTGCTGTACAAACACCCCCCCGACTGAGATCAGGGCCCTGTCGCGCCAG
The DNA here is from genome assembly GCA_023634205.1 of Actinemys pallida. Lineage (NCBI taxonomy): Eukaryota > Metazoa > Chordata > Testudines > Emydidae > Actinemys > Actinemys pallida. The sequence goes on from JALMGD010000024.1 coordinate 463,925, forward strand.
GTGCTGCATGGGAACCATGACCATAAGGCAGGAGGGGTTAGAGAGGAACTGGGCTGGAGGAAAGGATTGAGGGGGGAGTTAGGGGATGGAGGGGGATGGCCCATAGCTCAGTGCGGGGGGGGGCATTGCCCCATTTCTCCCCCACCCCCAGCATCGCTCAGCCCCTGTGGCCCAGGGCCCAGCCAGAGCTCCATGCCCCCAAACAGCCCCTGGGGGGGGGACGGACACGGGGCATTTCCCCTCTAGGGGGCGCCGGCTCCCACCCGGCCCCAGGGCAGGGACTGGCTGGCTTGGGGGGGCGGGGAATGGGGCTCGAGGCCTGTCCCCTCTAGGGGGCGCTGGTTCCCACCCGGCCCCAGGGCAGGGACTGGCTGGCTCAGGGGGGCAGGGAATGGGGCGCGGGGCCTGTCCCCTCTAGGGGGCGCCGGTTCCCATCCATCCCCAGGGCAGGGAGTGGCTGGCTCGGGGGGGTGCGGAATGGGGGGTGGGGCCTTTCCCCTCTCCCCCGGTGGCTGAGCTGTGGGGTCCTCTCTTCTGATGGAGCCCCCCACTTCCCGATCGGACACCCCCCCTCGCTGGGGCCGGCCGCCTTCCCTCCACCGCTCCTGGCCTCCCTCCTCCAGCTTTTCTTTTGTCTTGTCTTATTCTTCTATTTCTTCGGGCCGGGCCGGGACCCTCCCCTGCCTGTCGCTTTTGCTCATTCAGCTTTCAAATGTCTCTTCCTTTCACGGTTTTCTCTTTCTGTCTTTCTTTGTCTCCATTCCTTCTTCCTAGGTTTCATTTTTCCTAGGTTTTCATTCGGTCTCTGGTTCTTTCTAGTGGTTCACGAATTCTTCCAGCTTTTTATTCGTTCGCTGTAGTTTATTCTTTCTTCTTCCTCGTTTCTCATTCATTCCCTTGATCGTTCCAGTTTTTCATTCATTCTTCCTCGTTTTTTATTCGGTCTCTGGTTCTTTCTGGTGTTTCACAAATTCTTTCTCGCTCTTTATTTGTTCTTTCCACTTTTTCATTCATTCATTCTTCCCAGTTTTTCATTTGTTTTTTTCTAGTTTTTCGTTCGTTCTCTCTAGGTTTTCGTTCGTTCTCTCGTTCTTTTGAGTTTTTCACTTTTTCCATCTCGCTTTTTACTGATGGGTATTTTCCATTTCTTTCTTTCTTCCCTCTGCCCCTAGCGCCCACTGCCCCTATTACATCACCCCCTTGGCCCTGCTGGTCTGTGGCCAGGGTCAGCTGCCTGTCCCCCCACCGCAACATCAGACCCAATTGGGGGCAGGAAGGCTGTAAATATTTAGATTGGAGCCACCTGGCGCGGGGGGAGGCCGGGCCGAGCCATCCATCACCCCCTCGCCCCCACCAGCTGTACCCAGCCCTGGCCTGACGCAGGCTCGGATGCGGGGGATCGGAAGCGCATCCTGGAACGTGCTGTGTGTGCGGGGGACGGATATCTGGGATGGATGGAGGGTGTCGTCATGGGGGGTGACTGGTTTCCTCGTGAGCTGGGCGCGGTGGCAGCCGGAAGAGAACCCAGGAGTCCTGGCTCCCAGCCCCCTGCTCCACCCACTAGACCCCACTCCCGTCCCAGAGCCAGGAGAGAACCCAGGAGTCCTGGCCTCCAGCCCCCCCCCTCTAACCACTGGACCCCACTCCCCTTCCAGAGCCAGGAGAGAACCCAGGAGTCCTGGCCCCCAGCCCCCCCTGCTCTAACCACTGGAGCCCACTCCCCTCCCAGTCAGGGAGAGAACCTAGGCGTCCTGGCCCCCAGCACCCCCACTCTAACCACTAGACCCCCCTCCCCGAGCCAGGAGAGAACCCAGGCATCCTGGCTCCAGGCCCCTGTTTCTCAGTGCTGGGTGAAGGGGTCGCCCCTATAAACAGCCCCTGCACCCCCCCCCAGCTGCAGGGCACATGACAGCACATTCCTTTTGGATGAGATAGAAATTGCAAGTCATCATTCCCAGAGCTGGGCGGGGGGGGGCGGGGAGCTGGGGACTAAGCGGGGGGGGGGGAAGGGGGCTGGGGCCACGGGCTGGGGGGGCCCTGGGGGCCCTGACTCAGGAGGGTGGCCGTGGGGTCCTGGCTCAGGAGAGCCCTAGGGACACTGGCTGGGGGGGGGGGCCTGGGGTGCCTGGCTCAGGAGGGTGGCCGTGGGGATGCGGGCTGGGGGAGCCCTAGGGATCCGGGCTCGGGGGGGGCCCTAGGGACGCTGGCTGGGGGGGGCCTGGGGACATGGGCTGGGGAGGCCCTGGGGTCCCTGGCTCGGGGAGGCCCTGGGGGTCCTGGGGGGAGCGGGGGCTGGATGCTCAGCTGCAGGCATGTGGGAAGTTGCATCAGGTGCCGGCCTGGCTCGGGCAGCGGGGGGAGAGCTGGGGTCATGTTTGCCCTGGCACTGCGCCCGCGCGTATCAGGCAAAGTCCCAGCGAACCCCCGATGACACACAAACAAACGCCAACCGGTCTGGGTGAGCCACGGGCCGGCCTGGGCGATGAGCTCATGGGTACAGATGAGTCAGCAGAAACTGGTGTGGGCCCCGCGCGCCTGCAGGCCTCAGCCTGGGCCCCTAGTGCCAGGGGTGGGCACGGCTGGGGCGTCGGGACCCAGTGTGAGGTCTGTAGTGCCAGGAGTGGGCACGGCACAGCTGGGGCAATGGGACCCGGCATAGGGCGCGTAGTGCCAGGGGTGGGCACGTCACAGCTGGTGCGGCTGGACCTGGCGTGGGGCCCATAGTGCCAGGGGTGGGCATGGCACGGCTGGGGGAATGGGACCCGGTGTGGGACCCGTGGTGCCAGGGGTGGGCATGCCATGGCTGGGGCGTTGGGACCCGGTGTGGGACCCGTAGTGCCGGGGGTGGGCATGGCACGGCTGGGGCAATGGGACCCGGTGTGGGACCCGTGGTGCCAGGGGTGGGCATGCCATGGCTGGGGCGTTGGGACCCGGTGTGGGACCCGTAGTGCCGGGGGTGGGCATGGCACGGCTGGGGCAATGGGACCCGGCGTGGGGCGTGTAGTGCCAGGGGTGGGCATGGCATGGCTGGGGCAATGGGACCTGGTGTGAGGTCTGTAGTGCCAGGGGTGGGCACGGCACGGCTGGGGCGTTGGGACCCGGTGTGGGACCCATAGTGCCAGGGATGGGCACGCCTGGGGCGTTGGGACCCGGTGTGGACCCCTAGTGCCAGGGGTGGGCACGGCTGGGGGGTTGGCACCCGGTGTGGTGCGCGTAGTGCCAGGGGTGGGCATGGCACGGATGGGGCGTTGGGACCCGGTGTGGGACCCGTAGTGCCGGGGGTGGGCATGGCACGGCTGGGGCAATGGGACCCGGTGTGGGGCGCGTACTGCCAGGGGTGGGCCCTGGGTACATGCCCAAAGGGGAAGGTGGGTCGGGCCCACGGAAGCCGGACCAGCCGTGCTACTTGCGCCGAGAGGGGATGGGAGCTGCCTGTGCCAGGCCTGGGACCTGGGCACAATCGGGCGCGTCCCTGTAGCCCGACCTTTGCCCCACTGCGCGGCTCGCTGCCTGGCCATGTGGCAAAGCCAAATATTTATATTTTCATCGGCTCTGTTTACACTTTGAGAGCCAGGGAGCTGAACCTCACAGGCCGGGCTTGTGGGCAAGGAGAACCCAAGCGTCCGGGCTCCCAGCCCCCCGGCTCTAACCCACTAGAGCCCACTCCCCTCCCAGAGCCAGGGCTAGGACCCAGGAGTCCTGGCTCCCAGCTCCCCCCCCCCCCTTGCAACCACCAGACCCCCCCGCCCCACAATAAACTAATCCTGTTAGCTGTACACACGGGCCGGATGTTGTGAGGTGTTTGCAGATGTTCTGAGTAGCTACTTTTAACACCCACACACAGCGCAGGGCCTGGCCCCTCCAGCAGGGGGCGCAGGGACACACACACAGCGCAGGGCCTGGCCCCTCCAGCAGGGGGCGCCAGGGACACACACACAGCGCAGGGCCTGGCCCCTCCAGCAGGGGGCGCAGGGACACACACACAGCGCAGGGCCCGGCCCCTCCAGCAGGGGGCGCAGGGACACACACAGAGCGCAGGGCCCGGCCCCTCCAGCAGGGGGCGTCAGGGACACACACACAGCGCAGGGCCCGGCCCCTCCAGCAGGGGGCGCAGGGACACACACACAGCGCAGGGCCCGGCCCCTCCAGCAGGGGGCGCAGGGACACACACACAGCGCAGGGCCCGGCCCCTCCAGCAGGGGGCGCAGGGACACACACAGAGCGCAGGGCCCGGCCCCTCCAGCAGGGGGCGCAGGGACACACACACAGCGCAGGGCCTGGCCCCTCCAGCAGGGGGCGCAGGGACACACACACAGCGCAGAGCCCGGCCCCTCCAGCAGGGGGCGCCAGGGACACACAGCGCGCAGGGCCCGGCCCCTCCAGCAGGGGACACCAGGGACACACAGCGCGCGGGGCCCGGCCCCTCCAGCAGGGGGCGCCAGGGACACACTCAGCGCGGCGCCCGGCCTGTTCTGGGTGAGCACTTTCGGGCCCAAAGTCCCAATTCCCCGGGGATGAAATCATCGTGCCCACGTGCCCCGAGGCTGGGCACAGCCATGGGCCTGAGAGAGTGACTTGGGCAAAGGGGAGGGTGATGCGCAAACCCAGGGGTCCTGGCTACTCCCCTCCCCCAATTCTAACCACTAGATCCTCTTCCCCCTCCCCGAGCCAGGGGGAGAACCCAGGCGTCCTGGCTCCCCGACACACGTGCCCATTCTCTGACCACTGGACCCCCATGTTCCCCTTCCCCCAAAGAGCTCTGGTCCCACAGGGATGGGGGGGTGAACCCCAAGAAACAGCAGGGGGCAGTGTGGATGGAGAGCTGGCAGCAGGGGTGTCTGGGGATGCGGGAGGGATGGTGGTGGATGGTATCTGGGTGTCGGGGGACCCGGGAGGGATCGTGGTGGGGGTGTTAGGGTGTTGGGGGACCCCAGAGGGAGGGAGGGAATAGGGGATGCAGACCATGGGGGGCTGGAGACCCTGGAGAGGGGTTTTGGGGGGACCCCAGAGGGATGGGGGAGCTGGTGACCCTGGGTGGACAGCAGAACGGGAGTGCAAGGGACCCTGGAGGGAGGGTTGGGGGGATCCCGGAGGCATGCGGCGGATGGCAGGGTGGGGGGCTGGAGACCCGGAAGGGAAGGCTAGGGACCCTGGAGGAATGGGGACCCCAGGGGGGAGGGACAGGGGACTTGGGGACTCCAGAGGCTGGGGACTGCAGATGGGGGGTTGGGGACCCCGGGGGAGTGATGGCGGGCTGGGGACTCTGGGGCCTGAGGACCCCAGATGGGGGTTGGGGACCCCGGGGGGCTGGGGACCCCAGATGGGGGGACGGGGACCCTGGATGGGTGGATGGGGGCCTGGGGACCCCGCTCCCCCTTCTCTCCCTCCTTTCCCCACGTTGCATCAGGTTCTTTTCATGTGGCCGCGGCTGGCCAGACTCAGCGAGTCAGTGACCGGAGCCGGTCCCATGACTCAGGCCGGGCGGGGGGGGGGGGGGACCCGCCCGGGGGGATAAATAGGCGCCCAGGGGACCTGCCAGGCTCAGAATAACGGGACCGAGGATCTGCCAGAGACGGGCCGGGACCCCTCGCACGTCCCCCCGCGCTGACCTGCCCGCCCCCGGACTGTCTGCTGGAGCATTGCTACGGTCGGACTCCTGGGTTCCCTCCCGGGCTCTGGGAGAGGAGCGAGGGCTAGTGGTTAGAGCAAGGGCGGTTTGGGCTCGGACCCGGCACTGCCTGCCAGCCCTCAGCATGTGGGGTGGCTCGACCCCTGTCCCGGCGGAGTCCTGGCTGCTGCTGGCTGCCCTGATGTGGGGGACCCGGTCCCCTGCACCCTCCCAGGCCGCCCCCCTGCAGAACTCCAGCCCCCTGTACCAGTTCGACGGGCAGGTTCGGCTCCGACACCTGTACACGGCCAACGCCCACACGCAGCTGTACCTGGAGATCACCCCGGAGGGCGAGGTGCGCGGGGCCCCCGACCAGACCCCCTACAGTAAGTACCGGCGGGGTGACGGTGATGGGGGGGGGGCTGCGAGCCAGGACTCCTGGGTTCTCTCCCCGGCTCTGGGAAGGGAGTGGGGTCTAGTGGTTAGAGCAGGGGGGCTGGGAGCCAGGACTCCTGGGTTCTCTCCCCGGCTCTGGGAGGGGAGCGGGGTCTAGTAGTTAGAGCAGGGGGGGGCCTGGGAGCCAGGACTCCTGGGTTCTCTCCCCGGCTCTGGGAGGGGAGTGGGGTCTAGTGGTTAGAGCAGAGGAGCGGGTCTGGGAGCCCGGACGCCTGGGTTCCCTTGCTGACTTCGCTCTGCCTCGGGTGCTGCAGGTCTGATGGAGATTAAGGCGGTGAAGCCTGGCGTGATCCGGATGCAGGCGATGAAAACACTCCTGTTCCTGTGCATGGATCCCAGCGGGCACCTGCATGGGGCGGTGAGTGGAAACCCAGCAGCAGGGGGGCAGGCAGGGGGTCTGGGGGGTTAGCTAGACGGGACAGGGGGACACAACCAACTAAAGTGCCCATCCAGCCCTGCATCGCTCCCCCTCCCTTCCATCCTGGCTGTGGGAGGGGAGTGGGGTCTAGTGGTTAGAGCAGCAGGGGCTGGGAGCCAGGACTCCTGGGTTCTCTCCCCAGCTCTGGGAGGGGAGTGGGGTCTAGTGGTTAGAGCGGGGGGCGCTGGGATCCAGGACTCCTGGGTTCTCTGCTGGGCTCTGGGAGGAGAGTGAGGTCCTGTGGTTAGAGCAAGGGGGGCTGGGAGCCAGGACTCCAGGCTCTGGGAGGAGAGTGGGGTCCAGTGGTTAGAGCATGGCTGGGAGCCAGGACTCCTGGGTTCTCTCACGGGCTCTGGGAAGGGAGTGGGGTCTAGTGGTTAGAGCATGGGGGCCTCAAACACAGCTGCTCACCTGCGCCCCCATAATCTCCCTCCCCCGCAGAGCTCATACTCGGAGGAGGCCTGTAATTTCCGCGAGAAGGTGCAGCGTGACGGTTACAACCTTTACTTCTCCGAGACCCACAACGTCCCCGTCAGCCTGCGGCCTGCGGAGGGGCCCCCCGGCCGAGGGCGCCCGGCCCCCCGTCTCTTCCACTTCCTGCCCATGGTCAGCCGGGTGCCGGTGGAGCCCGTCCTGCTGGAATACGACTTCTACGGCGACCCGCCACTGGACGTGGAGTCCTCTGACCCCCTCAGCATGATGGGACGCCTCTCCCGGGTTCTGAGCCCCAGTTACATCTTCTGAGACCCTGGACTCCTGGGTCCTCTGCCCAGCTCTGGGAGGGGAGTGGGGTGTAGCGGTTAGAACAGGGGGAGCTGGGAGGCAGGACTCCTGGGTTCTCTCCCTGGCTCTGGGACCGATTTCCCCTGGACTGGGACGTACGGACGCCAGCGCTGAGCAGACTGAGGGAGACAGTGGTCCCCGAGACGCAGCGCCATCGGACCTAGGGCCCGATTCCCACCAGCCGTATTTGGTTCCTATTTTTCTACGTATTTAATAACTTATTTATTATCCAGATGGGTTTATTTATTGAGTGGGTTCGTGGAATCCAGGGCCGGGGGCGGGGGGGGGGGGATTCCTGTTATTTATTGGGGCATCGTTCAAGGACTGGCTATTTATTGCGGGGTCCATGGGGGCTTCATGGCCGATGGCTTCAGAATAAACTGCTGGTGTGGGCCAAACCTGCCCTGCGTGTCCTGGTCTCTGTGGGGGGAGGGGTGCGATTTCTGGGTTGACACAAAGTCCGAGGGTGGAAAAGGGATTTTGGGGCAGGACGAACGGGTGGAAATGTGGCCGGGGGCGGGACTAAAAGTGAGTCCAGGGACCCATCATGTGCAATGCAGCCCAGCGCCCCCGAGTGCCGCCCTGGGGCATTGGGGCCAGCCCAGACTGCCTGGGGAGACAGCCCCCTGCCGAGCCCCCGCCCCGCTCCCTGCAGCCGCCCAGCGCCCCCTGCTGAACTCCCCCCGCTCCCTGCAGCCCAACGCCCCCTAGTGCCACACCGGGGCACGGGGGCCAGCCCTGATCCCTAGGGGAGAGTGCCCCCTGCCGGGATCCCCCTCTCTCTACACCCCAGCGCGCTGACACCCAGTGGCCACTTGGGACAGCGTGTGACACGTCCATACGTGCTGCCGCCTCCGTATTGTCCCAGCCGCCCCAGGCCCTCGGCCGCGCGGGGAGGAAAGCGACAGGCCGAGGGCCTGGGAGAGCCCAGAGAGTTGAGACCTGCCTGTGAGCAGATCCTTGGCTTTGTAATGGCCTGAGCCTGGAGAGCGAGGGATGGGGGTGTATGGGGCTATGGGGCTCGCTGGGGGGCTATGGGGTATTTGGGGGGGCTATGGGGGTAGCTAGATGACAGATGTCTGCAGGGGGTGGAGCTGGGTCACTTTGGCCACTAGGGGGCAGTGTCCCCCCCCCTCCATGGCACCCCCAGCCCGGGGCCATCTGGGTTCTGAGCCGCGGGGGTGGCACTGCAGGGGGCTGAGAAGCAGCTGCCAGGCAAGGACCCGATTGCCCCCCCCCCCCGCCCCTTGTGCTGGGCTCCCCACAGCGAGGTTACCAGCTGGTCTTGAACTCAGCTCCCCTGGAGTCACCCCCATCCTGGGTGGAAAATGGGGTCAGGGCCGGGCTAGCAGGGGGCTGCGGGTCAGGAGTGAGGGGCACCGGCAGGGCTGTGGGGGGGCGGCGGGGGGGCCGTCAGTGCTAGGATGGGGGTGGAGTTTGCTCATTCAAAGCTCCTCCTTACCAATTCCTCATTGGGGCCAGCCCTGCCTGCCATAGGGAACCTCCCTCTATGAGCCAGCCACCCCCTCCTGCAGCCCAGCACCCCCCAGCACCGCTATGGGCCTGGGCGTGTCCCTGTCCATCTCTCATGGAGATCCCCCAGCCCGCAGCTAGCCCCAGTGTCACCCCTCCCCCTGATAATACAGCGCCAGGCGTCTGGGGCCCGTCTGTCTCGCTGCTGGCCCATAACCAGATGCCAGAGTGGACCCAGACTGGGGTGGAGGCAGGCAGGGAATGGGACACGGGGCCTTTTCCTTTCTGGCTGCACCTATTCAAGCCCGCCCAATTCTCAACTCTAACACACGAGATCCCAGAGCCAGGGGTAGGACCCAGGAGTCCTGCCCCCCTCCCCCCCTCTAACCATTCAACCTTGGGAAGAGGATGGTCCCATCGCTCTGGAAGTTCCTATAAGAAGACCAGTTGAGGTCATTGGCTTCTCCATATGCCACCCACCCTGGCCAGGGGATCCCAGGCATCCAATCCCAGGCTGACTGGCCCAGTTAGAGTGGGTGGTTCCTGCTGGCAACCCAGACAGGTAGCGGTTGGCCTCTTCCTGGATGGGGTTGTGGAAGGAGAATTCCTGGAGGCTGTCCTATCAGAGATGGAGGTAGAAGGTCCTGGACCAGGGGTAGCCCATGAGCCAGACATATCTGCTGTGGAGGCACCTGTCCTTCTCTGACATCCAGTAGTGGAGCCTGTCGGCTTCCCCTGGGACCCTCTGGACCACGTCGCTGGAGAGCACGGGCAGGGTGATGCGGCAGAGCGACGCCAGCTCCCAGTGCATCTCCGGGAGGATGTAGGCCTGGGGCTCATTCACCGTGAGCAGGGCGTAGAGGGCAGCATGTTCCCCCGGTGTCTGATGAAGTTGACAGTCCACATGCCTTCTTCCATGTTGGTGGCTGTGATGGATGGATGGGAACATTGGGAGAAGGGATGGATGGCATGGAAGTGTTCTGGATGGAGGGAGGGATGGATGGGTGGGAAGGTGGGCCGGATGGAGGGAGGAAGGGATGGGTGGATTTTTGGATGAGAACATTGGGTGACAGGAGGGATGGATGAGAACATTGGGTGGAGGGAAGGATGGGAAGGTGTGCTAGTGTCACGGACTCACAGATCGTGCCCACTCTTGGCCCCGTGTGATCTGCGGGGGGTGCCCCTGTTAGTGAGACAGCCCTTCTCGGGGGTCCACTCTCTCTCGGGGTCAGGCCCCTCCACCTCCTGGATCCGCACCTCTCTGAGCCTTAGCACATCTGTCTCTGCCGTGAGCCCCCTCAGGGAGTCCACTCGCTCTGGACCCCCCGGGCCTTCACCCCCGAAGGGGTTGATGCAACCCTGTTCTCTAGACTGGAGTGACTCTCAGCCAGCGTAAAACAGGAGGATTTATTGAGAGTTGAACACAGCACAGGAAACTCTCAGGGCCTCAGGCCTGGCCTCCCTCAGCCCAGCACATCCCAGTCTCTCTGCATCCAGGTGGGCTCTGCCTGCTCCCCCTCTCCAGCCCCGAACCCCCCTGCTTCCCAGCTGGGCATCTGAGATCACCAGCCCCAGGCCCCGCCTCTGTCCATTGTCTTCTCTCCAGGTAAACAGGGTCGTAAACCGGGGCCTCCTCTCCTCGCTTCTGTCCTCTGGCTGGAACCGGCTGGTTAGGTCACTGGGTCCTCACTCTGCAGCCCATTGTCCGCCCACTGGCCAGAACCGGCTGCGTCTCCTCAGCTGGGCCTCCAGGTCGCCAGGTCACCGGTCGCTGGGGTATCCATCCTCCCGGCCATCGGCTGGGTCCCCAAGTCCTCTCTCCGGTCCTCTGCAAAACAAACTCCCTCTCCCCTCACCTCGTTAAACCAGTAACCCCCAGGGAAACTGAGTCCCACCCCCTCCGCATGCAAACCATTGAAACTCCACAGAAAACAAGAAAACCCCCCACTTCGTCACATCTAGATAGATGGATGAGGACATTGGGCGGAAGGATGGATGAATGAGAACGTTGGGTGCAGGGATGGAAGGTGTGCTGGGTGGAGGGATGGATGGTTGGATGGCTAGATGAGGACATTGGATGGATGGACGATAATGTTGGGTGGAGGGATGGATAGAATGGAAGGTATTCTGGGCAGTGATGGATGGTTAGATGAGGCTGTTGGGTGGATGGATGGATGGGAACATTGGGTGGAGGAATGGCCGGATGGTTGGATGAAGATTTTGGGTGGAGGGATGGATGGATGAGAACATTGGGTGCAAGGATGGATGGAATTGAATGTGTGCTGGGTGGAAGGATGGCTGGCTGGTTGGATGAGGCTGTTGGGTGGATGGTTGGATGAGAACGTTGGATGTATGGATGAATGAGGACATTGAATGGATGGATGGATGAGGATGATGGGTGGATGGATGGATGGATGGATGGATGGATGGCTGAGGATGTTGGGTGGATGGTTGGATGAGTATGTTGGGTGGAGGGATGGATGAGAACAATGGATGAGGATGTTGGGTGGAGGGATGGATGGATGAGGACGCTGGGTGGAGGGATGGATGGGAGGATGTTGGGTGGAGGGAGGGATGGATGGATAGATGAGGACGTTGGGTGGAGGGAGGGATGGATGGATGGTTGAGGACATTGGGTGGAGGGATGGTTGGATGAGGACGTTGGATGGATGGATGGATGGATGGATGGATGGATGAGGACATTGGGTGGATGGATGGATGGATGGATGGATGGAATGGAAGGTGTGCTGGGCAGAGGGATGGATGGATGAGCACATTGGGTGGAGGGATGGGTGGAGGAGTAGATAGACAGCTGGGTGTGGGGACGGATGGATGGATGGGTCGATGGATAGGATAGAGGGCTGGGAGTGAGGATGGATGGACAGATGGATGGATAGAGGGCTGGGAGTGGGGACAGACAGACAGATGGACGAATGGATGGATAGGATAGAGGGCTGGGAGTGTGGACGGATGGACAGATGGATGGATAGAGGGCTGGGAGTGGGGACAGATGGATGGATAGCTGGATGGATGGGGGTGGGGACAGATGGACGGCGGCCGGAGGGGTTGGTATCTTTGGTCAGAGAGGGGCCAGGACAGTTTCTAGGCGGGGAATGTCCCTCCCTTTCGCCTTGAGGAGGTGGGATTTGGGGCCAGGCACCAGGACTGGCTGCTCCCGCCTGCTCCCGTCTGGGTTCCCTGGGGCGGCGCCGGCAGTGATGCTCCCCGGGGGTACCCCAGGGCTGGGCAGAGCCTCGACGCCACCTGCCCATAGCGTGTGGGAGTCTCGTCGGTGCCTTCTGTGCATGAGCTCCCTGCAACCCCCAGCCCCGGCCTTCAAGCCTCCACGTGGTTCATTCTGTCCAGGCAGCGCCGGGCACCTGCCAGCCCCCGAGCATCCCGGCCGTGCCCAGCCCCAAGCCACTGGACGCCCTGGGAGAACCCCCTTTGGTGTGACCCTCGCTCTCCGGGGTTAGGCCCTCTGGCCCCTCTGCCTCCTGTGGCCGAACCTCTGAGCCTCCAGCCCGCCTGGCTCCCTCCGTGAGCCCCCTCGGGGGTCCCCTTGCTCTGCCCCACCGGGACCGCCACCCCCAGAGGGAGCGATGCCCCCCGGTCTCCAGCCTGCAGGGACTCTCAGCCAGCGTAAAACAGGGTGGTTAGATCAGGGGGGCTGGGAGCCAGGACTCCTGGGTTCTCTCCTGGGCTCTGAGAGGGGAGTGGGGTCTAGTGGTTAGAGTGGGGGGGGGGGGCCTAGGAGCCAGGACTCCTGGGTTCTCTCCTTGGCTCTGAGAGGGGAGTGGGGTCTAGTGGTTAGAGTGGGGGGGCTGGGAGTCAGGACTTCTGGGCTCTGAGAGGGGAGTGGGGTCTAGTGGTTAGAGCATGGGGGGGCTGGGAGCCAGGACTCCTGGGTTCTCTCCTTGGCTCTGAGAGGGGAGTGGGGTCTAGTGGTTAGAGCAGGGGGGGGAGGGGAGGGGAGCCCGGACTCCTGGGTTCTCTCCCTGGCTGTGGGACACTGTGTCAGTATCTACCCCACCCCTCAAAAATGGACACAGAGAGCGAACGGCTAAGGAAGGATACTCTGACCTGTTCCCTTAGGGACCCAACATCCTGCTCTGCCGGTGCCCCTCACTCCCAACCCACAGCCCCTGCTAGCCCAGCTCTGCCCCCCACCCCCCCGGCCCTGCCAGTGCCTCTCACTCCCGACCCACAGCCCCTGCTAGCCCAGCCCTTGGCTCCCCCCAACCCTCCCTCCACTTTTCTGTGCTGACAATCTGAATTCAGGGGCACTGTGGGGCGGGGGGGCAGGCTGGGCTGGCAGGGCTGGGGGGAGCCCAGGGCTGGGCTAGCAGAGGGCTGCGGGTCGGGAGTGAGGGGCACCGGCAGAGCTGCGGGGGGGAGGAGGGGGCTTGAGGTCAGGATTGAAGAGCAAAGTTCAATGTAACTGATTTGTTTCCTTTTGGGTTGGTGCCCGGCCCTTAGGGGATTTTGATGGTAGAAATGTGGCAGTCCAGGCTTGTCAAGTCCTTCACTGCATGACACATCCACCACCTCTGAGCCCTGGAGGGGGGGAGGAGCTCAATCTTTGGGCTCCTCCCCCCCCCCCCCGCCTGCTCTAACCACTAGACCCCACTCCCCTCCCAGAGCCGGGGAGAGAACCCAGGAGTCCTGGTTCACCTATTTCATGCAGAGAGCTACTCCCACACCTAATTCCCTACCCTCCCTGCCTGGCCCGGCAAGCCCCAGAGTGCCGAGGAGAGGCAGGCAGGCCTAGGCAGGCCCGGGGCAGTGGCTGGGTTAATATTCAAGCACTGATCAACGCAAAACAGGAAACAATCCGCTGACACAGAGCCAGAGGGAGCTGGTGCCGGAGCCAGAGCTGTGCTGGGGAGCCCAGCTGAGAGCAGGCGGGAGCGGCCACCCCTGGTGCCCACCTCACTACGGTAAGAAGGGGAGAGATCCCCTGCCTAGAAACTGGCCTGGCCTGTCTCTGACCAACGATACCGACCCTCATGGCCGTCTGGCTCCACCCCCAGCCCTGTATCCACCCACCTACCCTTCCCCCTCCCCAACCCGCTAGCTACTCGTCCAACCATCCATCTGTTCATCCCCAGACCCAACCCTCTGTCTACCCCTCCATCCATCCATCCATCCATCCATCCATCCATTCATCCATCCCCAGACCCAACCCCTTTGTCTATCCATCCATCCCCATCCCTCTATCCAGCCCTCCATGCATCAATCCATTCCGAACACGTTATCTACCCTTCTGTCCACCCGTCTAGCCATCCCAACCTTCTATCTGCCCCTCCATCCATCCATTCCTCCCCATCCCCAATCCTCTATCCATCCATCCATCCATCCATCCATCCATCCATCCATCCTTCCATCCATCCTTCCATCCATCCATTCTCAACCTTCCATCCATCCATCCATCCATCCATTCCCAACCTTCCATCCATCAATCCATCCCTAGCCTTCCATCCATCTATCCATCCATCCATCCATCCATCCACCCCCAGCCTTCCATCCATCCATCCATCCCCATCCATCCCCAGCCTTCCATCCATCCATCCCCAGACCCAACCCCTTTGTCTATCCATCCATCCCCATCCCTCTATCCAGCCCTCCATGCATCCATCCATTCCGAACACGTTATCTACCCTTCTGTCCACCCGTCTAGCCATCCTAACCTTCTATCTGCCCCTCCATCCATCCATTCCTCCCCATCCCCAATCCTCTATCCATCCATCCATCCATCCATTCTCAACCTTCCATCCATCCATCCATCCATCCACCCCCAGCCTTCCATCCATCTATCCATCCCCATCCATCCATCCCCAGCCTTCCATCCATCCATCCCCAACCTTCCATCTATCCACCTCTCCATCTACCCTTCCCCAGCTGCAGCCGTCTATCTAACTCTTCATCCATCCGTCCGTCCATCTGTCCTTTCACGTCCCCATTTCCAGCCCCCTTCGTCCATCTGTCCCCATACCCAACCCTTCATCTCCCCTTTCCACCCATCCATCCTTCCCTGTTCCAACCTTCTATTGATCTACCCACCGATCCACCCAGCTGCTCCCCTACCTGTTCTCCCCTGTTGGAATGATTAATCATATTGGAAATGATTAATAGTAATATGGGAAATCACCAAACGCCAATCGAGCCATAAATTCCTGTATTAACTCCAAAGGCCAAACGGAGCTTTATGTGACTGCTCTCAGCATGCTAAGCGGCCTAAAAAGAAGCAGTTACGGCTTCCGACTGAGGGCTAGTCTACACGGCTTTAACGTGGCTTGTATGGTCATGGCAGAGCGCTGGGAGAGAGCTCTCCATGCATCTAAAAAACCCACCTCCACGAGGGGCGTAGCTCCCAGCGCTGGTGCACTGTCTACACTGGCGCTTAACAGCGCTGAAACTTGCTGCACTCAGGGGGGTGTTTCCTCCCCCCGAGCAAGAAAGTTGCAGCGCCATAAATTGCCAGTGTAGACAAGCCCACAGGAACAAGCTATTTATAAGCCTGTGATCAGGGTAGCCCTAGGGAGAGTGCTGTCATGGGGAATGTTCCAACATGATCAGGCAGGATCTGATAATGCGCCTTCAGGTGCCTGGCTTTCTCTTGATACCTGTTAGCATACTTGCTGGCTTTAGCAAAAACCCAGTTTGAAGCAGTTTATCCCGGCTACTTTCCTTCCTTTGAGGCCTTCCCTCAACCCCTCCCCGCAATCCTTGATTACCAGCAGACCAGTGGGAAGGTTTGGGGCTTCCTTCTCTGGAGAGAATTTCCCTTTTGTTTCTGCAGCTTTTTACTTGATTAGTTACTTTGGGACCCATACGTCCTTCCCACATGACAAGTAACTCGACAGGAGCTTACCTCAGGACCCGATCCAGAGACAGTTTCTCGACACCTTAAATGACTGCAGATGTGGTCGCCCCGTCTCGAAAAAATCTATTGGGATTGGAAAAAGTTCAGAAAAGAGCAACAAAAGTGAATAGGGGTCTGGAACAGCTTCCGTATGAGGAGAGATTAATAAGACTGGGATGAAATTCAATGTTGAGAAATGCAAAGTAATGCACATTGGAAAATATCATCCCAACTATACATATACAATAATGGGGTCTAAATTAGCTGTTACCACCCAAGAGAGATCTTGGAGTCATTGTGGAGAGTTCTCTGAAATCATCCACTCAATGTGCAGCGGCAGTCAAAAAAGCAAACTGAATATTGGGAATCATCAAGAAAGGGATAGATAATAAGACAGAAAATATCATGTTGCCTCTATATAAATCCGTGATATGCCCATATCTCAAACACTGCGTGCAGATGTGGTCGCCCCATCTCAAAAAAGATATATTGGAATTGGAAAAGGTTCAGAAAAGGGCAACAAAAATGATTAGGGGTCTGGAACAGCTGCCATATGAGGAGAGATTAATAAGAATGGGACTTTTCAGCT
This sequence comes from Actinemys pallida, assembly GCA_023634205.1. Taxonomy (NCBI): domain Eukaryota; kingdom Metazoa; phylum Chordata; order Testudines; family Emydidae; genus Actinemys; species Actinemys pallida. The sequence goes on from JALMGD010000024.1 coordinate 480,117, forward strand.
TGGAAAAGAGACGCCTAAGGGGGTATATGATGGAGGTCTATAAAATCATAACTGGTGTGGAGAAAGTGAATCAGGAAGCGTTATTTACTCCTTCTCAAAGCACAAGAACTAGGGGTTACCAAATGAAATTACTAGGCAGCAGGTTTAAAACAAACAAAAGGAAGTATTTTTTCACACAACGCACAGTCAACCCATGGAACTCCTTGCCAGTGGATGTTGAGAAGGCCAAGACTATAACAGGGTTCAAAAAGGAACTAGATAAATTCATGGAGGATAGGTCCATCAATGGCTATTAGCCAGGATGGTCAGGGATGATGTCCCTAGCCTCTGTTTGCCAGAAGCTGGGAATGGGCGACAGGGGATGGATCATTTGATGATTCCCTGTTCTGTTCATTCCCTCTGGGGCACCTGGCATTGGCCACTGTTGGAAGACAGGATACTGGGCTACATGGGCCTATGGTCTGACTCAGTGCGGCCATTCTTATGTTCTTATGACTTACTATTCTCACAGCTTCGGCTTTCCTTTACTAGCCCATTGGGGCCTTCTCCTGCCTGGCCACAAGCTAGAAAGTAAAAATGTTCTTTTCTTTAACCAAACTTGAGCTCACTCGAATTTTTTTATTATTATTTTATCTTACATTCCCCATAACCAACTTTCCATCTATCTACCCATCCATCCATCCACCCACCCACCCACCCATTCCCATACACACCTCTTTATCTATCGCTCTACCCACTCATTTATCCTTCACCATAAGAGCCCTCTATCTACCCCCATCTCCTCACATAGGCTCCTACCCTTCAAGCCACCCATCTGCCAGTTCTTCCCCATAACCAACCCTCCATCTATCTACCCACCCATCCATCCACCCCCATCCCCATAAACACCTCCATATCTATCTCTGCACCCATCCATCCACCCACCCATCCATCCATCAATCAATCCTTCCCCATACCTTACCCTTTACTGGTCTAAAAAAGAGCCACCGTGGCTTAACAATCATGTAAAAGAAGCAGAGAAAGATAAAAAGGCATCTTTTAAAAAGTGGAAGTCAAATCCTAGTGAGGTAAATAGAAAGGAGCATAAACACTGCCAAATTAAGTGTAAAAATGTAATAAGAAAAGCCAAAAAGGAGTTTGAAGAACAGCTAGCCAAAAACTCCAAAGGTAATAACAAAATGTTTTTTAAGTACATCAGAAGCAGGAAGCCTGCTAAACAACCAGTGGGGCCCCTGGCCGATCTGGATACAAAAGGAGCGCTTAAAAATGATAAAGTCATTGCACAGAAACTAAATGAATTCTTTGCTTCAGTCTTCACGGCTGAGGATGTTAGGGAGATTCCCAAACCTGAGCCGGCTTTTGTAGGTGACAAATCTGAGGAACTGTCACAGATTGAAGTGTCACGAGAGGAGGTTTTGGAATTAAATGATAAATTTAACAGTAACAAGTCACTGAGACCAGATGGCATTGACCCAAGAGTTCTGAAAGAACTCAAATGTGAAATTACGGCACTATTAACTATGGTTTGTAACCTGTCCTTTAAATCGGCTTCTGTACCCAACGACTGGAAGATAGCTAATGTAATGCCAATATTTTAAAAAGGCTCTAGAGGTGATCCCGGCAATTACAGACCGGTAAGTCTAACGTCAGTACCGGGGAAATTAGTCGAAACAATTGTAAAGAATAAATTTGTCAGACACATAGAAGAACATCAATTGTTGGGCAAAAGTCGACATGGTTTCTGTAAAGGGAAATCGTGTCTTACTAATCTATTAGAGTTCTTTGAAGGGGTGTGACGGTGCTGCCTGTGGGAGCCAACTGAGTCACTCAATTAGGGTGAACTGCAAACAAAAAGGGGCAGACAAACCCCAAACGCTGGTGGATATTCCAATACTTAGATTTACCAATCAGCCCAAAACAGCTTCTATAGTACTTCACTGGTTACTCAGAAGTCCAAACAACGCAGTTCCCTTAAAGTGCCCAGCCTCAGGCCTCCATCCAGACACACCTGTCAGATATGATGATGATTAATGAAAATCTTCCTTCATCATATAAAAGAAAAGGTTCTTCCAATCCCAAAGGATCAGCCACAGACCCAGGTTCAATTATAACTTAGATCTTACCCAAAATACACGCTATAGCCAATTCTTATTAACTAAGCTAAAATTTATTAAAAAAGAAAAGAGAGAGAGTGTTGGTTAAAAGATCAATATACAGACAGCCTTGAATTCAATTCTTGAGGTTCAGATGCATGTCAGAGGTGAGCTTGTAGTTGCCAAAAGTCCTTTTAGAAATAGTCCAGAGGTTATAGTCCAATGTCCATATTCAGGGTGACTCCAGTCAGTGACTGGGGATCTCAATCCTTATGGCTTAAGGTTTCCCCCTCTTGAAACCCAAAGCAGATCTGAGATGAAGAAGGATCGTGTCCCAGGGTTCTTATACATTTCCAGCAACCTTTCGGCCTGAGAAAACAATAGGCTTAACTCTCCTTCCAAACCTCCTTGCAATTAGCACAGGGTAATTTATCCATTAAACAGTTCAGATACAGGTTACCACAACCTTCAAAGAGACATAGAGACAATAATACTATTTCACTCAAGTATCGTTATAAATGTTAATATTCCTTTTTTGATCTTTGAATTTAAAGCTATAGCAATAGACAAGACTTGTTTGCTCACATCACAAGCCCTGAGCAAACATCTCCCCTTCTACCTCTAACAGTGCAGACTTGCATTTCAAAGCTCTGTTCATTTACATATCTTCCTAACCAGTCCTTAAGGTTCACCCATGGGTCAGGTCAGTCTGTGAGTTAATTAACTCTTTCTGGCCCTGTCAGCTTCCAATGAAATATTATATTACACTCATAACGTCACAAGGGGTCAACAAACTTGTGGACAAGGGGGATCCAGTGGACGTAGTGTACTTAGATTTCCAGAAAGCCTTTGACAAGGTCCCTCACCAAAGGCTCTTACATAAATTAAACTGTCATGGGATAAGAGGGAGACACACCAGCCTGCTGCAACAGACCCAGGTCTGGTCCACGCCCCTAAGGCTGCAGACTTTAACCGAAAACTGCTTAACAGGTCACCTATCTCCAGCACCCAGACACCCAGCTCCCAATGGGATCCTGTGATGTTGCCTCTGTATGATCTTATGAAAATATGCTGATGAGTGTGAATATAATGTAACTGGAATATGCTTCATGCAAAAGGTCTCTTGTAAGGTAGCATTACAAAGCTTATAATTTGCTGAGTGTGGTCATCCTGTTTGTATAAATGTACCGCTCTTGTATCTGAAACTAGAAATATGAAGTTAATTCTGAGGGCCTATTGTAATTATGCAAAGTGTGGGCCATTAATGGTGGTTTGGAATCTTGATGGCTCCCATCAACCAGGACAATTGTCTGCAGATGGTTGTGTTTTACCTGTAAGTCTCTCTGTATATGTGTGTGCTGACAAGTGGGTAATGAAGTCTTACAGGGACATGTGATCATATCACGTGAATTGGAATCCATCTTTAACCTGGTGCTTTTCCATTGAGAAGGAGGGGGTGGGAACCCAGAGAGGGACAAAGGATTCCTGCTTTGTGCAAAAGATATATAAGGGGGTGGAACAGAACAAGCTGGAGCCATCATGAGCAATCCCCTAGCTACCACCTGAGCTGGAACAAGGGCTGTACCAGGGGAAAGGATTGTGCCCAGACTAGGAAGGCGTCCAGTCTGTGATAGAAGCTCTGAGGGTGAGATTTTATCTGTACTCAGTTGAATTACTGTATTAGGCTTAGATTTGCGTGTTTTATTTTAGTTCACTTGGTAATTCACTTTGTTCTGTCAGCTATTACTTGGAACCACTGAAATCCTACTTTCTGTATTTAATAAAATCACTTTTTACTTATTAATTAACTCGAAGTATGTTTTAATGCGTGGGGGGGGAGCAAACAACTGTGCATATCTCTCTATCAGTGTTATAGAGGGTGAACAATTTATGAGTTTACCCTTTATACAGCGTAAAATGGATTTATTTGGGGTTTGGACCCCATTGGGAGTTGGGCATCTGAGCGTTAAAGACAGGAACACTTCTGTGAGCTGCTTTCAGTTAAGTGCAGCTTTGGGGCGCGTGGTTCAGACCCTGGGACTGTGTTGGAGCAGACGGGAGTGTCTGGCTCAACAAGACAGGGTGCTGGAGTCCTAAGCTGCCAGGGTAGGAAAGCAGGGGCAGAAGTAGTCTTGGCACATCAGTTGGCAGTTCCCAAGGGGGTTTCTGTGATCCAACCCACCACAGTCCAAACCCCAAATAAATCAGTTTTACTCGGTATAAAGCTTATACAGGGTAAACTCATAAATTGTCCGCCCTCTATAACACTGATAGAGAGATATGCACAGCTGTTTGCTCCCCCGGATATTAATCACTTACTCTGGGTCAATTAATAAACAAAAGTGATTTTATTAAGTATAAAAAGTAGGATTTAAGTGGTTTCAAGTAATAACAGACAGAACAAAGTAAGTTACCAAGCAAAATAAAACAAAACACACAAGTCTAAGCCTAATACATTAAGAAACTGAATACAGATAAAATCTCACCCTCAGAGATGTTCCAATAGCTTCTTTCACAGACTAGACTCCTTCCTAGTCTGGGCCCAATCCTTTCCCCTGGTACAGTCCTTGTTAGCTCCAGCTCAGGTGGTAACTAGGGGATTCCACATGACTGGCCCCCTTTGTTCTGTTCCACCCCCTTTTATAGCTTTGGCACAAGGGGGGAATCTTTTCTCCCTCTGGGTCCCCATCCCTCCTTCTAAATGGAAAAGCACCAGGTTTACGATGGATTCCAGTATCAGGTGACATGATCACATGTCACTGTAAGACGTCATTCTCCATTCTTTCAGGGTTGGCATGCATGTACTCAGGAAGGTTGCACGTACCCTGCAAGCTCCGTGGAAACTTTTTAAAGACACCATAATAGATGCTCAACTTAAATGTACACCCCAATTAAAAAAACATAGTAAGAGAACCAAAAAAAGAGACACCGTGGTTAAACAACAAAGTAAAAGAAGCAGTGAGAGGCAAAAAGGCATCCTTTAAAAAGTGGAAGGTAAATCCTAATGAGGAAAATAGAAAAGAGCATAAACTCTGGCAAATGAAGTGTAAACATATAATTAGAAAGACCAAAAAAGAATTTGAAGAACAGCTAGCCAAAGACTCCAAAAGTAATAGCAAAAGTTTTTTTAAATACATCAGAAGCAGGAAGCCGGCTAAACAACCAGTGGGGCCACTGGACGATCGAGATGCTGAAGGAGCACTCAAGGACGATAAGACCATTGTGGAGAAACTAAATGAATTCTTTGCATCGGTCTTCACTGTTGAGGATGTGAGGGAGATTCCCAAACCTGAGCCATGCTTTTTGGGTGACAGATCTGAGGAACTGTCCCAAATGGAGGTGTCATTAGAAGAGACTTTGGAACAAATTGATAAACTAAACAGTAATAAGTCTCCAGGACCTGATGGTATTCACCCAGGAGTTCGGAGGGAACTCAAATGTGAAATTGCAGGACTACTAACTGTCATCTGTAACCTATCATTTAAATCAGCTTCTGTACCAAATGACTGGAGGATAGCTAATGTGATGCCAGTTTTTAAAAAGGGCTCCAGAGGTGACCCTGGCAACTACAGGCACCCGGTACGCCTCACTTCAGTACCAGCCAAATTAGTTGAAACTATTGTAAAGAACAAAACTGTCAGACACATAGATGAACATAATTTGTTGGGAAATTGTCAACATGGTTCTACTAGAATTCTTTGAGGGAGTCAACAAGCATGTGGACAAGGGGGATCCAGTGGATATAGTGTATTTACATTTCCAAAAAGCCTTTGACAAGGTCCCTCTCCAAAGGCTCTTAAGCAAAGTAAGCAGTCATGGGATAAGAGGGAAGGTTCTCTCATGGATTGGTAACTGGTTAAAAGATAGGAAAGAAAGGGTAGGAATAAATGGTCAGTTTTCAGAATGGAGAGAGGTAAATAGTGGTGTCCCCCAGGGGTCTGTACTGGGCCCAGTCCTATTTAACATATTCATAAACGATCTGGAAAAAGGGGTAAACAGGGAGGTGGCAAAATTTGCAGATGATACAAAACTATTCAAGATAGTTAAGTCCCAGGCAGACTGTGAAGAGCTACAAAGGGATCTCACCAAACTGGGTGACTGGGCAACAAAATGGCAGATGAAATTCAATGTTGATAAATGCAAAGTAATGCACATTGGAAAACATCATCCCAACTATACATATACAATGATGGGGTCTAAATTAGCTGTTACCACTCAAGAGAGATCTTGGAGTCATTGTGGAGAGTTCTCTGAAAACATCCACTCAGTGTGCAGCGGCAGTCAAAACGCGAACAGAATGTTGGGAATCATCAAGAAAGGGATAGATAATAAGACAGAAAATATCATATTGCCTCTATATAAATCCATGGTATGTGCACACCTTGAATACTGCGTGCAGATGTGGTCGCCCCATCATAAAAAAGATATAGTGGCATTAGAAAAGGTTCAGAAAAGGGCAACAAAAATGATTAGGGGTCTGGAATGGCTTCCGTATGAGGAGTGATTAATAAGACTGGGACTTTTCAGCCTGGAAAAGAGACGCCTAAGGGGGGATATGATGGAGGTCTATAAAATCATAACTGGTGTGGAGAAAGTGACTCAGGAAGTGTTATTTACTCCTTCTCAAAGCACAAGAACTAGGGGTTACCAAATGAAATTACTAGGCAGCAGGTTTAAAACAAACAAAAGGAAGTATTTTTTCACACAACGCACCGTCAACCCATGGAACTCCTTGCCAGAGGATGTTGAGAAGGCCAAGACTATAACAGGGTTCAAAAAGGAACTAGATAAGTTCATGGAGGACAGGTCCCTCAATGGCTATTAGCCAGGATGGGCAGGGATGGTGTCCCTAGCTTCTGTTTGACAGAGGCTGGGAATGGGCAACAGGGGATGGATCATTTGATGATTCCCTGTTCTGTTCATTCCCTCTGGGGCTCCTGGCATTGGCCACTGTCAGAGGACAGGATACTGGGCTTGATGGATCTTTGGTCTGACCCAGTCTGGATGTTCTTATGTTCTAAGGTTTGCGAGTAAACAGAGCCATTCACAACCAATTGTCCTAGTTAATGGGAGCCATCAAGATTCCAAGCCACCATTAATAGCTCACACTTTGCATAATTACAATAGGACTTCAGAGTAATGCTTCGTATTTCTAGCTTCAGATACAAGAATGATACATTCATACAAACAGGATGAACACACTCAGCAGATTATAAGATTTGTAATGATACTTTACAAGAGACCTTTTGCATAAAGCATATTCCAGTTACCATTATATTTACCCTCATAAGCATATTTCCATAAACATATGGAGTGCAATGTCACGATCCCCCTATCTACCTTTCCATCCATCCATCCATCCATTCTTCCCCATACCCAACCCTATATTTGTCTACCCATCCATCATCCACCCACACCCAACCCTTTATCTATCTACCGACTCATCTATCCACACAACTATCCCCACACCCAACCCGCTATCTGGCCACCCATCCAGCTGTCCCCACACCCAACCATCTATCTACTCACGCCTCCTGGAGCAGTTCCAAGTGGCTGCTACCAGCCACAGAGGGTCAGAGTGAAGGTAGCTTTGCTTGGCTGGCCCTTGCCTTATTTCAGTATGTCCTTGCTTTCAGATGTCTGCGCTCGATAAATTCTTCCTTGCTTGGTTTTCCAAAGGTTGATATTTAGCCTCTCTCCACATTCTGGAAGAGCCGAGGTGTTGCCAGGCAATGGGAACTCTGTGTTAACATCGTTCATGTGCAGTTACTAGGTGGAGGTGGAAGGAGAGATTAGCAGGGGGGATGTATATGGGGGCGGATGGATGAATTTCATGAGGGGTATCCATCCATCCATCTACCTACCTTTCCCCCCACCCATCCACCCACCCTCCCTCCTTCCCATCCACCCATCCATCTACCTACCTTCCCTCCCATCCATCCACACATCCATCCACCCACCCTCCTTCCCATCCATCCACCCACCCACCCATCTACCCTCCCTTCTTCACATCCACCCACCCATCCACCCATCCACCCTCCCTACCTTCCCATCCATCCACCCACACATCCATCCATCCTCCCTCCTTCCCATTCGTATACCCACCCACCCACCTATCTACCCTCCCTACCTTCCCATGCATCCACCCACCCACTCATCCACCCTCTCTACCTTCCCTCCCTATCTTCTTACCAATCCATCCACACACCCACACACCTTCCATCCACCCACCTACCCAACCATCCACCATCCCTACCTTCCCATCCATCCATCCACCCACCCATCCACCCACCCTCCCTCCTTCTCATCCACCCACCGACCCATCCATCCACCCTCCCTATCTTCCCATCCATCTACCCTCCCTACCTTCCCATGCATCCACCCACCCACCCATCTACCCTCTCTACCTTCCCTCCCTATCTTCTCACCAATCCATCCACCCACCCTCCTTCCCATCCACCCACCCTTTCATCCATCCACCCACCGACCCATCCATCCACCCTCCCTACCTTCCGATCCATCCATCCACCACCTTTTCTCCCTGTCTTCTCACTCTTCCATCCACCCACATACCTGCCATACCATCCCACCCATCCATTCCTCCTTCCCATGTTCCCATCCCCCAGCTATCTAGCACACCTTCCCATCGCTCCAACCATCCTCCGATGCTCTTATCCCGGCAGAAGATGGTCACTAAGCTTTTGGATACTTAGACCAATCAATGAGGGTCTAAAGTTCCTTCTCCCTCTCCCCCCAGGGCAGGACTCCACCTGCCTTCTGCTGCTTGGTGCCATGAAGCTACTGGACTTCTGGGTCTCTTGCCGGCCATCCCTCTTCATCACCCTTTGCCTGCTGGTTATCCTGACGGTCTCTGCCTTATTATGCCTGGACAGCCAGTTCCCCATCCTGGGGTGGAGGAACCCCTCGCTCAATAACCCAGGGCAGAGTCCATCTGCCTTCTCCAAGGAGCGGGGCATGTGGACCGTGAACTCCGCTGGGCGCCTGGGGAACCAGATGGGGGAATACGCCACCCTCTACGCCCTGGCCAAGATGAACGGACACCAGGCCTACATCCTCCCGGAGATGCACCAGCAGCTGGCGCCGCTCTTCCGCATCACCCTGCCCGTGGTCTTCCAGAGCGTCCCGTGGAAGGACTATGAGCTCCACGACTGGATGTCGGAGGAGTACAGGCACATCGAGGGGAAATACGTCCGGCTGACGGGCTACCCCTGCTCCTGGACCTTCTACCACCACCTCCGGCAGGAGATCCTCCAGGAATTCTCCTTCCATGACCACGTCAAGGAGGAGGCCAACCGGTACCTGGCCGGGCTGCGCGGGCAGCGCCGGAACGTGACGTACGTGGGCGTCCACGTCCGGAGGGGGGATTACATCCAGGTAATGACTGAGAAATGGAAGGGGGTGGTGGCGGACAAGGCCTACCTGGAGAAGGCCATGGGCTACTTCCGGGCCAGGTACCAGGAGCTGGTCTTCGTGGTGACCAGCAACGGGATGCAGTGGTGCCGGGAGAACATCGACGCCTCGCGGGGGGACGTGTATTTCTCGGGGGATGGGAAGGAGTCGTTGCCGGGGAGGGACTTTGCTCTCTTGGCCCATTGCAACCACACGATCATGACCATCGGGACCTTCGGCATCTGGGCCGGTTACCTGGCTGGGGGGGAGACCATCTACTTGGCCAACTACACCCTGCCCGATTCCCCCTTCCTTGAGATCTTCAAGCCTGCGGCTGCCTTCCTCCCTGAGTGGATCGGGATCAATGCCGATCTCTCTCCACTGCGGAGCGGGAATTCTGGCTAAAGGAGCTCAGCCAACAGGATCCACCCACCGTCACATGGCCGGTCTGCCCAGCACTGGTCACCTGGGATCCCCAAGCCGGTGACCTACATCAGTGCTAGTGATCTGATAGGAATGTTCAGAGTGATGGTGTATGGGGGCCAGGACTCCTGGGTTCTCTCCCTGGTTCTGGGAGGGGAGTGGGGTCTAGTGGTTAGAGCAGGGGGGCTGGGAGCCAGGACTCCGGGGTTCTCTCTCCAGTTCCCGTGGTGAGTTCAGGCGACCAGGGATGCTGGCCCGGGGCGGTGGAGGTGCGCCATACACCCCCATCTCTCGCTCTCCAGGCTCAGGCCGTTACAAAGCCAAGGATCTGCTCACAGGCAGCTCTCAGCTCTCTGGGCTCTCCCAGGCCGTCGGCCTGTCGCTTTCCTCCCCGCGCGGCCGAGGGCCTGGGGCGGCTGGGACAATACGGAGGCGGCAGCACGTATGGACGTGTCACGCGCTGTCCCAAGTGGCCACTGGGTGTCAGCGCACTGAAGTGTAGGGAGAGGGGGATCCCAGCAGGGGGCGCTCACCCCTAGGGGTCAGAGCTGGCCTCAATGTCCCAAGGCAGTGCTAGGGGGCGCTGGCCTGCGGGGAGCGGGGCGGGGGCTCAGAAGGGGGCGCTGGGCTGCGGGGAGCAGGGCAGGGTGCTCGGCAGGGGGCTGTCTCCCCTTGCAGTCAGGTCTGGCCCCAATGCCGCAGGGCGGCGCTCGGGGGCGCTGGGCTGCATTGCACGAGATGGGTCCCTGGACTCATTTTTGATCCCGGCCCGGCCGCATTTCCACCCGTTCGTCCTGCCCCAAACTCCCTTTTCCACCCCGAGACTTTGCGTCAACCCAGAAATCGCACCCCTCCCCCCACAGAGACCAGGACACCCAGGCCGGCTTTGGCCCACACCAGCAGTTTATTCTCATGCCACTGGCCACGAAGCCGCCACGGACCCCGCGAGAAATCGCCCATCCTCGACAACGCCCCAATAAATAACAGGAATCGTCTGAATTGGCCCTTCGACGGCGCTGTGTGGGGGACCACCATCTGCCGTGGGTCGGTCAGCGCTGGCCTCAACATCCGAGCCGCGGAGATAACCCAGGAGTCCTGCCTCCTAGCCGCCCCACCCCCGCTCTAACCACTAGACCCCACTCCCCTGCCCGAGCCACAGAGCCAGCCGAGGTGTCCTGGTTCCCTTATTTCATGCTGGGCCCCACTCCCACCCCCCATTCCCCACCCTCCTGGCCTGGCGTGGCAAGCCCCCATGTGTCCCTGGGGCATGTGCCGGGGAGTTGGGCGGAGCGGGAAAGGGTGAGGCACATCCGGGGCAGCTGGCTGGATGAATGTTTAAGCGCTGATAAAAGTCCAAGAGGAAATAAATGGGTGAGGCAGCGTCAGTTGGAGACGGAGCCATCCGGGGAAATCGAATAGGAGCAGACGGGAGCGGCCGCCCCGGTGCCGGACCCGAAACCCACCTCAGCAAGGTAAGAAGGGGGGAGATTCCCTGCCTAGAAATGTCCTGGCCTCTCTCAGAACAAAGATACCGACCCCTCCAGCCGTCTGTCCGTCCAGCCCAACACCAAACTCTGTCTATGTACCCACACATCCGTCCCCATACGAACCCTCTATCTATTTACCCACCCATCCCCCTGCACGCCCCTCTAGCTACCTGTCCATCCATTCTTCCCCATACCCAACCCTCTATCTGTCTACTCATCCATCCACCCACCCACCCACACCCACCCATCCGTCAGTCTATCCACCCACCCATCCATCCCCATAGGAGCCCTCTATCTACCCACCCATCTCCTCACACACAGAGGGTCAGAGTGAAGGTAGCTTTGCTCGGCTGGCCCTTGCCTTATTTCAGTATGTCCTTGCTTTCAGACGTCTGCGCTCGATAAATTCTTCTTTGCTTGGTTTTCCAAAGGTTGATATTTAGCCTCTCTCCACATTCTGGAAGGGCCGAGGTGTTGCCAGGCAATGGGAACTCTTGTTAACATTGTTCACGTGCAGTTACTAGGTGGAGGTGAAGGGAGAGATTAGCAGGAGGGATGTATATGGGGGTGGATGGATGGATAGATGGGAGGGTAGAATAGAGGGTTGGGGATGTGGATGGACGGCCACAGACCTGACAAAGGTCTAAAAGAATGTGCTATTATTTGTCCTGCATTGCCCAGAGCTGCATTTGTCAGCACACACCCCGGCTGCCTTCGCTGTGGTAGGCGGAGTTGGGCTGGACCTTGGAGAGCTTAGCCAGGGCAGCTTGGCACGGATGTGGCAAGAATGATCGAGCATGGGGCATTTCAGGGTTGAGATCTGGAAGTTGTGTCTGCAGCCATGCCCAGCGGGCTCCTTGCCATTGGAACAGCTGGTGGTCTGCATGACAGTAGTCTCCAGAATTTCATCTTCATACCTTCCCTCCCTTTCTTTTCACCCATTCATCCACCCACCCACACACCTCCCATCCATCCATTCACCCATCCACCCTCCCATGCATCCATCCATGCATCCACCTACCAACCTTCCCTCCCTGTCTTCTCACTGTCACGGAGTCCCCGGGCGATGCTCTGGAACTGCTCCCCACAAAGCCAGTCAGGACTCTGGGGAGCCTCCTCTCCCTTGGAGCAGACTGTTTTTAGGGCAAGAAGCTCACACGGCTTCACCCTCATGGGTCTGACTTTAGAGCATTCAGCATATGCCCCTCCGTGCGCTTCCCACAGCGAGTCTGCCCAGGCGGGGTCCTGGGGAAGCCAGAGGGTCCTGCACCCCCAACTTCGCAGTCAGACGTGACTCTCGGCCAGCCAGTAAAACAGAGGTTTATTAGATGACAGGAACGGTTTAAAACAGAGCTTGTAGGTACAGAGAACGGGATCCCTCAGCCGGGTCCATTCTGGGGCCCAGCGAGCCAGACAACCCCGTCTGCCCTCACTTCCCCTCCCCAGCCAGCCCCAAACTGAAACCCCCTCCAGCCCCTCCTCTCTGGCCTTTGTCTCTTTCCCGGGCCAGGAGGTCACCTGATCTCTTTGTTCACCTTTAGCTATCCCCTTGCAAGGGGGGAAGGGCCCCAGCCATTTCATAGAATCATAGAATCATAGAAGATCAGGGTTGGAAGGGACCTCAGGAGGTCATCTAGTCCAACCCCCTGCTCAAAGCAGGACCAATTCCCAACTAAATTTGTTGCTAGGAAACAGATTGTCAGCCATTTATGCACACTGGAGCCTTAAGAAAGGCACTGGGGAAACGGAGGCACCCACACAGTATTCAGAGGAAACATTAAGAACAGTCCCACTTTGTCACACTCACCCATCCATCCACACACACCCCTATCAATCCATCGACCCTCCCTACCTTTCCATCCATCCACCGACCCATCCATCCAGTTCCTTACCTTCCCACACACCCACACACCTCCCTCCCTTCCATCCACCCATCCATCCACCCACTCACCCACCCACCCATCGATTCATCCACCCTCCCTACCTTCCCATTCACCCATCCTTCCACCCTCCCTACCTTCCCAGTCATCCCCCCAACCACCCATTCAGCTATTAGTCTACCCAACTTCCCTTCTCACCCATCTGTCCACACACCCACACACCTAGCTTCCCATCCACCCACCCATCGATATATCCATCCATCCACCTATCTACCCTTCTTAACTTCCCATCCATCCATCCACCTACCCTCCCTACCTTCCTTCCCTCCCACCCACCTACCCATCCATCCATCCATCCACCTATCTACCCTTCTTAACTTCCCATCCATCCATCCACCTACCCTCCCTACCTTCCTTCCCTCCCACCCACCTACCCATCCATCCATCCATCCACCTATCTACCCTTCTTAACTTCCCATCCATCCATCCACCTACCCTCCCTACCTTCCTTCCCTCCCACCCACCTACCCATCCATCCATCCATCCATCCACCTATCTACCCTTCTTAACTTCCCATCCATCCATCCACCTACCCTCCCTACCTTCCTTCCCTCCCACCCACCTACCCATCCATCCATCCATCCACCTATCTACCCTTCTTAACTTCCCATCCATCCATCCATCCATCCATCCATCCATCCATCCACCTACCCTCCCTACCTTCCCTCCCTCCCACCCACCCATCCATTCACCCATCCACTCTCCCTATCTTCCCATCCATCCATCCACCACTTTTCCTCCCTATCTTCTCACTCTTCCATCCACCCACGTACCTGCCATACCATCCCACCCATCCATCTCTCCTCCCCATGTTCCCATCCCCCAGCTATCTAGCACACCTTCCCATCGCTCCAACCATCCTCCGATGCTCTTATCCCGGCAGAAGATGGTCACTAAGCTTTTGGATACTTAGACCAATCAATGAGGGTCTAAAGCTCCTTCTCCCTCTCCCCCCAGGGCAGGACTCCACCTGCCCTCTGCTGCTTGGTGCCATGAAGATACTGGTCTCCGGGGTCTCTTTCCGGCCATCCCTCTTCATCACCCTTTGCCTGCTGGTTATCCTGACGGTCTCTGCCTTATTATGCCTGGACAGCCAGTTCCCCATCCTGGGGTGGAGGAACCCCTCGCTCAATAACCCAGGGCAGAGTCCAGCTGCCTTCTCCAAGGAGCGGGGCATGTGGACCGTGAACTCCGCTGGGCGCCTGGGGAACCACATGGGGGAATACGCCACCCTCTACGCCTTGGCCAAGATGAACGGGCACCAGGCCTACATCCTCCCGGAGATGCACCAGCAGCTGGCGCCACTCTTCCGCATCACCCTGCCCGTGCTCTCCAGATTCAGGGCTTGGAGGATCCCGTGGAGGAACTATGAGCTCTATGACTGGATGTTGGAGGAGTACAGGCACATCGAGGGGAAATACGTCCAGCTAACGGGCTACCCCTGCTCCTGGACCTTCTACCACCACCTCCGGCAGGAGATCCTCCAGGAATTCTCCTTCCACGACCACGTCAAGGAGGAGGCCAACCGGTACCTGGCCGGGCTGCGCGGGCAGCGCCGGAACGTAACCTATGTGGGCGTCCACGTTCGGAGGGGGGACTACGTCTGGGTGATGCCCCAGGTCTGGAAGGGGGTGGTGGCGGACAAGGCCTACCTGGAGAAGGCCATGGGCTACTTCCGGGCCAAGTACCAGGAGCCGGTCTTTGTGGTGACCAGCAACGGGATGCAGTGGTGCCGGGAGAACATCGATGCCTCGCGGGGGGACGTATATTTCTCGGGGGATGGGAAGGAGTCGTCGCCGTGGAGGGATTTCGCTCTTTTGGCTCATTGCAACCACACGATCATGACCATCGGGACCTTCGGCATCTGGGCTGGCTACCTGGCTGGGGGAGAGACCGTGTACTTGGCTAACTACACCCTCCCCGATTCCCCCTTCCTTGAGATCTTCCAGCCCTGGGCCGCCTTCCTGCCCCAGTGGATCGGGATCGATGCCGATCTCTCCCCGCTGCGGAGCGGGAATTCTGGCTAATGGAGTGCAGCCAGGGCCGGTGCAAGCACTAGGCAGACTAGGCAGCCGCCTGGGGCGCCAAGATTTGGGGGCGCCGCCGCCAATCAAGACTCTGGCTGCAGATCACAGACTGCAGGGTGGTAGGCCGTATACGATAAGAACCACGCTCCCAATGAATTGCTCTCCGGCATTTAGAAAGCCAGCGAAGTCCTTTGATTGTGAATGGACACAGATAGGTACATTTCCACAGTACTCGCTCCTCTGTCTTGTAGATTGCACAGCAGCCAGAAGGAGGGTGGAGCAGCTTGCGGGGGACGTTTAAGACCCCCGCCGGGGCTGCGCTGTGCTGTCAGTGTGGTGCAGCCGGGGCCGGCTGGCATGGCAGGCTCGGAGAGCGGGCTGCAGGATTTCCAGGCAGAGGCTCTGTTCCCTGGGGAGAGAAGGGAGGGAGGCCGCGGCTGGCAGCTCTGCGGGCTCTCTCGTGTGGAGGGGCGGCTAAGCCGCTTTAACCCACCTCCCTGCGCCCCGGCTTTCTACCCTCCCGACCCTGCTTTGGCGTGAGGGCCGCGCACTCTCTGCCCCACAGTCCTGCCTGCCCCACGCCCCCCTGCCGGAGCGAGAGCCCAGCATTCAACTCCCCAGCCCAGGCGCCGGACGGACTCGTGAAGGCAAAGCAGGCCACACGCTCCCATTGCCGTGTTGCAATTGCACTTGGCCCGCTGCTGCATGCCAGGGACTGGAGAGGAGAGCGCCCATTTCACCTTGCGGCTCTTTGAATCCTACCCCGCCCGCCGCCCCCCGGCCAAACCCAGATTGCGCCCTCTCCCCCCTCCACACCCAAACCCGGTCGGCTTCCCTTCCCTTCCCCGCCCCAGCCAAACCCGAACCCCCACTGACCGAACCCAGTCTGCTTCCCTTCCCCACCTAACCCGATACCCCACTGACTCAACCCGGTCTGCTCCCCTTGCACTCCCCAGCCAAACCTGAACCCCCACTGACCGAACCCAGTCTGCTTCCCTTCCCTATCAAACCCAATTCCTTCTCTGACCAAACCCAGTCTGCTTCCCTTCCCCACCTAACCCGATACCCCACTGACTCAACCCGGTCTGCTCCCCTTGCACTCCCCAGCCAAACCCGAACCCCCACTGATCGAACCCGGTCTGCTTCCTTCGCCTCCTGGCCAAACTCGAACCATCACTGACCGAATCCGGCCTGCTTCTCTTCCCCTCCCCAGCCAAACCCGATCCTCCCAGTGACTGAACCCGGTCTGCTCCCCCTGCACTCCCCAGCCAAACCCGAACCCCCACTGATCGAACCCGGTCTGCTTCCTTCTCCTCCTGGCCAAACTCAAACCATCACTGACCGAATCCGGTCTGCTTCTCTTCCCCTCCCCAGCCAAACCCGATCCTCCCACTGACCGAACCCAGTCTGCTTCCCTTCCCCACCTAACCCGATATCCCACTGACTCAACCCGGTCTGCTCCCCTTGCACTCCCCAGCCAAACCCGAACCCCCACTGATCGAACCCGGTCTGCTTCCTTCGCCTCCTGGCCAAACTCGAACCATCACTGACCGAATCCGGCCTGCTTCTCTTCCCCTCCCCAGCCAAACCCGATCCTCCCAGTGACTGAACCCGGTCTGCTCCCCCTGCACTCCCCAGCCAAACCCGAACCCCCACTGATCGAACCCGGTCTGCTTCCTTCTCCTCCTGGCCAAACTCAAACCATCACTGACCGAATCCGGTCTGCTTCTCTTCCCCTCCCCAGCCAAACCCGATCCTCCCACTGACCGAACCCAGTCTGCTTCCCTTCCCTATCAAACCCAATTCCTTCTCTGACCGAACCCAGTCTGCTTCCCTTCCCCACCTAACCCGATACCCCACTGACAACCTGGTCTGCTTCCCTTCCCCTCCCCAGCCAAACCCGATCCTCCCAGTGACCAAACCCGGTCTGCTTCCCTTCCCCAACAAACCCAATCCCCCAGTATGACGGAGTATCCGCCATTCTAATTTTATAAAAACAACAAGGAGTCCGGTGGCACCTTAAAGACTAACAGATTTATTTGGGAAGAAGCTTTCGTGGGTAAAAAACCCACTTCTTCAGATCCATGGAGTGAAAGTTACAGATGCTGGAATGACACATGAAGAGAAGGGAGTTACCTCACAAGTGGAGAACCAGTGTTGACAGGGCCAATTCGATCAGGGTGGATGTAGTCCACTCCCAATAATAGATGAGGAGGTGTCAATTCCAGGAGAGGCAAAGCTGCTTCTGTAATGAGCCAGCCACTCCCAGTCCCTATTCAAGCCCAGATTAATGGTGTTAAATTTGCAAATGAATTTTAGTTCTGCTGTTTCTCGTTGAAGTCTGTTTCTGAAGTGTTTTTGTTCAAGGATGGCTACTTTTAAATCTGTTATAGAATATCCAGGGAGATTGAAGTGTTCACTTACTGGCTTTTGTATGTTACCATTCCTGATGTCCGCTCTGTGTCCATCTATTCTTTTACGTAGAGACTGTCTGGTTTGGCCAGTGTACATGGCAGAGGGGCATTGCTGGCACATGATGGCATATATCACATTAGTAGACGTGCAGGTGAATGAGCCCTTGATGGTGTGGCTGATGTGGTTGGATCCTCTGATGGTGTCGCTAGAGCAGATCTGGGGACAGAGAAGGCAACGAGGTTTGCTACAGGGATTGGTTCCTGGGTTAGTGTTTCTGTGGTGTGGTGTGTAGTTGCTGGCGGACTCCTTGTTGTTTTTGTGGCTACAGACTAACACGGCTATCCCCTGATACTTGACACCACGCAAGGCTCTAATTTTATAAATAACAATAATTGGATATTATAAAGGTGGAATAAAATGTAGTCGATTTTGATAAGAAAGAATGAAGGACGGAAGTGACAGTGTATTGTTTATAATGTTTGCGATTTATTTTAAGACCCATGCTATCTTGTGCAAAGTGAGAACAATAACAATGTCAACACTGTCAGGTTATTCATTTATTTTTATTAAACATGTAGGCTAAATAATGAAATTAATAAATTTTCAAGCCGAACGTGTATTAATTCTAATGAACAATGCCACATTATGCAGTGTTCATTTTTGAAAATTTATAATAAGCGATGCTCTGGGGGGAGGGGAGAAGGTGGGGGGGGGGGGTGCAAGGTGGAAGTTTCGCCTAGGGTGCAAAATATCCTTGCACCGGCCCTGAGCGCAGCCAATGGGATCCACCCACCATCACATGGCCGGTCTGCCCAGGATTGGTCACCTGGGATCCCTGAGCCAGTGACCTACATCAGTGCTACTGATCTGACAGTAATGTTCGGAGTGATGGTGTCTGGGGGCCAGGACTCCTGGGTTCCCTCCCTGGCTCTGGGAGGGGTGTGGGGACTAGTGGTTAGAGCAGGGCGGCTGGGAGCCAGGACTCCTGGGTTCTCTCC
The DNA here is from genome assembly GCA_023634205.1 of Actinemys pallida. Classification (NCBI taxonomy): domain Eukaryota; kingdom Metazoa; phylum Chordata; order Testudines; family Emydidae; genus Actinemys; species Actinemys pallida. Next base: position 498,910 of record JALMGD010000024.1, read on the forward strand.
CTGGCTCTGGGAGGGGTGTGGGGACTAGTGGTTAGAGCAGGGCGGCTGGGAGCCAGGACTCCTGGGTTCTCTCCCCGGCTCTGGGAGGGGAGTGGGGTCTAGTGGTTAGAGCAGGGGGGGCTGGGAGGCAGGACTCCGGGGTTCTCTCCCTGGCTCTGGGAGGGGAGTGGGGTCTAGTGGTTAGAGCAGGGGGGGCTGGGAGCCAGGACTCCTGGCTTCTCTCCCCATTCTGGGGGGGGCACTGGGGGTCAAGAGCAGAGAACTGGGGGATGAACAAGTGCAGCCAGAAAGGAAAAAGCCTTGTGCTCCATTCCCTTCCCCCCTGAGCCAGCCAATCCCCCACACACACTCTGGCCAGGGCCCAGCAGACGGGGGTCCCAGAAACTCCCAGCTGTTCTATTTACAGGTGGCAAGGGGCTGCAGGGGGTGACGTGGGGGGTGGCTGCAGGCGGGGAGGGGGGGAATCGCCATGAGAGATGGATGGGTACAGGCTCAGACCCGGGGTGGCACGAGGGGGCTCTGGGCTGCAGGGGGCTCAGCAGGGGGTGCTCTCCCCTGGCAGGCAGGGCTGGCCTCAGGGCGGCGCTGGGGGCGAGGGAAGGATCTCATCACCTGAGGCTGGCGGAGGAGGCCTCATGTGGCCATAGGGGCTCTGCACTCACTCCCACCCGCAGCCCCCTGGTACCCCCGTCAAGGCTGTATCCCCACTTTGAACTTTAGGGTACAAATGTAGGGGCCTGCATGAAAACTTCTAAGCTTAACTACCAGCTTAGCTCTGGTCCCGCTGCCACCATTCTCAATGGATTCCCTCCCTGGGAAGCCTAGAGAAACCTCTCACCAATTCCCTGGTGAATACAGATCCAAACTTCTTGGATCTTAAACAAGGAGAAATTGAACCTTCCCCCCTCCTTCCTTTCACCAACTCCTGGTGAATACAGATCCAAACCCCCTTGGATCTTAAAACAAGGAGAAATCAATCTGGTTCTTAAAAAGAAGGCTTTTAATTAAAGAAAAAGGTAAAAATCATCTCTGTAAAATCAGTATGGAAAATAACTTTACAGGGTAATCAAACTTAAAGAGCTCAGAGGACCCCCCTCTGTCTTAGGTTCAAAGTACAGCAAACAAAGATAAACACTCTGGTAAAAGGTACATTTACAAGTTGAGAAAACAAAGTAAAACTAAGACGCCTTGCCTGGCTTTTTTACTTACAAGTTTGAAATAGGAGAGACTTGTTTAGAAAGATGGGGAGAACCTGGATTGATGTCTGGTCCCTCTCAGTCCCAAGAGCGAACAACCCCTTAAAACAAAGAGCACACACAAAAGCCTTTCCCCCCCCCAAGATTTGAAAGTATCTTGTCCCCTTATTGGTCCTTTGGGTCAGGTGTCAGCCAGGTTACCCGAGCTTCTTAACCCTTTACAGGTAAAAGGATTTGGAGTTTCTGGCCAGGAGGGATTCCATAGCACTGTACACAGGAGAGCTGCCACCCTTCCCTTTATAGTTATGACACGCCCCGCAAATCACAGATAGTGTTGGACGTCCGGTTCCACACTGGCTGTGATTTCTTCCTGGAGCTCTAGGAGAAAACAGAGTTAATAAGACACATGTACCTTTAGACATACTACTGATTATATAAAAACTAACAATATGTTTCAGTCCAAGAACAATTGTTAACCAGTTAACTCTGGGAAACTTTCCCAGGAGAGTGCATCAGCCACTTGGAGAGCTAAACTCCACCGAAGAAGTTTTTTGTTTTTTCCCTTGTTATTTCCCTTGTTATTTCCCTTGGCGGTATGAAGCCACTGTAGCGCAGCATGGTCTGTTTGTAGTTGGAAACGCCGTCCCCAAACATATGGGCGTAGCTTTTCCAGCGCGTACACAATGGCGTAGCATTCCTTTTCGCTGATTGACCAGTGGCTTTCCCTCTCAGACAATTTCTTGCTGAGAAACACGACAGGATGGAATTCTTGATCCGGTCCTTCCTGCATTAAAACTGCTCCCACGCCTCGCTCGGAAGCATCTGTGGTTACTAGGAACGGTTTGTCAAAGTCTGGGGCCCTTAGCACAGGGTCAGACATGAGTGTTGCCTTAAGCTGGTTAAAGGCCTTTTGACACTCATCAGTCCACTGAACTGCATTTGGCTGTTTCTTTCTGGTTAGGTCGGTCAGCGGGGCGGCGATTTGGCTGTAGTGTGGTACAAATCGCCTGTAATATCCGGCCAAGCCTAAGAAGGATTGGACCTGTTTCTTTGACTTTGGAACCGGCCACTTTTGGATAGCATCCACTTTGGCCTGTAGGGGATTTATAGTTCCTTGACCCACCTGGTGCCCCAGGTAAGTCACCCTGTTTTGGCCTATTTGACACTTTTTAGCCTTAACAGTTAGTCCTGCCTGCCGGATGCGCTCGAAGACTTTTTCCAGGTGCTCCAGGTGTTCTGTCCATGAATCAGAAAAAATGGCCACATCATCGAGGTAGGGAACCGCAGATTCTCCCAATCCCGCTAGGAGACCATCTACAAGTCTTTGGAAGGTGGCGGGTGCATTTCGCAACCCGAAAGGGAGTACATTGAATTCATACACCCCTGCCTGGGTGACGAAGGCTGACCTTTCCTTAGTGGGTTCATCTAGTGGTACTTGCCAGTACCCTTTTGTTAAGTCTAAAGTAGAGATGAATTGGGCATGTCCCAATTTTTCCAATAGCTCATCTGTGCGTGGCATTGGATAGTTGTCAGGACGAGTTACAGCATTTAGCTTACGGTAGTCCACGCAAAAGCGTATTTCCCCATCTGGTTTGGGAACTAGAACCACTGGAGAGGCCCATGCACTGCTAGAGGGGCGGATTATACCCATCTGTAGCATGTCCTGGATCTCCCTTTGTATAGCCGCTTGGGCATGAGGTGACTCCCGGTAGGGTGGGGTTCTAATTGGGTGAGCATTACCTGTGTCAATGGAGTGGTATGCCCGTTCGGTCCGTCCTGGAGTGGCTGAGAAAATCGGTGCAAAGCTTGTGCACAGCTCCTTGATCTGCTGTCGCTGCAGACGTCCCAGGGTCGTGGAGAGGTTCACCTCTTCCACGCCACCATTCCTTTTTCCTTCGTAGTAGACACCTGCAGGCCACTCCGCGTCATCTGTTTCCTGGGCTGTAAACTGGCAAACGTTTAATTCCCTAGAATAAAAGGGCTTAAGAGAATTAACATGGTATACCTTAGGCTTTATGTTGGAGGTGGGGGAGGCTATGAGATAGTTAACAGCTCCTAGGCGCTCCTGGACCGTGAATGGTCCTTCCCACGACGCTTCCATTTTATGGGCCTGGAGCGCCTTTAAGACCATGACTTGGTCTCCTACTTTGAAGGACCGTTCTCTGGAATGTTTATCATACCAGGCATTTTGCTCTTTCTGAGCATCCTTTAGGTTTTCTTTAGCAAGGGCTAAAGAGTGTCGGAGGGTGTTTTGTAGGTTGCTTACAAAGTCTAGAATGTTAGTTCCTGGAGAAGGCGTAAACCCCTCCCATTGCTGCTTCACCAACTGTAATGGCCCCTTAACCTCGCGGCCATACACAAGTTCAAATGGTGAAAACCCTAACCTGGGATGTGGTACAGCCCTGTAGGCAAAAAGCAACTGCTGCAACACTAGGTCCCAATCATTGGAGTGTTCATTTACGAATTTACGTATCATGGCCCCCAAAGTTCCATTAAACCTCTCCACCAGACCATTGGTTTGATGGTGATGAGGGGTGGCAACCAAGTGATTCACCCCATGAGCTTCCCACAGGTTTTTCATGTTCCCTGCCAGGAAATTAGTTCCCGAATCTGTAAGGATGTCGGAGGGCCAACCTACCCTGGCAAAAATGTCTGCTAATGCCTGGCACACACTTTTAGCCTTGGTGTTGCTTAAGGGTACTGCTTCCGGCCATCGGGTAGCAAAATCCATGAAAGTCAGTACGTACTGCTTTCCTCTGGGTGTCTTCTTTGGGAAAGGACCCAGAATATCCACAGCTACTCGCTGAAATGGGACCTCAATTATGGGTAATGGCTGGAGAGGGGCTTTAACCTGGTCTTGGGGCTTTCCCACTCGTTGGCACACCTCACAAGACCGGACATAATTAGCAACGTCCTTGCCCATTCCCTCCCAGTGGAAGGACTTCCCCATCCGGTCTTTGGTTCTGTTCACCCCAGAATGGTCACTGGGATGATCATGGGCTAAGCTCAAGAGCTTTACCCGATACTTAGTGGGAACTACCAACTGTCTTTGAGGATGCCAGTCTTCCTGGTGCCCACCAGAAAGAGTCTCCTTGTATAAAAGTCCTTTTTCTACAACAAACCGGGATCGGTTAGAAGAGCTGAGAGGCGGTGGGGTGCTCCGCGCCGCCGCCCAAGCTTTCTGAAGGCTGTCATCTGCTTCCTGCTCGGCCTGGAACTGTTCCCTTGATGCTGGAGACATCAGTTCCTCCTTGGACTGTGGACTGGGGCTTGGTCCCTCTGGAAGCGATGCAGGTGCTGGGGCTGTTTCCATTGACTGTGAACCGCTGTCCGCTGGTGCACTATGTTGTATTTTAGGCTCTGGCTGAGCCCCTTGGGTAGGGTTATCTGCTGCTTCCGCCAGTTCAGGCTTGCTGGTGCCCTCTGGCATTGGAGTTGTAGACGGGTTTGCAAGCGCTGGACTCAGTGCTGGCAATGGTTCTGGTGCTGGTTGCGTTGCCAGTTCCGGTTCTGGGACTGGCTTTGGCTGGGTCTCTGGGATTGGATCCACTACGGCTGTTGCAGTCGTTGGCAGGGGATCCGGTTCCACCACCTGTGTTTGGGTCTCCGGTAACACAGACGGGGCCCTGGTGGACGGCTCAGGAACAGGGATGGGGGTGAAAGCTTGCTTAGCCTGGCTGCGGGTGACTATTCCCACCCTCTTGGCTAGCTTCACATGGTTGGCCAAGTCTACCCCCAGTAGCATGGGGATGGGATAATTGTCATAGACTGCAAAAGTCCACATTCCTGACCAGCCCTTGTACTGGACATGCAACTTGGCTGTAGGCAAGGTTACAGACTGTGACACGAAGGGTTGAATTGTCACTGTAGCCTCCGGGTTGATGAGTTTGGGGTCCACTAGGGATTGGTGGATAGTTGACACTTGTGCCCCAGTGTCCCTCCAAGCGATAACCTTCTTTCCGCCCACTCTCAAGGTTTCCCTTCGCTCCGAGGGTATGAGAGAGGCATCTGGGTCTGGGGATCTTTGGTGTGATTGGGGTGTAATGAACTGTAATCGGTTGGGGTTCTTGGGGCAGTGAGCCTTTATACGTCCCAGTTCATTACATTTAAAACATCGCCCTGCTAAGGTATCACCGGGGCGATTTTGGTTGATGGAGATTGGTGTGGTGGGGTGAGAAGGCGTCTGGGGTTTCCCTTGGGATGTGGGTGGGGCCTTGGGTTGTCCCCGGTGATAAGGTTTTGTTTCGGCTTGCCCCTTCTGATATTCACTCCAACTGCTACTAGCTTTTTTCTTTTCGGTTACCTCCACCCATTTGGCTCCAATCTCCCCCGCCTCGGTTACAGTTTTGGGCTTCCCATCTAGGATGTACCTTTCTATTTCCTCAGGAACACCCTCTAAAAACTGCTCCATTTGCAATAGGAAGGGCAACTCTTCCGTAGATTTAACATTTGCTCCTGATATCCAGGCATCCCAATTTTTCCCAATGTCGGGTAAATGACACATCTGGTTTCCACCTTAGGGCTCTGAACCGCCGACGGGCATGCTCAGATGTTAGCCCCATTCTGATTTTGGCCTAGTTTTTAAAAAGTTCATAACTGTTCATGTGTTCCTTAGGCATTTCAGCCGTCACCTCTGCTAAGGGTCCACTGAGCTGCGGCCTCAGCTCTACCATGTACTGGGTTGGAGTGATGCTGTATCCAAGGCAGGCCCTTTCAAAATTTTCTAAGAAGGCCTCAGTATCATCGCCTGCCTTGTAGGTGGGGAATTTCCTGGGATGGGAAGTGGTACCTGGAGAGGAGTTGCTAGGATGGTCTGATGCATCCTGCCTAACCCTTGCTACTTCCAGTTCATGCTTCCTTTCTTTTTCTCTCACCTCCTCTTTGGCTTTTTCCAGCTCCATCTCTCTCTTGTGGGCCTCCTCTTTGGCCTCCTCTTTGGCTTTTTCCAGCTCCATCTCTCTCTCTTTCAGCTCCATCTCTCTCTTGTGGGCCTCCTTTTTGGCTTTTTCTTCTCTTTTATGGGCCTCCTCTTTGGCTTTCTCTTCTCTTTCATGGGCCTCTGTTTCAAGTTTTTTAATTTGAAGCAGTCTCTGATGTTTTCTTTCATTTTCTTCTGCTTCTAGTTTGGCCAGTTCTATTTTGTTAGCTACTTCTTTGGTAGTCATTTTCCTGTTTTCTTGTGCTGGGTCACACCCTCTGCAGTTGACTGAAACTGGGATGTACTTAGCTCTGGCTGCTGCTGAGTTAACAGAGACTTTCTAACAAGCTACTCACGAGGATGTAAAAAGAAAAAAAAAAACAATTCAGCTTGTAAATTCCCTTTACCAGTCAAGTTTGCCCACTGATTGAACTCTTCTCTTAACAAAGCCCCTCGTTAAAAAAAACTTAACACCTCTGCCTTCAGGCAAGGAGAGATAAGATATGCATCTACCTTCAGCTCTGCTTTCCAAGCAGCTAGAAGGAAAAAAAAATCTTACTGGCTTTTGGGTTTAAAATGTATCCCACCGCTATGCCACCATGTCAAGGCTGTATCCCCACTTTGAACTTTAGGGTACAAATGTAGGGGCCTGCATGAAAACTTCTAAGCTTAACTACCAGCTTAGCTTTGGTCCCGCTGCCACCATCTCAATGGATTCCCTCCCTGGGAAGCCTAGAGAAACCTCTCACCAATTCCCTGGTGAATACAGATCCAAACTTCTTGGATCTTAAACAAGGAGAAATTGAACCTTCCCCCCTCCTTCCTTTCACCAACTCCTGGTGAATACAGATCCAAACCCCCTTGGATCTTAAAACAAGGATAAATCAATCTGGTTCTTAAAAAGAAGGCTTTTAATTAAAGAAAAAGGTAAAAATCATCTCTGTAAAATCAGTATGGAAAATAACTTTACAGGGTAATCAAACTTAAAGAGCTCAGAGGACCCCCCTCTGTCTTAGGTTCAAAGTACAGCAAACAAAGATAAACACTCTGGTAAAAGGTACATTTACAAGTTGAGAAAACAAAGTAATACTAAGACGCCTTGCCTGGCTTTTTACTTACAAGTTTGAAATAGGAGAGACTTGTTTAGAAAGATGGGGAGAACCTGGATTGATGTCTGGTCCCTCTCAGTCCCAAGAGCGAACAACCCCTTAAAACAAAGAGCACACACAAAAGCCTTTCCCCCCCCCAAGATTTGAAAGTATCTTGTCCCCTTATTGGTCCTTTGGGTCAGGTGTCAGCCAGGTTACCCGAGCTTCTTAACCCTTTAGAGGTAAAAGGATTTGGAGTTTCTGGCCGGGAGGGATTCCATAGCACTGTACACAGGAGAGCTGCCACCCTTCCCTTTATAGTTATGACAACCCCTGACCTGGGCTCCCCCCAGCTCTGCCGGTGCCCCTCACTCCCGACCCATAGCCCCTGCTAGCCCAGCCCTGCTGGTGCCCCTCACTCCCTGTGATGAAGGGGGGGGGTTTGGATGCTTTGTCTCAGTGCTGTTCGTGCCTCAGTTTCCCCCGTGTGCTGCATGTTTAACCAGGCGGTGGGGGAGGGGTGCTGCATTCGCAGAGGCCCAGATGTGACCTCACCCAGCAGCCTGGACACTGGGTAACGGAGCGACCAATGACCCGGGAGCCCGCCGGGTTCTGGCCACTGGGAGCACAAAGGACGGCCGAGAGAGGAGCCCGGTGATCGGTTTGCGTGGGACCAAAGACACAGGACGGAGGAGGGGCTGTGGGGAGGTGATATGGGGGGTCGGCTGCAAGGAGCTCGCTCTGGACTGGAGATGAAGAGGGGTCTGGACCCCAACTGGACAGACCCAGCTGGACGGGGCTGAGACTGGCCAGGCCCCAGGCCCCTGAGAACTGCCTGGGCTGGGTTCGGCCATACAGTAAACCTCCTGTTTTACGCCAGCTGAGAGTCCCTGCAGGCTGGAGATCGGGGGGCTCACTCTCTCTGGGGGTGGTGGCCCTGGAGGGGCCAGGGTGAGGGGACCCCCCAAGGGGGCTCACGGAGGGAGCCAGGCGGGCTGGAAGCTCAGAGGTGCGGCCCCAGGAGGTGGCGGGGCCAGAGACCCTAACCCCGGAGATGGAGGGTGATCCTTGGGGGGGCTGTCACACCGAAGGGGGGTCTCCCCGGGACGGTACGGAGCCGAGGGAGCCCGGGGCCTGGGAGTCCATCACACGCTCGACCCGCAGCCCCCTGCTAGCCCAGCCCAGCCCTGACCCCAGTCCCCACCCGGGGTGGGAGTGAGCCCAGATTGACCCCGGGGGAGCTGAGTTCAGGACACTCCAGCTGGTAACCTCGGCTGGGGATCCCATGGGGGGGGGGGGACACTGACCTCTAGTGGCCAAAGTCTGCAAGCTCTACCCAGCTCCACCCCCTGCAGTCATTTGTCATCTAGCTACCCCCATACCCCCCCAAATACCCCCATACCCCCCCCAGCTAGCCCCATAGCCCCTCTACCCCAATAGCTCTCATAGCCCCCAGCTAGCCCCATAGCCCCCCCTAGCTAGCCCCATACACCCCCATCCCTCGCTTTCCAGGCTCAGGCCGTTACAAAGCCAAGGATCTGCTCACAGGCAGCTCTCAGCTCTCTGGGCTCTCCCAGGCCGTCGGCCTGTCACTTTCCTCCCCGCGCAGCCGAGGGCCTGGGGCGGCTGGGACAATACGGAGGTGGCAGCATGTATGGACGTGTCACGCGCTGTCCCAGCTGGCCACTGGGTGTCAGCGCGCTGGGGTGTAGGGAGAAGGGGATCCCAGCAGGGGTTGCTCACCCCTAGGGGTCAGAGCTGGCCCCGATGCCAGATTGTAGCACCAGGGGGTGCTGGGCTGTAGGGAGCAGGGCAGGGGGCTTGCGACGAAGTGGGAATGTTCTTGAAGTTTTCTCTGAATACTGTGTGGGTGCCTCAGTTTCCCCTGTGCATTTCTGTGACGGAGCAGGGAGCGGGGCGGACTGACCTGGGAATGTCTCTAGTTTTGCTGGGACTGTCTGCATGGCGAGGATACCTGAGCCTGTAACCCGAGCCGGGAGGGCGGGTGGGGCCAGGCGACACCTTTGTCCAGTTTCCCCGGCAGGAGGCGTCATGTGGCCCAACCCCCCTCCCAGCTCAGGTTACAGGCTTAGGGATCCTGGCTCAAGTGAAGTCACCCCCTGCTCTCCTATCACCCATGCAGACACTCCCAGCAAAACTAGACGACATTCCCAGGTCAATCCGCCCGCTCCCTGCTCCGTCACAATTTCTCAAGTGTCTAGGTGGTGGGATAAGGGGGTGTGATGTGATGGTGTCTGCACAGAGAAGGGCCGACGCCCTGTCTCCTGGTAACTGATGGCCTCCCCCCCCCCCCCCCCGCAAGGTGCCAACTGAAGGTGTTGGAGATCAAAGAGATCAGGTGGCCTCCTGGCCAGGGAAAGAGACAAAGGCCAGAGCAGGGGCTGGGGGGGGGGTGTCAGTTTGGAGCTGGCTGGGGAAATGGAGGGGGGCCAGATGGGGCTCTGGCCTCCCTGCCCCCAAGCTGGTCCTGACTCAGGGGTCCTGTTTTCTGTACCTACAAGCTCTGGTTTGGGCTGTTCCTGTCGGCTAATAAACCTTCTGTGTTCCCGGCCGGCTGAGAGTCACGTCTGACTGCGGAGTTGGGGGGCAGCGCCCACTGGCTGCCCCAGGACCCCCCGCCCCCCCGCCCAGGAGGACTCGCTGCGGGAGGCGCACGGGGGGACGGGGATGCTGAATGCTCCAGGCTCAGACCCAGGAAGGTGGAAGCTGTGGCAGCTCCTTGCCCGTGGACAGTCTGCTCCGAGAGACGAGGCTCCCCCCCCAGTCCTGCCTGGCTTCGTAGGGAGCAGTCCCAGAGCATCGCCCCGTGACTCCATGACAGGGCTCAGCAGGGGGCCGTCTCCCCAGGCAGTCTGGGCTGGCCCCAATGCCCCAGGGCGGCGCTCGGGGGCGCTGGGCTGCATTGCACATGATGGGTCCCTGGACTCATTTTTAATCCTGCCCCCGGCCGCATTTCCACCGGTTCTTCCTGCCCCAAACTCCCTTTTCCACCCCGAGACTTTGCGTCAACCCAGAAATCGCACCCCTCCCCCCACAGAGACCAGGACACCCAGGCCGGCTTTGGCCCACACCAGCAGTTTATTCTCATGCCATCGGCCACGAAGCCGCCACGGACCCCGCGAGAAATCGCCCATCCTGGAACGATGCCCCAATAAATAACAGGAATCGGCTGAATCGGCCCTTCGACGGCGCTGTGTGGGGGATCACCATCTGCCGTGAGTCGGTCAGCGCTGGCCTCAACATCCGAGCCGGGGAGAGAACCCAGGAGTCCTGCCTCCTAGCCCCTCCACCCCCGCTCTAACCACTAGACCCCACCCCCCTCCCTGAGCCACGGAGTGAGCCCAGGTGTCCTGGTTCCCTTATTTCATGCTGGGCCCCACTCCCACCCCCCATTCCCCACCCTCCTGGCCTGGCCTGGCAAGCTCCCATGGTTTGCCATGACCCCCTGTGTGTCCTTGGGGCATGTGCCAGGGAGGTGGGCGGAGCGGGAAAAGGGTGAGTCATGCCCGGGAGCAGCTGGCTGGATGAATGTTTAAGTGCTGATAAAAGTCCAAGAGGAAATAAATGGGTGAGGCAGCGTCAGTTGGAGACGGAGCCGTCCGGGGAAACCGAATAGGAGCAGGCGGGAGTGGCCGCCCCGGCGCCCGGACCCGAAACCCACCTCAGCAAGGTAAGAAGGGGGGAGATTCCCTGCCTAGAAATGTCCTGGCCTCTCTCAGAACAAAGATACCGACCCCTCCAGCCGTCTGTCCGTCCAGCCCAACACCGAACTCTTTAGCCATAAATAACCCCACCCACCCACCCACTAATCCATCCCGATTCCTCTTTGTGCGCTTCTCCCGATCCGTCCATCCTCCCTTCCACCCCATCCGTCCATCCACCCATCTCCCAGCAGTCCTTCTCCCCATGCCACCATCTACCCTTCTCCCCATCTGGAACGATGCTGGTTCTGGTGGGACCCAACTGAGAGTGACAATTCAGGACAAATGCTCAGAGCCGGGCAGTTACAGCCCAAGGCTGGGGGTCCTTTGCACACCGAGGCAAACCGAACCAGCCAGCCAGAGAGGACTTCGGTTTCACCCCACTGGCTACCCACAAGTCACACAAGCAATTCCCTTAGACAGTCCCGTTTCCCAGGATCACCACCAGTGCCACTCGTTATGGGGACGAATGGTTACAAAAACCAACACCCCAGTAAAGGAAAAAAGGTTCTCCCGATCCCAAAGGCCCAAGCCCCAGACCCAGGTCAATATACAAATCAGATCTTACCCACAAATCACGCTGTTGCCAATCCTTTAGAATCTAAAATCTGAAGGTTTATTCATAAAAGAAAGAAATAGAGATGAGAGCTAGAATTGCTTAAATGAAATCAATTACATACAGTAATGGCAAAGTTCTTGGTTCAGGTTTGTAGCAGTGATGGAATAAACTGCAGGTCAAATCAAGTCTCTGGAACATCCCCAGCTGGGACGGGTCATTCAGTCCTTTGGTCAGAGCTCCCTTTTGTAGCAAAGTCCCTCCAGAGGTATGAAGCAGGATTGAAGACCAGGTATGAAGCTGCAGCAGCCTTTTATAGTCTCTTGTCATGTGGTCTCTGCTTTCTTTGTCCCAAGGACAAGCTGTCCATCACATGGCGTGGAAAACCCTCAGCCTTCTGTCCGTAGGCATGTCCCTGCCTGCCTTGCTGGGCCATCAGGCAGGCTAGGCAGTGCGGACGCCAAATTGCCCGGGGTGTCACCCAGGAGCAGAGCACAAGTTTGAAATCCAGACAGTGTAGAGCCAATACTTCTAACTTTAAATACAAAAGTGATACATGCACCCAGACAGCACAACCATCACCAGCAAACCATAAGGTTGCCGGTCCCTGTTACAGTCCAATGTCCATATTCAGGGTGACTCCGGTCAGTGACTGGGGATCTCAATCCTTATGGCTTAAGGTTTCCCCCTCTTGAAACCCAAAGCGGATCTGAGATGAAGCAGGGTCGTGTCCCAGGGTTTTATACATTTCCTGCAGCCTTTTGGCCCGAGAAAACAAGAGGCTTCACTTTCCCTCTCCCACACATCCTGGCAATTAGCACAGGGTAATTTATCCATTAAACAGTTCAGATACAGGTTACCACAACCTTCAAAGAGACAGAGAGACAATAATACAATTTCACTCAAGTGTCTTCCTAAATACTCCGACTCCTTTTCTGATCTTTGAATCAAAGCTATAGCATAGACAAGACTTGTTTGCTTACATCACAAGCCCTGAGCACACACCTACCCTTCTACCTCTAACAATGCAGGTTTGCATTTCAAAGCTCTGTTCATTTACAGATCTTTCTAACCAGTCTCTACAGCTCCGCCATGGGTCAGGTCAGTCTGTGAGTTAATTAACTCTTTCGGGTCCTGTCACCTTTCAGTGAGATATTATATTACACTCGTAACGTGACACCCCCAACGCAAAATGGATGCCGGAAGGGATGACACAAACATCACTGCCTGCATCCCAAGAGCTCCACATCCTGGGTTCTGTCTCACTACAGCTTGTACTGGGTTAGAAGCCGTATCCGTGTATAACAGAAATGGTTTATCAAAGTCATGTTCAATAACATGATTGAATCTCTTTACAAACTCAAGGTAAAACTTGGTTAGCACCATACGGGATTGGCTCTGCTCTTGCTGCATGGTTCCTGTATGTCTCATGTGATCTTGCCAAGAGCTAAAGAACATAGCTACTTTATCCATACAAGCTCTGGCAAATGTTTGGAACCCAATTAACATCAAGACAATGTAGATATTAATGTTGTCCATAGTACAGGAATTTTGGCATTTAGCCCTGAAAGCAATCTGGTCGTGTGCCTCAGTTTCCCCTTTCATACAGCACATTAGGTCTGGAATGTCTTTTCCCCTGTGAAAAGCTCCAAGATTGTTTACGGGCATTAACAGTGAAACATCAGGCTAACAAGGCCTTTTAACATAAAGTGTGTTCTCGTGTATTCCTTTTAACATGTTCAAGGGATTTTTCAAAAGATTAGGCCCGTTGCACATTTGTACAGTTGTGGGTAATAGCAACACATTAGTTACAAAAATCACCACTAGCAACAACAACAAATCCATTGCAAGTGTCCATCTACAATTGTGTTTGTCATGCCACACCTTTGGCCCAATACCATTGAGGTTTGGGCATTTTAGGGTTAACCTGTGGCTTCCCTTTGCAAAAGGAAGTTCTCTCTTTTTTTCTTGTTCTGAAGGATTAAACCCGGATTTTTCTTGCTTAACAGAATTCACTGGCTGATTGGGTGTGCCCTCTGTGCTAACAGCTATTAGCAAGTCTTTCCTTCCCCATTCACTTAGGTAATTTGCATCAACACAAACATTAGCTTTTAAATTCTTCCCTGCTACCAATTCCAAGGCTGGACTTCGTCTTAAAGAGATATCACACAAATTCAAAGAGTCTGAAGGTGAGAGTTTGCTTGCTCTCCCCTCAGGAGCGTCACCAGGGTTTTTGCCACCCTAGGCGGCAGCACTCCTCCTCTGAGCATTCGGCGGCAGGGGTCCTTCCGCTCCGCGTCTTTGGGGCACTTCGGCGGCGGGTCCCGGAGCGAGTGAAGGATCCACCGCCGAATTTCCGCCGAAGACGGCAAAATGCCGCCCCCCGCAAATCCTGCCGCCCTAGGCGACCGCCTAGGGTCGCCTAGTGGACGCGCCGGCCCTGTCTCCCCTGCATCCTTAAGCGTTCAGCCATAAAACTGTTCTGCTCTGAAACACCAGTAACCAAATCTGTCCTCAGACCCCGAAGCACAGATGGCTCACTCACAGAATCAGCATGGAGACATTCCTCTCTCAACACCATTGTCTCCCCAACAACCTGGCCAAACCCAGCCACTTGGTCACAGGGCTGTTTCAATCCCGTAACCGCTTTTACTCCCTCTGAGACCTTCTCAAAACTATCCACAGTGGATCTTTCAAAAGGAAAGTCAGTGGATCCCTTCACACCAGAACATTTCTGGCTGGTAGGAACTTTGAAACTTTCTTGATTAAATCACTTCCACACCCTTCAGCTACAGCAAACTAATTCTGCCCTTACCCTCTTCACCTAGGGCTTGCTCCAAAGTATCACTTCCCTGAGCCACAACAGACTCTTTCTGGGTCTCACTCACATCCAGGATCACCTCTGGCCCATCAGGCGGATTTCTACCCAACCCCCTTTCAGGCAAACTCATAGTCTCACTAGATAGAAGGTCAGAAGCGTTCTCCTTCCTTTCGCCGCACACCAGCTCAGGAATCTTTTCCTTCTTGCTACAAGTTTTCAAACTGTCAGTCGATAACACAATCGAATCACCTTCATGCTCTCCTTGTGCCCTGGCTAGGATATCGCCCTGATCACGCAACGTTGCTACATCCCTTTCCAGCCGCACATTAGCAACAGGCAAAATACAAGCACCAGAATCGTCTGCTCTGTAGGATTTTGCTAGGACACTAACTGGACGCAACCTAGTCACAGGGCCATTCTCCCCAGCAGACACAAACTTAGGACCATTCCCTTCCTGGGCTTTAGTTGAATTAGGGTGACCAGATGTCCTGATTTTCTAGGGACAGTCCCGATCTTTGGGTCTCTCTCTTATATAGGCTCCTATTACCCCCCACCCTGTCCCGATTTTTCACACTTGCTGTCTGGGTCACCCTGTGTCGACACCCCATCGACCCAGCGGGGGTCGCTTTGCTGCGTCTGGTCTAGACGCGGCGAATCGACCCCCGAGCGCGCTCCCGGCACGCCAGCAGAGCTGATGGGGGAGCGGCCGCCGTCGAGTCGCCGCCGTGAGGACGCCGCGGTGAGTAGGTCTAAGTACGTCGGCGCAGACCAAGCCTCGGGTAGCTCCCGCCATGGACACGTCAGTCCCCCCGACGGACACGGGCACGTTCCCTCCCCTGTCGCACGTCTCCACGCTGGTCCGGTCTAGGGCCACGCCTCGTCCACGCTCCTGGAAAGCCAGCCGCTCACGGGGCTGCCTAGGCCAGGGGGGGTCTCCAAGTGGGGGGCGGGAGGTCATTCCCTGGGGGGCGGCGAGCTGTCAGCCTCCAGCCCGAACCCCGCTTTGCCGCCAGCATTTATAACGGTGTTCAATTCAAAACACTTTTTTTTATATGTATTTCTCGGGGGGGAGGGGGGGGTCGCACTCAGAGGCTTGCTGTGTGAAAGGGTCGCCCGTAAAAAAGTTTGAGAGCCGCTGGCCTCGGCCCAGCCAAACTTTCCTTACCAGGCACGTCGCCACTCCCAGAAGACGCTGCTGCTCTTCTCACCACACTGAGCTACTTCCAGCAAATCAGAAGGTTGATTAGACGACAGGAACACAGTCTGAAACAGAGCTTGTAGGTCCAGAAACCGGACCCAGGGCCGGCCTTAGCCCCAGGCAGAATAGGCAGCGGCGTAGGGCACCGCTCTTCCTGGGGCACCACACACGCTGCCGGACAGACGGGAAGCAGTGGAGCATGTAAGAGCCGCTGGGTGCTAGAGAGGGGCTTGGCTGCTGGGGTCTCTGGGGAGGGGTGGGGGAAGGACCTCACTTGTGATTGTGACTCTCTCCCCCCGGTGTGAGGTGAGGCAGACTGGGTGGCTCTGCCCCCCCCCATAACGTCCATTCTTCTCCCCCCCACCGAGCACCACCCCTTTCCCTCTCCCCCCCCCACCGAGCACCACCCCTTTCCCCCTCCCCCCCCCATGGAGCACCCCTCTCTCCCTCCTCCCCTCCGGCAGGGCTGGGTTGGGTGAGGTGCTAGGGGGAGTGGGGGGCGGGGGGCATTGCGTGCTGAGGAATGAAAGTGAAAGTAACTCACTTCCTGGCAGCTAGCCAGGGTTGGCATGTCACACACCGCTGGCTGGGCTGGGGAAAGGGTGTCCAGATGTGTGAAAAGTCAGGACAGGGGGTTGGGGCAGGGTGACCAGATGTCCCGCTTTTATAGGGACAGTCCCAATTTTGGGTTTTTTTTTTTCTTATACAGGCTCTTAACCCTCCACCCCCCTGTCCTGATTTTTCACA
Organism: Actinemys pallida; assembly: GCA_023634205.1. Classification (NCBI taxonomy): domain Eukaryota; kingdom Metazoa; phylum Chordata; order Testudines; family Emydidae; genus Actinemys; species Actinemys pallida. Next base: position 515,156 of record JALMGD010000024.1, read on the forward strand.
CTTGCTGTCTGGTCACCCTAGGTGTGGGGGTAATTGGTGCCTCTATAAAACAAAGCCCCAAATATCGTGACTGGCCCTATAAAATCAGGACATCTGGATCTGGTCACCCTAGCTGGGGAGCGCGTCTCTCCCCTGGGCTGGCAGCGATCCATCTCATCCGGGGGGAGCTGCACAGGGCAGGATGCGCTGCGGTGGCTCCGTGGGTGCCCCGTCCCTGAGATCAGATGCTGGGCTAACTTCACCATGGTCCATTGGGCTGGCGGCGGTGCCCATTGGCGTGTGATCGGACCTGAGGGCTTGCTGCTGCTGTACCCCAAGAGGTGGATTTTGGGGTCCTGCGGTTTTCCACCTATCTCCTCCTCTACTGCAGCTGTGGGCCCAGCAGGCTGGGGGTGAGCCAAGCATGAAAGCAGGACTGTGTTGCCATTTAGATTGTCATTGAACAACTTTTATTTGCCCAAAATGCTCGCTAACAATCCTGAATCCAATTTCAATATATTTTTTTTTAAATCAATATCTGAGCCAAAAACAGAAAATTAAGTGGTTGACAATTATTTGTGACAGGTTTGGTTTGGGGAAGTGAATGGGCAAGTTTTCATCAGAGAAACAAAAAATGTTGACTGGCTTTCCTGTAGCCCTGTTACTGCTGAATAGAGCCCTCCAACAACTGTAATATGCTCATCTCCTTACTAGTGTCTAGAGTGACCATATGTTGAACTAAGATTCTCTTGCTTTTTTCCCCAGTGAGTCAGAATAGCTTTTGCCAGCCCAGAGGTTGGGCAGCCAATGTCTTACGTTTTCACAATGTTTTGTCCAACTTTCATAAAGTAAATACATGGTTAATATGAGTTAAAAAGGCCAGGGGCACGTCCTTGTGAAGAATCTGTGCAGCAGATCATGCTGGAGCTGTGAAAATGCCAGTTTTTGATGGCACTTTAGAGGCCGTGATTTATCCTGTATTTCTGGCAGTGCCCAAAATGTGCTGCTATGGCTCACGTCTTTCCAAAGAAAAATAAGGCACAACGGGACTTCGGTAACATTTCTGTGCTACCTTCATCTAGATGAGCTGATTCTGTGCTGACTTCATTCTGGTCACTTTGTGCTTTACCGAGGAGTAAAACTAGGGGTCTATTTTCCCACTGCTTGGCAACCCAGCTTATTAAACTGGGTAATGCCATTGATCTATTTACAGTAGAAGGTTGATATAGAGTTGTAACTAACATTAAGACTGATGACCACGATACATTTAAAACTAAAAAGTGGCTTTGTAAAAATGACCTGGGTTTCCAACTCTACCGTGTCTCAGTCAGGGCGGAGCGCCTTGTGAGGTGTCTTCATACTAGCTCAAAGTCACAGACTCACGGCTATATTATATTATTTGCTTCATTCTGTCAATAAATCAGATTTTTTTCTATAGCGCTACTTCTTTAGCGCTAGACCACCAGCATCACAGTGTGCTTAATTAAGTTAAACTGTTTTTAATAAAGTGCATGTGGCAAGTTTTCCAGTACTGTCAGCTTCTGTTTGTGTTGCTAAGAGCAAGTCAGGCACAGGGGCACCAGTTTAATAATCCTGCCTAGGGCACCATAAATCCTAAGGACGGCCCTGACCGGACCCCTAAGTCAGGTCCATCTTGGGACCAAGGAGGCCAGACCCCGGGTCTGGGCCTCCCTCTGTTTCCCCAGCCACATAGAAATGCTTAGGGGAAACTGAGTCATCCACACAGTATTCAGAGAAAACATTAAGAACATTCCCACTTTGTCACACCCCCATCTATCCTTCTCCCCATCCATCCATCCATCCATCCATCCCCCTATCTTCCCTTCACCCCATCCATCCATCCACCCATCCCCTATCTACACTTCTACCCATCCATCCATCCATCCCCCTATCTTCCCTTCACCCCATCCATCCATCCACCCATCCTCTATCTACACTTCTACCCAGCTGTCCATCCATCCATCCCCCCATCTACCCTTCTCCCCATCCATCCATCCATCCCCCATCTACCCCTCTGTACATCCATCCTCCCATCCACCCTTCTCCCCATCCATCCATCCATCCATCCATCCCCGCATCTACCCTTCTCCCCATCCATCCATCCATCCATCCTCCCATCCCCCATCTACCCTTCTCCCCTTGACTCCATCCTTCCCCATGCCGATTGCCATGAACCAAACTCTAAATAATTCCCAAGCTTGACTGCAGAGGATTATCCCAGGCAGAGACAGCCATAGCTGCCTGATTGTCCGTGCCCGTCCCATCACTGTCATTTTGGGCATGAACGGGTGGCCCCAGGTTGAGGAGCTGGGCACAGGAGATGGAAAAGGGGGATGAATGTCACGGGGAGGCATCCGAGCTGGGCTTTCCCCATGGAACATCTGCACTGGAGAGCTTTGGGTTCCTTCCCTTGGTGGGGGAGCACTGGGGGAAGGAGAGTGAAGCTGGCTCCACTGCCCGACCCCACAAGTATGTCACTGGCGAGGCCCAGATGTACCCCCAACGGTTCTGCTCCGCCAGTGCCTGGGGGCACCCTGAGGTGATGGGCCCAGGGCGGTCGGCCCCTTGTTTGGCTGCGGGATCATGGAACGTGATATGTTTTCTGGACACCGGCGTCTTCATAATGGCTTGCAGGGCTGAGCTGGTCCCCCCACAACCATCTTGTTTGGGTTTTACCATTGGCCTCCAGGCCTGCTATGACCCCCCAGCCACACACCTCACGGCCACCCGGCCGCATCACCCTCTTCTCACCCATCCATCCAGACACCCACCCAACCTGCCCACCCACCCCTGACTTCCCCTCCACCCAAACCATATTCTCATTCGTCCAGCCACCCTGTCAACCTTCCCATCCATCAACCACTCACCGTCCCTACCTTCCCATCCATCCAGCCTTCTCCTCCTGTTCCCAATCACTCTTTCCCATCGCTCCCACCATCCTCCGATGCCCTTATCCTGGCAGTAGCTGGTCACAACGCTTGTGGTGCAGATAAGAATTAGATCCATTGTGGCAGGTCTGTAATTCTTGCTCCGTCTCCCCCCAGGCCAGGATCGTGCCCCCCTGCTGCTCAGAGCCATGAAATCCCTGATCTCTTGGGTCTCTGTCCGGCAATTCCTCTTGATCTTCCTGTACCTGCTGGTTCTCCTGGGCATCGCCCCCTTCCTACAGCTGCAGAGCCAGTTCCAGCCCCAGGGGCAGAGGATCCCCTCTCCCAGTGACCCACGGCAGCCCTCACCCCCGGAGCGGGGCATGTGGACCGTGAACTCCCTCGGGCGCCTGGGGAACCAGATGGGGGAATACGCCACCCTCTACGCCCTGGCCAAGATGAACGGGCGCCAGGCCTACATCCTCCCGGAGATGCACCAACAGCTGGCGCCGCTCTTCCGCATCACCCTGCCCGTGGTCTTCCAGAGCGTCCCGTGGAAGGACTATGAGCTCCACGACTGGATGTCGGAGGAGTACAGGCACATCGAGGGGAAATACGTCCGGCTGACGGGCTACCCCTGCTCCTGGACCTTCTACCACCACCTCCGGCAGGAGATCCTCCAGGAATTCTCCTTCCACGACCACGTCAAGGAGGAGGCCAACCAGTACCTGGCCGGGCTGCGCGGGCAGCGCCGGAACGTGACCTATGTGGGCATCCACGTCCGGAGGGGGGATTACGTCCAGGTGATGGCCGAGCACTGGAAGGGGGTGGTGGCGGACAAGGCCTACCTGGAGAAGGCCATGGGCTATTTCCGGGCCAAGTACCAGGAGCCAGTCTTCGTGGTGACCAGCAACGGGATGGAGTGGTGCCGGGAGAACATCGATGCCTCGTGGGGGGACGTGTATTTCTCGGGGGATGGGAAGGAGTCGTCGCCGGGGAGGGACTTTGCTCTCTTGGTCCATTGCAACCACACGATCATGACCATCGGGACCTTCGGCATCTGGGCCGGTTACCTGGCTGGGGGAGAGACCATCTACTTGGCCAACTACACCCTCCCCAATTCCCCCTTCCTCAAGATCTTCAAGCCTGAGGCCGCCTTCCTGCCCGAGTGGATCGGGATCAACGCCGATCTCTCCCCACTGCAGAGTGGGACAACTGGCTAAAGGAGCTCAGACGGTGGCTATGGGTTGCAAACGGGATCCACCCGCCGGGGCGGGCTGCACTGGGGAGATCGGCGGAGATTGGAGCTGGGCTGGCGGGGTTCAGAGCCCACACAGAGAAGCCAATGACCTACATTGGACAACTTCTCATAGGAGCGTCCAGAGTTATGGGGCCATCTCCATCCATAAGGTTGAACGTTTAGAGAGGGGAGACTGGGAGCCAGGACTCCTGGGTTCTCCCCCTGGCTCTGGGAGTGGGATGTAGTGGGTGAGAGCAATGGGGGCTGGGAGCCAGGATGCCTGGGTTCTGTCCCCAGCAGGGAGGGAAGACCAACTTCATGAGCTAGGGCAGGTAACTCTTGATAAGTGTTGGCCGTCGTTCACGTTAAAGGACTTTTGTTTTCTATTGTCATCCTTTGGACTCTGGTAACTTCACCCCACCCCCAGCCTGTGAACGAGGCTTTTCCTGAGATAGGTGGGGGCGGGGAGCACCAAGTCCTTCCTGCTTTGGGGGGCGGGACAGGAGGGGCTGGAGAGGAGGCGGCTGGGTCCCATGCTGCTCAGCCGGTGCCCCTCACTCCCGACCCGCAGCCCCTGCTAGCCCAGCCCTGGTCACCCTCCAGCCCTGCCGGTGCCCCTCACTCCCGACCCGCAGCCCCTGCTAGCCCAGCCCTGGCCTCCCCTCAGCCCTGCCGGTGCCCCTCACTCCCTGCTGACTGAGATGTCTGGATAAATGACCTACATCTATTCTCCTAAGAACGTCTGGAGTGATGGGACCCTCCCCACTTCCCCAAAGTTGAGTGGTTAGAGATGGGGGCTGGGAGCCAGGACACCTGGGTTCTATCCTCGGCTCTGTGAGGAGAGTGGGGTCTATGGTTTACAGCAGGGAAAGACGCCCCCTAGAGGCGAAAGGCCCTGGGTCCCAGCCCCCGACCCACAGGGCCCCTGGGCAGCTCCCCCACTCTGGACAGGGGCCAGCGGACAGACAGATGGACGGCCCCTGACACTCAGAGATCCTTTATTGGCGGGGGGCGGGTTTGAAAGCCGAGGGGTGACACTGCAGGGTGCTGTGGCCAGGGGAGTCCTTGGGGGAATGGAATGGGGAGGTGTTAAGGCTGTATCCCCACTTTGAACTTTAGGGTACAAGAGTGGGGGCCTGCATGAGGACTCCTAAGCTTATTTACCAGCTTAGCTTTGGTCCGCTGCCACCATCTTAAGAATTCCCTCCCTGGGAAGCCTTGAGAAACCTTCCACCAATTCCCTGGTGAACACAGATCCAAACCCCCTTGGATCTTAAAACAAGGAGAAATTAACCATTCCCCTCCTTCCTCCCACCAACTCCTGGTGAATCAAGATCCAAACCCCTTGGATCTTAAAACAAGGAAAAATTAACCATTCCCCTCCTTCCTCCCACCAACTCCTGGTGAATCAAGATCCAAACCCCTTGGATCTTAAAACAAGGAAAAATCAATCAGGTTCTTAAAAAGAAGACTTTTAATTAAAGAAAAAGGTAAAAATCATCTCTGTAAAATCAATATGGAAAATAACTACAGGGTAATCAACTTAAGGAGCTCAGAGGACCCCCCTCTGTCTTAGGTTCAAAGTACAGCAAACAAGATAAACATTCTGGTAAGAGATACATTTACAAGTTGAGAAAACAAAGTAAATCTAAGACGCCTTGCCTGTCTTTTTACTTACAAGTTTGAAATAGGAGAGACTTGTTTAGAAAGATGGGGAGAACCTGGATTGATGTCTGGTCCCTCTCAGTCCCAAGAGCGAACCACCCCTTAAACAAAGGACACACACAAAAGCCTTTCCCCCCCCCCAGGATTTGAAAGTATCTTGTCCCCTTATTGGTCCTTAGGGTCAGGTGTCAGCCAGGTTACCCGAGCTTCTTAACCCTTTACAGGTAAAAGGATTTTGGAGTCTCTGGCCAGGAGGGATTTTACAGTACAGCTGTTACCCTTCCCTTTATAGTTATGACACGCCCCCCAAATCACAGATAGTGTTGGACGTTCGGTTTCACACTGGCTGTGATTTCTTCCTGGAGTTTTAGGAGAAAACAGAGTTAATAAGACACATGTACCTTTAGACATACTACTGATTATATAAAAACTAACAATATGTTTCATTTTAAGAACAATGGTTAACCAGTTAACTTTGGGAAACTTTCCCGGGAGAGTGCATTAGCCACTTTGTTAAGCTCCTTGATCTGCTGTCGCTGCAGATGTCCCAGGGTCGTGGAGAGGTTCACCTCTTCCACGCCACCATTTCTTTTTCCTTTATAGTAGACACCTGCAGGCCACTTCGCGTCATCAGTTTCCTGGGCTGTAAACTGGCAAACGTTTAATTCTCTAGAATAAAAGGGCTTAAGAGAATTAACATGGTATACCTTAGGCTTTATGTTGGAGGTGGGGGAGGCTATGAGATAGTTAACGGCTCCTAGGCGCTCCTGGACCGTGAATGGTCCTTCCCACGACGCTTCCATTTTATGGGCCTGGAGCGCCTTTAAGACCATGACTTGGTCTCCTACTTTGAAGGACCGTTCTCTGGAATGTTTATCATACCAGGCCTTTTGCTCTTCCTGAGCATTCTGTAGGTTTTCTTTAGCAAGGGCTAAAGAGTGTCGGAGGGTGCTTTGTAGGTTGCTTACAAAGTCTAGAATGTTAGTTCCTGGAGAAGGCGTAAACCCCTCCCATTGCTGCTTCACCAACTGTAATGGCCCCTTTACCTCACGGCCATACACAAGTTCAAATGGTGAAAACCCTAAACTGGGATGTGGTACAGCCCTGTAGGCAAAAAGCAACTGCTGCAACACTAGGTCCCAATCATTGGAGTGTTCATTTACGAATTTACGTATCATGGCCCCCAAAGTTCCATTAAACCTCTCCACCAGACCGTTGGTTTGATGGTGATGAGGGGTGGCAACCAAGTGATTCACCCCATGAGCTTCCCACAGGTTTTTCATGTTCCCTGCCAGGAAATTAGTTCCCGAATCTGTAAGGATGTCGGAGGGCCACCCTACCCTGGCAAAAATGTCTGCTAATGCCTGGCACACACTGTTAGCCCTGGTGTTGCTTAAGGGTACAGCTTCCGGCCATCGGGTAGCAAAATCCATGAAAGTCAGTACGTACTGCTTTCCTCTGGGTGTCTTCTTTGGGAAAGGACCCAGAATATCCACAGCTACTTGCTGAAATGGGACCTCAATTATGGGTAGTGGCTGGAGAGGAGCTTTAACCTGGTCTTGGGGCTTTCCCACTCGTTGGCACACCTCACAAGACCGGACATAATTAGCAACGTCCTTGCCCATTCCCTCCCAGTGGAAGGACTTCCCCAACCGGTCTTTGGTTCTGTTCACCCCAGAATGGCCACTGGGATGATCATGGGCTAAGCTCAAGAGCTTTACCCGATACTTAGTGGGAACTACCAACTGTTTTTGAGGATGCCAGTCTTCCTGGTGCCCACCAGAAAGAGTCTCCTTGTATAAAAGTCCTTGTTCTACAACAAACCGGGATCGGTTAGAAGAGCTGAGAGGCGGTGGGGTGCTCCGCGCCGCCGCCCAAGCTTTCTGAAGGCTGTCATCTGCTTCCTGCTCGGCCTGGAACTGTTCCCTTGATGCTGGAGACATCAGTTCCTCCTTGGACTGTGGACTGGGGCTTGGTCCCTCTGGAAGCAATGCAGGTGCTGGGGCTGTTTCCATTGACTGTGAACCGCTGTCCGCTGGTGCACTATGTGGTATTTCAGGCTCTGGCTGAGCCTCTTGGGTAGGGTTATCTGCTGCTTCCGCCAGTTCAGGCTCGCTGGTGCCCTCTGGCATTGGAGTTGTAGACGGGTTTGCAAGCACTGGACTCAGTGCTGGCAATGGTTCTGGTGCTGGTTGCATTGCCAGTTCCGGTTCTGGGACTGGCTTTGGCTGGGTCTCTAGGATTTGAGCCACTACGGCTGTTGCAGTCGTTGGCAGGGGATCCGGTTCCACCTCCTGTGTTGGGGTCTTCGGTAACACAGATGGGCCCCTGGTGGACGGCTCAGGAACAGGGATGGGGGTGAAAGCTTGCTTAGCCTGGCTGCGGGTGACTATTCCCACCCTCTTGGCTAGCTTCACATGGTTGGCCAAGTCTTCCCCCAGCAGCATGGGGATGGGATAATTGTCATAGACTGCAAAAGTCCACCTTCCTGCCCAGCCCTTGTACTGGACATGCAACTGGGCTGTAGGCAAGGTTACAGACTGTGACACGAAGGGTTGAATTGTCACTGTAGCCTCCGGGTTGATGAGTTTGGGGTCCACTAGGGATTGGTGGATAGTTGACACTTGTGCCCCAGTGTCCCTCCAAGCGATAACCTTCTTTCCGCCCACTCTCAAGGTTTCCCGTCGCTCCGAGGGTATGAGAGAGGCATCTGGGTCTGGGGATCTTTGGTGTGATTGGGGTGTAATGAACTGTAATCGGTTGGGGTTCTTGGGGCAGTGAGCCTTTATATGCCCCAGTTCATTACATTTGAAACATCGCCCTGCTAAGGTATCACCGGGGCGATGTTGGTTGGTGGAGACTGGTGTGGTGGGGTGAGAAGGCGTCTGGGGTTTCCCTTGGGATGTGGGTGGGGCCTTGGATTGTCCCCGGTGATAAGGTTTTGTGTCGGCTTGCCCCTTCTGATATTCGCTCCAACTGCTACTAGCTTTTTTCTTTTCTGTCACCTCCACCCATTTGGCTCCAATCTCCCCCGCCTCGGTTACAGTTTTGGGCTTCCCATCTAGGATGTACCTTTCTATTTCCTCAGGAACACCCTCTAAAAACTGCTCCATTTTTACTAGGGAAAGCAGATCTTCCAGAGATTTAACATTTGCTCCTGATACCCAGGCATCACAATTTTTGTCAATGTGGTAGGCATGCCGGGTAAATGACACATCTGGTTTCCACCTTAGGGCTCTGAACCGCCGACGGGCATGCTCGGGTGTTAGCCCCATTCTGAGTCTGGCCTTGTTTTTAAAAAGTTTATAACTGTTCATGTGTTCCTTAGGCATTTCAGCCGCCACCTCTGCTAAGGGTCCACTGAGCTGCGGCCTCAGCTCTACCATGTACTGGGTTTGAGGGATGTTGTATCCAAGGCAGGCCCTTTTAAAATTTTCTAAGAAGGCCTCAGTATCATCGCCTGCCTTGTAGGTGGGGAATTTCCTGGGATGAGAAGTGGTACCTGGAGAGGAGTTGTTAGGATGGTCTGATGCACCCTGCCTAGTCCTTGCTGCTTCCAGTTCCATCTTTTTTTCTTTCAGCTCCATCTTTCTTTTATGGGCCTCCTGTTTGGCTTTTTCTTCTCTTTCATGGGCCTCCTGTTTGGCTTTTTCCTCGAGTTTTTTAATTTCAAGCAGTCTCTGATGTTTTCTCTCATTTTCTTCTGCTTCTAGTTTGGCCAGTTCTAGTTTGTTAGCTGTTTCTTTGGTAGTCATTTTCCTGTTTTTCTTGCTGGGTCACACCCCTCTGCAGTTGACTGAAACTGGGATGTATTTAGCTCAGGCTCCTGCTGAGTGCTGCTGAGTTAACAGAGACTTTCTAACTAGCTACCTCAGAGGATGTAAAAAGAAAAAAAAAAACAATTCAGCCTGTAAATTACCTTTACCAGATCAAAGTTTGCTCACTTTGAACCCTTCTCTTAACAAAGCCCCTCGTTAAAAAACACTTAACACCTCTGCCTTCAGGCAAGGAGAGATAAGATATGCATCTACCTTCAGCTCTGCTCTCAAAGCAGCTAGAAGGAAAAAAAAATCTTACTGGCTTTTGGGTTTAAAACGATCCCACCGCTGCCACCATGTCAAGGCTGTATCCCCACTTTGAACTTTAGGGTACAAGAGTGGGGGCCTGCATGAGGACTCCTAAGCTTATTTACCAGCTTAGCTTTGGTCCGCTGCCACCATCTTAAGAATTCCCTCCCTGGGAAGCCTTGAGAAACCTTCCACCAATTCCCTGGTGAACACAGATCCAAACCCCCTTGGATCTTAAAACAAGGAGAAATTAACCATTCCCCTCCTTCCTCCCACCAACTCCTGGTGAATCAAGATCCAAACCCCTTGGATCTTAAAACAAGGAAAAATTAACCATTCCCCTCCTTCCTCCCACCAACTCCTGGTGAATCAAGATCCAAACCCCTTGGATCTTAAAACAAGGAAAAATCAATCAGGTTCTTAAAAAGAAGACTTCCTTGGATCTTAAAACAAGGAGAAATTAACCATTCCCCTCCTTCCTCCCACCAACTCCTGGTGAATCAAGATCCAAACCCCTTGGATCTTAAAACAAGGAAAAATTAATCAGGTTCTTAAAAAGAAGACTTTTAATTAAAGAAAAAGGTAAAAATCATCTCTGTAAAATCAATATGGAAAATAACTACAGGGTAATCAACTTAAGGAGCTCAGAGGACCCCCCTCTGTCTTAGGTTCAAAGTACAGCAAACAAGATAAACATTCTGGTAAAAGATACATTTACAAGTTGAGAAAACAAAGTAAATCTAAGACGCCTTGCCTGTCTTTTTACTTACAAGTTTAAAATAGGAGAGACTTGTTTAGAAAGATGGGGAGAACCTGGATTAATGTCTGGTCCCTCTCAGTCCCAAGAGCGAACCACCCCTTAAACAAAGAACACACACAAAAGCCTTTCCCCCCCCAAGATTTGAAAGTATCTTGTCCCCTTATTGGTCCTTAGGGTCAGGTGTCAGCCAGGTTACCCGAGCTTCTTAACCCTTTACAGGTAAAAGGATTTTGGAGTCTCTGGCCAGGAGGGATTTTACAGTACAGCTGTTACCCTTCCCTTTATAGTTATAACAGGAGGGGTAGAATCGGAGGAGGGGGACTCTGGGGGGGGGCAGTCTGGGGTCCATCCTCTTGTTCCCCTCCCCCTCCATTGGCAAAGGAAACTGAAACCACCGAAGAAACAATGTCCCAGCCCCATACTCCATCTGAGCTCAGGGACCCCAGCCCCACCTCTCCCAGCAGGGGGCGCTGTGGGGCGCGGGGCAGGAGCGCCGGCTGTGTGTGTGGGGATCCCGGCAACCCCAGCCCCACCTCTCCCAGCAGGGGGCGCTGTGGGGCTCAGGGCAGGAGCGCCGGCTGTGTGTGTGTGTGTGTGGGGGGGGTCCCGGCAACCCCAGCCCCACCTCTCCCAGCAGGGGGCGCTGTGGGGCGCGGGGCAGGAGCGCCGGCTGTGTGTGTGGGGATCCCGGCAACCCCAGCCCCACCTCTCCCAGCAGGGGGCGCTGTGGGGCTCAGGGCAGGAGCGCCGGCTGTGTGTGTGTGTGTGTGGGTCCCGGCGACCCCAGCCCCACCTCTCCCAGCAGGGAGCGCTATGGGGCGCGGGGCAGGAGTGCCGGCTGTGTGTGGGGGGGTCCCGGCAACCCTAGCCCCATCTCTCCCAGACAGGGCTGGCCTCAGGGTGGCGCTGGGGGCGAAGGAAGGATCTCATCACCTGAGGCTGGCGGGGGCCATAGGGCAGAGGTGGGCAAACTACGGCCCGGGGGACCCTTCTGCCCGGCCCCTGAGCTCCTGCCCTGGGAAGCTACCCCAGCCCCTCCTCCGCTCTCCCCCCTCCCCCGCAGACTCAGCTCGCCCCACCGCTGGCAGTGGGGCTGCGAGCTCCTGGGTAGAGCTGCCCTGAGCCGGTCTCTGAGCCGCGCGGTGCGTGGCTGGCTCCAGCCGGGCGGCCACCAGCCACCTGTGCGCCAGGCAGCGCGGTAAGGGGGCAGGGAGCGGGGGAGGGGTGGATAGAGGGCAGGGGTGTTCGGGGGGGGTGGATAGGGAGGGGGGGGTCAGAGGGCGGGGAACAGGGGGGTTGAATGGGGGCGAGGGTTCTGGGGGCGGTCCAGGAGAAGGGGGGGTTGGATGGGGTGGAGGTCCCCGGGGGGCCGTCAGGGGCGAGAAGCGGGGGGAGTCGGATAGGGGGCGGGGGCCAGGCCACGCCTGGCTGTTTGGGGAGGCACAGGCTCCCTTAGCCGGCCCTCCAGACAATATCTGAAACCCACTACGGCCCTCGGGCCAAAAAGTTTGCCCGCCCCTGCCATAGGGGTTCTACACTCACTCCCGACCCGCAGCCCTGCCGGTGCCCCTCACTCCCGACCCGCAGCCCCCTGCTCACCCAGCCCTGCCGGTGCCCCTCACTCCCTGTGACAAAGTGGGGGATTTTTTGGATGCTTTGTGTAAGTGCTGTGCGTGCCTCAGTTTCCCCCGTGTGCTGCATGTTTAACCAGGCGGGGGGAGGGGTGCTGTATTCGCAGAGGCCCAGATGTGACCTCACCCAGCAGCCTGGACACTGGGTAACAGAGCGACTGATGACCCGGGAGCCCGCCGGGTTCTGGCCACTGGGAGCACAAAGGACGGCCGAGAGAGGAGCCCGGTGATCGGTTTGCATGGGACCAAAGACACAGGACGGAGGAGGGGCTGTGGGGAGGTGATATGGGGGGTCGGCTGCTAGGAGCTCGCTCTGGACTGAAGATGAAGAGGGGTCTGGACCCCAACTGGACAGACCCAGCTGGACGGGGCTGAGACTGGCCAGGCCCCAGGCCCCTGAGAACTGCCTGGGCTGGGTTCGGCCGTACAATAAACCTCCTGTTTTACGCCAGCTGAGAGTCCCTGCAGGCTGGAGATCGGGGGGCTCACTCTCTCTGGGGGTGGTGGCCCTGGAGGGGCCAGGGTGAGGGGACCCCCCAAGGGGGCTCACGGAGGGAGCCAGGCGGGCTGGAGGCTCCAAGGTGCGGCCCCAGGAGGTGGCGGGACCAGAGACCCTAACCCCGGAGATGGAGGGTGATCCTTGGGGGGGCTGTCACACCGAAGGGGGGTCTCCCCGGGACGGTACGGAGCCGAGGGAGCCCGGGGCCTGGGAGTCCATCACACGCTCGACCCGCAGCCCCCTGCTAGCCCAGCCCAGCCCTGACCCCAGTCCCCACCCGGGGTGGGAGTGAGCCCAGATTGACCCCGGGGGAGCTGAGTTCAGGACACTCCAGCTGGTAACCTCGGCTGGGGATCCCATGGGGGGGGGACACTGACCTCTAGTGGCCAAAGTCTGCAAGCTCTACCCAGCTCCACCCCCTGCAGTCATTTGTCATCTAGCTACCCCCATACCCCCCCAAATACCCCCATACCCCCCCAGCTAGCCCCATAGCCCCCCCTAGCTAGCCCCATACACCCCCATCCCTCGCTTTCCAGGCTCAGGCCGTTACAAAGCCAAGGATCTGCTCACAGGCAGCTCTCAGCTCTCTGGGCTCTCCCAGGCCGTCGGCCTGTCGCTTTCCTCCCCGTGCGGCCGAGGGCCTGGGGCGGCTGGGACAATACGGAGGCGGCAGCACATATCGACGTGTCACGCGCTGTCCCAAGTGGCCACTGGGTGTCAGCGCGCTGGGGTGTAGGGAGAGGGGGATCCCAGCAGGGGGCGCTCACCCCTAGGGGTCAGGGCTGGCCCCGATGTCAGATTGCAGCACTAGGGGGCGCTGGGCTGCGGGGACCGGGGCGGGGGCTCAGCAGGGGGCGCTGGGCTGCGGGGAGCTCGGCCCGGGGCTGTCTCCCCAGGCAGTCTGGGCTGGCCCCTATGCCGCAGGGCGGCGCTAGGGGGCGCTGGGCTGCAGTGCACGAGATGGGTCCCTGGACTCACTTTTAATCCTGCCCCCGGCCGCATTTCCACCAGTTCGTCCTGCCCCAAACTCCCTTTTGCACCCCCGGACTTTGCATCAACCCAGAAATCACAGACCAGGACACCCAGGGCAGGTTTGGCCCACACCAGCAGTTTATTCTGAAGCCATCGGCCACGAAGCCGCCACGGACCCCGCGAGAAATTGCCCGTCCTGGAACGACGCCCCAATAAATAACAGGAATCATCTGAATCGGCCCTTCGACGGCACTGTGGGTCGGTCAGCGCTGGCCTCAACATCCAAACAGCCAGTGAAAATCTGTCCCAGAGCCGGGGAGAGAACCCAGGAGACCTGCCTCCTAGCCCCCCACCCCTGCTCTAACCACTAGACCCCACTCCCCTGCCCGAGCCACAGAGCCAGCCCAGGTGTCCTGGTTCCCTTATTTCATGCTGGGCCCCACTCCCACCCCCCATTCCCCACCCTCCTGGCCTGGCGTGGCAAGCCCCCATGGTGTGTCCCTGGGGCATGTGCCGGGGAGGTGGGCAGAGCAGGAAAGGGTGAGTCACATCCTGGGGCAGCTTGCTGGATGAATGTTTAAGCGCTAATAAAAGTCCTAGAGGAAATAAATGGGTGAGGCAGCGTCAGTTGGAGACGGAGCCGTCCGGGGAAACCGAATAGGAACAGACGGGAGCGGCCGCCCCTGGCGCCCGGACCCGAAACCCACCTCACCAAGGTAAGAAGGGGGGAGATTCCCTGCCTAGAAATGTCCTGGCCTCTCTCAGAACAAAGATACCGACCCCTCCAGCCGTCTGACTGTCCAGCCCAACACCGAACTCTTTAGCCATAAATAATCCCACCCACCCACCCACCCACTTATCGATCCCCATTCCTCTTCGTGCGCTTCTCCCGATCCGTCCATCCCCCATCTACCCTTCTCCCCATCCGTCCACCCATCCACCCATCGCCCATGTGTCAATCCACCGTAACACTTTCAGCGCCCTTACAAACGTAGATGCTTCTTGCCACAGGCTGGCTGGTTGCTCTTCAGCCAGGCTCTCCCCTTTGATCAGCGCTTCAGTCGCTGGGTGGTGGTGTCTGTAGATGGAGGTGGAAGAGAGAGAGCCTGGCACGGTGTGGGAGCCCAGGGCTGGGCTAGCAGGGGGCTGCATGTTAGAAGTGAGGGAAGTGACTCTGCTCCTCTCCCCCAACCTACTGCTGCAGCTGGGGTCCCCTGGCCCCTCGGCTGGGCTGTTGGGAATGGGGATCATAGGCCCTGGGAGACCCTCTCCCATTTCCTCTAACTATCCCTCCCATTCCTCTCTTCCCCCCACTCCACTCACCACCCGCCCCCCCTGCTCCTCCTCTCCCCAGGCTGGGACCTCCTTCCCTCATCACGGCTGTGTCGGAGAAAAACACAGTTCTCAGTCTTTGGTTGGGTACAGCAAAGTCAGATACTTTATTTTCTCTCTATCAATTGCGTAGAGGGAGAGAGTTCACTAGGACACAGGGTCTCCCCCTCCTAGGCAGGTCTCTCCCAGGTAAACAATTACAGCAAGCATTTATACCTTTTGTTACAGACAATAATGAGCAACAGCTGCATTTTGTTTATACATAGGTCCTTCTGATATCTTATTTTCCTCACTTGTTTAGACTCTAGTCTACATACAATATTATCTACACAAGGTCGCAACAATCTCTCACACAGTTCTTTCCCACTCGCCTCACACAATCCTCGCTTCTGCAAATCTCGCGTTATTAGGGTTACGGTTCGCCTGACTCTTGCTAACAAACTGTCATGCATTGCAATCCCCTTCCTGTCCGTTCTTTCTCTGCTTCCACAACCCCCTTTTGTACTACTTGTGACGAACTGGGACTGTTCTTACTGTGGGCTTTGAATGCTGACAGGGGAGTGTGGCTAGGATAGTCTGCATTGGGGGATGGGAGACTGACCGACGGAGAATACCTGAGCATGTAACATGAGAACCCAGGAAGGGGTTAGAGGCCAGGCAACACCTTTGCCCGGGAAGCTGAACAAAGGCTGTGGGAGGGGTCGCTGAAGGCAGAGTTTCGGGAGCTGGCTAGTGACCATGGCTGGGAGGCAGACGGGGCTCTGACCTCCCAGGGGGGCTAGGGCGCCTGGGGACCCCAAGATGGATCTAACTGAGGGGGTCCTGTTGTCTGCGCCTGCAAGACCTGTCTTGGACTGTATTCCTGTCATCTAAATAAACCTTCTGCTTTACTGGCTGGCTGAGAGTCATGGTGGATCGCAGGAAGCCGGGGGTGCAGGGCCTGGTGTCCCCCCACTCTCCGTGACACTACTAGTACAACAAACATTCTCAAACCTCTATTTGCAATAAGTCTTGGAATTCAGATTCTACAGCAGATGCTTCAACCTTAGGGGTACTGATTGGATGTAATGACAATGCATGATGAGCATGGACATGAAAGGTATTACTATTAGTACGTCCTTTACAACAACAACATACTCCTAAGCTAACTAATAGCAATACAAGCAATAACATTCGCATAGCAATAATATGATGGGGTTGTTGTACAGTTTTAGTTACAAAGCACAATACATCATACTAAGTACATATCGTAGACACTCTATAAGCTGTATAAAAGGCATTCTTTTCAACTTGATATATATTTTGAAGCATGTGAATTTGCCCTTGTACTTCAGAGATTCTCTGAACCTCTGGTAACAGTGAAAGCAAATTTTGAAATCCATCAGGCATTAAGCTGGTCCCATTAAAGGGTATCTGGAACCTAAGGGCTACTTGCAAAATTCTATCTGCAGGCCAGGAAATAATGATTGCCTGCAGTAGTAGTGAGATTAAAATGTATATCTTGCAATGTGGTGGCTTTAACATACACACAGCTATCATTAGCTTGAAAAAGTAAGTGTCCTGTCAGGGTAGTTCCTTGTTCCCTACCCTCCCAGCAAACGCAGTCATGAACAGTGACAACTTCTCCTGGCTTCAGTTTACATGTACACTGAAGCTGTGGGGGTTTTAACGGCCAAAATGTCCATAGACTACCTAACCCCATCCAAATGTCAGGTGTAATCCCAGGAGTACTGACAAAAATCGATTGGGCATACCAGGAGGTCTAATCTCCCAGATGTCTCGGTGAATTACCCAATCCCACATGCATCCTCCCCATGGACCCGGCAGGATTCGGTATGTGGGAGCCCACACCCCCCCAACCGGTCCATACGCTTGGAAGGAGCATTGAGAACGTCCGCACTTCCACCCAGAAAGTCTCCAAGTATGTCTCCATGGCCACAGATCAGATGGTACCTCTGATGTGTCTGTAAGGGCAGTGGGCCAAGCCTGGTGCTCTAGATCATTCCGAATGGCCATTAGCTGGTCATTCAGGAAATCCTGAATTTCTGAACATGCTAGATCCCACTGCAATGCCTTCCCAGCCTCAGTGATTTCCATAAAAATATGGAGATTCCATAAATATATGGAGATATACCTATCTCATAGAGCTGCAAGGGACCCTGAAAGGTCATCAAGTCCAGCCCCCTGCCTTCACTAGCAGGACCAAGGACTGATTTTGCCCCAGATCCCTAAGTGGCCCCCTCAAGGATTGAACTCACAACCCTGGGTTTAGCAGGCCAATGCTCAAACCACTGAGCTATCCCTCTGCCTTCAATACCCTCTCTGTCAGCAACTTCTGGGTCATAGAACTAAGGGCAGCAATACCATTATTAGTCACTGGAATAATTTCTATGCAGGTAAACTTTCCAGTGGCAGAACAAACTCTTTGGGTATTCGTTTGATTGTTCACTAATTGGGTGACCAAATAACACTAAGGGCCTCTCGCATTTAACACAGTGCAAATTCCAGGAACAGCCATCGTATCTACTTCGCTATAGAACCCATCAATTGCAATTACAGATCCTTGGGGTTCACTGGTAGTGATATCATATACTTTTATCTCCACCGATCCATTTATTTTCCACTCAATTGTTCACTTATATGGGATATCCTGAACCTTAAAAATAATTCTTTTAAACAATATTTAAATAAATCACTAAAGTGTGAAGGCCTTGGCCATTGGTTTTATCAAATCTATGGCATTGTCTGTATTTGGATGTGTTACAGGGGTAATAGTGTAAATGGAGGAGATGGCAGGGGCCGTGGCAACAAGGTGCCTTTGGTTCTTATAATTTAAAATCCAATTAGGGAAGGCAATACATGCTGAAGGATTTATCCAAAACACAGGGCGCAGCCTGTAGAATAAACCCCAACATCCAATCAATACCACGTTCCCAAGCATGGCTCCCACAAGTTTCTTCCTGCCAGTGTATAATTCTTTGTTTCTTCACCAGGGTCAGTTCTTAATGTCTTTTGTAGTCAGGAATCCCTGGACTTTGTGGTTTCAATGAAGCAAGTGTTCCTTCTTCTCTTTTCCTGAAACAGTCGTGGTTCTGCATCATACAGGGGAGAGGTTACCAGCACATCACCATGTAATGGTTTTGCTTCTTCTAGAAAAATCCAAAGGCACAGTAGGTCTGTCAGTGGACAAGGGAGAGGTTACTAGCACTTCACCTTGTCCTCCTTCCCTGCTGTCCAGAAGGCACAGCAGGGCTAGAACGAGAAATAGGCTAATCATCAGTCGGAGAATCCTCCCGAGGTGGAGGGGTCTTTTTCCAGTGCGAAGCATGGGTCCAGGTAGGCAGTCCTTGGCACTTCACAGCGGTGTTGGTGGTTAACAGGACTTGGAAAGGGCCATTCCAGCATGGAGCCAAAGCAGTCTTTCGTTGATGGACTTTACGTAGACTCAGTCTCCTGGTTTCAATGAATGGCAGGGCTGCTAGGGTCTTTGGGTAGCACTTCTTTTACCTGTGAGAAAAGAAACCTAACACGTTTCATTAATGCCTGGCAGTGTTTTGCAGATTTTACAGCTGCTTGGGCACATTCAAGCCCCCTCCCTTTTCTTGATTGTCAGCCAAGACTTAGCTGGGGGCAGTGTCCTAGGATGGGGCCAGCGTCTTATC
The DNA here is from genome assembly GCA_023634205.1 of Actinemys pallida. Lineage (NCBI taxonomy): Eukaryota > Metazoa > Chordata > Testudines > Emydidae > Actinemys > Actinemys pallida. Next base: position 533,851 of record JALMGD010000024.1, read on the forward strand.
TTTGGACTGAGCTTGCTAGCTATTTTTTTTCCAGTTAACTCATTCTGTTCTTTTTCCTTCTCCCCTTCTTGGCTTCTTTTAACCTACAAAGGAAACTTCCACTCTTCACTCATACACCTTTTCCCAACAATGAACACATACACATTGCCATTATACAGTACATTAGTCTTATTATTCAATGTATGCCACATACACCCTTCCAGTAAAATAACTTTATTACAGAGTTTTGGAGCAACAAGCCAGGACAAGGACACCTACTTTTGAGGAGTCCACTCGGTACAACCTCTGGTGTCCAGTAGCTTTCCTCCCTCCCCAGCCCTCTGGCTAGAAATCTGAGGTAGCCAGAAGGATCCCATGGGCAATATGGGGAGTGGGTTAACCTTCCATGTCCTTGCTTTTAAAGACTGTTGGTATGCAAATTTTAACAACAATTTTTTCAATTAAAAGATCTGGCCAATGAAGTTTCTTTTTCTTACTTAAGCAAATGTATTAGACTTCGTATATCACACTGTCCTGATTTAACCAAACACTTTGTATTCCAAGTTGAATAAAACAAGTATCTGCTTTTTGATTTAACCCTTCTATTTGATTTTGAACTAGACTGTCCTATGAAAATATTAAACACAACAATTCTGGCCACAAGACAAACACCACAAGACAGGACAAAGAACACAGAAATAATTCCTATTGCATGGTACGTTGAATGCTATTCAGCTGGCATCCATTTTCTCTGATGATCTGAAAGACAAAAGAACAGAGGTCTACCCCTTCTGGGTAGTCAGTCATTGCTTAATATATTTCCTTTATATACAAATACTCTTGTTGGTTTCAGGCAAAACAAAGGAATTACCCGTATTTCCTTGTATTTGGTTCATAGGCAGCGCAGGTTTCAGTGGCTTCTACCTTATCAGTCAGATAAATTGCATTAATACAGATGCTTTCTGGCTTGCTTCCGGGTCCAAAGTTATCCACAGCTTAAAGATTCTTACTTAAAAAAGGGACACAATTAACTTTCCCAGTCTTTTGATTGCCTTTTACTTCTAACTCCTGCTTTCAAACACACAGCGATCTGAACAAGACAACACAACCTATATTGGTAGTGTTGGAGAAAAACACAGTTTTTATTTTTTGTTTGGGTATAGCAAGTTAGATGCTTTATTAACTTTTATAATTGTGCAGAGGGAGAGAGCTAAGCAGGTTTTTTTTTTTGGTATTTAATTATAGTAAGCATTTATATTTTTTATTATAGAAAATAATGAGGGACAGCTGTATTTTGTTATATATAAGTTATTTTGATATTTTATTTTTTAATTGTTTTGATTTTTGTTAACATACAATAATTTCTATACCTTATTTACACAAGGTCTTCTACACCTTATCTATACAAGGTCACAATAACTTCTCACACAGTACTTTTTCACCCGCCTCACACAATCCTCGCTTCTACAAATCTCGGGTTAGCAGGGCTACAGTTAGCCTGACTCTTGCTAACAAACTGTCATGCATTGCAGTTCTTTTCTGACAGTTCTTTTTCTGCTTCTACAACCCCCCCTTTTGTACTTTTAGTACAACAAACATTTTTAAATTTTTATTTGCATTAAGTTTTGGACTTTAGATTTTACATTAGATGCTTTAATTTTAGGGGTTTTGATTGGATGTAATGACAATGCATGATTAGCATAAATATAAAAGGTATTACTATTATTACGTACTTTATAACAATAATAATATAATTTTAAACTAACTAATAGCAACATAAGCAATAACATTTTTATAGCAATAATATAATGGGGCTGTTGTACAGTTTTAGTTATAAAGCACAATATATTATACTTAGTACATAAAATGGATACTTTATAAGCTGTTTGGAAAGCATACTTTTTAATTTGATATATATTTTGAAGCATGTGAATTTGCTTTTGTATTTTAGAGATTTTTTGAACTTTTGGTAACAGTGAAAACAAATTTTGAAATTAATTAGGTACTAAACTAGTTTAATTAAAGGGTATTTGGAACCTAAGGGCTACTTGAAAAACTCTATTTGCAGGCCAGTAAATAATATGATTGCCTGCAGTGGTAATGAGATTAAAATGTGTATTTTGCAATGTGGAGGCTTTAACATACTTTTTTTAAGCTAATGATAGCTGTGTGTAAGTGTCCTGTTAGGGTAGTTCTTTGTTTTTTATTTTTTTAATAAATGTAGTTATAAACAGTGACAACTTTTTTTGGCTTTAGTTTACGTATACATTGAAGCTGTGGGGGTTCTAATGGCTAAAATGTTTATAGACTACCTAACTTCATTTAAATGTTAGATGTAATTTTAGGAGCACTGACTAAAATTAATTGGGCATACTAGGTAGTCTAATTTTTTAGATGTTTTAATGAATAACTTAATTTTACATGCATTTTTTTTATGGATTTGGCAGGATTCGGTATGTGGGAGCCCACACCCCCTTTACCGGTCCATATGCTTGGAAGGAGCATTGAGAACGTTTGCACTTTCATTTAGAAAGTCTTTAAGTAAGTTTTTATGGCCACAGATTAGATGGTACTCCTGATGTGTTTGTAAGGGCAGTGGGCCAAGCCTGATGTTTTAAATTATTTCGAATGGCCATTAGCAGGTCATTCAAGAAATTTTGAGTTTTTGAACATGCTAGATATTACTGCAATGCCTTTTTAGCCTTAGTGATATTTAATACTATTTTTGTTAGCAACTTTTGGGTTATAGAACTAAGGGCGGAGATAACATGTAACTTACTAACTTTAGCCTGTACCTGGGTTAGTTGTGCTTTAGAAACAAGGCTAATGGTTTTTTTTAGTTGCCCCAATTTTTTATTATGTTTTTGGTTTTTAAAAATATTTTAAACTGCTGCTGCACTATTGGCCCCATCCCACAGGGATTCGGTTAAGTCTTTTTTTTTTTTAGAAGAAATAACCTAAGCTTTTTGTTGTGCTAATTTAATGGCAGCTTTTTTTGAACAATTTGGGTATGTGGAGGTAATTTGGAAACTGGATAAGGGCAATAAAAATTTAACAGTTTCTAGTGTAGTGTTAATTACAGTTTATTGATATTTTAATACATTTTTTTTTGGTGTAGTACTATACCATATTTGTTGGTTGAACACCTTTATGTACTTTTAGGAGGCATTGATATTAATGGCATAAAAAGGGGTGTATTGCAATAAGGTACAGGTCACATTATTAGTTACTGGAATAATTTTTATGCAGGTAAAATTTTTAGTGGCAAAACAAACTTTGGGTATTTATTTAATTATTTACTAATTGGGTGACCAAATAACAATAAGGGCCTTTTTTATTGATTTTATTAAATATATGGCATTGTTTATATTTGGATGTGTTACAGGGGTAATAGTGTAATAAAGGAGATGGCAGGGGCAATGGCAACAAGGTGCCTTTGGTACTTATTATTTAAAATTTAATTAGGGAGGGCAATACATGCTGAAGGACTTATTTAAAACACAGGGCGCAGCCTGTAGAATAAACTTCAAAATTTAATTAATACCACGTTTTTAAGCATGGGTCCCACAAGTTTTTTTTTGCCAGTGTGTAAATTTTAACAACAATTTTTAATTAAAAAAATTTGGCTAATGAAGTTTTTTTTTTTTTACTTAAGCAAATGTATTAGACTTTAGTATATTACATTTTTTTGATTTATTTAAATACTTTGTATTTTAAGTTGAATAAAACAAGTATTTGCCTTTTGATTTAATTTTTTTATTTAATTTTGAACTAGATTGTCTTATGAAATGCATATGCATTTAGGGGGCGGCAAACAATTTCCCTATGCCGCTCAGCATCTGACCTTGCTGCACAGTCAATAAGTTCGGATGGCGTGAGCCCAACAGGGACAGACGGCCCACGGACAGTCCTCCTTCGACACCCCAATAGAGATTTTAAAAGGTCTTCTACCTCTATTGTGGCGCCATGGGGTTCGAAGGGTAACGATCCGTAGCAACTGCCGGTGCCTTTGCGGGCGTTGCCATCCCGGACGAGCCCCCAAATTGTCGGAGAAAAACACAGTTCTCACTTTTTGTTTGGGTACAGCAAGTCAGATGCTTTATTAACTCTTACAATTGTGCAGAGGGAGAGAGCTAAGCAGGTCTCTCTCCCTGGTACCTAATTACAGCAAGCATTTATACCTTTTATTACAGAAAATAATGAGGGACAGCTGCATTTTGTTATACATAAGCCATTTTGATATTTTATTTTTTAATTGTTTTGACTTTTGCCAACATACAATAATTTCTATACCTTATTTACACAAGGTCTTCTACACCTTATCTATACAAGGTCACAATAACTTCTCACACAGTACTTTTTCACCCGCCTCACACAATCCTCGCTTCTACAAATCTCGCGTTATCAGGGCTACAGTTAGCCTAACTCTTGCTAACAAACTGTCATGCATTGCAGTTCTTTTCTGACAGTTCTTTTTCTGCTTCTACAGTAGGTTTGCATTTCTTTTACCTCTGCTACAATATACACTGCACATGTTCTGGGGAAAATGCACATTTTCTCCACAATTCAATTTCCACAACACTAGCCACATCAATTTCTGCACAAGGTGTAACTGTTTCTTTTGTGCTTACAAAATCTCCATGCACCCCTAGTAAAGTGACAGCTCGACCACACAGAGCCAGGGGCACTGTCCTTCTCTCTCTTTACCAGATCTTTTATCTGCTATTTGTTACCCAAAACCAAATTCAAATCTTTTATTCTCCTGGCTTTGACTACCCTGCTGCAGCCACAACCTTTGGTCTTTATTAAAAACATTTTAAATCTTTAAGTCCATTAAGGATTAAATGCTAAATACCACATTAAACAACACTCGTTTCCTGTGTCTGGCAAAAGTATTCTCGGTTTTTGCAACTTTAAACAATACCAATTCATCTCAAACTTATCAAACACAGATTGTATACAGCAGGAGTGTTCTTCAGCAAATTCGACTAATTTATCCAGAGTCGAATAATTCCACTTAAATAACCTCTTGCCTGGATTACTTGCAGACATTCCTACCAAGTTTCACTGCTTGATTCCCTCTAGCAGCTACAGAGTTAACTTCTCACTCTCTTTTCTTAAATCACTTGCTTGTCTCCCAAAACGACACCCAATCAACTCAGATTTTACCATTCCAATTATTGTCCTGGGGATTTGCAATCCCCATGCTTATAATTACTTACTCCTTCCCTTCCACTATGCCCTCAAAATGTCCAACCTGTTTTCCAATCTCTCTATCTGTTGCCTGCCCGCTTGGGCCCGATCCTGCTTTTCTCGCTGAACCGTCCCTTGCATGGGCACCAGCTTTGTTCCACTACCAATGTAGCTAGGAGGGTGGGCTTCTCAACTAGCCCCCACCCTTCCTGGTCTCTTCCCTTAAACATTCTTACTCACAAGGCTACCCGAGTCCTCCCTCGTGAGGCTCGCCACCTGGGCAAAACACATGGCCCATTGGCGTTTAACTATTCAATTCCTCTTGTGGCAACACACTGCTGTTACCGCGTATGCTGAGCACAAATGGTTACATTTTGACAAGTCCCTGCAGGACTGGTACTTGCTTAGCCAGTGCTTCCTTTTCTGCCTGGAAGTCCTGTCTCAAGGCTTGCAACTTGCCCTGGGCGTAGGTTCAGAGGTGAAAGTAAGCCGGTACGGAGGGCCGGTAAGAAAAGGAGACTGGCTGAGGGAGGGAGAAGCCTGCCCCCTGCATCAGAACAGTTTAATCTCAGCTGTTCCCTGCGCAGTTCAGCCCCCGGGGTTAGGAGCCGTTTCTGGCATCCTTGTTAAGTTCACTCCCAGTTGCTGGGGGGTGGGTGTGTTTGACCATGGCAGGGGCCGTTCCTTTCTGCCCCCGGGATGAGGGGATCTCGCCAATACTAATATACACAACAAATACAACCATTTGGCTGCACAGCTTAAATCCAGAGCTAATAAAAGCAGGGGAAGGGGAAAACTCACTGTCACCTTGGTTTCTCGTCAGGGCCGGCTCTAGGCACCAGCAAAGCAAGCACGTGCTTGGGGCTGCACATTTGCAGGGGCGCAAGAATTCAGCATGGGAGCTGAGAACCAACAGGGAGCCCTGGGAGCTGTAGTTCCTTGGTTAGCTCCCTGCCTATAGAGCCAGCCCTGGAGCGGGGAAAGAACTACATTTCCCAGCATTCCCTCGGCCGCAATTAACAGGAAAGGGAGGGGGAAGGAGTGTGGAACTGAAACCTCATGCAGCAGTTTGCTGTGAATGGTAGGGACAGAGCCAGCTCCAGGTTTTTTGCTGCCCCCCACCCCAGCCCTGGGCTCCCCCCGCACCCCTGTGTTGCCCCAGCCCTGGGTTCTCCCCCCACCCGCACCCCCTGCCGCCCCAGCCGTGGGCTCTCCCCCCACCCGCATCTCCTGCCACCCCAGCCCTGGGCTCCCCCCACACCCCTGTGTTGCCCCAGCCCTGGACTCTCCCCCGCCCACACCCCCTGCTGCCCCAGCTCTGGCCCCCACCTGCACCCCCTGCTGCCCCAGCCCTGGGTTCTCCCCCCACCCGCATCTCCTGCCACCCCAGCCCTGGGCTCTTCTTCCCCCCCCCCCACCCGCATCTCCTGCCACCCCAGCCCTGGGCTCCCCCCACACCCCTGTGTTGCCCCAGCCCTGGACTCTCCCCTGCCCACACCCCCTGCTGTCCCAGCCCTGGGTTCTCCCCCCACCCGCACCCCCTGCCGCCCCAGCTCTGGCCCCGACCTGCACCCCCCTGCTGCCCCCCCCCCCGCACCTCCTGCCGCGCCAGCCCTGGGCTCTCACCCAAAGAAGGAATTGGGTGGACTAAGTGGACATTGCACCTCTCTATCTGAAGCCTAGCAAGGCAGGTACGTGGATCCCACTAGAATTTAAAATGAAAAGTAAGGGAGGGGAGGCTCTACTAGACTGGGCAGCTTTAAATACAGTACCAGGCACATGGGAGGATTTCCACTTCTCAGCCATGGAAGCAGAAATTGACTTTTCCTTTCCAGATTTAGCTAATATTCAGAAAGGGAATCCAGCCCCTGCCTTCCAGATTTGAACACCTCAAAATTCAGGAGTGCTCAAGCGCAATTTGGGCAGCTGTTACTTCATTTCCCCCAAATCAAATATACTGATCCACTGTAACTTGCTGTAGAAAAAGTAGGATAAATTGAGCAAGAAATGCTTCCCAGTGGTTATTAGGTCTGGAATTGCTATTTTCAACAGCCATTGCCTTTTTTAAAAATTATTATTATTATTATTTTTAAGTTTTAGTTTTATTTGTTTAAAAGGAAGACAGTGATATTGCATTGGCAAATTCCCCATAGAAACAAAGAATGGAACAAAAGAATAATAAAGGCACCTCAACTTTTCCTCATTTATGTAGGACAGTCTTATAATATGCATCCAGATATCCTCCAATCACACAAGCTGAAAATGGTCCCACTTTACTGCAGTTCTGTAACCATATGGGAACCAATCCTGTCTGTGTTCTGTGCACATCCCAAATTCCTGCTGAATGACCCGCCCTGGGAGCGAGTTACCAGTGACCCAGGGCTGGGGCGGCAGGAGGGTGCAGTGGGGGGGGGGGGGCAGCCAAAATTTTTTTTGCTTGGGGCAGCAAAAAACCTAGAGCCGGCCCTGTTTCTCATCTCCTCCCTCCTCCTCCAGCCAGGCTGCAGACAGTAAGGCTCTGTATTCCTCCCCACACCCCACTCAGCAGGGGCTCTCCTCTAGGGTCTAGCTTGCAGTGAGCAGGGAGACTGGCTGAGATGCTTGCTGCTACCGCCTGCAATAGGGGGTGGCAGGTGGGGGCTGCAGCTCCAACGGGAACCACTACCCACAGGAAAGCCGCCCCAGCCCCCGGCTCAGTCCTGGCACGTGGAAGGTGTGAGTGGGCCAGCCCAGCGGGGGCAAGAAAGGGGCATCCATGGGAAGGACTGGATGGAGCAAAGCATCCTTATAGCAACTCCCACCTTGGGCCATACAGCTGCTCTCGCTGCTCTCCCTGTTGTCGTGTCATGCCTCGAGCTGAATGTGCTGCACGCCGGCCCTTTCCAAGCCACAATTTCACATACGGCGTGGGATTCCACTGAGTAGAAGAAGGTCCCACACATGAAATGAATTGCGAGTCCACTATTAGAGAAAGTTTTGTCAATTTCAGCCTCTGCACTCTGTAGGCAGGACAAAACAAAAAGAGATCTGAGATTGCACCCGATGTCCTAAGGACATTTCAGGTGTTTAAATCAATATATAAAGAGGGTGGAGTGAGAACTACTATTTCTTTCAAAGGCGGCACAATCAAGTCCCTGAATATCCAGTTTTCCCCTCCAATCCCTGTGTGGTTTTGTCTATGGTGGCTATTTGCTTTCCCTGTGAATCTTTAGTTGCTTTAGCAAAATTGCTTTGCCCAAAATAAACCCTGATCATCATGACACATCTTCCCACCATGTTCTCCATGTTTTTTGTGGGGTTTTTTTTTTTTAAACAGTAACATTTCAAAGAGGATCTGCAAGCAGTTTGGACACCACAACCATGATCCTCTGCTGGGGAGGGAATGGGATAGATTTGAACGTGGAAATGGTTCCTGATTTTGATTGTATTTTTTGTGTATAGGAGATCCCCTCATCCCGGGGGCAGAAAAGAACTGCCCCTGCCATGGTCACACACACCTTTCTCCCCCCGCCCTGCCCCCCGCAACAACTGGGAGTGAAATTAACAAGGATGGCCTAGCGTCGGCAGGCTGGCTGGAGGAGGAGGGAAGACACGGAGAAAAATGTGACAGTGAGTTTTCACTTTTTCAGGCTTATTCCAATATTAAAGTTTTATTACAGACAGTATTTTTAGTAGTAGTAGCAGCTTTATTTTCTATATCTATGTCATGCAAGGGGAGGGAGCCATGAAGTACGTAGGAGAGGTGGGTTGCTTGCGATTGGACCATATGGGTAAGAAATGTAAATTACTTTCACCCCTGCCCAAACCCCAGGGCTCCCAGCCGCCTCTGCAGCTGGTAGCTCCGGGGGTGATTTAAAGGGCCCGGGGCTCCTAGCTTCAGCCGGATCCCCAAGCCCTTTAAATCCTGATTTAAAAGCCCTGGGATTTAAAGGCCCCACCTCTTCCAGTAGAGGCCACGCCTCTTCCAGTTGAGGCCCCGCCCCCTCCGCAGGACTCTGGAGTACCGGTAAGTCCTTTAAGTTACCACACCCTGCGTAGGTTTGAGTTGCTGCCTGGTTCATGATCTATGCTCTTAATTGCTCAATTCTAGTTATCAAGTACACAACTCTTCCCTTTTCTCCAACTTCTCTATTGCCCAGTCCGGCTACGACTGGGGTAGATCCACCTGCCACCCTTCCCGGTCAACCGGGGTGGAGAGAGGAATGCTAAATCCCTCTCCGGTTCTCACACTTACTGCGGCTGAGAGTGGGCACACTTTCATACTCACACACGTACGTCCAGACTGGCCATGTCTGTGTATAATGTCCAGAGAAGGTGCTGTGCAATCTCCAACTTGCTTCCACTCTTGGGAGGGCTGTTCTTTTAGGGCCTGGGGTCTCCTGGGGCGTCTCTTTCAGAGATTCCAGTCCAGGCCGGCTGCCTGTGGCTTCTTCAGCGTCCCCAAACCACGCCGCTCCAGGGTCGCAAAGGCAGACTGTTGGATCTCCCTGGACAGTTGAGCTTTGCAAATGTAATCTCAGCCCTGTAACTTGTATTGCCTTTGGTTTGCCTCTGTCTATATTTTTTTCCACAGCCAGCTGGGGCCGAAAGCAGGTTTTCTTTGTACTTGGCCTGGTCTGCGTTGATTTTTGACCTTGAACGCAGAGCAACTTTCTCTTGATCTCTGGGCCAAGCTGAATTTCAAATTAACCCGTTCCTTTCCTCAATAGACAAATTGCTCCCATTGTGTGTCAGAGGCTTTTTGGTGATTAAAAGCTCCTCTGAGATGTATGATCTTATCTAGATTGAAGGTACCTTCTAGTGGGCATTGTTTAGATGGATTTTCACGCGTGTAAAGATTCCAATTCTCTAAATACCTGCAGGTTTTAGGACCATAATGTACGTACATGAAGTAAGCTGGGGTACCCTTAGGGGGTGAAAGGGAATACTTAGACTGTCTCCCACCCGTTTTCCAATCACACACACAGGGAGGATGCCCTGTCCGCGCTAGCGGCTCAGAAACTAAGGATCTCTCCCTACAGGGTACTCACACAGGAGAGGATGGCCACGACCCTCCTACACCTCCCTTCAGCAAAGAGCGTCAGCTAGTCTCAGAGAGACGGCGCCGCTTACTCTCTTTGCATCCAGCGAGATGATCAGATTGTCAGCGGCTCTCACAGAGAGGAAAAGGGGAGGGAAGATGGGTTCACACTCTCCTAGACCCAGGTAGCCGCCTCGCCGGACGATGCCAGGCCGAGTCAGCCACCGTGGGTCGGATCTTCTATAGATCCTCTAGTTACCGGGCTTGCGTTAGAGTAGATCTGGTCACGAGACAAACGACTTCGCAGAATACTCTGGGCGTCTTCCGGTAACTTTCATTCACACTGGTACACACACACACCCACCCACACACCAAGGCCTCTATTTAAATACCATGATGCATCTGTACCTTATGTCCGGACTCAATATACTATGAGGCGGTAACAACCCCTCAGCACCGGTGCGTACCTAATGCATTTCCCTTATGCATAGGGGGGCGGCCAAACTAACAATTCCCCAGCACCGCTCTGCATCTGACCTTGCTGCACAGTCAATAAGTTCGGATGGCATGAGCCCAACAGGGACAGACGGCCCCACGGACAGTCCTCCTCCGACACCCCAATAGAGATTTCAAAAGGTCTCCTACCTCTCTTGTGGCGCCATGGGGTTCGAAGGGGAACGATCCGTAGCAGCTGTCGGTGCCTCTGCGGGCGTTGCCATCCTGGACGAGCCCCCAAATTGTCAGAGAAAAACACAGTTCTCAGTCCTTGGTTGGGTACAGCAAAGTCAGATACTTTATTCTCTCTATCAATTGCGTAGAGGGAGAGAGTTCACTAGGACACAAGGTCTCCCCCTCCTAGGCAGGTCTCTCCCAGGTAAACAATGACAGCCAGCATTTATACCTTTTGTTCCAGACAATAATGAGCAACAGCTGCATTATGCTTATACATAGGTCCTCCTGATATCTTATTTTCCTCACTTGTTTAGACTCTAGTCTACATACAATATTATCTACACAAGGTCGCAACAACTTCTCACACAGTTCTTTCCCACTCGCCTCACACAATCCTCGCATCTGCAAATCTCGCGTTATTAGGGTTACGGTTCGCCTGACTCTTGCTAACAAACCGTCATGCATTGCAATCCCCTTCCTGTCTGTTCTTTCTCTGCTTCCACAGCTGGGAACCATGACTGCCCCGAACTCCTGGGTCCCCTTCCGGCAGCACCGCCAGCTCAGCCTCTACCTGCTGGCCGTCATGACCCTCTCCATCTTCCTACACTTAAGCAGCCGGTTCCCCACCGCAAGGCAGAGGCACACGACGAAGGGGTCCCCAGCCACGTCCCCCACCACAGAGCGGGGCATGTGGACCGTGAACTCCGCCGGGCGCCTGGGGAACCAGATGGGGGAATACGCCACCCTCTACGCCCTGGCCAAGATGAACGGGCGCCAGGCCTACATCCTCCCAGAGATGCACCAACAGCTGGCGCCGCTCTTCCACATCACCCTGCCCGTGGTCTCCAGCGACGTGGTCCAGAGCGTCCCGTGGAGGAACTATGAGCTCCACGACTGGATGTCGGAGGAGTACAGGCACATCGAGGGGAAATACGTCCGGCTGACGGGCTACCCCTGCTCCTGGACCTTCTACCACCACCTCCGGCAGGAGATCCTCCAGGAATTCTCCTTCCACGACCACGTCAAGGAGGAGGCCAACCGGTACCTGGCCGGGCTGCGCGGGCAGCGCCGGAACGTGACGTACGTGGGCGTCCACGTCCGGAGGGGGGATTACATCCAGGAGATGGCCGAGCACTGGCAGGGGGTGGTGGCGGACAGGGCCTACCTGGAGAAAGCCATAGGCTACTTCCGGGCCAAGTACCAGGAGCCTGTCTTCGTGGTGACCAGCAATGGGATGGAGTGGTGCCGGGAGAACATCGACGCCTCGCGGGGGGACGTGTATTTCTCGGGGGATGGGAAGGAGTCATGGCCGGGGAGGGACTTTGCTCTCTTAGCCCATTGCAACCACACGATCATGACCATCGGGACCTTCGGCATCTGGGCCGGTTACCTGGTCGGTGGGGAGACCATCTACTTGGCCAATTACACCCTGCCCGATTCCCCCTTCCTCAAGATCTTCAAACCTGCAGCCGCCTTCCTGCCCCAGTGGATCGGGATCAACGCCGATCTCTCCCCGCTGCGCAGTGGTATGACTGGCTAAATTAGCTCAGCTAGTGGCCACAGGCTGCCAACGGGATCCACCCGCCAGGACTCGGCCAGTCGGCCGAGGACTGGGCACCTGGGACACCTGGCTGGTGTGGGCTGCGCTGGGGAGATCGGGGGAGATTGAAGCTGGGCTGGCGGAGTTCAGAGCCCACACGGAGCAGCCAATGACCTACATTGGACAACTTCTCATAGGAGTATCCAGAGTGATGGGGCCATCTCCATCCGCAAGGTTGAATGGTTAGAGTGGGGAGACTGGGAGCCAGGAGTCCTGGGTTCTCCCCCTGGCTCTGGGAGTGGGATGTAGTGGGTGAGAGCAATGGGGGCTGGGAGCCAGGATGCCTGGGTTCTGTCCCCAGCAGGGAGGGAAGACCAACTTCATGAGCTAGGGCAGGTAACTCTTGATAAGTGTTGGCCGTTGTTCACGTTAAAGGACTTTTGTTTTCTATTGTCATCCTTTCTTCCCGTCGCTGCCGCTTGCGTCTAATGGACCCTCTCACCTGCCTGAAATACACCTCCGTGCGTGTGACTGCAAGCGCCGTGTGGGTGACAGCCGCGGTGGGAAAGTGGGGCACACGGCTCCTTTGGGGGCAGAGGAGCCGGGATTTCTGGGAGTAGCCAGTGGCAGGGGCTGGCTAGCAGGCAGGGAAGCATCAAAGGAATTCGGGTACCGGGGTGCAACTACTGTTAACGTGCAAGGCAAAATGAGTGTTCCTGGGTTCTCTCCCCACCTCGGGGAGGGGAGTGGGGTCTAGCGGATAGAGCAGGGGGGGCTGGGAGCCAGGACTCCTGGGTTCTCTCCCTGGCTCTGGGAGGGGAGTGGGGTCTAGTGGTTAGAGCAGGGGGGCTGGGAGCCAGGACTCCTGGGTTCTCTCCCCAGCTCTGGGCTGCAGGGGGCTGAGCAGGGGCCTCTCCCTTGGCAGGCAGGGCTGGCCCCAGGGCGGCGCTAGGGGTGGGGGCAGGAACCTGCGGCGGGCGGGGGTAGGGGGGGGCGGCGCTGACAGCTGGGGATTATTTCTCTGCAATGAATCCAGGGCCCTTTGGACTCTGGTAACTTCACCCCATCCCCACCCTGTGAACGACTCTTCTTGACAGGGGCGAGGGGGGGGGCGGGGCAGCACCAAGCTCTTCCTGCTGGCGGGACGGGAGGGGCTGGAGAGGAGGCGGCTGGGTCCCATGCTGCTCTGCCGGTGCCCCTCACTCCCGACCCGCAGCCCCCTGCTAGCCCAGCCCTGGGCTCCCCCCAGCCCTGCCGGTGCCCCTCACTCCGTTCTCCTGATCCCCTAAGAACGTCTCGAGTGATGGGACCCTCCCCCCTTCCCCAAAGTTGAGTGGTTAGAGATGGGGGCTGGGAACCAGGACACCTGGGTTCTATCCTCGGCTCTGTGAGGAGAGTGGGGTCTATGGGTTACAGCAGGGAAAGACGCCCCCTACAGGTGAAAGGCCCTGGGTCCCAGCCCCTGACCCGCAGGGCCCCTGGGCAGCTCCCCCACTCTGGACAGGGGCCAGCGGACAGACGGACGGACGACCCCTGACATTCAGAGATGCTTTATTGGCGGGGGGCAGGTTTGAAAGCCGAGGGGTGACACTGCGGGGTGCTGTGGCCAGGGGAGTCCTTGGGGGAAGGGAACGGGGAGGTGTGGGGGGTAGAATCGGGAAGGGGCTCCGGGGGGGGGGGCAGTTCTGGGGTCCATCCTCTCGTTCCCCTTCCCCCCCATCGGCAATTCTCTGCTCCTGCCGGAGAGAAACAGAAAGACAAAGAGGAAACTGAAACCACCGAAGAAACAATGTCCCAGCCCCATCCTCCATCTGAGCTCGGGGACCCCAGCCCCACCTCTCCCAGCAGGGGGCGCTGTGGGGCGCAGGGCAGGAGCGCCGGCTGTGTGTGTGTGTGTGTGTGTGTGGGTCCCGGCGACCCCAGCCCCACCTCTCCCAGTAGGGGGCGTTATGGGGCGCGGGGTAGGAGCACCGGCTGTGTGTGTGGGGTTCCCGGCGACCCCAGCCCCACCTCTCCCAGCAGAGGGCGCTATGGGGCGCCGGGGCAGGAGCGCCGGCTGTGTGTGTGTGTGTGGGGGGGGGGGGGGATCCTGGCGACCCCAGCCCGATGTCTCCCAGCAGGGGGCGCTATGGGGAGTAGGCCAGGAGCACCGGTTGTGTGTGTGTGGGGGGTCCCAGTGACCCCAGCCCCACCTCTCCCAGCAGAGGGCGCTATGGGGCGCTGGGGCAGGAGCGCCGGCTGTGTGTGTGTGTGGGGGGATCCTGGCGACCCCAGCCCGATGTCTCCCAGCAGGGGGCGCTATGGGGAGTAGGCCAGGAACACCGGTTGTGTGTGTGGGGGGGGTCCCGGTGACCCCAGCCCCACGTTTCCCAGCAGGGGGCGCTGCGGGGAGCAGGCCAGGAGCGCTGGCTCTGGGGGGGGGGGTCCCAGCGACCCCCAGCCCCACATTTCCCAGCAGGGGGCGCTGTGGGACATGGGGGCGGGGGTTACCTGCTCAGGCCTGCCCAGCCCCCGAGGTCTCAAATTTCTTCTTCCTCCCCTCCATGCCGCTCAGGGCATCGATGTTCTTGCGCCAGTCACCCACTTCCCGGTTCTCCTGCGGGGGGGGGGGGGGGAAGGGGGTCAGTCCTGATACCCCAGAGTGGGGGGGCTTCCCCTGCTCCCCCCAGCCTCCCCTGCTCCCCCCAGCCTCTCCCTCCCTGCTCCCCCCAGTCTCTCCCTCCCAGATCCCCCTGCTCCCCTCAGCCTCTCCCTCCCAGCCTCCTCTGCTCCCCCCCAGCCTCTCCCTCCCAGTCGTCCCCCCCCCCCCGCTCACCTTCTCCGCATCGTCCTTCTTGACCTGCTTGAGGTTGGCCCGCAGGTCCATGGAGACCTTGTGCTTGGCGCCCAGCAGGGCCTGCATCATGGCGTCGGCCGAGAGCCGGACCCGCCGCAGCGCCGGGCGCTGGAACTTCCCCCGCAGGTCGAAGATCTTCTGGTTCAGATCCTCGATCTGGGGGTCAGAGCGGTGGGGCAGGGGGAGCGGGGGGGTGAGCGGGGGGATCAGCACGCTAACCTGGCAGGCAGATGCCCCCAGATGGCACTGGGGGGCGCGGTGCTGCGGGGAGTGAGAGGTGGGGGCGGAGCTTAAGGGGGCGGGGCTAAACCCCAGCCCTGCGGCACCATCTAGTGACCTGTTTTGTTACTGCAGCTGGAGGGTCGCTCAGTCTCTGTGGCCCTTTCGCAGGGCGGGGTGGGGGGGCTCTGGCTGGATTTTGGGGTGTCTGGGCTGGCACGGGGGTGGAAGGGGAGCCAGGGGGCCCCCGTCCCGGCCGTACCTCGTTGATGTTCTTGGTGACCCGAACGTGCATGTCGTAGCGTTCCTCGTCCACACGGTCCACGCGGGCATGCAGCTCCTGGCACAGCTCCTGGGGAGGGGGGGGAGAGAAAGGAGGCGAAAAGGGTTCCCCTCTCTGCCCCCCTGGACCCATCCCCCCCCCCGCCCCCCGGGCTCACCCATGCCCCCTCACCGCCCTGTGAGACCCAGCCCTCCTCCCCCTGCCTGGGGGTCCGGGGGGCGGGTTACCTGCAACTCGGCCAGGGGCAGGCTGGCCAGGGCGAGCGGGGTGCAGTGCTCGGCCAGGTACCGCTGCTTCTCCCGGCCCCGCTCCTCCTCCTCCTGCTCCAGCTCCTGCTTCGCGATCTGCAGCATCAGCGTCTGGGGGGCACGAGGGGGGCTGGGTGACACCCCTCAGTCTGACCCACGGGCCCAGCTACGCCAGCCTCCAGCCCCCTCCCCAGACCCATCCACGGGCCCATCGACCGGCCTCCAGCCCCCTCCCCAGACCCACCCACGGGCCCATCGACCCCGGCCTCCTGCCTCCTCCCCAGACCCACCCACGGGCCCATCGACCCCGGCCTCCTGCCTCCTTCCCAGACCCACCCACAGGCCCATCTACCCCGGCCTCCAGCCCCCTCCCCAGACCCACCCACGGGCCCATCGACCCCGGCCTCCTGCCTCCTCCCCAGACCCACCCACGGGCCCATCGACCCCGGCCTCCTGCCTCCTCCCCAGACCCACCCACAGGCCCATCTACCCCGGCCTCCAGCCCCCTCCCCAGTCCCATCCCACGGGCCCATCTACCCCGGCTTCCAGCCCCCTCCCTGGATCTATCCCATGGGCCCATCTACCCCGGCCTCCAGCCCCCTCCCCAGACCCACCCACGGGCCCATCTACCCCGGCCTCCAGCCCCTCCCCGGACCCACCCACGGGCCCATCTACCCCGGCATCCAGCCCCTCCCCGGACCCACCCACGGGCCCATCTACCCCGGCATCCAGCCCCCTCCCCAGACCCACCCACAGGCCCATCGACCCCGGCCTCCAGCCCCCTCCCCAGACCCACCCACAGGCCCATCTACCCGGCCTCCAGCCCCCTCCCCAGACCCATCCCACGGGCCCATCTACCCCGGCTTCCAGCCCCCTCCCTGGATCCATCCCACGGGCCCATCTACCCCGGCCTCCAGCCCCCTCCCCAGACCCACCCACAGGCCCATCTACCCCGGCCTCCAGCCCCCTCCCCAGACCCACCCACAGGCCCATCTACCTCGGCCTCTAGCCCCCTCCCCAGACCCACCCACAGGCCCATCTACCCCGGCCTCCAGCCCCCTCCCCAGACCCACCCACGGGCCCATCGACTCCGGCCTCCCTCCCCGGCCCCGACCCACAGGCCCATCGACCCGGCCTCCAGCCCCCTCTCCAGACCCACCCACGGGCCCATCGACCCCGGCCTCCTGCCTCCTCCCCAGACCCACCCATGGGCCCATCGACCCCGGCCTCCTGCCTCCTCCCCAGACCCACCCACGGGCCCATCTACCCCGGCCTCCAGCCCCCTCCCCGGACCCACCCACAGGCCCATCTACCCCGGCCTCTTGTCTCCTCCCCAGACCCACCCACGGGCCCATCTACCCCGGCTTCCAGCCCCCTCCCCAGACCCACCCACGGGCCCATCGACCCCGGCCTCCTGCCCCCTCCCCAGACCCACCCACGGGCCCATCTACCCCGGCCTCCCGCCCCCTCCCCGGACCCACCCACGGGCCCATCTACCCCGGCCTCCTGCCTCCTCCCCAGACCCACCCACGGGCCCATCGACCCCGGCCTCCCGCCCCCTCCCCAGATGGGAAGCCTGAGATGTTACCTTGAGCTGTAATTTCCGAGATGCCGTAATCTTGGATTTTCTCTGCATTAGAACAAGCAAGAGGGTTTTTATTCAGTGTATTATGAGAGCAGCTCAGGACACGCTCCCCCCCACCCCCCCGCGACCGAGATCAGGGCCCTGTCGCGCCAGGAGCTGCACAGACACCCCCTCTCCCCCCGACCGAGATCAGGGCCCTGTCGCGCCAGGAGCTGCACAGACACCCCCCCACCCCAACCGAGATCAGGGCCCCGTTGCGCCGGGAGCTGCACAGACACCCCCCCTCCCCCCGACCGAGATCAGGGCCCCGTCGCGCCAGGAGCTGCAACCCCCCCTCCCCCTCCCCGACCAAGGAGGCATCTGGGGGGGAGCCAGGAACCAGCCCCAGCACTTCGGGGTCCCAGCCCAGAGCCTTTTGCGGTAGCACGTCACCCCAGGCCCAGCGCCCACCTTGACATGTGGCTCCGTCGCGTAGGCCCTGTAGTTGGCGGAAGATTTGCGCCGGAGGGGTGGGACGTCGGCCAGCGGCCGGGCCGGGGGAGCTGGCTTGGGGGGCTCCGGTTCTTGGGGCCCCTCCTCGGCTGCCTCTTCCTCCTCCTCTACCACTTCCTCCTCTTCCTCCTCCTCCTCGTACTGGGGGAGGAAGAAAATCAGGGCATCACCCCACTTTGCACCGAGGTGCCGGGGTGGCCTCAGCAAGCCGGGGAGGGGGAATAACCCAACCCTCCTCCCCCACTTACAGGCAAAGACCCCGAAAAATTTGGAAAGTGGGTGGAGTCATTTATCGGGGGGGGGGAGGGGACACAATGGGGGTGACACCAGGGGGGGTAACATCCAGGAGGTTAAATATAGCAAGGGACTGGCTGGCTAGGGGTTGTGAATGGGGCATGGGGCCTGTCCCCTCTAGGGGGCGCCAGCTCCCATCCGGCCCCAGGGCGGGGACTGCCTGGCTCAGGGGGGCGGGGAATGGGGCACAGGGCCTGTCCCCTCTAGGGGGCACTGGCTCTGACCCAGGCCCGGGTGGGGGCAGCGGGTGAAAGCAGCCTTGATCTCACAGAACCGCCCCCCGCCCCATGGTGCTGCCCCAGAGATTCCCCTGGTGTAGCAGGGGAAAGGGGCCCTCCCGGCTTCTTCTTACGGTGATGTCCTCCCTGCAGAGAAAGAAAGATGGATGGCGATTAGGCTCGGGCAGCCCCCGTCTACGTCTCTCCCCCCCCCCCCCGCCCCGGCGCCTCCTGCTGGCAGGGCCCAAAGCCCCTTGCACAGCGATCGACGCTTCTCCGCCCCCACGAGCCAGGGGGATTTTCTCCCTTGGACATATGGGGAAACAGAGGCACAGAGCGGGGGCAGGGATGTACCCCCTCAAAAATCACATGGTCCTGGCACCCAGCCCCCCTGCTCTATCCACTAGACCCCACTCCCCTCCCAGAGCCGGGGAGAGAACCCAGGAGTCCGGGCTCCCAGTCCCCTCCCCCCGGGCTCTACCCACTAGACCCCACTAAGTCAAAAGCAAGTTACTCACTCGTCGGCCATCAGGAGCAGGTGGGTTTCACTACAAACAGCTGCGAGGAGAAGATGGAAAAATATGATTTGCTCTGCACAGGGTCTGGATCCGGGCTCAGGGGGGCGGGCGCCGGCTCCCGTCCAGCCCCCCGGCGGGGACTGGCTGGCTCAGGGGGGTGGGGGCCTGGAAGGACCCTGCCCTGAGGCCCCTTATCTCCCCCAGCCCCGGCTCCTTTCCCCTATTTGGGGCGGGAGCCGCTGGGGCTGATAAGTCCCTAAGTGGCTGCTGGTAAATATAAATCCCCTTATCGGGGGGAGGGGGTCCCGGCCCGAAGCCCTCGCCAGCTCGGGGGGTGGGGGGATGGGATGGAATGGAACCCCCTCCCGAGTCTGGGGGGCAGAGGGGGAGCGCTGGAAGATCCAGCCGGCCCCTGGAGACGCTGCGATGGGGGAAGATTGGGGGGGCAGCGGTGGGATGGGGTCCCCCACGCTCATGTGGGTTGAAAACATCCCCCTGCAGCCGGTCTCCCCCTCGCCAGAGTTGGGGGGATGGTGCCCTCCCGTCCATCCCCCCAGGGGTCCGTGGGGGGCAGAGGGGTCCCCTCCCGTCCATCCCTCCTAGGGATCAGTGGGGGGCAGGGGGTCCCTTCCCGTCCATCCCCCCAGGGGTCAGTGGGGGGCAGAGGGGTCCCCTCCCGTCCATCCCTCCTAGGGATCAGTGGGGGGCAGGGGGTCCCTCCCGTCCATCTCCCCAGGGGTCAGTGGGTCCCCTCCTGTCCATCCCCCCAGGGGTCAGTGGGGGGCAGGGGGTCCCCTCCCGTCCATCCCCCCAGGGGTCAGTGGGGGGCAGGGGGTCCCCCCCGGACAGGGGCTCCTCGGCCGAGTTACCCGAGTGTCCGGACTCCGGAGGCGGCGCGGGGCTGGGCCGGGGCCGGGGCCGGGCCCGGCGGGTTAAAAAGGGGCCGGAGCCACCGCCCCGTGCAGGGACCGAGGGGCGGGGCCCGGCTGTGTGTGTCCCTGTGTGTGTGTCCCTGTGCCCCCTGCTCTGTGTGTGTGTGTGTCCCTGTGCCCCCTGCTCTGTGTGTGTGTGTGTCCCTGTGACCCCTGCTCTGTGTGCGTGTGTCCCTGTGACCCCTGCTCTGTGTGTGTGTGTGTCCCTGTGCCCCCGCTCTGTGTGTGTGTGTCCCTGTGTGTGTGTGTGTCCCTGTGCCCCCGCTCTGTGTGCGTGTGTCCCTGTGCCCCCGCTCTGTGTGTGTGTGTCCCTGTGTGTGTGTGTGTCCCTGTGCCCCCGCTCTGTGTGTGTGTGCGTCCCCCTGTGACCCCTGCTCTGTGTGCGTGTGTCCCTGCGCCCCCTGCTCTGTGTGTGTGTGCGTCCCCCTGTGACCCCTGCTCTGTGTGCGTGTGTCCCTGTGCCCCCCTGCTCTGTGTGTGTGTGTCCCTGTGCCCCCCTGCTCTGTGTGTGTGTGTCCCTGTGTGTGTGTGTCCCCCTGTGACCCCTGCTCTGTGTGCGTGTGTCCCTGTGCCCCCGCTCTGTGTGTGTGTGTCCCTGTGCGCCCTGTGCTCTGAGTGTGTTCCTGTGTAAGTGTGTGTCTGTGCCTCCTGCTCTGTGTGTCCAACTGCCCGCTACTCTGTGTGTGTGTGTGTGCGCGCACGCCCGGCGGTGTGTGTTTGTGTATCCCTGTGTGTGCTCCCGGCTGTGTGTGTGTCCCTGTGTGCTGGGCTGTGTGTGTGTGTCCCTGCATCCCCTGCTGGAGGGGCTGGGCCCTGCTCCCTGTTTTAACCCCTAACTTCCCCACACGCAGGCCCCAGTTCCCCAGGCCCTGTGAGGGTCCCACACCCTATGGCTGCGGGGGCTGTGGGGCGAGCCGGGGGGGGGGGGGGCAGACTGGCTGGAGGAGGCGCCCGTATCCGGCCAGGAGAGGTGACACGAGCGGTGTCCCCCCGGTTCCCATTAGGGGCACAGCGACGCCAGGGCGGCCGGGTGTCCGCGGGGACACAGTGTCCTCGGGGTCAGCGGCGACCGCCGGGGCACAGCGCCCCTGTCCTGCTCCGTCCCTCGGGGGAACACCCAGCACCCCCATGGTCATCTTTATAAAATGATTGTGTGGCGTCCAACGCAAAGTTTGTCGTGTCGGGTGTCTCGGGAAGTGACGTTACAGTGATGGTTCCAGGAAGGTTATAGGCTGTGATTTCATGTATATACTTATGAGGCTGAAAATGTGTCCTCACGGATGGGACCAACCCAGCCCAGCCCCACAGGAACAATGGACGCTGGCCTAGGCAGCAACAGGAGAATCTGTTAGACCGGGGGGGGCCAACTGAGCCTGAGAAGGAGCCAGAATTTACCCATGGACATTGCCGAAGAGTCACAGTAATACGTCAGCAGCCCCCCATCAGCTCCCATACCCCCAACTCCCAGCACCTCCTGCCCACCAGCAGCCCCGCCCATCAGCGCCTCCTCCTCCCTCCCTGCACCTCCCGATCAGCTGTTTCGCGGCGTGCAGGAGGCTCTGGGGGAGGAGAGGGCACGGCAGGCTCAGGGGAGGGGGCGGGAAGGGGTGGAGCGGGGGGCAGAGCCGGGGGTTGAGCGGTGAGCACCCCCCGGCACACTGGAAAGTTGGCGCTTGTCGCTCCAGCCCCGGAGTCGGAGCCTAGACAAGGAGCCGCCTAATAACCTCTGAAGAGCCGCATGTGGATCCGGAGTTACAGGTTGGCCACTCCTGGGATAGACCCTCGAGGGAGTCAGCCCCTGTCACGGGGTGTGGGGGAGTCGGGGCCCTGCACCCCCCCACTTCCTGCGATTCACTGGGACTCTCAGCCAGCCAGTAACACACAAGGTTTATTAGCCGACAGGAACACAGTCCAAAACAGATATTGTGGGTACAGACAACAGGACCCCTGAGTCAGGTCCATCTTGGGGGGCAGGAAGCTTAGACCCCGGCCCTGGGGCTCCCTCCGTTTCCCCAGCCAGCTCCAAACTAAAACTCTCCAGCCACCTCCCCCAGCCCCTCCGCTGGCCTTTGTCTCTTTCCTGGGCCAGGAGGCCACCTGACCTTCAGTTGGCACCTTGCGGGGGGGGGGGGGGGCAGGCCATCAGTTGCCAGGAGACAGGGCGTCGGCCATTCTCTGTGCAGACACCATCACACTGGCCCTCTCGGGCTCTGCAACAATCACACCCCCTTATCCCACCACCTAGATACTTGAGAACTGCATAGGGGAAACTGAGGCACCCACCCAGTATTCAGAGAAAACATTAAGAACATTCCCACTTCCTCACTGTGACGAAGTGGGGGGGGGGGTTTCTTGTTTTCTGTGGAGTTTCAATGGTTTGCATGCGGAGGGGGTGGGGCTCAGTTTCCCTGGGTGTTACTGGTTTAACGAGGTGAGGGGAGAGGGAGTGTGTTTTGCAGAGGACCGGGGAGAGGACTTGGGGACCCAGCCAATGGCCGGGAAGATGGATACCCCAGCGACCGGTGACCTGGCGACCCGGAGGCCCAGCTGAGGAGACGCAGCCGGTTCTGGCCAGTGGGAGGACAATGGGCTGCAGAGTGAGGACCCAGTGACCGAACCAGCCGGTTCCAGCCAGAGGACAGAAGCGAGGAGAGGAGGCCCCGGTTTACGACCCTGTTTCCCTTGGGAGAAGACAATGGACAGAGGTGGGGCTTGGGGCCGGTGATCTCAGATGCCCAGCTGGGAAGCAGGGGGGCTCTGGGCTGGAGAGGGGGAGCAGGCAGAGCCCACCTGGATGCAGAGAGAGACTGGGGTGTGCTGGGCTGAGGGAGGCCAGGCCTGAGACCCTGAGAGTGTCCTGTGCTGTGTTCAACTCTCAATAAACCCTCCTGTTTTATGCTGTTTTAGAGTCACTCCGGTCTAGAGAACAGGGTTGCATCAACCACTTTTGGGGGCGGAGGCACCGGGGGTCCAGAGCGAGTGGACTCCCTGAGGGGGCCCACGGCAGAGACAGACGTGCTAAGGCTCCGAGAGGTGCGGATCCAGGAGGTGGAGGGGCCGGACCCCGAGAGAGAGTGGACCCCCGAGAAGGGCTGTCGCACTAACAGGGGCACCCCCCATGGACCGCACGGGGCCAAGAGTGGGCACGTGACACTCACACCCCCTTCCTTTGGTCAGTTTGGGACTGCGATGAGGTAATGCTCACCTGACTCTGAAGGGGGGGGGGGCAAAGCCAAGAGGGAGGAAAGGACATGATAAAAGGGAGAGACGTTTGCCAGGCTCTTCCTCTCTCTTCCACCTCCATCTACAGACACCACCACCCAGCGACTGAAGCGCTGATCGAAGGGGAGAGCCTGGCTGAAGGGCGACCAGCCAGCCTGTGGCGAGAAGCATCTACGTTTGTAAGGGCGCTGAAAGTGTTCAGATCAGCTTAGAATGCGTTTTGCTTTTATTTCATTTGAGCAAATCCGACTTGTTGTGCTTTGACTTATAATCCCTTAAATCTATCGTTCTAGTTAATAACTCTGTTGGTTTGTTCTACCGGAAGCAGCGCGTTTGGCGTGAAGCGTGTCAGACTCCCCTGGGGAGAACAAGCCGGGTACATGTCAATTTCTTCGTTAACTAGATGAACTCAGAGAAGGTGGCAGCGTCCAGCGGGCAGAACTGGGCACTGCCAGACGCAGGTTCCTAGGGGTGCGTCTGGGACCGGAGATATCGGCTAGTGTCAGTCGGTTGCACAGTCCAAGCAGCGGCTGCCCAAAGTGCTCACTCCCGGAGCTGGGAGCAGCTCACATGCCAGAGGCTGTGCGGGAACAGCCCGGGAGTGGGGGTGTCACAGCGGAGCAGGGGGAGGCTGGCTCCCAGAGTCGAGGGCTGGAGTGACCGAGCAGATCACCGGTCCGGATAACACCAGGGGAACGTCACAGCCCCCTGCTGACCCCCACCCGGTCCCTGCAGCCCAGTGCCCCCCACTGACCCCCGCCCCTCACTGACCCCCCCCGGCCCGGTCCCTGCAGCCCCGTGCCCCGCACTGACCCCTGCCCCTCACTGACCCCCCCGGCCCGGTCCCTGCAGCCCAGTGCCCCCCACTGACCCCCGCCCCTCACTGACCCCCCCCCCCCGGCCCGGTCCCTGCAGCCAAGTGCCCCGCACTGACTCCCGCCCCTCACTGACTCCCCCGGCCCGGTCCCCGCAGCCCAACGCCCCCCACTGACCCCCATCCCGCTCCCTGCAGCCCTGTGCCCCCTAGCGCCGCCTTGGGACATAGGGCCAGCCCTGCCTGCCGGGGGAGAGCCCCCCCTGCCGAACCCCCACCCCCACTCCCTGCAGCAGAACAAACCACCCAAGCAGCCACGATTCCGGGGGGGGGGATTTTACTTCCAATCAAACCTCATAAACACCCCCACCCACAGAGCTGGGCCCTGGGCAGACAGGAGGGGGCACGTGTGTGGGGCGTCCATCTTCTGGAGGGACATCGGGAGCCAGGAGGGGGCGAAGCGGGTCGCCAGGCCCCTCCTCCCGGCGCTGGAAGCGGGCCCAGGCCTGGTTCTGTCCCTCGGGCGTCCCGCACGGCGCGAAGCCGGCCCCTGCGGCCATGGCCGTCACCCGGGCAAGGAAGGCGTCCGCCTGCTCCTTGCGCACGTCGGGCAGGAAACTGTGGGGAAAACGGCAGGTGTGGGGTTAGAAGAGGGGCCGGGGGGGGGGGGGCGGGTCTGCCCTGCAGCGGGGCCCCCCACGCTGGCACTTACCTGGTCAGCTCAGTTATCAACGTAGCCCTGGGGGCAGATACCAGCTGCAGCTCCGGGGTCAGGGTGTGGACCATGCTGGAAGACAACGGGGGGGGGGCGTCATGAGGTCGGGCGACGGCTGGAAGGGTTGGGGAAGGCGGTTGGGTCAGGGGTCTTCTCTCCCTCCCATGAGCCGGGGATGGGACCCAGGAGTCCTGGCTCCCAGCCCCCCTCCCCGCTCTAACCACCAGCCCCCCCACCCCTCCCCGAGCCAGGCAGAACCCCGGCGTCCTGGCTCCCAGCCCCCCTCCCCGCTCTAACCACCAGCCCCCCCACCCCTCCCTGAGCCAGGCAGAACCCCGGCGTCCTGGCTCCCAGCCCCCCTCCCCGCTCTAACCACCAGTCCCCCCACCCCTCCTCGAAACAGGCAAAACCCCGGCGTCCGGCTGGCAGCCCCCCTCCCCGCTCTAACCACCAGTCCCCCCACCCCTCCCCGAGCCAGGCAGAACCCCGGCGTCCTGGCTCCCAGCCCCCCTCCCCGCTCTAACCACCAGCCCCCCCACCCCTCCTCGAAACAGGCAAAACCCCGGCGTCCGGCTGGCAGCCCCCCTCCCCGCTCTAACCACCAGCCCCCCCACCCCTCCCCGAGCCAGGCAGAACCCCGGCGTCCTGGCTCCCAGCCCCCCTCCCCGCTCTAACCACCAGCCCCCCCACCCCTCCCCGAGCCAGGCAGAACCCCGGCGTCCTGGCTCCCAGCCCCCCTCCCCGCTCTAACCACCAGCCCCCCCACCCCTCCCTGAGCCAGGCAGAACCCCGGCGTCCGGCTGGCAGCCCCCCTCCCCGCTCTAACCACCAGACCCCCCTCCCCTCCTTGAAACAGGCAGAACCCCGGCGTCCGGCTGGCAGCCCCCCTCCCCGCTCTAACCACCAGGCCCCCCACCCCTCCCCGAGCCAGGCAGAACCCCGGCGTCCGGCTGGCAGCCCCCTACCTGCAGGAGAAGTAGAGCAGGTGGAAGCGCTGGTGGTACTGGCTCTTGCAGGGCAGCCGAGCTATGCAGCCGAGCGGCAGGAAGTGAATCCGGACGGGCCCGGGGCAGGCAGCCTCTGGGGTGGGGTGGGGGGAAACTGACACTGATCAGCATGGGGCCGGGACCTGGGGGGAGGGAATCGCCCACATCTGTGGGGTTCCAGGGGCTGGACTGGGAGGGACCCCTAGCGCTGGGGGGGGGCTGTGAGGCTGGGGGTCCCCTCCCCACAGGAGAAGGCCCGGGAGCCCCAGTGCTTGGGGTGGAGCTGTGAGGCTGGGGGGCCCCTCCCCATGGGGGAAGGGCTGGGAAGCCCTGCGTTGGTGGGGAGCTGCGTGACTGGGGGTCACAGTATGAATGTGACGGACCTCGGGGCTGCAGGACAGACAGACGGAGCCGGGGGTGGAATCCCCTCCCCCGCAACACTCCCCCCTCCCCTGGCGCAAGGACTCACTGTGATCCTGCAGGTCCGGCTCTGGATTCGGGGTGGGGTTCTCCTGGGCCGGGGCAGCCCCACTGGCCCCCTCTGGGGTGGGCGGCGGGGGGGTGTAGCGGGCCCGGGCTGCCAGTTCGTGGAACAGGGCCGTGACATTGTACAAGGAGATCTCCTGGGCACTCTGGCAACGCAGAGGAGAGAGAGGTGAGAGGGGGGATCCCCCAAATCCTGCCCCATCCCCCCAAGATCAGGGCTTCTCAATTCTCCCACTTCCTCCCCTCTCCCCCCAGGATCAGGACTCCCCGATTCTCTCCCCACTCCTGGGATCAGGGCTCCCCAATTCTCCCCCCCCGGGATCATCCCTCTCCTCGATGGCCCTGCCCCCGCACAAGGCGACCCCTACCTTGGCGGGGACCCCGTTGACGGTTCTCAGCAGACTCGGTTCCTCGGACTCGATCCCGAAGGGGAGATACGGCCCCGTGCCGATGTCGCCCCAGTACCCCCGGGCTGGCACCAGCTCCCCCTTCTGGGCGGGGGGAGACAGGGCGTTACCCATCTGGGGAGACAGATCCCCCCAGATCCCCTCTGGGACTATGGCAGCCCCCTCCAGCCCCCCATCTGAGACTCTCCTCCACCATCCCCCCAGCCTACGGCAGCCCCCCTCCAACTCCCCCACCTGCAACCTCCGCCCCCTTCCAGCCCCCCCGGCCGGGGCTCTCTCCAGCTCCCCCCACTGAAACAATCTTCACCCCCCCTCCCTTGGGTCACCGACGCTTCTCTTCTCCAGCCTCCCCTGCCCCTCTTCGCCCTTGGGCTCCAGCCCCCCACCCCTTGGGGATCCCCCCACGGCCGCCCTGCTGCTCACGTGTCTCAGGAGCCTCCCGGAGGCCAAGGTTTTGTTGGGGACGTCGTAGACGCCCTCCCGCAGCTCGAAGGCCACCCCCGTGTCCCGCCACCGGGAGAACTCCCGCCCACCGATCGCGTTGGCCTGCAAGGAGTGGGGCGGGGGGGAAGGTTGGTGAGAATCCCCTGCCAGGGGCTGCTGGACGAGCCCTCCCATAGCCACCCTGGAACCCAGCTGGGCCAGTGCCCCCTGGCGCCCCCCTGGGGCATGGGGCCAGCCCTGAACGCCAGGGGAGAGCGCCCCCTGCAGCACAGCGCCCCCTAGGGCCGCACCCAGCGGGAAGCTCGCCCCACGGGCTCCCAGGGCTCACCCCACGTTCGTGCAGCTTCATGGTGAGGTCCCAGTCGCACACGCCGCGGCGGGCGTCGTAACGGGTGCCCAGGTACTGCCGGACCCGCAGGTCCCAGAGCCGGGCGATCGGGAAGGCCTGCTGGTCCGGGTTCCGCCAGAATCGGAAGATGCTCTCCAGCTGATCCCTCTCCTTGAACTGTTGGACAAAGAGCAACGGGAGGGTGGGGGGAGAGATGCTCCCCCCCCCCGAGAGCCACCCCGCAGCCCGGGTCGTTACCTCCACTCTGCAGTGGGGAAACTGAGGCACAAAGCGGGCCTGCAAATTGCCACTAAGCTCACAGGGACAGAACCCAGGAGTCCTGGCTCTCAGCCCCCCGCTCTACCCACTAGATCACAGTCCTTCCTAGGTCCAACCCAGTGCCGCAGAACATGGGGATACTGGAGTCCCTGGGCTGGTGGGAGGCAGGATACGGAGGTACACGGGCCCACTGCTGTGACAGGTGCAGCGCCACCTCTGCTCTTTGATGAGCCCCTCGGTGGGGTGGGGGGGCTCACACTGCTCCCAAACCCTCCCCCCCCCCCGCATCTCTCAGCCCCTCTCCTTGTTCTCTGGGCATCTCGGTACAGAGCCTGACCCCGCTTGAGCCGGCAGGGGGGATTGAACCCACGAGCTCTGGAGGCTGACACATGAGGGGCCTCGTGTCCGAGCAGCCTCAGGATCCTCCATCCAAGCATGGGGGGAGGGGGCAGAAAGTGGGGGCTTCCTCCCTCCCCTGAAAATGTTTTCCAGTGCAGCATGGGAGATGTAGTTCAAGTGCCTCCCGCTCTCCTGTATGGCTCGGGCTGCCAGGTTGGACTACATCTCCCAGGATGCACCAAGGTACTGCCTCGAGGTAGGGGAACCAATGCATCATGGGGGTTGTAGTTCAGGGGCCTCAACGCCCCATTCCCCTCCATGGGATGACCACCCTTGTACGTCTCCCAGGATGCCTCATGGTACCACCTCTAGGCAGGAGAGGCGTGCATTACGGGCTACCTGCAGCACTGGTGCATCATGGGCGATGTAGCTCTGGTGCCTCAGAGTGCCATTCTCCTCTAATAGGCCAGGCTCTCTAGTTGGACTACGTCCCCCAGGATGCACCAGTCTCTCCTCTAGGTAACAGAGGTATGTCGCATGGTGGTACTATGGCAGCAGTGCATCATGGGAGATGTAGTTGGGGTACCTCATGCTCCAGCCCCAGGCTCACAGATTGGACTACGTCTCCCAGGATGCACCGTGGTCTCTTCGCTAGGTAGCAGCAGCATGCATCTGGGAGTGGCCAGGCTCCCTGGCCAGACCATCGATTTATAGACTCCAAGGCCAGAGGGGCCAGTGGAACCCAGGGCCAGATCCAGAGGCCCGACAACCTCTCTGCTCCCACTTGGGGATCCCCGGTTGATGCGTCCCAGGAGCCCGTTAACGCCGCCTGGGGAGCTCAGGTGCGGCTGATTCTCCACCACAAGCCCAAATCTCTCCCGGAGTCCCGGCTGCCCAGGAGGGCGACCCCCAGCCTGTGCGTGCGGCCGGCGTTCTCTGGTCCCGGACGGACACGCTGACATGTCGCCGTAGGAAAACGCAGGCTGGTGGCTGGTGCCCAGCTTCCCCAGCGACCCCTGTGGCCTTGACCCGGCCTCTGCTTTATTCCCCCCGCCCCCAGTTCATCGCCTCTGCAAACATCATCAGGGACGATTTTATGTTTATGGGACTACAACTCCCATGATGCAGTGCAGCACGTCACTGCCATGATGCGCGCCTGCCCTACCCAGCGAGATCGTGGTGCATCTTGGGAGATGTAGTCTGGTGTGGGAGCCTGGCCCACAGAGGATAATGGGAGCATGAGGCACATGAACTACAGCTCCCACGAGGCACAGTGGTGGCGTTTTATTTCCCAGCAGCCCGAGCACCACGCCCGCTCTAACCGCTAGAGGGGGACCAGAGCGCTGCAGGGGTCAGTCCCGCCGCACGGGAAGGCCGGTGGCCGTGGTGGGAAGTGGCGGGGACCCACCTTCAGGGCCGACAGGTCCACGGCCTCCAGGTGGCGCTGCTGGAAGTCCGGGTCGGTGACGTAACGGACGAACAGGTCCGATTTCTCCTGCAGGTAGGCGGCTGTTGGGCTGCGGATCAAGCTGTTCCCCAGCAGCTCCAGGAACATCTCGCTCTTCTCTGCGGAGCGGAGAGGCGAGTGCTGCCGTCAGAGACTGTCTCCCCACCTCCGTCCCCGGTACTGGGAGCCCAGACTCCTGGGTCCTAGCCCAGCTCTGGTTAGAGCAGGGGAGGCCGGTAGCCCGGACTCCTGGGTTCTAGCCCAGCTCTGGGTGGGGAGCGGGGTCTAGTGGTCAGAGGCAGGGATTTAGTGACCTTTACCTTGCAGCCCCATTTTCTCCGGAGACTCCAGGGCGAGGCTGAGAAAAAGCAGTTGCCGGCCCAGCGCCTCGAGGTTATTCTCCACGAGGTAGAACTGAGAAGAGGGAAAGAAAAGAAGCTGGGAAGCCCTGGGAAAAGTCGGCATCCATACAGGGGCGGGCGTTATAGGTTCCCCCATCCCAGAGGGGCCGTGTCTCCGGGCCGGGCGAGGGGTCCCCGTAGACCCAGCCCCTGTGCCCCAGCGCCGGGCGAGGGATCCTTCCATAGACAATGAAAAGCCTGTGAGGAGCTTTGGGATCCCCCTGATATAAACGTGTGTTTCTACATTACAGCCCTGACTTTGCTTATGAAACCCACTAGGCCAGACTGTCACGTCTGCTGCACTAAAGAGCTCGGCTTGTGAAACTGGGAACTCCCGGCGACTCCAGCCCCACCTCTTCCAGCAGGGGGCGCTGTGGGGGAGCAGGGCAGGAGTGCCAGCTGTGGGGGGGCTCTCGGTGACCCCAGCCCCGTCTCTTCCAACAGGGGGGGCTGTGAGGAGCAGGGCAGGAGTGCCAGCTGTGGGGGGGCTCTCGGCGACCCCAGCCCCATCTCTCCCAACACGGGGGGCTGTGAGGAGTGGGGCAGGAGCACTGGCTGTGGCAGGGTAGATCCTGGCTCCTTCAGCCCCACTTCTCCCTGCAGGGGGCGCTGTGGGAAAGCAGGGCAGAAATGCCGGCTGTGGGGGGGCTCCCAGCGACCCCAGCCCCATGTCTCCCAACAGGGGGTTCTGTGGGGAGTGGGGCAGGAGCACTGGCTGTGGGGGGGCTCCCGGTGACCCCAGCCCCATGTGTCCCAGCAGGGGGTTCTGTGGGGAGCGAGGCAGAAGCGCTGGCTGTGGGGGGGGAGCTCCTGCCTACTCCAGCCCCACCTCTCCCAGCAGGCGTACCATGGGTCAGTTGTAATTGCAGAACCCCCAAGATTTCTCCCTTCTGTATCCTTCTCTCCCCTCGGAATAACCCTGTGGGTACTGAAGCCCCACGCCCCCCACGTTCCCCTGCCAGCCTGGGGACCAGGCGATTTGCGGGGGGGCACAGCGAGCAGCGGAGAGATCCTCTGGCACGGAGGGGAGTCCTGGGGGGCGTTTAGATAAGAGGCATTGGGGGGCTGCGGGAGGGGGCCTGGCAGCCGGAACGGACCTCTCCCTGCACTCACACCCCCACCCCACCCCGTGCCACACGTGCCGCCAGCCTCCGGGTGCCCCACGGAATAAACCGTCCCTGGCTCGCCCGTCAGCCTGATGAGTCCTGACACCAGCCCAGAAACGGCCCGCGGGCGGCTGCCACCACGGCCCTCGCTAGCAGAGCTCTTGCTGCAGCCTCTGCCGACCCCGGCAACGCGGCTGAGTGCAGGGGAAAAGGCTGGGCTGGGGCACCTGCCCTGGGGATCCCGAAGCCCTTCCCAAATGCGGGGCAGGCTTGACAATGGGTCATAGCTGGGGATAGAACCCAGGAGTCCTGGCCCCCAGACCCCTGCTGCTCTAACCACTAGACCCCACTCCCCTCCCAGAGCCGGGGAGAGAACCCAGCTCGCCAAAGACTGCTCACTCCTGCGCTCTAACCACTACACTCCACTTCTGGGCCAGGCGATGGGGAGGGGAGACACCTACATTGACCCTCCTCTGTGGCCAGCGGTGGGCTTGGCTCATGGTCCGGAGGACGTGCCGGCCGTCGACGGAGCCCACCAGCAGGATATTGAGCTCGGGCAGGTCGTCCTGTGACAGGCAGAGATGGGCCATGGAGCTCTCCAGACCTGCAGGGAAAACAGAATGGGTGCATCTTGGGCCTGTATAACCAGCCCCCCACACTCCACACCAGAGGGGCCGCGTCCCAGCAACGGGCGAGGGGTCCCATATAAACAGCCCCCGCGCTCCACACCAGAGGGGCCGCATCTCAGCGCCGGGTGAGGGGTCCTGTATAAACAGCCCCCGCGCTCCACACCAGAGGGGCCGCATCTCAGCGCTGGGCAAGGGGTTCCGTATATCCAGCCCCTGCGCCCCACCCCAGAGGGGCTGCGTCACAGCACCAGACAAGGGGTCCCCATATAACCAGCCCCACCCCACCCCATAACACGTAAACAGTGAAGCTCAAGGGCAACCCATTTAAAACCGGGATGCCACGTGTCCCAGAGGGATTTGATTTTGGAATACGCTTAAAGGGATGATTCCACCCCGAGAGACGGTGCAATCCCCGGGATGGGGGAATAGACCGGGGGGGCGTGATCCTGGCTCTGCCCCACAAGGGGCCGGGAGGAACAGACTGGAGGGGCCAAAGCTGCCCCCCCAGACCCCTAAGATGGCTTTGGGGCAGGGGTTTTCCTTGCGCTGGGTCTGTACAGCGCCTAGCACCACAGGGGGCTGGTCTGAAGGGGGGCTCCCAGGCGCTACCGTAACACAGGTGAGGAGGGGGACCCACATTCCCTCTGCAGGTCGAGCGCGGGGGAGAAGCCCCACCAGCAGGTGGTGCCGAAGCTGCTGCCGGCTGCCGTAGTCATGGCTGGAAAACAAAGACACGTGCAACCCGCGTGGGTGTGGGGCTGCCAGGGCCGGGGGGGCCGCCCCCACTCAACCTTCCCGCTGCCACCGCCACCGAAGCCCAGCCCCCCACTTCCCTCGTCTCTTTCCCTCCCCAGTGACCCTACCTCCCCCACCGCTGCCCCAGCTTTCCTTCTCCCCCACTGGCCAGCTCCCCTCTGCCACTTTCAGCGCCCGCCGGGTGCTCTCCACTCCCCTGACCCCCAGCACCTCCTGCCCCCTCCCCAGGGATCGCCTGGGCCACACTGACCCCCTCCCCATGTCTTCCCCACACCCCCACTTACCCTGCCACCCCCACACTGCCCCTCCCCTCACACTGCCCCCACCCACACCCCCACTTACCCCGCCACCCCCACACTGCCCCTCCCCTCACACTGCCCATCCCCACCCCCACACCCCCACTTACCCTGCCACTCCCACACTGCCCCTCCCCTCACACTGCCCCCACCCACACCCCCACTTACCCCGCCACCCCCACACTGCCCCTCCCCTCACACTGCCCCCACCCCCACTTACCCCGCCACCCCCACACTGCCCCTCCCCCCACACTGCCCCCACCTCCACTTACCCCGCCACCCCCACCCCCCCCACTCACCCCACCCCCCACACTGCCCCCACCCCCACACTGCCCCCACCCACACCCCCACTTACCCCGCCACCCCCACACTGCCCCTCCCCTCACACTGCCCCCACTTACCCCTCCCCCGCCCCCGATCACCTGCACCCCACTGACCCCCGCCCCGCGCGCTCACCCTGCCTGGCTGCCTCGCGCGGCCCCCCCGTGACGGGCAGGGCTCCGGGCCAATGGGCTGCGGGGCCGGGCCCCGGGTCCCACCCACGGCAGCGCGGCTCGGCCGGGGCCGGCAGCTCGGTTGCGCCGCGGGACGCGGTCTCCCTGGCAACTGGGCCTCCTCTCCCGGGAGACCCGCCCCCACCCCGGGCTACACCCCGCCCCCTGCTGCCCCGGAGACCCCGCCCCTCGGTGAACCCCGCCCCCTGCCCCAGACCCCGCCCCTCGGGGAGCCCCGCCCCCTGCCCCAGACCCCGCCCCACAGCCCGAAACTCGCCATGGGGCAGAGCCCTGCCCTGCCCTCCCCCCTGTTCCTCCCCCTCCCCCACTCTCCTTCCGTGCCCCTCTGTCCGGCCCCGTCCCCCCCATCCGTCCCCCTTCCCCTCCCCCTCCCCCTTCTGTCATGCCCCGTGTCTGGCCCCCTCTATCCCTCCCCCCCATCCACCTCCTCTATCTATCTATCTATCTATCT